>JARQOD010000009.1:94459554-94567607 GCA_033576555.1 Oophaga sylvatica | reverse complement strand
CCCCCACCAGTGACTGGCAGCTTTATGCATAGGCAGAAAGCTGCCAATCAGTGGTGTGGGTGGGATTATACAGAGCTCAGCATTCAGAGCCGCGCTATTGACTAGTCATACAGGTGGGTCCCCCGCAGCTTTTCCCTGACTTCCCGGTGACTATTAAAAGCAATCTTTTCTCTGAAAAGTCGCAGCGTTTCAGAGACAAACATATATGGCTTTTATATGACCAGTGGCTGATATATTCTGCCCACGGTTTGGGCAGGATGTGTTAGCTGAATTGGGGCCATAATTATCATTTGCAGCCATGTGAATATTGATGCAGCCCATTATTTTATAGCCATAAGAGACAGAAGTATAAAGTTTTTATGAAAGGAGATATACCTTTTAAAGGATTTTAAAGGATTATTCTCAACATAACCCTTCAGGAACACACCACTCCGCGTCCTCCAGACTTCCTGCTAGTCAGGAGGCGGCTGCGGTGCGCTCCCGAGTGATCGACAGGTCAGAACGGCAGCATAACTATGACCAAGTTCCACGCCGCATAGATAGTAAATTGCATTATATACATGTGGTATTTCCATATAACCTTTATTAAAAATCATACATTCATACGGTAAAAAAAAAAGCGCTTAGCTTGGAAGGATTTTTGATTTGTAGATTGATCTGACAATTTCCAATTGTTTGCGGAATTTTCATTGTGACTTTTCCTGTATGTTTAGATATTCTCGACAGTTCTCTAGAACACAGTGTACATTAATAGCGGTGTATAGCGATCAGTATATTCGGAGGTAATTGCGCAGTTTGTTCCCTGCATTTTCTGACAAATGAGGAGCGGGCACAAGTCTAGGCAAGGACGGCCATGGCAGAAAGCTATTTAATAAAGGCACAGCAGTATGGCTGCGAACACCTGACAATTCACGGCTTTAAAGAGAGTCGGAAAATCAGATGCTGCATCTGTATTCCGCTCACATTCCCAACGGATGTTATAAACAAACACAAACCGGGGCTGGGAGACTGGGAGATTTTTTTTTTTTTGTTCCAGCCTCTTTCCTCCCTGAATTTCTCTACATTTTCCTGCTCATTTTGATTTCTATCTGCCAACTTGTTATTTTCTTACAATATCTTTCTCCTAAGGGCATATGTATCAGGAGCTAATCTGGTGGGCATTTACTAGATGGAGGCAAAATAAATAACCAGTTGACGGCACGGTGGGATTTTACTGGAGATTTGGGGCGTACTGTGGAATAGTGATAAGGAGAGTCACATGGCAGCCCACCGTAAAAAGAGAACAGGGGAGCGCAGAAGGGCCATCAATAATGGTTGGTACCCTTGGGATTGAATCTGACTAGTGAATGTGACAATGAAATGTTTTCCTATATTTTTTATATTTTTTTCTTGCTTGAAAACTCTTTAATAAAGAGATTGCAACTGGATGAAAAATAGAGGAAGACCAGATGACGGGCTGCGGTGGTGGGACAGGTGAGTGCCTTCAACTCCAAATCTCCCTATATGGACTCGCTTCGCTCTTCAGCTGACGCTCCTTTTTTTGTTCCTTTCCTATATGGAACTCTACTGCGCTTTTCGACTGGCACTCCTTTTTTTGTTCCTTTCCTATATGGACTCATTGCGCTCTTCGGTTGGCGCTCCTTTTTTGGTTCCTTTCCTATATGGACTCATTGCGCTCTTCGGCTGGGGCTCCTTTTTTGTTCCTTTCCTATATGGACTCACTGCGCTCTTCAGCTGACGCTCCTTTTTTTGTTCCTTTCCTATATGGACTCACTGCGCTTTTCGACTGGCGCTCCTTTTTTGTTCCTTTCCCATATGAACTCACTGCGCTCTTCGTTGGCGCTCCTTTTTTTGTTCCTTTCCTATATGAACTCACTGCGCTCTTCGGTTGGCGCTCCTTTTTTTGTTCCTTTCCTGTATGGACTCACTGCGCTCTTTGTCTGGCGCTCCTTTTTTGGTTCCTTTCCTATATGGACTCATTGCGCTCTTCGGCTGGGGCTCCTTTTTTTGTTCCTTTCCTATATGGACTCACTGCGCTCTTCAGCTTACGCTCCTTTTTTTGTTCCTTTCCTGTATGGACTCACTGCGCTCTTCGGCTGGCCCTTCTTTTTTTGTTCCTTTTCTACATGGACTCACTGTGCTCTTCGGCTGGTGTTCATTTTTTTGTTCCTTTCCTATATGGACTCACTGCGCTCTTCAGCTGACACTCCTTTTTTTGTTCCTTTCCTATATGAACTCACTGCGCTCTTCGGTTGGCGCTCCTTTTTTTGTTCCTTTCCTATATGGACTCACTGCGCTCTTCGGCTGGGGCTCCTTTTTTGTTCCTTTCCTATATAGACTCACTGCGCTCTTCGGTTGGCGCTCCTTTTTTTTGTTCCTTTCCTATATGAACTCACTGTGCTCTTCGGCTGGGGCTCCTTTTTTTGTTCCTTTCCTATATGGACTCACTGCACTCTTCAGCTGACACTCCTTTTTTTTGTTCCTTTCCTGTATGGACTCACTGCGCTCTTCGGCTGGCCTTCTTTTTTTGTTCCTTTTCTACATGGACTCACTGTGCTCTTCGGCTGGTGTTCATTTTTTTGTTCCTTTCCTATATGGACTCACTGCGCTCTTCAGCTGATGCTCCTTTTTTTGTTCCTTTCCTATATGGACTCACTACGCTCTTCAGCTGATGCTCCTTTTTTTGTTCCTTTCCTATATGGACTCACTGCGCTCTTTGTCTGGCGCTCCTTTTTTTGTTCCTTTGTTTGTTCTTAGCCATATTATATTTTTTTCACCCTTTTTTTCTATGTTTCTCCAAATCAGCAAAATGATGGCTGCAATTTTGGTAAATTCACAAAAATGAATTACTAAAAAAATTGATTCAAGAGAATCTTTAATTTTTTATAAGATTCAGGGCAAATTCAATTTTCCTTGCACTGATTAGCTCATGTTTAGCTAATTTTGGGTGTTGCTTAGCTATATGATGGCGCTATATAAGCAACTAAACTAAATAATTACTGCTTCTGCCAATGGGATGCTGAGGTTGTATTTGCTGATATCCAGTACAATCACGATGGTTTTAGTAGGTAAGTCACGGATGTTACAGAATTGGTTTGGAAAATGTCTTGTAATATACATTCAGAAAAGAAATGCTTAAAATCTAACCATGAGCTCCTATTATGTGAACTTTTCCTTGGACGTGCCCTTTATCAGTGTAATCTTCGTAAAGAAAACCTTTAAGCTGGTATTTGAGTAGAAATAAAAAAGATATGAAATTGGTATGAACCAAAATAATTCCTGAAATGCGTCAGACAGATGAAAATGTCTTTTGACCGTTTACATGAACAATTTATGTTCCTCACATGATTATATTACAGTATAGACCGTAAATATTTTCACATGGCTTTTGTTGTACATTATTCTGTAACCTATACGTGACTGTTTTCCTCTGGGTCTTGTTTTGGGTGGGCATATCGAGGATGTTGGCTATCCTATTCCAACTTGCAAAAAAAAAAAATGGATTGGAAACCTGATGGAGCCATGATAAATTCAATTACATTGAATTAAAATGGCAGCATAATGGATCAATACAAATCCCATTGACTTTAATAAAATCTTTAAAGAGGGTATCCGGGACATTACAAAAAACAAAATTATCTAATCACTAACAGGCAGGTAATTGCAACTTTCCTGCCTGCTGTGTATGCACCGTTCTTCCCCGGTACAGAGCTCCTGCCGGAGATTCAGCTGACACTGCCAATGCAACGGGGCGGGACTTCCAAGGTCATTCTGATTGACAGCCGGCTCCCGCACTTAGGCAGCGGGGATCCGGCTGTCAATCAGCATGACCTAGGAAGTCCCTCCCTGTCTACAAAATGGATTGGAAAAGAAGCCTCCGCTCTGTAGACGTGACGTCATCAGAGGCTTTTGAATCCCTGGAAGGAGCGGTCTGTGCCGGGGAAGAACAGCGCCATGCACAACAGGCCGGTAAGTAGCAATTACCTGCTTGTTAATGCTTAGGTACATTTTTTGTTTTTTGTAAAGTCCCGGATATACCCTTTAAAGTTTTCATTTTTTTACTTGGTAGATTAGCATAGCAGACAATGAATTTTTGCTCACCAAATGAAAAGGCAACATGATAAAATGGAAGCCAACTGGTGCTAGTTGGTTCCATCTTCCATCAGAAACTCCACATTAAAATCAATGTTAAAGTGTAATTGAACTTTCAGGAAAGTTTTACCATGTCATATCAGAAGTTTTGAACAAGGAGTTTCTAGAGACAGAAACTCGCACCCTTTTTTTAAAATGAAGGACTGGGGTCTAAGGGGTAACGTTTCTCCTTGAGGAGAGTGGCAAGCCAACCCTGGCATATCAGAGCAAGGAGACTTATAAGCCATGCATGCTCTGCCAAGAAATTAAATATGCAAATTACCCTTGAGAGCGGAAGAGAACTAAAAGTCTACCGCCACCTATTGGAAGCAGCGATCCTAAAAGTCAATATCGGCTCTTTAACGAGCCTTGTAATCTGACTTGGGATAAAAGTTTAAACCAGAATCACAATTTGCAGACATAATATTTCGGGGTGTTGCCCCTCATCAGTGCAAAGTATGAGATCTGATTTGGTTACGAGAGAGTTTTTGTAGTGGAGTCTAAGAGGTGCAACCTGAAACACAGAGTCTGCAAATTCAAAATTTGGTTTGGCTTTTATCCTAATTGCAGGCTCGTTAAAGAGTCGATGTAGGGTTGGCATTCGATATCCGATCTGAAATCCAGGTAAGTCTATGGAAAATTCAAGTAAGTATCGGAAGTATCGATTTTTGTTCATAACTTACATGATTTCAGTATCGGAAGTACGATCGAATGAACTAGGTGATTTTAGGATTGCTGCTCCAATAGGTGGACCTAGATCTATCTTTCTTGTGAGAGACAATTTGCTGTAAAGAGGTCAAAAGTTCCTCCTACAATTGAGAATGAGCTGTTTGGCTCATTTGTTTTAACGAGCAGTGAGGGTCTCTGCAGCCAGACCCACACTGACATGTCTCTATCTCATTTTCTGAAAGTACAGTGATAGCCTTAAGGTATGTTCACACTGAGTTATTTGCTGAGTTTTCCGAGCAGAATCTTCCCAATAAAAATTCATGATTTTTGAACTTCTCATGGTGTGGAGAGTCTCTGCTTTGAAAACTCAGCAGAAACTCAGAAAAAAAGTCTCCATGTAGACACCTTAAGGATATGTTCACACAGACAATCTTGACGGGGATTTAAGAACCGATTTTGCTTGAGTCCAAATGAAAAAAAAAAATGCTTTAAATTCTCATTGAATAAGCTTCCTATTCATTTCAATGCGAAAACACACCAAGACTGCGCACGGCGCTGTTTTATTCTACGCAGGACAAAGAAGCAACTTGTTAGATCTTAAGGTGTTTTCTACTTGAACTCCAAATTTGACTACTACATCTATGAAGTAGAAAAAATGCCCCACACACAAAAACTACATATAAGTACTAAAAAATGCCCCCCCACCAAAAAAAATATGAGAAATATAAAGGTGCAGAGGAATTAGTATCATGGGACCTGGCGCCTAAAGAGGACCTATGCTGTATAAGAAAACACCAGTATAACACACGGCACTCGGTAGGTCATGGCTCTGGTAAAAAGCACCAGTCTTCAGTCTGTGGCTGCCCCACTTATTTAAGAAAGCAATTGGTAGTCTCAATCTGATGATTTTACTAAATAAGACATATTATCGGAAATGTGGATGCAGGTCCCCAGCGGCTGGATAAAGGACACAACTTTTTAGGAAAAGTCCGAACTGAACTTCTGGGTTTCGGGATTGAGACATGCAGAGTGGGATCCCAGGACCACCACAGCCCCCAAAGAGGTTGTCTGATCCAAATCGATAACTCTGCTGTCACTCAGTGTGACTGCAGACCTATGAATACCCCCAATTAAGTTTATAGGATAAAATAAATAAAAATTGGCATGTGCATATTTATTCACCCCTTTTGCTATGAAGCCCCTAAAAATGTCTGCTGCAAGCATACTTAGTGACAGGACGTCCCCTGTGTGCAATTTAAGTGTCACATGTCTGTCAGTATATACACTTTACCTTTTCTGTAAGCCTCAGAGGCTGCAATACCATTAGGCAAGAGGCAACACTAACCTAACAACACCATGAATACTAAGGAGTCAGGGTTGGGTTATAAAAAAAAAAAAAAAAAAATCCTAATCTCTGATGATCCCCGGAGCACCATCAAATCTATTATCATCAAATGGAAAGAACATGGTATCACATTAAACCTTCCAAGAGAGGGCCGCCCACCAAAACTCTCAGCCCAGGCAAGGAGGGCAATAATCAGAGAGGCAGCACAGAGGCCAAAGCTAATCCTGAAGGAGCTGCAGAGTTTCCAAGCAGAGACAGGAGTATCTGCCCATACGACCGCAATAAGCCGTACGCTCCATAGAGGTGGCTTTTATGGAAGAGTGGGCAGAAAAAAAAAACCCTTTACTTAGAAACTAAAATTGTAAAGCGTGTTTTGAGTTTGCCAAAAGACACGTGGGAACTCAAGCGAGGATTGCAACGCAATGCTGGGACTGGCCGGTGGCTCTCCCAACTCGAGCATGACAGCCTGTATTTCTAGGGAGATGCCAGGCTCGGGTTGGTTGAGCCGCCAGCAAGTCTGAGGATTGCGTTACAATCATGATCCGAGTTATACAGCTCTCTAACTCTTCCCTTAGTTGTATATTGTATCATCTTATTTATTGATTTTTTTTAACCCTTTACTCTGATTTTAAATATTTCTATCAGCTATATTCTCCATCATATATGTATGGCTTTATTATTATTTATTGTTATATAATTCACTTTCATCTGTCTCAGCTGTTCTTTGTTTTTGCGTTTCCCTTTCATCCAGTCTTATTACGGTAAATGTCTGCTTCTTTCTCCATATGCCAATATCCTCTGCCCATATCAATCCTACATTCTTTATCATTTCTTTTTTTTTTTTCTACTACTGACATTTCCTCCCATTTCTTTCCTCTCTCCATCCCTCTGCTCGTACAGTAAGCGCCTGTAATTTTCCTTCTGGTTATCTCTTCTTCTCACACCTTCCATATGGTTGGCAATGTATCATAGCTCACACACTTTCCTACCTCCTATCCTTGTTCTCCTCCTCCTCCTCTTTCTCTTCTTTTGCTCTCATTTGAAATAATAATTTTTAAAATCAGCCTTTTAATACATCTTGGGACAATAGATGCAGCATCACACATATTTATACCTCGCAGAATCCATTAAGCTTCTTAAGGGCTTCGCAAATCTCACATATGAGGTTTGTGCATTTTGTCGAAAGCCTCTATGGTACAATAAGGTGCGGCTGCTTTTAGCCACTTGAGAACCTCATTTGTTATCAGGTATTTGCTGCTTCTTCGGAAATAATTGACTACAGATCCGTGCACAGAGTTTGTTGCATGTGCTATAATACCATCTACAATACAGTCTGCCTCACTTCTTTTTACTTGTATCGCTAAGGGTATTACTGCTAAACCCGTCTTTGAACTCATCGGTCTCCGTCTGAATGGATATCTGTGCTTTTCAAAATGTTCTTCAAGGATGTCAAGTATATATATGTGTATATATATATATATATATATATATATATATATATATATATATATTTTACAAAAAACTCCAGAGCACAGAAATAACCAACCTGGCCGATCCCAATGGCATGCCCAAGATCTTTGGTATACTGCCATTTCACCAGAATGTGAGACCCAATGAAATCATCAATACATAAATAAATCCCTTACATGGAATCTAGAAGACAAGAGTAGGAAATTATATTATTTCTTTGTTTTCAAATCTGATTTACTTTGTTTTTATACCTGTTTTCTTTTTCAAGATGCAAAAAGACAATAATTGGTCTTATTTTTTACCCTTTGAAATAAGGTCATCTTATAGGAGAGCATGTTGACTTTGTAATGAAGTTTTAGACATTGTCAACCACAGAATCCATCCAGTAGCAAAACCTCAAACTCTTCAGGTCGTAGTGAGATATTTCAGTACGTAACATAATAAAGTCCCAGGATTGTTTCTCTGGGTAAGAGAAAAGAGACTCTGCACTCAACTTAATGTGGTGAACAAGAAGAAGGAAATTTATTGTGGTCCAAAGTAAACAGCAATATACAGGGGGACGTTTCGGTCTACACAACCTTCATCAGCTACCCTGTTTGTTAGGTTAGAACGATATGGACGCATCAAATCAGATTTTTCATAGAGACTCACTGATCAGCATGGGGAATCCATGCGTAACTGTAAGAAGTCCAGATAAGGTGTGATACCTGTGAGGAGAAGGACTTCAGCTTCGGCAGTCAGAACGCGGTATCCACCGCTTGTTGTACGGTAGTTAACATTTCCAACAGGACACTGGGCATTGCAGAACTTAATGTGCTTCAAAAAGGCTTATCCTTTTGCCCCTCCTATAGATATAAGACTTTCGACCTTGAAATGGATCTCCAGCGCTTCTTTCGCTCTTTAAGACTAAAAGTGTATTTTTCCAACCAACAGTTATCTCGTGTCCCAGACAAGGCTTCCGATCATGACTCACTCTCCATTGCACACCTTGGCCTTAGGACTAAAAGTCTTTTCAGACCACCACTAGGGTCCAATGCCCTCGAAACCTTTATAGGTTTTGTACAATCCTCCTTCAATGACATCAAATGTGATATGGAACAAGGGAAATTGTTCTATCCCCCAAATCTCAAGGCAATAGAATTTCAGGCTCTTAGATCTTTGAAGGAGGATCACAACATCATTATCAAACCTGCAGACAAGGGTGGAGCAATTGTTGTCATGAATCGCTCTGATTATCTATCAGAGGCTCTTAGACAACTCGGGGACACTAGCATATATGTCAAGCTATCATATGATCCTACAGGCCGTACCAGGTCCACTATTTCCAACATTCTTAGTCGACATCTGGAACAAGGCACCCTAGACAACAAAACCCATGACTTCCTTATTAAACATCACCCGGTTGTCCCAGTTTTCTACACTCTCCCCAAGATCCACAAGGATCTTCAACACCCTCCAGGGAGACCCATTGTCGCGTCCACCGAGTCTATCCTCTCTCCTCTCTCGATTTACTTGGAGAAAATACTTACCCCTCTGATTATGTCTTCGAAATCCTTTCTACTTGATACTAATGCCTTCCTCCAGGTCATTAAAGGTATTCATCAAGTCCCCACTTCTTGTATATTGGTCACATTCGATGTCAAAGACCTATACACCTCAATTCCCCATGAGGAAGGTATTCAGTCTGTCAAAAAACTACTACTGAAAAGCAACTTCACGTTGTCTCAAATAGAGCTATGTGTTGACCTATTAACTCTAGTACTCACTTGTAACTACTTCATGTTTCAGGACGATTTCTTCCTACAGATTCGCGGGACCGCGATGGGCTCGAACGTGGCACCCCCTTATGCAAATTGCTACATGGCTGACTTTGAGGAATCCATCCTCTACCTCCATCCTCTGTTCCAAGAAAATGTCATCACCTGGAAACGGTACATAGATGACATTTTCTGCATATGGGGTGGCACGTTCGAGTCCCTATCCTCCTTCCATCAGATACTTAATGAATCTTGGCCTGGTCTTCAATTTACAGTCACATCCGACATAAACAGGATTAACTTTTTGGACACTATGGTCATGAAGGATGGCAATGGCAAATTATCCACGGATCTCTACATTAAACCTACTGACCGCAATAGTCTCCTGCATTTTGACAGTTTCCACCCCACACCTATGAAGCGGTCCATCCCCAAATCCCAGTTCCATCGGGTAAAACGTATTGTGTCAGATGGAGATACCCGCAATATTCGATTGAAAGAGATGTATTCTAAATTCAGAGATAGGGGGTACCCACAACAGGTTCTTGACTCGTCCGCATCTGATACATCTCCTCCTCGACCAAAGTCAGACAATAGAGTGGCCTTTGTGCATTCTTTCCACCCCTTTTCATATTTAATACACAAGTGTATCCGCCGACATTGGCCCCTTCTCTCCAGGGCACATCCACAAATCTCGGAGTTTCAAAAACCATTTTTACCATGTTTTCGACGGGCACCCAATTTCAGAGATTCCCTTGTTAGAGCTGACTTTGGACCTACCAAAACTAGAACACTACAACGTTTCCTACAACACCCAAAAAATGGCACCTTTCCTTGCCTGAGCTGTACTCAATGCAATAATGTACAGAAGGGAAACACGATACGATATCCTTACACCGGTAGGTCCTTTGACATTAGAGGTTTTTTCACTTGTAACACCTCTTACGCCGTTTACGTCATAAAATGTCCTTGCGGACTATTATATGTCGGGGAGACGACACAATCTGTCAAAGACCGAATATCAAAACACAAGTCTACCATACGATGTAAAAACTTGATGCTCCCAGTTCCCCACCATTTTGTGACACACGGTCACAATATTGCACAGCTCAAATTCCAGGTTCTCGAACATGTGCCTCAACCCAGGAGAGGGGGCGACCGGATCACATTGTTAAAACGGCGAGAGGCCTTCTGGATACACACTTTGGACACATTAACCCCGTTTAAAAAAAAAAAAAAAAAGGGGTACAACAAGCGGTGGATACCGCGTTCTGACTGCCGAAGCTGACGTCCTTCTCCTCACAGGTATCACACCTTATCTGGACTTCTTACAGTTACGCATGGATTCCCCATGCTGATCAGTGAGTCTCTATGAAAAATCTGATTTGATGCGTCCATATCGTTCTAACCTAACAAACAGGGTAGCTGATGAAGGTCGTGTAGACCGAAACGTCCCCCTGTATATTGCTGTTTACTTTGGACCACAATAAATTTCTTCTTCTTGTTCACCACATTAAGTTGAGTGCAGAGTCTCTTTTCTCTTCTACGGTTTGGGCACCTACTCTTGCACCCTCATATTGGCTGTGCATACGTTTTTTTACAAAACGTGTTTCTCTGGGTAAGACACATATAAGAAATAGTATGTGTAGTACATACTGGCACTGGATGGGAGTATAAGTGTTATTATCTTACTGGGGGGAAACAAAAAGGATTCAGAAGGTGTTGTCTGAGTAGTAGACAACCCATTTAATAGGTACCCTAAATACTATTTCTACTATGTCTAGTACATAGTAGAAATAGTATTTACCTATTAAATGGGTTGTCTACTACTCAGACAACACCTTCTGAATCCTTTTTGTTTCCCCCCAGTAAGATAATAACACTTATACTCACCTCCAGTGCCAGTGTTGTTCCACCAGGGTCAGTACTGGCTCTCCAGGGGATTGTGTGACAATTTTATGTCATGCAATCACTGTGGCCGATCAGTGCTAGCTTCACTCTCCCTCCCTTCAGAAAAAATCAAGACATCCTGAGGAAGTGAGAGCAGCCACAGCTCTCACTTCCTGCGGATTTCAATTATGTCCATAGGAAAGGAGATTGAACCCTGTGTTGATTGGCCGCAGAGATCATTATTATTAGAAGAGAGCCAGTGCCGACACCGCTGGGACAGCGCCAGCATCGGAGGGAGTATAAGCGATATTATTTAACATGGGTGAAACATGGATTCTGAAGGGAATTGTTCGAGTAGTAGACAAACCATTTAGCATAATATACTATAACTATTATGATTGGTTGCTGTCAATAACTTTTCGGGCCCTGCTGATACCATCCATAGCATAACTCCAAGGCAAAGAGGATTGATGTCCCATGTGAGAGTGCGCACACAATACCGCCACTGTTGTGAATGTTTTGGAAATGAATTCTGAGCAGAAGCTCCCTCTGGTGGTTACAAACAGTACTGAACTATTCAATGAGGATTGGCAATCAGGAGTCAGACTGGCTTGATATAAGGGAGGTTCCCTCCCATCATGGTTGCCAGTGATCAATTGTTCTTGTCTCAACTGTGTTTCCTGGTTCACTTGGAAGTTTGCTGAGTCTTGCCTCTTCTTCTGCTTTCAGATAAGATATTTTCTGTTTTTGTTTTTGTGCTTACCATTTGCATATTTCTCTGCATTTCTGTGAGGTTAGCCGGGTCGGCCCCCTCAGTTCTGCTGGAGCCACTGTTATTTGTTCATTTGCCTTTTCCAGTTTTTCCAGTGGCTGCGGCTTAGTTTTGTTACACCAGAGAACTGATTTAGGTGGTAGAGGTCATGTGATCTCAGGTGTTTTTGCAATCAGTAGCATTGGCATTTTTTAGGGGTTTTTTTTGGATTGCAGTGAGTATCCTTTCTATCCTTTTCTGTCTAGGCAGATTGTGCTCCAGAGTTTGCTCATACTATTTTCTGTCTGTCTGTATTTCCTCTTGTCTGACCGCCATTACATGTTTGGGGGCTTCCTATGTTCTTTGAGGATCTGCTCCGGGGCAGATAGCTTTCCTCTTTCTATCTTTAGGTGTAGTTAATCTCTCAGGCTGTGAAGAGGCGTCTAGGACCAACGTAGGAACGCTCCATGGCTGCCTTTAGTTGTGGTGGTTAGTCAGGGTACTGCAATCCAATAGATTCCAACCTCTTGGTGTATTGCCATATTTGCCTGCTCTCCCCAGCTACCAAAACATAACACGCCATGCCAAACCACCACCAAGGCCAACCAAAATAGGCACAAATGTAACTCAATTCAATGGTTTCCCCTGGCTTGGGTCTTGAGAAGGCGGAGTAGAGTATGGGAAGACAATACATTGGAATCTGTGATAGGAACCATATTGTTTTTTAGCCATTGTTATCAAGTACAGATGTAGCAAGTGGTGAACCAACGTGCACTGCTCCCAAGGTGCTCTGTGATACAGCGCGCTATATGCAGCCAAACCACCCTAAAAGAATGTTTGATATAATAGTTTGCTGGCTCACAACCAAGATTTGTTTGGTGCTTCCTGTATATCGAAAAAAGGAAATAGAGGACAACTGAAAAACACACATTTCATACAGTTTAGGAAGACATTTTTAACATTTTATACATTTAAGACCGTCTCTTTTTTTTATACCAAGTTGTTCCTAAATGTTGGCTCCGTCTTAAATAGTCTTGCAAATATATTGCAAAAAATACAGTTTTTAGTGATACAGAAATGTCGATCGGGTGAAACAGTATTTTACAACCTTATTTGCAGATCCACCTTGGAAAATATTTGCAGATCATTTTGCAGTATCTGTAAAGTGTGTCGTTTGGCAGCTTCCATTTATGCTGCAACATGCTGCGTTCAGAACCTAATGAGACTCAAAAAGACCCGCACATGTGCAAACAAATCCTTGATTTTATTTTAGATCACTGGCTCGGCGGTATAGACGAAGGAAATCTCCCGGTGAGGAGCATCCGTACCAAGCAGTGAGGCAGAATGTGACTTCTGCTGTTGCGAAGTGAGATTTTTCATTAGGAATAGACACAGCGTTATCTCTTCGTTTTCTCTTACTGATTCTCTGTCTCCCTCCTAACACATCTATACGTTTATTGATATCCTATTGAATCGCTTTCCTTCTTTGTCCATTTTTACACCTGTATTCATTTGTCACTGTCTGTCGCCAGGATCCTCACCCACCTCTAGAGTGAGATATCGTATCACAGCGTGGGTTTAGCTCACATTGATGTGAAGATCATTTCGCACCAGGGGGTCATCTGTGAAAAATATCTAAAAAGTGCCAGATACAATTTCATATGTCTTTTGACAGGGCAAAGATATATTTTTTAAAGGGCTTTTCTTTTGCTTGTTTTTTTAAATATATATTGAGACCTAATTTTGTGGTACTCGCTAATATATAAGTGTTTCAGGTTCTCCTCTTTCATCACAGACCGTGCAGCTCCTCTCTTCTCAAAGTGGTTTCTGAAGGAGGAGCATGTGACCACACCTATCCATCAGCCTCCTCCAATAGAATAACACTGCACCTTTAAAAGCTGTTTTAATTGGAGGACACTAGTGGGCGTGTCTGGTCACATGTTCCTCCATCATCAACCACTTTGAGAGCTTGGGAGCTCTACAGTGTGCGAGGAAGGCGGCATTTATAAGTGCAAAGGGAGAACCCGCATTACTTATATATTAGTGAGTGCCACAAAATCATGTCCCCAACACATTTGTTAAAATAAAGTTAAGTGGACAACCCCTTTAATTCTTGTATTAGGTCTGTCTTTAATAGCTAACTTCTATAAAAAATAAATGACCTCAAATATACAGCGTGCTGCTCAAATAACAGCACCATATGTTGGCCAAAGGGGTAACGTTTCTCCTTATGGAGAGTGACATGCCAGGGTAAGGAGGCTTATTAGGCCATGCATGCTCCTCTGGGAAATTAAATATGCAAATTGTCTCTTCAGAGAGGAAGAGGACTAGAACTCTAGCGCCACCTATTGAAGGCTGCAATTCTAAAAGTTAATCCTTTAATGAGCCTTGTCACATGACTTAAGATAAAAGCCAAATCAGAATCTCAATTTGCAAACAAGTGTTTCTGGGTGTTGCCCCTCCTTAGTACAAAGCATGAGATCTAATTTGGCTGTATGAGAGGCCTCTGACTGGTTTCTAAAGGTTAATGTTTCTCCTTATGGAAAGTGACATGCCTGTTTTGACTTTTACGATTGCTACTTCCAATAGGTAGCACTACAGTTAAAGTCCTTTTCCTCGCTGAAGAAACAATCTGCATATTTAATTTCCCAGAGGAGCATTGCATGGCCTATAAGTCTCCTTACACTGGCACATCAGACACATCACTCTCCATAAGGAGAAATGTAAACGCTTCTGGAAGAGATCTATTTTTACATACTTTTTCCCAAGAGCATGAGTCTCCTTACTCAGAATTCCTAGTGATGGTCCTTGATAAAAAGAACCATTTGTCTTCAATTAAAATGTAATGGAAGCAAATAAAATGTTTTATAGAGTATGTGGCCAGTGGCACTAAAGCTGCAGAGTCGAGGCTAATGCCCCCATAATGGGCTCAAATACAAGATGCGAAAGCACCAATGTATTATTTAAGGCCCATTGAGGGCCTCTGCCCTTTACCGAGAGAAGAGGCTCAAGATTTAGTGGCCGCATTATCTTCTGCCTCTTTATATCCAAGCTCAATAGTAAAGGAATTGATCACTCACTAGCGTTCTACAAGCAGGAGGTTCATAAGCCCGGTGCACCAATGCTCAGCCCTTTTCCATCATTATTGTCCAGTATCTCAGGAACCTGACCATTTCCATTGCCTTCTTGGAGGAATAAGACCGAAGAAAAGAAAGGGAAAAAAAACCATGATTTTGCTCGTTCTGTACCTTTTGGAGAGGAACCTGGAGGAATGTTAAATTGAGCATGTCTTCCTTTCTTTTTTTCTTCCTGCTACAGAATATTATCTATCTTGAATTTGTCTTACACCCACCTTTCTGTCATCTTCACTCAGATCATTCCTCCATTTATTTATTTATTTTTTTTCAAATTTACCTTTAACAATCATTAAGTAATTAATTTGGTCAAAACTGAATTAATATTTTTTCTCTACATACGCCACCCGTCTCATTCATTTTATGTAATTTATGCCATCTATTTATAGTAGATCTGTTTGTTTTTCTAGAAGATCTCATGCGTATAGCAATGCATGCGTGATATGTTACTTTCATACCTGTATGCAGCCAATAAAACTTATATATATATGTGATTATATTATATATATAATTTTATTATAGTGGCTTGCGAAAGTATTCAGCACCTTGGCTTATTACTTTTTTTACATTACAACCTGTGTTTAAATTTTTTTTTATATATCTGATTTGTGTGTGATGCCTAAGCACTAAATAGTCTAAGTTGGTGAGGTGAAGTAGGTAAAAATTAAGTTTATGGTATAAAATAAATAAAAATGTGCATATGCATTCACCCATTTTGCTATGAAGCCCCTAAAAATTCTGGTGCAGGCAATTGCATTCATAAGTCAAATGCTTAGTGAGAGGAAGTCCACCTGTGTGCGATCATACACTTTACTTTTTCTGAAAGGTCACAGAGACAACAACACCATTAGGCAAGAGGCACTACTAACCAAACACCATGAAGACCAAGGAGATCTTCAAACAAGTGAGGAGCAAAGCTGTTGAGAAGTACAAGTCAGGGTTGGGGTATAAAAAAAAACAGTATCCCAATCTCTGAAAATCCCCTGGAGCACCATCAAATCCATTATCATGAAATGGAACATGGTACCACAACAAACCTACAAAGAGAGGAGCGCCCACCAAAACTCTCCGTCTGGTCAAGGAGGGCATTAATCAGATAAGCAGCACAGAGACAAAGGTGACCCTGAGAGAGCTGCAGAGTTCCCAGGCAGAGACTGGAGTATCTGCCCATATGACCACAATAAGCCGTACACTCCATAGAGGTGGCCTTTAAGGAAGAGTGGTCAGAAAAAAGCCTTTACTTACACACAAAAATTGTAAGGCTTGCTTTGAGTTTGTCAAAAGACATGTTGGAGACTCCCCAAATGTATGGAGGAAGGTGCTGTGGTCAGATGAGACCAACATTGAACTTATTGGCTTGGCTACCAAGATAATCGCTATGTCTGGCACTAAAACAACACAGCTCATCACCTCAAGAACACCATCCCCACAGTGAAACATGCTGGTGGCAGCATCATGCTGTGGGGATATTCTTTGTCATCAGAGATAGGGAAAATGGTCCAAGTCTAGGGGAAGATAGATGGTGCTAAATACAGGGATATTTTTGAGCAAAACCTGTTTGTCAGTGTTTGAGACTGGGACAGTGGTCAGACTTGAAGATTGCTGTTCACCAGAGGAAACCATCTAACTTGAAAGAGCTGGAGAAGTTTTGCCTTGAGGAATGGGGAAAAATCCCACTGGTCAGATTTGGAAATCTAATAGATACTTATCCAAAGTGACTTGCAGCTGTAATTACTGCAACAGGAGGCTCTACAAAGTACTGACTTTAGGGAGGTGAATAGTTATGCACACTGAAGTTTTCAGTTATTCTGTCCTATTTATTTGCTTCATAATAAAAAAGGAAACTAAACGTTCACAGTTGTAGGCATGTTCTTTACATAAACTGATGCAAACACTAAAAAAAAAAAACAAGTGAAATTCCAGGTTGTCAGGTAGCAAGACACGAAAAATGCTAAGTGGTGAATACTTTAGCAAGTCACTGCATATATGTCTTTCCATCGTTTTAATGTAGTTTTTTTGTTTTGTTTTTTTCTTTATCTAGCAGACTTAACGTATGTTATCTTAAGCTCCATTGTTCTATAATGGTTATAACATGGTCTATATAATAAATGTTTTACTATTAAGTTTAATGTATTAACAGTATGCAGTGAAATCCCAAGCTCCTTCTAGTCGTGGCCTCAGGAGCACAGAAGTTTACCATTTACTGTATTTTTAAAAAATAAACGGAGTCCCTCCGGCAATTGGCGCTGATTCTGGAACAGTTTTTCTTTTTATTCTGTGCCTCTCCATTTTAAAATGATACCTCCCTGGTAATAATGATGCAAAATTTTCCTTCTATCAGCTGGGCGTATACAACAGAACTTCTTTGTGGGCATGATCTAGTCTTCATTGGCCAATGTCAGAGGAGAAAAAGCAAACACCCACAGAGAAGTTCTGTGGCATACACCCAGTTTGTTGAAAGAAAAATTTGTTCCACTAGCTTGGCCCGTGCAAAATTTTTGCACATTGGTCGTTGGGGATGATGAACACAGACAGGTATTTATATGTAGATTGGTAATACAATAAATTGGTTTAATAAGTAGAGGCCAAAATCTGTCTTCCGGTTGAGATGCCACCTGCAGGTCATTGTGTCTTTCCGTAGGTTTATGAAAATGAATGTTTAAACTGTATTTGGTGATAAAATCGTAAATGTGTGGTTTTTTTGACTCTTTTCTTGCTGAAGGGGGCAAGTTTACCTTTCAAATGGTGTATCATTTGTGTGTGTGGGGCGAAGTAATCACCGAAAAAGCAGTGCATGTTTACAAATGTGTTTGCATATGTGACTTACCTGCAGTGAAGTGTGCAATCCTCCAATGTGCCTGAAATAGGCTGGGCAAGCACTTGGGCAAGCTGGAAAGCCCCCAAGACAAATGTTTGGATTTGTTTGTGATGTCTGTAAGCAGTTTTGTGGTAGTCTGCTTTGGGGTAGTGTGGTGCCACCTGCAGGTCATTTTTCCTTACTGCAGGTTTATGAAAATTAATGTTTAAACTGTATTTAGTGATAAAATCGTGGATGTGTGGTTTGTTTGGCTATTTTCTTGCTGAAGGGGGCAAGTTTACCTTTCAAATGGTGTATCATTTGTGTGTGTGGGTGCAGTATGAACGGAGATACAAAGTAATCTCACCAATAAACAGTGTTTAGAAATAACAGAATAGATTATTTCCAGAGGATATTCTTTGGAAAAGAGCAGCAAAGAAGAAAAAGAAAAACAATTCCAGAATCGGTGGCGAAGTAGCAATTGGAGGAACTCGATTTTAAAAATTCCAGTAAGAGGTCCTCTTTAACTTTGGATTTATGCAGGAGATTTGGAGTTTTATATCTAAAAACGAAGAAGTTGTTGGTATCAAATTGTGGAACTATTATGATACATATATGCTATTCAACTGATTTTTTTTACGTTTTGTGGTTAACCCCAAATTACTCTTTCCATTCCTATGGTGCCCACTCACTCAATGTTCCAGAATTTACAGGTATCGGTTATATTTCCAATTTAATAAAGCACTGATGGTCTTTGCTTAGTTTTTTTTAGCAAGTAGTAAATGAGTGTATGGTACTCAGAACAGGGCAGAGAGCAGGGAGGTAATCGTGTTACTGGATTTGTTCTTTCCATTCAGTCTGAAACCTGGTGGAATTGTAACATCAATAAGCTTTAAAAAAAAAATTGCAAGATTTATGTTGGATCATGAAGTAAAAGAGGTCTGACAGTCCCTCGAAACATTATTTTGTCTGTGACAATTTCACAAGTGCTCACGTTATCCCATCTCCAAATATTTCCTGTCTTTCTTTATAACCATCATCTTTTTGTATTTACAATGGAGTATTAGTATTACGATACAGAAGAATGTAGTGAAATATCGATGCCCAAAATCTCAACTTGATCCTCCCACCAGCTCGTATGTCGAATAAGAGCTTACTTAAAGGGAATCTGTCAACAGGAATTTTGCTACCCCATCTGAGAGCAGCATGATTTAGGGGCAGAGACCCTGATTCCAGCGATGTATGACTTACTGGGCTGCTAATAAAATCACAGCTTTCACTGCTTAAGATCTACTGAGTCTCTGAATGCTGAGCTCTGTATAACCCTGCCCACACCAATGATTGGCAGCTTTCTGTGTACACTATGCATAGGCAGAAAGCTGCCAATCAGTGGTGAGGCGGAGTTATACAGAGCTCATGAATATAGAGGGCTACATGGCAGCAAGTTTACTAGTCCTATGGTGATAATCTGCTATTGACAAAACAGTGATTTTATCAAAACTACAGCAAGCAGCCCAGTAAGTGACACATCACTGGAATCCGTGTTTTATCCGCCCCCTCTGCCAAACTCTTCATTCTTTGATATTGTTGGGCAGATTTAGCAATGTGTCCCGAAATCATAATTTGGACTAATATTAGGGACAATCAGTCTGATGTAAATTTTTGTGCAATAGAAACGGTTATTAAGTCATAAGATATTTTACAGAATGGGATGCAGTTATCATTAATGTTCATAGAGCACCTGCCGGGGACATACCGCTGATAATGTCCAGCAGGGGACAGCCAGGAGCTGCTAATAGCCAACAGAGGGCAGCCTGACGACATCACCGGGGCTTAAAAGAGCACTCCACCTGCTGATAATGGATCGGTTACCTTGCCAACATTTCTGATTCTCTTGTGCTTCCTCAGCTTTTTTTGTTCTTCTGTGTTTCATGTTGGTTTGCTTCTTCCAAAGTTTTTTGTTAATTTTAATTCTGATTTGAAATCACTATTTTCTTTGGAAACAATTCCTGGATTATGGGTTTGCCTGCTGATCTGACATCATTCACGCAATGCTGACCAAGATTGCCTGACCACGTTCCTCCCAAACTATGTCCTTCAGTGCAGTGTCAGTGGTCACAACCTAAGATTTCCTTTACAACACAGTCCAAATCCCATAGGGTGGAGACAAGGATGGTCCCTCAGACCTCCACAAACTCCACTCTCGTAATCCAACAGATGCTGCCTGGTCTGGATGTCTCTTACCACCACTTCAGTCATTCCTGGCTTGTGTTTCTGGGCCATCCTCTGGTGCATCTCCCTCCATGTACACTTTCCCAGCACTGAGCACACTATAATAATACATCAAAGCTAACGTCCGAGATTCATCATTTGTCATTTATCAAAGTCTCTTTTCTTGTCCTCTTTTATCTTGTAGCATTCACTGACATGCTTTGCACCAAATTCTTCAAAATGGCACATGCGGTTCATAAATTTATTGGAAAATTAAAAATGCTCTTTTTTTGTTCTTAAAAAATTTTGGCAATTTTTTAACTCAAAAAGTCATGCAATACTTTAAAAAAAAATTTTAAAGGATTTTTTTGTCTTTTGAAGTTAAAAAAAAATGCCAAAAGCTTTTAAAAACAAAAATTCACCAAATTGGAAAATTTGCCAAAATTTAAGCAAAGATTTAAATACATTAAAAATGCAACATTTGGAAAAATTGCATTTCGTGAATCTGTACAAAAACATTTAGATGAGCAAATTTGTGGAGGACAATCCAAAAAAAGACTTAAAAAAGACAACTATAAAAATGGTGCAAACCTTAGAGAATAAGAAGCAAATTCTAAAACCGCTAATGAAGACAAATTACTCTCGAAAGGTGGAGAAACAACAATGAGGCCAATATTCCCTACTAAGCGGTCCTTGGTTATTAATATCAATGAGCTGTTTACAGGTATAACCACCCGGTATTATTAGTACAGACGGCTACAAGGCTGCACTTATTTGATTCTCCAAGGGTTTGCCAGTGGAAAGCATGTAGTCACGTGGCCACCCTGGAAGGATGTGGACTGAATTTCCACTGAGATCCAGTGAGTCCACCACCTCGCTGCTGGGAATTCTGAGGTTACTACCCTCAGATTAGTCTGTCAGCAAAGGTCAATGTATACAGTAGAAGACTATAAAACATGCTACCAAAGCCGTAGACATGATAAGGTCAGGGCTTACAGAGATCTATCACAATAGTAGATGGGCAGAAGGTCCGGGCAGGCTGTAAACAGGTTGATATGCTCAGGAAATAAGCTGGGTTAATATCAGGCTATCAGGAACAGAAGTGTACCATGGCACTAGAAATGATCGAATCCGCCAAATTTGTAATTAGTGAAATGACGCAATTTTTGCAGGGAATTCGATTTGCAGCAGTTATTCTCTGTGAATTGAATGTTACGTTTTATGTTCTGGGTCTTTCCAGACCTCACAGTAGAATAAATGTAGGCGGTAAAGTAAAAATAAAATAATACTCCACTACTCGCCTGTCCCATTGTTCATGCAGTTCATTGTCTAGTTTTCGGTGCCTTGGCTTTTCCCCTTCATCTGTCGCTCACCTTCTCTTTGGCCTCTTTACTCCAGGGCCTGACTTTCGGCTAGACTATGCCTCTGACGTCACTACACGCTGTGCCATTACTAGGGCAATGCTCATCTTGATGACATGATGTGTGAGGTCACGGCTCAGCAGCACGTAGTGACGTCAGAGGCCTCGTTGAGTTGGAAGCCAAGGCCTGGAGTGAGGAGGCAGAAGAGAGTGTGCGCATAACAGGGGAACAGAAAAGAAGGGGTGCGGAGGATCGAATGGTGGGACAGGTGAGCAGTAGGGTTGAGCATTCCGATACCGAAACCCGGTTCCGATACCTGAAATCCAATGTAAGTCTATGGGAACAAAATATCGGAATATTTTTAATTCCGATATTTTGTTCCCATAGACTTACATTGGATTTCAGGTATCGGAACCGGGTTTCGATATCGGAATGCTCAACCCTAGTGAGCAGTAAGTCCGGCAGCCATCTAATGTATATGGCAGTCCTAAGACTATGGATAGGACTTTGATTTGTGACCAACGCCTCATTTGGAGCTAACTATGGAGCCAACCTCTTGCCACCAGGCCGCTTCCTACCGGACGATCCACAAATAACCGATTAGGCACTATTAATGATATGTCCTGTGTGTGCCATGATAACAAAGTCTATACTGTAATTAATATGGAGGCGCACATATTCTGTATAGTATAATTTTCTCTAATAAACCCTAAGAATCCCAATCGGACACTTTCACGAAGCATCCGGCATTCGTCTCTATTACTAAAGAGCTTCCCTTTTATTGAAAAATCCATTAGCAATTTCCAAGAGTGGCTGCTCTTTACTTCTTTACTTGTCTGCTCAGGTCATAAGAACATTTTAAGAAAATTTTCAATCCATATTTTTATAGTGCATTAGTGAGTCAGTATATTTTTTTACCCATTTTTAAGGTATTAAATACATCATTTTCACCCTCCTCTTGCTAAGCGTTCCCAATACCCTGCTTCTTATGAGTCTCCCTTGCTTGTTTGGTGCAGTAATAATTTCGGAGTGAGCTCAATTTGCATTTTAATGTAAACACCTTCGTTTTATAGATTTCTCACAAATAATAGTTTACAGACTGTGCGATAAGTGGACAGCCATGAAGCACTTTCTTATCGCTTAACTGTGCAGAAAGTGCTTCCATTTCTACTAATAGAAGGGATCTGGCTGCAGTTTTCTTTACTCGTATCTTCATTAGAGACATCATTTTTTTCAGTGAATTTACTTACTGTCCAGGGGAGCTAATCATTACCGGAGTTGATGACGGCCCCTATATTTTTTTATAAAGAATCCCGAGTAAAAGCATTTTGCAAAGTTTAGAAAGTTTTTGAAACAAAAAACTACCCTTGTAGCTCTACTTACTCACAGAGGTCCACAATCAGGGTTGGACTGGCCCACCAGAGAACCGAAGAATCCTCCGGTGGGCCCTAGCTTCTTCTTTAGGAGAGTTCATAGTGCAAACCTTGCATCTGCTATGGGGCTCTTGAATGGGGGGAGAAAGGTGGGCCCCCAGAATCAAATCCTCTGGTGGGCCCAATGTTCTTCAGTCTGACACTGTCCACAATACTCCTTGTTTCCTCTTTTCAGGTCCCGATCATTCATGCTCTTCTTTTTTATTAAATCATCTATGAGCTCCTTTTACACATTGGGGCCATCACTTTATGAGATCAATGCACACTTCTCTGCACACTGCATCTTTTATTTTTCAAAGCAAGGAGGAAAGATCCAGCTCCAATGACCTAAAACTCTTCTTTATTGGAAAATGATAAAAATCCAGCTCCACGAAAATATATATATATATATTTTTTTTACTGGCACATGTTAAAATTCCAAATAACATCAATATTGGCTTAGAACAATAAAAAATACTGACGTGTTCAGGTGCGTCCAGCACTATTAGTCACAGCATACCGGTTTATTGTTCTAAGCCAATATGGATGTTATTTAGCATTTTAACAAATACCAATAAAAAAAATGTTCGTGGAGCTGAATCTCTCCTCCTTGCTTCCAGTTTTGGGTGTTTTGGCAGAAATACTATTGGTGCAACGGACAAGAGTGGATACAGGTATTACTGGTGACCTGGACTTTTTCTTCATATTTTATTTTTAACTTGTCTATTCTAGAGTTGATCGAATTTTGCAAAATTCAGTTTGGATTACGATCGTCGGCGACTATTGTATTTGCAATATTCACCGAACACAACTGAACATCATTGGAGTCAATGGGACAAGAGTTGAGCTAATATGTTCGGAACCGATCGCCAAACATAAATTCGGCACAAATATGGTACAAAAATGGCACGAATCTTGTAAATTTGGATTCAGCCATCATTTCCAAACATATTCACTCAACTCTAGACCATTCCTTCTGGCTCTTGAAAGGCATTAGATTGATTGAGCTCCTAGCTACTAGAGTGGAGTGAATCTGTTCGGATTCAGTCACCAAATCTGAATTTGCCATATTGGTACGCTGTTCGTGCCGAATGTACGTTTGGTGATCCGTTCCGAACATATTCGGTAACTTCTACTCCCATTGACTCTAATGACATTCGGCTGTGTTCGACGAATATTGCAAAAACAATATTTGCTGCCGATCGTATTTGGAACCAAATCCGAACAAATTTGCTTAACTCTACTAGCTACTGATTTTGCCATCTTGATGGAAATAAAATGGCAGTTCTTTGGCCAAAAACTACCCGACATTTGTCCACTTCTACAGATTGTCTATGGCATTACACTCAGTCGCATTCATTTAAATAAAGCTAAACTGTAAGACTAGATGCAGTTCCACCCATGAACATGTGAAATGCTTTTTTTGGAAGAAAGTTGCCATTTTTTAAATCCTGGAACAGCTATATCACCGTTAGGACGTTAAAGCAAACATTTTCATGCAAGTTCCCTTAATTTTTTTTATGACCACCATGTGTCTTTCCAGTTGCTGGAATTACCTTGTTTATCATAAACTGAAGAAATAAATCTGTTCTAAAAGGTCACCATTTACTTCTATAATGCGTTATGATGGCCATCAATAAGTTTAGAGATACTGTAATTTGTACTGGAAATTCTGCATCATTTTACATAGTTTGTGCTGAGATGTGGATAATCTGAGGAGCTGAGATTCAGTAGTTGTCGCCCAGCTGGTTTTAGCTTGCTGTCAACCTTCATGTTCTTGACCTTCATCAAACCTTTCGGATTCCTAGTGAATTTTTCCTTTAGATACTTCATGACAACAAGTCAGCATTCTGATTTTCTAACTCTATAAATTCTTTCTGTTCGAAAACCCAGCGAGTTTCACATTTACTACTTCGCCTCTTATTTTGTTACAGTATCTTCTCCAGTTTTTGGACATCTATTCTTCTGTTCTGTGTTATGTTTAGGTAGCTGAGGAGAAAAAGCAAAAACGGAAATACACCAGAAAGGCTGGAACCTATTGGATTGCAGTAACCTGAACTAACCACACAACTAGAGGTAGCCGTGGAGCGTTCCTACGTTGATCCTAGACGCCTCGTCACAGCCTGAGAGATAACTACACCTAAAGGCAGAAAGATGAAAGCTATCTGCCCCGGAGCAGATCCCCAAAGAAAATAGGAAGCCCCCAAACATGTAATGGCGGTTAGACAAGAAGAAAACACGGACAAAGACAGAAAATAGAATGAGCAAACGTTGGGGCCCAATCTGTCTAGACAGAAAAGTACAGGAAAGAATTCTGACTGCAATCCAACAAAAACCCTAAAAAATACCAGCACTTCTGATTGCCAAAAACCTGAGATCACACGCTCCCTACCACCTAAATCAGATCTCTGGTGTAACAAAACTAAGCCGCAGCCACTGAAAAAAACAGGAAAAAGCAAATGAACAAATAACAGTGGCTACAGATAAATTGAGAGGAGCACAGGCCCCAGGAGGGGACCCGGCTGACCTCCACAAAAGTGCAGAAAACTATGAAAAAAGCAAGCACAAAAAGAAAAGCAGAAAATATCTTATCTGAAGGCAGCAGGTGCAGGCAAGACTCCAGCAAGCTTCCAAATGAACCAGGAACCACAATTGAGACAAGAACAATTGATCACCGGCGACCATCATGGGAGGGAACCTCCCTTATATCAGTCCGTCCATTCAGTGATCCCAGATTGCCATTCCTCGCTGGATGGTTCAGTACTGTCTGTAACCACCAGAGGGAGCCTCTGCTCAGAAACCATCTCTAGCACATTCACAACAGTTCTGTGTCTTCTTCCATCTGTTATTTAGGTAATCACTTTCTAGGTGGTAATGTTTCTTCTTGTGGAGACTGCTAATGAGGCTTTTTGTAGCAGAAACTGAGCATAAAATCCAAGTTTTTGAGGAATTTTGAGTTTTTGAGCAGGGTCTGGAGAGTTTCGCTCAGTTTGTTCTCCAAAAACTACTCAAAAACTCAGTAAGAAAGTACTCACAATGACCAGGCAATGCTTGCTGGGAAAAGTTATGCAAATTAGAAAATTTTTTAGGAGGACATCTATTTGGACGTAGCTATTTTATACGCCAGTGTTCGACTCTTTAATGAGTATAGCCACATGACATGATATTTTGTTAAACCAGAGTATTCTTCAAAAGGCACTACTTTTTAGACAGTTGTTTCTGGGTTCTTCCCTCTTGCCCAGTGCAGAGCAGGGTAACCATATCTTGCAGGATAGCATCAAACCTACTTCTTCTTTTGGGCTCTATGATTCATTTTAGCCAATATATACCTATAATATGGCACTCACCAAATTCCTAACCATGATATTGCATACTTTTTGTAGAATTATTTGGTCAGCAAAGCCTATTAAGAAGATTAAAAAATCTGTTGCATTTCTATGCATACTGACGATGTTCAGCTTTTATTTTAATTATAGCAATTAGTGATGATCGCATCAATTCGAAGCAAATCAATCTTGAAACAAATTTTAAGAAATTCGGCAAACTCAAATACATTGATAGGTTCCAAGTAAAAAGGCCACCAACATGTTAAAGTATAAGAGATCAAATGACATTGGGCACCTCCTGTGTGGTACCATCATTGGCATGGGTGGCATGTGCACTGTTTGATTTAATGGTTAGTCTAGAATAAGCTAGTGCGGAGGCGGCACATGCCCAAATTCAGATCTTGGCTCAATGATGTCTTCTGTGATGAACGTGCACACGGTCCGCCACACGGTAGCCCGGGGTATCACGGCTTGTGATCCCTCCGTGCCGCAAATGTGACGAAAACGCGCACACACACGACGGCTGCTGCCGTCCGACCCAATAATCTGCAGGGATTTATAATTATCCCACTTCCACTTCGGAACTTGCAGCTCTCTGGCGCCCCCCTTACCCTCAGGTCAGTCAGGGAACTGCACCTAGGATAATTAGTCGCCAGACGGGCCACTTGGATATGTGCTGGCTATTGGGCACGCTATAGTGAGGGAATTATAATTACTTCGGGCCACAGCCAGGCAATACACTTATAAAACCCGCTCCGTCACTGCCAATGCCACCCAATAGGTTAACACTTTACACCCCTTCCTTTTAGCTGCCACCAGCTACGATTTACTTAATGAACAATTTATCAAGAGGGTCCGTAGCAACCCCAAAACAGTAGCGTAGTACTTCAGGCACGTGCAAATTCGTTTATAGAGCAGAGAGAAACAAACTAATAATTTTATAGGTTTATTCCTTAAAATGCAGGCAGTGCTTATAGTTTAAAAAAAAAGGTAACAAGCTGAGGCAATACAGTTATGTACAATGCAGTTAAAAAAATAAAACAGGATTAAAGGTGAAAATCACTTACATGGCAGTTACATAGGTATAGGCAAGATCGGCTGGGGGAGGAGCCACACGTCATAGTTCATTTGCAGATCTGCTGGTCACGTCATCATAGCATGGACTGGCTGGGGGGGTCTAGCTGCAGACTTATACATATGGGCTTGTGACCTCATAAAAAGGGTGGAGTTACCGGGGTCCTCCTCTTGCTCTAAAGGGTTAGTCTTGGTTCAGAAAACTCATAACGATCCTAACTAAGAGATGGAGTCTCTTACAGCGATGCACAGCATACCATTGTACTCCGCAAGATGTTGGCGTGCATTTAAGTCTAAACGCAGAGTGCCTGGGTGGATCGGCTAAGCAGAAATCTGTTTCTTGGGTTCTGTTGCAGCTGGAGCCGGGAAAAACATGGGCCAGGAAGCCCCGTCGACGCAGGTCGCAGAACTGCTACTTTCGTATTTTTATTATACTCCCACATTGCATTGCGTCCGAATGAATGAATTCCCATTATTGTCTATGAGAGGAAAAGCACATGGGCAGACAATGCAGACCCCTGCGGTGAGGAGGGAAACTCCAGCGCTGGCAGCTCAGATTACACTAAGCCTGAGTGCAGACTGGGGGGAAGGAAAGCGCAGCTATACACAGGCTGCTAAATGTAGTAGATGTCATCACACCTCCCCCCCTTAGAGGGCGCTACGGAGGCATGACCTGTCGGTAATCCGCCATGCGCACCTCAGCGGGTTCGCCACGTCGTGACAACCCATCAGCATTCCCATGATCGCTGCCTTTCTTGTGTTGTACGGCAAAATCATACTGCTGTAGGGCAAGGCTCCAGCGTAGCAACCTACTATTGGTTCCGGACACTGTGTGCAGCCAGCTCAGAGGGTTGTGGTCGGTGACCACCTTGAAGGTGCGCCCGTACAGGTAGGGCTGCAAACGTTGCAGTGCCAGACCATGGCCAGGCATTCCTTCTCGATGGTGGAGTATGCCACTTCCCTCGGCAGAAGTTTCCGGCTCAGGTACAACACGGGGTGCTCCTGGTTCCCCAAATAAACCTGGCTGAGTACAGCACTGAGGCCAAATTCGCTGGCGTCAGTCTGTACCAGGAATGGCCGACTGCTGTCGACGGCTTTCAACACTGGAGAGCTGCACAGGGCTGTTTTCAAAGCTCGGAATGCCACCTCACAGCCATCTGTCCAGCTGACTGTTTGGGGTAGACCGCCCTTGGTGAGGTTCGTCAAGGGTTTTGCAATGGCGCTATAGTTCGGTACGAAACGCCTATAGTATCCTGCAGTGCCCAGGAAGGACTTCACTTGCTTTTTGGTCCTGGGGGTGGGCCAGGACACGATCGCATCCACTTTCTCGGGCTCTGGACTCATGGAACCCCCGCCTACCCTGTGCCCCAGGTAGTGTACCTCCCTCATGCCCATCTGGCATTTTCCCGGCTTGATGGTCAGACCTGCCTGGTGAATACGCTTGAGCACCTCCTGGAGATGCTGAAGGTGTTCCTCCCAGGTGGAACTGAAGACGGCAATGTCGTCCAGGTACGCCACAGCGTACTCCTCCAGTCCCTGAAGCAGGTGGTTGACCATCCGCTGAAAAGTGGCAGGGGCATTCTTCATGCCGAAAGGCATGACCGTGGACTCGTACAGTCCAAAAGGGGTGATAAAGGCGGATTTCTCCTGCGCCGCAGGGCTCAGGGGAATCTGCCAGTATCCCCGGCTTAAATCCATGATGGATATGTACTTGGCATTCGCCAACCGCTCCAGCAGATCCTCGATGCGTGGCATTGGGTGCGCATCAGAAGTAGTGATGGCGTTGAGCCCCCTGTAGTCCACGCAGAACCGGGTGGTCCTATCCTTTTTTGGCACGAGAACTACAGGTGAGGCCCACGCGCTTTTGGACGGTCGGATCACCCCCAGCTGCAACATCTCATGGATCTCCTGGCGCATAATCTGCTGCACCTCCTCAGAGATCCGATAAGGTGTCCGCCGTAATGGGGCGTGATTCCCGTGTTCCACCTCGTGGACTGCCAACTTGGTCCTTCCGGGTCGGTTAGTGAACTCGGCCCGGAAGGGTTCCAGAGTGGTCAGCAACTGCAACCGCTGGGAGACAGTTAGCGAGGTATTTACCTCCATGTCCTCAATGGACCCATTGGCCTTGGCTTGGGCCAGCATGTCCAGGAGGGGGTCCTCCTCCCCGTCCTCGGGCAGGTTGCAGACCGGTAGGACGCAGGCTTCACGTTCGTGATGGGCCTTCATCATGTTGACGTGAAAGGCCTTGCGCCTACCCCGAGTGTGGTCAAGTCGTGACCACGTAGGTGACTGGGTTGAGCCGTTGGTGCACGACGTACGAGCCTTCCCAGGCTGCCTGAAGCTTATCCTTTGGTACGGGGACCAGCACCCACACCTTTTGACCCACCTGGTAGGTCCGCTCCCGGGCGTTCTGGTCGTACCAGTGTTCTGGTCAGCCTGAGCCTGTGTCATGCACCAACTGCGTCAAGGTCTGCATCTTGTCGCGGAAGCGCATGACATAATCCACGATGGACACTTCCGTGGGGTTTGGCTCATCTTCCCAGGATTCTCTTATCAACCCAAGGGGTCCCCGGACTCGCCTGCCATACAGGAGCTCGAAGGGGGAGAACCCCGTCGAGGCCTGCGGGACTTCTCTGTAGGCAAATAGCAGGTGTGGGAGGTACCGCTCCCAATCGCGTCCCTGGGTCTCAACCAGCATGCGGAGCATCTGTTTGAGGGTACCGTTAAAGCGCTCACACAAACCATTGGTCTGTGGGTGATACGCACTCGATACCATACGCGTCACCTGCTTTTGCTGCAGAGAGCCTTCATTAGGCGAGAACATAAATTGGGTCCCTTGATCGGTAAGCATCTCCCTGGGAAATCCTACCCGTGAAAAGATGGTCACCAGTGCATCCGCCACCTTATCTGCCCTAGTTGAGGACAGAGCTACTGCCTCCGGGTACCGGGTAGCGTAGTCTACCACAGTAAGGATGTATTGCTTTCCAGAGCTGCTGGGGACGGCCAGCGGGCCAACAATGTCCACCGCGATCCTCTGGAAAGGCTCCTCTATCACTGGCAACGGGATCAGGGGAGCCTTAAGAGCAGGCCCCGCCTTCCCTACTCTTTGACAGGTGATACAGGAGCGGCAGTAGTTAGTCACATCTGTCCCCATCTTGGGCCAATAGAAGTGTTGAGACAGCCGTGCCTTAGTTTTGCCGATCCCCAAGTGTCCAGCAAGTGGAATCTCATGGGCAATCCTCAACAACTCACCTCAGAACTGGTGCGGGACGACCAGCTGTTTTTCCCTCAACCACTCCTTTTGGGAATCTCCGGGTACTGTCTCCCGGTACAACCTTCCTCGTTCCCAGAACACCCTCTCCTTATCAGTCACGGATGTTGGCGTCTCGGCGAGGTGCCTCAAGTTCTCCAGGCTCGCATCTGAGTGCAGAGTGGCCTGGAACTCCTGGCTGGAGGCAGCCAGAAGTGACGTCAGGGTTCCTTCCTCACTGGGACCCTCTGGGACCGGCTCTGGGTCCACCTCTGGTTCAGTCTCTCCTGTAGCGGAGGAGGGTCCAGATGGCAGGGCGCTACCTGCGATCCGGGCACTCTGACTGCGGGTGACAGCAGCTACATATGCAGTCTCCCCGGGATTTCTACAGACCCATCAGCCTGCGCTGCTATGGGCTCTACCTCCCCATCCACCCCCAACACTTCAGGAGCAGTGCTACTTATGGGCCAGTTACCTTCCTCGGTGGCACTGGTCAGTGTCATGGCGTCACCTTCCTCACGGTTCCCATGCACCTCCCCATTTCCTTGAGCACTGTCGCTTGCTCCTGCTAGGGGTTCCTCAGCCGTCTCACTCCGCAGAGCGACGTGGCTGAACGCTCCTGTACCTGTGGACACATCTACCACTTCAGAGAAAGGGTTAACAGGTTCAGATGGCACAGATACATCACTATCAGCGTCATTCCTAGGGAAAGAAAGGTTATCAGTTACATAATCACTTCGCAAAGCATTGGCAGGTAACACATTCAGTTTCCCATCATCATCAACATCAACATCATGTTAACGTTAACCTTCTTATCAGATTGGGGAGGGGTGTCAGGGACATAGTACGCCACCATCCTCCCCAGGTCAGTCCCCAATAAAACATCAGTGGGCAGGTTTTCAGACACCCCCACTTCCTTCACCCCGCTCCCGGCACCCCAGTCAATGAAAACCCGGGCTATAGGCAAGGGGTAGTGGACGCCCCCAATCCTGTGACAGTTAAGGTTTTCCCCGGAATCAACTCTTCAGGGGCCGCCAGTTCGGGTCGGATGAGGGTTCGTTCAGCCCCGGTGTCCTTGAGGCCTGTAGCAAGACAGGCCCCCACGCGGACGGGCTGCACGTTGTCATCAACCCTCCCCCACACCACCCACCAAAAGAACAGAGGCGTTGGGCCGGAGGCCTTGGCTGGGGGGTTCTTCTGCCTCTCCGGACAGGTGGCGCTGATGTGTCCTGTCCGTTTACAGGAGAAACACTGGCGGGGGTCTGATGTAGGCCTGGCGCTGGCAAAGGGGATAGTGCCTCCAGAGGGACGGCTGGCAGGGGCACTGGGGTTGGTTGCAGGCTAACCGCCTCCCCAGCGGGCGGTGACGGGCTTCCGCACCTCGGGTTTCCGGTTGGCCTCATAGCTGTCGGTGATCCGTGCTGTTATGACCGCGTCCTCCGGTTCTCGGTCCAAGATGAACTGTCGGACCTCAGCTGGGCACAGATGCAGGAACTGGTCTTTGATCATCAGGTCCCTCAGCTCCTCAAAGGTGTCAACTGACAGTCCATGGATCCACTGGTCAAAGTGGGTCCTGAGTCCTTGCACCACATCGCTATAACTGTCGTGTGGGCCACGTTGGAGGTTAATCATCATAGAATGGTAGAGTTGGAAGGGACCTCCTGGGTCATCTGGTCCAACCCCCTGCTCAAAGCAGGATTCTCTAAATCATCCCAGACAGATGTCTGTCCAGCCTCTGTTTGAAGACTTCCATTGAAGGAGAACTTACCACCTCTCGTGGCAGCCTGTTCCACTCCTTGATCACCCTGTCAAAAAGTTTTTTCTAATATCTAATCTGTGTCTCCTCCCATTCAGTTTCATCCCATTGCTTCTAGTCTTTCCTTGTGCAAATGAGAATAAAGATGATCCTTCTACAATGTGACAGCCCTTGAGATATTTGTAGACAGCTATTAAGTCTCCTCTCAGTCTTCTTTTTTGCAAGCTAAACATTCCCAAATCCTGCAACCGTTCCTCATAGGACATGGTTTGCAGACCGGTCACCATTCTGGTGGCTCTCCTTTGAACTTGCTCCAGTTTGTTGATGTCTTTTTTAAAATGTGGTGCCCAAAACTGGACACAGTATTCCAGATGAGGTCTGACCAAAGAGGAATAGAGGGCAATAATGACCTCACGTGATCTAGACTGTATGCTTCTGTTGATACATCCTAGAATTGTATTTGCCTTTTTTGCTGCTGCATCACACTGTTGACTCATGTTCAGTCTGTGATCAATTAGTATACCCAAGTCTTTTTCACATGTGCTGTTACTTAGCCCTATTCCTCCCATTTTGTATATGCTTTTTTCATTTTTATTGCCCAGATGTAGTACTTTGCATTTTTCCCTGTTAAAAACCATTCTGTTAGTTGCTGCCCACTGCTCCAGTTTATTTATATCTTTTTGAATCCTCTTCTCTCTTCTCTAGTATTAGCTACCCCTCCTAGCTTTGTGTCATCAGCAAATTTGATCAGTTTACCCTCAATTCCTTCATCTAAATCATTGATAAAGATGTTGAACAATACAGGGCCCAAAACAGAGCCTTGTGGTACCCCACTTGAGACATTCTTCCAACTGGATGTGCAGCCATTTACGACCACTCTTTGAGTCCGATCACTAAGCCAGTTATGAATCCACCTAACAGTTGCCTTGTCCATTCCATACTTAGTCATTTTTTCAATAAGGATTGTGTGAGATACTTTGTCAAATGCTTTGCTGAAGTCAAGATATACTATATCTACAGCATTTCCCTGATCCACCCAGTCAGTGATTCTGTCATAGAAGGAAATTAAGTTAGTCTGACATGACTTATTAGTTACAAACCCATGCTGACTCTGTTTAATCACTTCATTCTTATGCAGGTACTTACATACATGTTCTTTAATAATTTGTTCAAAGATTTTTCCTGGTATAGAAGTCAGACTCACCGGCCTGTAGTTCCCTGGGTCCACCTTCTTCCCCTTTTTGAAGATAGGAACAATATTTGCTCTTCTCCAGTCTTCTGGGACTTCTCCTGTTCTCCAAGAATTTTCAAAGATTATGGACAGTGGTTCAAGAATTTCTTCTGCTATCTCCTTCAGTATTCTGGGGTGTAATTCATCTGGACCTGGAGACTTGAATTCATTTAGGTTAGCTAAGTGTTTCCTCACTGTCTTTCTGTTTATAGATATCCTGGATTCTTCTATTCCTTTAATAGGACAGTGAAGATCAGTTGATGTTACATTTCCTTTCTGAGAGAAAACAGATGCAAAATAGGAATTTAAAAGTTCAGCCTTCTCAACATCCTTTCTTACCATTTCATCATTTTCATCCTGTAAAAATCCTATAGCATCTTTGACATTTTTTTTAACTTTTGACGTATCCCCAAAATCCTTTTTTGTTGCTTTTGACATCTCTTGCAAGCCTTAATTCATTGTCAGCTTTAGATAATCTGATTTTTACCCTGCAGGTTCTGCAGATGGCATTATATTCTTCTTTAGATATGCCTCCTCTTTCCATTTGATAAACATTTCTTTCTTCCTTTTTAGCATGTGTTTAAGTTCTGTGTTCATCCATCCTGGTTTCCTTAAATGCTTCCCATTCTTCCCTCTTTTTGGAATTGTTAACGATTGTGCTTTGAGAATCTAATTTTTCAAGATGTCCCATCCTTCCTGGACATTTTTGTCCTTAACCCCTTCCCGACCTTTGACACAGCGTATGCGTCATGAAAGTCGGTGCCAATCCGACCTATGACGCATACCCTGTGTCATGAAAGGATCGCGTTCCTGCGGGCCGGGAGACCGGGGTCACTCAAAGGTCACCCAACCCGCAGTTACAGGACCCTTTGTGCTTCACCACAGGGGGGGTTGGCTTAACCCCCCGTGGCCACGATCGCTCTGATTGGCTGTTAAAAGTGAAACAGCCAATCAGAGCAATCTGTAATATTTCACCAATTTAATTGGTGAAATATTACAATCCAGCCATGGCCGATGCTGCAATAGCATCTGCCATGGCTGGACACCGAGACCTGACCCCCCACACGTAGTCACGGCGGCGATCGGCCGCCGCCACCGAAAGATGGCAGCGATCGGTTACCGCCGTCACTAACAGCTCCCCTCCTCCTTTGCTCCGATGCCCCCACCTTCCGATCCCCCCCCCTAACCTTCCGACCACCCTACTCACCTCTCCCGATCCACCGATGTCCCTGGATCGGTCCCGGCGTCCGCCCGGGCCTCTTCATGGGCGCCGCCATCTTGGAAAATGGCGGGCGCATGCGCAGTGCGCCCCCAGTGTCCAAAAATTTATTTTGATCACTGTGATAAACTGTCACAGTGATCAAAATAAAAAAAATCAATGAACCCCCCCTTTATCATAGGTAGGGACAAATAAAAAAAATAAAGATTTTTTTTTTTTTTCCTATTAGGCCCTGTGCACACGTTGCGGATTTTGCTGCGGATCCGCGGCGTATTTTGCTGCGGATCCGCGGCGGATTTCGCTGCCCCTGATCCCGCGGATCAGCGATTCCCCGCGATACAACCCCGCCGCGAATCGCGCAGCAAATCCATCTTGGCGATCCGCAGACCCGCGCGGATTCGCTGCGATCCGCGCTGATTCGCTGCGATTCAGCGGCGGATTTCGCAGCGAATCCGCGGGCGGATTTCGCTGCGATCCGCGCGGATTTCGCTGCGGATCCGCGATCGCTGCGATTTCGCTGCTGATTCGCGGCGGATTTCGCTGCTGATCCCGCGGATTTCGCTGCGGATCCGCGGCGATTTCGCTGCTGATCCGCGACTGATTTTCGCTGCTGATTCGCTGCGGATCCGCGCGGATTTCGCTGCTGATCCGCGCTGATTTCGCGCTGCGCGATTTCGCTGCTGATCCGCGGCGGATTTCGCTGCTGATCCCGACTGATTTTGCTGCTGATTCGCTGCGGATCCGCGCGGATTTCGCTGCTGATCCGCGGCTGATTTGCTGCTATCCGCGGCTGATTTCGCTGCTGATCCGCGGCGGATTTCGCTGCTGATCAATCCGCGCTGATTTTGCTGCTGATTTCGCTGCTGATCCGCACGATTTCGCGCTGATTTCGCTGCTGATCCGCAGCTGATTTCGCTGCTGATCCGCGGCGGATTTCGCTGCTGATGTTCGCTGACGCGCTGATCGCTGTGATCCGCGGCTGGATTTGCGCTGCTGATCCGCTGCGATCGCGTGATTTCGCTGCTGATCGCGCGATTCGCTGCGATCCGGCGATTTCGCTGCTGATCCGCGGCGGATTTTGCTGCGGATCCGCGGCTGATTATCTGCTGATTCATCTGCGCTAGCGGGTATAGCATAACGCGATCGCGTTATGCTATACCGTTACCAGCCGGTCAACGCTACGTGTTGAACGGGCTGGTAAAACGCAATATGAACCCAGCCTTAGGGTTAGAACTAGGGTTAGGGTTAGCATTAGGGTTAAGGTTAGAATTACGGTTAGGGTTGGAATTTGGGTTAGGGTTGGAATTAGGGTTAGGGTTGGAATTAGGGTTAGGTTGGAATTAGGGTTAGGCTTGTAGTTAGGTTTATGGTTAGAGTTGGGATTAGGGTTAGGGGTGTGTTGGGGTTAGGGTTATGATTAGGGTTTGTATTAGGGTTAGGTGTGTGTAGGGGTTAGGGTTGGGGTTAGGGGTGTGTTGGGTTAGGGTTGGAGTTAGAATTGAGGGGTTTCCACTATTTAGGCACATCAGGGGGTCTCCATACGCGACATGGCGCCACCATTGATTCCTGCAAATTTTGCGTTCAAAAAGTCAAACAGTGCTCCCTTTATTCCAAGCCCCGACGTATGCCCAAACAGTGGTTTATCCCCACATATGGGGTATCAGCGTACTCGGGAAAAATTGCACAACAACTTTGGGGGTTCTAATTTCTCCTGTTAACATTGGGAAAAAAAATTGGGGACTAAAAATTATTTTTGTGGAAAAAAAATGATTTTATATTTTCACGGCTCTGCGTTATAAACTTCTGTGAAGGACTTGGAGATTCAAAGTGCTTATCACACTTCTATAGGAGTTCCTTGGGGGATCTAGTTTCCAAAATGGGGTCACTTGTGGGGAGTTTCTACTGTTTAGGCACATCAGGGACTCTGCAAACGTAACATGACGCCCGAAGACCATTCCATCAAGTGGGCATTTCAAAACGTCACTACTTCCCATCCGAGCCCCGACGTGTGCCCATACAGTAGTTTTCTCCCACATATGGGATATCAGCATACTCAGGACAAATTGGACAACAACTTTTGGGGTCTAATTTCTCATGTTACCCTTGGGAAAATAAAAAAATTGGGGACTAAAAGATCCTGATTGTGGAAAAAATATGATTTTTTTATTTTCATGCCCGGGCGTTATAAACTTCTGTGTAGCCCTTGGGGGTTCAAAGTGCTCACCACACATCTAGATAAGTTCTTTGCCGGGTCTAGTTTCCAAAATGGGGTCACTTGTGGGGAGTTTCTACTGTTTAGGCACATCAGGGGCTCTGCAAACGTAACAAGATGCCCGCAGACCATTCCATCAAGTCGGCATTTCAAAGCGTCACTACATCCCTTCCGAGCCCTGACGTGTGCCCAAACAGTGGTTCCCCCCCACATATGGGGTACTAGCGTACTCAGGAGAAACTGGACAACAACTTTTGGGGTCCAATTTCTCCTGTAACCATTGTGAAAATAAAAACAGTGGGCTAAAAAATCATTTTTTGAGAAAAAAAAATGATTTTTTATTTTCACGGCTCTGCGTTATAAACTTCTGTGAAGCACCTGGGGGTTCAAAGTGCTCACTATGCATCTAGATAAGTTCCTTAGGGCGTCTAGTTTCCAAAATGGGGTCACTTGTGGGAGAGCTCCAATGTTTAGGCACACAGGAACTCTCCAAATGCGACATGGCAACCGCTAAATATTCCAGCATATTTTCCATTCAAAAAGTCAAATGGCGCTCCTTCCCTTCTGAGCCCTGCAGTGCGCCCAAACAGTGGTTTATGACCACATATGAGGTATCTGTGTACTCAGGAGAAATTGCCCAACAAATTTTAGGATCCAATTTATACTGTTGCCCATGTGAAAATGAAAAAACTGAGGCTAAAAGAAAATTTTTGTGAAAAAAAAAAGTACTTTCTTTTTTTACAGATCAATTTGTGAAGCACCTGGGGGTTCAAAGTGATCACTATGCATCTAGATAAGTTCCTTAGGGGGTCTAGTTTCCAAAATGGGGTCACTTGTGGGGAAGCTCCAATGTTTAGGCACACAGGAACTCTCCAAATGCGACATGGCAACCGCTAAATATTCCAGCATATTTTCCATTCAAAAAGTCAAATGGCGCTCCTTCCCTTCTGAGCCCTGCCGTGCGCCCATACAGTGGTTTATGACCACATATGAGGTATCTGTGTACTCAGGAGAAATTGCCCAACAAATTTTAGGATCCATTTTATCCTGATGCCCATGTAAAAATGAAAAAATTGATGCTAAAAGAAAATTTTTGTTGGAAAAATTAAAATGTCCATTTTTTCCTTCCACGTTGCTTTAGTTCCTGTGAAGCACCTGAAGGGTTAATAATCTTCTTGAATGTAGTTTTGAGTAGCTTGAGGGGTGCAGTTTTTATAAAGGTGTCACTTTTGGGTATTTTCTGCCATATAGACCCCTCAAAGTGACTTCAAATGTGAGGTGGTCCCTAAAAAAATGGTTTTGTAAATTTTGCTGTAAAAATGAGAAATCGCTGGTCAACTTTTAACCCTTATAACTTCCTAACAAAAAAAAAATGTTGTTCCCAAAATTGTGCTGATGTAAAGTAGACATGTGGGAAACGTTATTTATTAACTATTTTGTGCCACATAACTCTCTGGTTTAACAGAAAAAAATTGAAAATTTACAAATTTTCAGAATTTTCGCCAAATTTCCGTTTTTTTCACAAATAAACGCAAAAATTATCGACCTAAATTTACCACTAACATGAAGCCCAATATGTCACGAAAAAACAATCTCAGAATCGCTAGGATCCGTTGAAGCGTTCCTGAGTTATTACCTCATAAAGGGACACTGGTCAGAATTGCAAAAAATGGCATGGTCTTTAAGGTCAAAATAGGCTGGGTCTTGAAGGGGTTAAGGATATCCTGCCATTGGATCCCTCCAATTCTCTTTCTGAGTCCCTTAAAATCTGCCTTTCTGAAATCTAACCTTGACGTCTGAGTCTTCACAGGTCTTCCTCCTCTGTTATCCAAAATTCTAAAATAGCATGGTCACTACCTCCTAGGGTCCCAGCCACTCTTACTTCCTCAACCATTTCCTCCCTGTTTATAAGGATTAGATCCAAGGTAGCAGATCCCCTTGTTTTCTCCTCTACCTTTTGAAAGATAAAGTTGTCAGCAAGAGAGGATAAGAATTTCCTTGACCTGTTAGTTTTGCCTGAGAGAGATTCCCAACAAATGTCTGGATAGTTGAAATCTCCCATGACCACTATGTCATATTTTTTGGAGAACTTGGCCATTTGATGCATAAAGAGTTCATCCATATTTTCAGCTTGCATAGGCGGCCTGTAGTAAATGCCTACAATGGTGTCCTTTCCATTGTTCTGTCCTTGTATTCTTACCCAAACAGTTTCCACAGAACTCCCAGTCTCTGAAGCGTCAATCTCTGTGCAGATATACGCTTTTCTAACATACAATGCGACACCTCCTCCTCGTTTATCAAGTCTGTTTCTTGCAAATAAGTTGTATCCTTCTAGCCTTGTATTCCAATCATGTGTATCGTCCCACCAAGTTTCAGTGATTCCAATGACATCATACTTCTTCTCCAGCGTTAGTAGTTCCAATTCTCCTTGTTTGTTGCCCATGCTTTGTGCATTTGTATAAAAACATTTTAGTTTGTGATTGGTTTCTCTTCCTCCAATATTTTTATTATTTAGATTTTGTCTTCGTTCTTCCTTTCCACTTCTAATAGCCGAGTTCTTAATAGCATTTGTCAGGTGTATGGCTTTTTCTGGCGTTTTGCTTCCCTTCCCACATTGTTCTAGTTTAAAGCTCTCCTGATGAGTGTAGCAAGGCGACTTCCAAATACATGTTTTCCAGTCTTCGTAAGGTGCACCCCATCTCTAGCAAGTAGTCCATCGAATAGGTAATTCACTCCATGATCCAGAAATCCAAATCCTTGCTGACGGCACCATCGACGTAGCCAGTTGTTCACCTGCAGAATCTTATTCCACCTCCTTGTTCCATGGCCATCCACTGGGAGGATGGATGAGAAGACCACCTGCGCACCCAGTTCTTTCACTTTCTTGCCTAAGTTTTCAAAGTCACTGCAGATGGTTTCCAGGTCACTTCTTGTGGTGTCATTTGTCCCCACATGTATTAGCAGGAATGGGTAGTCATCTTTAGGTCTGAAGAGTCCTGATATCCTGTCAGACACATCTTTAATTTTTGCACCTGGAAGACAGCACATTTCTCTTGAGGTTATATCCGGTCTGCAGATAGCGGCCTCTGTTCCTCTCAACAGGGAATCCCCCATGACAACAACTCTCAGTTTCTTCATCACAACAGTTTTCTTTCTCCATTCGGGAGGACTCTGAGGGTGTACAAGGTTGCTCTTTGTGGGCAAAGTCTTATCCTGATGTATTTCTTCATCATTCTCCTGTGTGAGAGCCTGGTACTGGTTCCTGAGCAGTATGGGTGCTGACTGCTTCACGATCCTCCTGCTTCTCTGGGTCACATGCTTCCATTCCTCTGTTTCTTCAGGTGCAGGTCGAATTTCTTCTCTTTCTGCACCATGAAGAGATAATTCTGCTTTGTCTAAGAACTCTTCATCTTCCTTAATGATCTTCAATGTAGCTAACCTCTCTTCTAGATTTCGCAACTTTTCCTCCAACATGGACACAAGCTTGCATTTGTGGCATGTGAAATTTGGCTTTTCCACTGGTAAATCTGTGAACATGTAGCAAGAAATGCAACTCACCACATGGCTCCTAGCCTCTTCCATGCTCTTATTGTTAAAGAGATATCACAGTGGAGAAAGAAGTGCCAAAAATCGGTTTACCGATGTCCTCCTTTCAGCTGCAACAGCCAAAACCCAGTGTTCTTGGAGCTCGCGGAGACTCTTCACTTATCCCAGAATGAACTGGGAATATGCAAATGATCTCAGGACTCCTCCCCTGGTTTACCGATGTCCTCCTTTCAGCTGCAACAGCCAAAACCCAGTGTTCTTGGAGCTCGCGGAGACTCTTCACTTATCCCAGAATGAACTGGGAATATGCAAATGATCTCCTCAGGACTCCTCCCCTGGTTTACCGATGTCCTCCTTTCAGCTGCAACAGCCAAAACCCAGTGTTCTTGGAGCTCGCGGAGACTCTTCACTTATCCCAGAATGAACTGGGAATATGCAAATGATCTCCTCAGGACTCCTCCCCTGGTTTACCGATGTCCTCCTTTCAGCTGCAACAGCCAAACCCAGTGTTCTTGGAGCTCGCGGAGACTCTTCACTTATCCCAGAATGAACTGGGAATATGCAAAGATCTCCTCAGGACTCCTCCCCTGGTTTACCGATGTCCTCCTTTCAGCTGCAACAGCCAAAACCCAGTGTTCTTGGAGCTCGCGGAGACTCTTCACTTATCCCAGAATGAACTGGGAATACGCAAATGATCTCCTCAGGACTCCTCCCCTGGTTTACCGATGTCCTCCTTTCAGCTGCAACAGCCAAAACCCAGTGTTCTTGGAGCTCGCGGAGACTCTTCACTTATCCCAGAATGAACTGGGAATATGCAAATGATCTCCTCAGGACTCCTCCCCTGGTTCCGGAACTTCCAGAATGAACTGGGAATATGCAAATGATCTCCTCAGGACTCCTCCCCTGGTTCCGGAACTTCTTTCGGTATACCTCAGGGGTTAGCTGGTACTTGGCGATCAGGGCCTGCTTGATGGCCACATAGTCACCATCTTGATCTGGCGTGAGTGAAGCAAACGCCTCCAAAGCTTTGCCCTTTAGCCCGGGGTCAAGTACCTGCCCATTGGTCGTCAGGCAGCTGGTACTGTCTGCAGAGTTTCTCAAAGGCCCGCAGAAAAGTGTCTAAGTCTCCGTCCTTCTCCATCACAGGAAAGTGCTCCGGCCGGGGCTTCGGACTCTGAGAGCTGCTGGTGTACCGCTCCGGGCTGTGGAGGGCATTGCCCCTTGTCTGAGCAGCTCCAGTTCATGGGCTCTCTGAGCTTCCCGCTCGGCTCTCTCAGCCTCCCGCTGGTTGGCCTCTCGCTAGTCGGCTCTCTCTTGAGCTTGCTGGATCAGCTTCAGGCGTTCCTCACGGTCGTCGGCGGGGAGTTCCTCCAGGGCCGCCTGCAGGTAAGGGTCCAACCCGCCCTGGGTGTAAGCATGCAGGGTTTGGGCCTCTGCTGCAGCACCACCTTGGCTTGGGCCGGCTCCTGCGCCTGCCACGCTCTCAGCGTGGTCCTGTGCCATCAGGACCTGGATCAGTTGAGTTTTGGTTTGGCCCATGGGGTCAAGGCCTCGGGAAATGCATATTCCAGCAAGAGTGTCCCTTTTCTGCAGTTTACACCACGCTTCTCCCATCCTTGCCATTGCCAAATAAAAGATAGGATAGAAAAACAAAGAGAAGGGAGGGGTAACCGCAAGTACACACAATTGTCTCAGGACTAATAAACACTGAGTCTGTTCTCCAAAACTTTAGTTGCAGGGTCCCTGAAGAACCGTGCAAGTTTTTTAGTGAATGGAATGATTGCTCAAACCAGATCACTAATGCTCTATAATCCCACCGCTCTGCCACCAAATGTGATGAACGTGCACACGGTCCGCCACACGGTAGCCCGGGGTATCACGGCTTGTGATCCCTCCGTGCCGCAAATGTGACGAAAACGCGCACACACACGACGGCTGCTGCCGTCCGACCCAATAATCTGCAGGGATTTATAATTATCCCACTTCCACTTCGGAACTTGCAGCTCTCTGGCGCCTCCCTTACCCTCGGGTCAGTCAGGGAACTGCACCTAGGATAATTGGTCGCCAGACGGGCCACTTGGATGTGTGCTGGCTATTGGGCACGCTGCAGTGAGGGAATTATAATTACTCTGGGCCGCAGCCAGGCAATACACTTATAAAACCCGCTCCGTCACTGCCAACGCCACCCAATAGGTTAACACTTTACACCCCTTCCTTTTAGCTGCCACCAGCTACGATTTACTTAATGAACAATTTATCAAGAGGGTCCGTAGCAACCCCAAAACAGTAGCGTAGTACTTCAGGCACGTGCAAATTCATTTATAGAGCAGGAGAAACAAACTAATAATTTTATAGGTTTATTCCTTAAAATGCAGGCAGTGCTTATAGGTTAAAAAAAAAGGTAACAAGCTGAGGCAATACAGTTATGTACAATGCAGTTAAAAAAATAAAACAGGATTAAAGGTGAAAATCACTTACATGGCAGTTACATAGGTATAGGCAAGACCGGCTGGGGGAGGAGCCACACGTCATAGTTCATTTGCAGATCTGTTGGTCACGTCATCATAGAATGGACTGGCTGGGGGGGTCTAGCTGCAGACTTATACATATGGGCTTGTGACCTCATAAAAAGGGTGGAGTTACCGGGGTCCTCCTCTTGCTCTAAAGGGTTAGTCTTGGTTCAGAAAACTCATAACGATCCTAACTAAGAGATGGAGTCTCTTACAGCGATGCACAGCATACCATTGTACTCCGCAAGATGTTGGCGTGCATTTAAGTCTAAACGCAGAGTGCCTGGGTGGATCGGCTAAGCAGAAATCTTTTCTTGGGTTCTGTTGCAGCTGGAGCCGGGAAAAACATGGGCCAGGAAGCCCCGTCGACACAGGTCGCAGAACTGCTACTTTCGTATTTTTATTATACTCCCACATTGCATTGCGTCCGAATGAATGAATTCCCATTATTGTCTATGAGAGGAAAAGCACATGGGCAGACAATGCAGTCCCCTGCGGTGAGGAGGGAAACTCCAGCGCTGGCAGCTCAGATTACACTAAGCCTGAGTGCAGGCTGGGGGGGAAGGAAAGCGCAGCTATACACAGGCTGCTAAATGTAGTAGATGTCATCACATCTTCACAGAGCCAAGATCTCCACCTTCACCACATGCGCCGCCTAAGCTGTTCAGATTCATCACAAAATGGCTGCTGCATTCCCTGCTTCTGCTTTTATACAGGTTATGATAGTCTCTCTTGAGTGGCTATGCTACACTATGTGATGTGTTAGCTGCAAGGCATTTTGTGGAAGACACCCTGACTGTGCCCAAGGTCATGTAATCCTTGTCGGACCAATGCCATCCTTTGGTAATTGTGTATAAAATGGCAGCAGCCATTCTTGTCAAATTGGATAGCTAATTGGTTACCGAATTCACGGGATTACGCGAATTCCTAAAAAATCCATATATCTGAATCACAAAAAAATCAATTCATCATCTATTCTGTGTTTGACTTGAAAAGCTTGAAAGGGTTTGTGTACAGTCTATAGGAGATCTCAGTAGGGTCATACAAGTCTTTTCACGGGTAATTGAAGGCTTTGGAATACTTTTGATTGAAGCAGTAAAATTGATTAATTTCTAAACAAATTTTCGTGCCGTCTCATATAAATGGAATCTGAATCAAATTTTGTCAAATTCAGTCATCTTTAATAGTAATGTAATAAGAAAGATGTGACTCGGTGAAGGGTTTTTTTTTTGGGGGGGGGGTGTTTCACGGTGTCATTTTTAGCCGATCGTGTGAACCAAATCTCAAAATGTAAAGACTTTGGGGTGACGAAGGCAAGCTCCTGCTGGTATGCAGAAAACCGACAAAGAACCACAAGCTTCATCAAATTAATTGAAAAACTGTGCATGCACGTGTGGTTTACAGAGGTACTCAGCCATTTTCTGCATGAATAGAGACATGCTTCCATGTGGATCAATGAAACCAATTGTTACAAGTGTCATATTTCATTCTCTTTCAATGCCCGTCCTAATGAGGCTTTAATTAGGAATGTACAACATGCAGGAAAATTCATCAGGATATTTGTGGAGTAATTATTGCCTTTTTCAATAGGACAATTTAATCAACGGGTTGAAGATAATAACACGTGCCGTTCAATCAGTGAAATAGCAATAGAGGTCACAGAGGTTGTAACTATGTCCAAGTCCAAGGAGGAATGGAAAATATGCATCTAACTGAGATCCCAGACCCTCGTTATTCTATGGAAGGAGCTTTCACTGCACCAAAACCAAAATTAGGGATTCGTTACCCTATAAAAACTATCCACTCCAACATCTGATATCCCTCTCACTTGGAAAAACCGTAAACAAAATACCAAAAGACCACAAAATAACCCAATGTATTTCCTTTATTCTACCTCAATAACCATTTATCAAATAATGCTATTTTTTTCATCTTTTATATCAATACATGGTTTAAAATTTTGGGCAGTGACTAATCTTGGATGAAGTCTGTATAGATGCACTGCCTCTTGGTGCTAAGATAAAAGCTCCATCAGGTGTTATGCATAGGTAGATGTTTTTCTCTAGAGGTTCAATGCCTTCTAGGAGACAATACGTGTGTATAAATGGAATCTAGTGTAGTATACATATGTTTTTCTTTTTAGTAGATCAATTTGGAATCTAAAAGGAAAAAAAACCCTATAATACAGCCAGTACCATTGGTGAGTCATTAGGCTAAGAGCTACACATGGACTTTGGCCGAGAAATATAAATTGCAATTTACATCACAATTTAAGGGGCTTATAGCAACATACACTGCAATGTTATTCCTTCGCACACTCACAGGCTCCGTCCTTCCTATGGGGTAGCTTTCCACCAAGTATCAGCAAATCCAGAAAATAGTGTATTTCCAAAGCACCAAGCCTTATTTGCCATTTGTTTATGCTTGAAAAAGTCGGAATGTTGGCCAAAATGTTGTTAACGATGATGCACTTGGACATTAAAGACGTGTGCCTTGGACATACTCTATTTTCTGGATAAAGTGACAGCAGCGTTTCAGGAGCTAAAAAATCCAGATCTGCTCGATTTTTATAAAAAACGGGTTTTGCAAGTCCTACATTGCACATAAAAATCATCAAATGACCAGATCAAACAGGTGATCAACAGCATACTGCAGACAAATCCAAAACATTTTTTGGTTGTGTGACTTATTAGGCAACTGAATTTGCCATATAGCCTTAGCCACCTAGCCAAACTCCAGATAACTGCGGTATCAAAATTAGTCATTAGAAAGCAAAATGGGATAGTGCAGAGGAAAATTTACAGAAAACTCCTTAACCATGGTAAGATTACCCAATTTCTTCTTCTTTTCTGGGACCTAATTTTTACACATTTATAACTACAGTAGACTAGTTTTTTACATTATACATTGTGGATTTTGAGACAGACGTCTAATTTTTCTTGGTGGATCCGATCCATGTTGTTCAAACAACTTTGAGTAGAATTGAATTAAAGTCAAATTTTACAAAAATTTCCATTTGACAAGATACTGATTTATTTTTTTTTGCAATTTACCGGATTCAGCAAAATGGGGTCCCTGATCATTTTTCTGACCCAAGAAGGGCAATCAAGAGGTTAAAAAATATTTAAAATATCCTAATATTGGACTTACTACTCACCTCTCCAGACCCTCCAATACTTACCACCAGTCCGTCCTTGCCACATTTTCTGATCCAGATGCTCATGTTGGAATCCCCAGGAGGGTTCTACGAATGTGTGCAGAAGGTCACCGTGGATTTAGTGACATCATGACACTGTGACTTCTCATGTGCTTGCACAGAAACATCCCCATTAAAGCTGCAAGTCCTAACTCAATATGAGGGGCCGGGAGTTCCAGCGTGAGCGGGAGAAAATCGGAAAATGCGGCAAGCACTGGACGGTTGGCAGTGAGTAGAGGAGGGGCCGGAGAGGAGGCCAATACATGGAGAAGCCGCCAGCCAAGGTCTAATAAAGTATGATTTCTCTGATGCGTGGAACATATCTGAGAAAAACATACCTGGCTGCAATCATACAGCAGGCTCTGATTCATCATGCTCGTGCTTTGGGCTGCATGAATTTACTGAAATGTTCCCTTTAAAGCACAGCTGTTGCTTCAGGTTACTTTACAGGATAAGTGTGTACATGAGAAATAACATTGTTTTCCTTATTATATGATTTATCTTTAATTTTTCACCAGTTTCCCCATCCACAGGCTCCAACTTTCAGTTGTCTTTTAGCTAGTTAATGTAAGTTAATGTAAACAAGCTGCTTTGATGTCTCCCATACACAGTATACACAAATTAGGGAAATTCCTACCCACGTATCTCTATTTAAGTTATGTTTAATATAAGGTGCATTGTGAAGGACATGTCACGATCCACTTTGGATCTGTGGCAGATCTCTCTTTGCATATTAAAACCTTTTTCCTTTCAGGTCATCGGGAGTTAATGTCAGTCTTTTCCCCCGGTGGCCGCTGGTGTAATTACATTGCTGCTGACTTGTCAGGGGAAGGTGGTGACCACTCCCACCATCCTTTATAAGGTCACCTGAGGTGTCAGCTGACTGTTGGTGATATTGCTACCTTTTGGAGACCAACCAAGCTGAAGTCAGGAGCTTGCTGAGCGCAGTGGTACTTCTGCTGTTTCCCTGATTTGGTGCCTTTCTCTGCTGTTCGGTGCATTGCAGCAGAGCAAGCTAAGTGTTTATTATTTAGTTATTTAACCCCTAGGTGTCTGTCTTTCCTTTTTGTTGTTTTGTGTAATTCACTTTATTCCCTGTCTCACCTCCTGGGGAGGGGGTTGGTGGGTTTAGCTCAGGGCTAAACAGTAGAAGGGGACAGTTCAGTGACATGGGCCTCACTACCTTCAAGTGTACCCCCAAGGTAAGGAGAGACAGGGCCCTTCCTTAGCCTTAGGGGCAGTTCAGGGGCCCAGGTTCCTTGTCCTCTATATTTCTACAACTGCCCCATGGCATTATCACCAACCAACAGAGTTTTTTTTTCCCTTTCTTGTGAGCCATGGCCCAAATGCAGGCCTTTGCCCAACTACTTCAGACCCTCACAGATGGGTTTAAGGTGCTGCGGGGTGAGGTGGTGCAGCAGTTACAGCAGTTGGTGGGGTTCTGGGCCTCGGCTCAGATGCAGGCTCAACCAGAACTTAAGATATCTCTTCCTGACAGGTTTTCGGGAGGGAGAGATACATTTCTGGTTTTCCAGGAGGCCTGTAAATTGTTCCTCAGGCTCCGCCCCCGTTCATCAGGGGATTATTGTCTCCCTTCTTAAGGGTGATCCCCAATCGTGGGCCTTCTCCCTGCCGACCGATTCACCATCTGTACGGTCGGTGGACGGGTTTTTTGCGGCTCTGGCGCTGGTGTATGGAGATCCTGATGGCGTCTCCCTGGCGGAATCCCGACTCCGTAAAATCAAGCAGGGGGACCGGCCAGTTGAGGAGTACTGCTCAGAGTTCAGGAGATGGGCCACTGACACTCAGTGGAATGATCCTGCACTTAGGAGTCATTTTGTGCAGGGTCTGTCCCCAAGGTTGCAGGATACTCTGATGCAGTACGCCGCCCCCAGGTCATTGGAGGCTTGCCATGTCCCTTGCCATCAGGGTGGATAGACACCTCAGGGAGAGGCATACACCAAAACTGCCCCCTGTTCTCCTTGCTAGGGAGGAGGACACAGTCGAGCAGTTGGACGCACCCATGCAGGTGGGAACAATTGGTGCCCGAACGGGGTTGCCTGCGGTTCGGCATGGTGTGGGGGCATCTTTTTACTGTGGGCAGACTGATCATTTTATTGAGGTCTGCCCAGCTCGGGCCAAAATACCTGCACCATCTAAAAAGCCACATCCCCCTGGTCATGTGGAGGGAGGCGACCAGGGAGTGTATATTTCCTCCATTTCTTCCCCTCAGTGTACTCTGTCTGCGAGAGTGGTGATTGGCAGGGTAACTAAGGGAATTCTGGTGCTTGTGGACAGTGGAGCAGGAGTCAATTTGGTGGATGCTCACTTTGTCTGGACCAATGGTCTTTATGTGTAGGATGCCAGCTAAACCATTAGGCATCCAGACCATTGACTCTGTCCCACTCAGCCAGGGGAGTGTGACCCAGGTCGTGCATGATATATGCCTGCGTATAGGGACTCATCATGAGGAGTCACTGTCATGCTACGTCTTGGAGAGTACGCCAATACCCATCATTTTAGACCTCCCTTGGCTGACAAAACACAACCCGGTCATAGATTGGCATTCCAGGGAAGTAGTCAGCTGGGGTCAGTCGTGTGAGGGCTGCTGCCGGGGGCTACTGTCTCTGCCGTCTTTCTGCAAACTTCCCCTTCTTCTCCAGTGGGGGAAGCAGAGGTGCTGCCAAGGAGTAGGGGCAAGTCCCAACCCTCACCACTAGCCAACCCTATGAGTCGGAGCCCTCTTGGAAGGAGGGGTCAGGGGAGGGTGGTGGTTTTCTTCTGAGAAATGTGTGAGTGTGGTGACACAGGGGGATGCCTCTGTTGTCAGTTCCTCGAAGAGTTCACCATCTTGTGGCAAACGTGTGTGTGGCAATGAACCTTCAGGTCCAGACCTGTGTGTGAACGAGTATGTATGGGTGGCCACCAAAAACATCCGTTGGAAGGGTGCTGCTGGAGTCTGGAGTTCCAGGGTGATCGGGCCGTATCGGGTGTTGGCTATTCTCAGCCCGGGGACTTACCAGTTGAAGTTACCCCCAGTAATGTCCGTACATAACTCGTTCCCCAGGTTGGCGCTCTGGAGATTTGTGGCACCTCCGGAGCATGCGTTATTTCCCCTTCCATCTATCCGCATTTGCCATAAACCTGAGTCAGGTGGCTGCTGGGGTGAACCCTGGTGGATCGAGTCGTCCTCACCGTAGGTGGTATATGAGGTGCGGTGTTGAGGGTACAGAGGACCCTCATCAAAAGGGGGGTACTGTCACGACCCACTTTGGGATCTGTGGCAGATCTCTCTTTGCATATTAAAACCTTTTTCCTTTCAGGCCATCGGGGGTTAATGTCAGTCTTTTCCCCTCGGTGGCCGCTGGTGAAATAACATTGCTGCTGACTTGTCAGGGGAAGGTGGTGACCACTCCCACCATCCTTTATAAGGCCACCTGAGGCGTCAGCTGACTGTTGGTGATATTGCTACCTTTTGGAGACCAACCAAGCTGAAGTCAGGAGCTTGCTGAGCGCAGTGGTACTTCTGCTGTTTCCCTGATTTGGTGCCTTTCTCTGCTGTTCGGTGCATTGCAGCAGAGCAAGCTAAGTGTTTATTATTTAGTTATTTAACCCCTAGGTGTCTGTCTTTCCTTTTTATTGTTTTGGTGTAATTCACTTTATTCCCTGTCTCACTTCCTGGGGAGGGGGTTGGTGGGTTTAGCTCAGGGCTAAACAGGAGACAGGGACAGGTCGGTGCCTTGGGCCTCACTACCTTCAAGTGTATCCCCAAGTTAAGGAGAGACAGGGCCCTTCCTTAGCCTTAGGGGCAGTTCAGGGGCCAAGGTTCCTCGTCCCCTGTATTTCTACAACTGCCCCGTGATAGGACATTACACAGTAGTCCTGAGCATTGTACCTGTGAATCCAGCCCCAGAATGAGATAGAATGAGATAGAACATGTACTAAAAAGCAGCAACACAAAATGTGTGAGTCTCCTTACCTCTCACTCTACTTCTTCCTCTCCCCTTCCCTCTCCTCCAGACTCCAATACTCAGCTGTAATCTGATACCGCAATGAGTGGTCAGTCCATAGTGTCTTGACCAACATGGATTTTAGCTAGTTATTTCAAAATCAATGATGAATTCAGATAGCAGTGGGAGGGGGAGAAAGGGCTCACAAGTGGAGATAAAAGAATGTTTCACCTATAAAAGATAATTTTATTTTCTTGTTCTATTCATTTCTGCTAAATTTGTTAAAACCACCTTGACTTTTGGGGCTCTTTCTTCTTACGCAATTGTTAATACAACTTTCGGGAATTGTTATGAATGTGCTGGAGATGGTTTCTGAGCAGAGGCTCCCTCTGGTGGTTGCAGACAGTACTGAACCTCACAGCGAGGAATGGCAATCTGGGATCACGGACTGGACTGATATAAGGGAGGTTACCTCCCATGATGGTCACCGGTGATCAATTGTTCTTGTCTCAATTGTGGTTCCTGGTTCATTTGGAAGTTTGCTGAGTCTTGCCTGCATCTTCTGCTTTCAGATAAGATATTTTCTGCTTTTATTTTTGTGCTTGCTTTTTGCACAGTTCCCTTCACTTCTGTGGAGGTCAGCCGGGTCCCCTCCTGGGGCCTGTGCTCCTCTCAGTTTATCTGAAGCCACTGTTATTTGTTCATTTGCTTTTTCCTGTTTTTTTCAGTGGCTGCGGCTTAGTTTTGTTACACCAGAGATCTGATTTAGGTGGTAGAGATCATGTGATCTCAGGTGTTTTTGCAATCGGAAGAGTTGGTATTTTTTAGGGTTTTTTTTGGATTGCAGTAAGAATCCTTTCCTGTACTTTTCTGTCTAGACAGATTGGGCACCAGCGTTTGCTCATTCTATTTTCTGTCTGTGTCCATGCTTCTTCTTGTCTAACCGCCATTACATGTTTGGGAGCTTCCTATTTTATTTGGGGATCTGCTCCGGGGCAGATAGCTTTCCTCTTTCTGCCTTTAGGTGTAGTTATCTCTCAGGCTGTGACGAGGCGTCTAGGATCAACGTAGGAACGCTCCACGGCTACCTCTAGTTGTGTGGTTAGTTCAGGTTACTGAAATCCAATAGGTTCCAGTCTCTCTGGTGTATTACTGTTTTTGCTTTTACTCCTCAGCTACCTAAACGTAACAGGGAATACTTTAGAAGAATTTGATTGGTTTATCTGAACTTAACCTTGCTGTTTAAAACAAATAATTTGTGTATATTGTATTTTGGAAAAATGTTCTACTCCATTCCAATTTAGGGGAAAAAAAATTTAAAATACCAAAGAAATAGAAATTATTATTTACTTTTTTCCTTGGTTTTATATGCTTTGATTGACTGTTCCATGCTTCGTACATTACAATTAATGGATCTAGCTACTGCAAGCGTTAAGGCTGTGAATGCTCAGTGGGATAATGCAAAATATTCACAATTCCAAGGTTGTTTGATTTCAGATGAGGAATTCGGTAAATCACAAATCAGGAGGCTGCACGTGAAAAAAAAAGTCAAGGCTTTTTTTTTTCTCGAGCCTTAACAGATTCTTAAATTTTTACAGAATACAATGAAAGACATGAAATTCGAGGGCAAATGAAGTGATGATGAACGGACGACGGGAATATATATGCTTATTTATAGAAGCCAAGGTGAATCCATCAAATCTGCCCCCGATACACAATTAGGGATGGTCCAATAAAAAAGACATAATACCGCAGCTGTCTTACGAAGCGTATTGAAAAGGAGAAGAATTAACTATTGGTAGACACATAGCCAATACTGAAGTCACTGAATTACTAGATTTCATTAGACACCAATGTCTGTAAGGCTATTTATAAGAAAGAAGACTCTTATTGAATGCAAAGTCTACAAGAACAGAAGGTCTCTCTATCAGACAAGTGCCAAGATTACAAAATGTTTTCTATGGACCCCAGTGAAAATCCCAGCTGTAGGCACAAGTGCCGAGGGTGAAGCCGGGCTATTAATACGACGGCACATGTGTATGGACTATTTTTAGCCCTGAGATTACAAGAATGGATGCATTGTGCTTCCAGATTCTAGAAACCACCACTATGTAGAGGAAGATAAAAAACGCTAAAAAAAGGCCTAATTAAAATTTTGCTAAAATAAGACAAAATATAAAATTTTCATTGGAATTAAATACATTACTACATTGTATTTTACATTGTATAATAGTACCAGAAAAATGTATGAAGAGGTTTATTGGGGTTTTCCTGCACATTAGTTATTAATGACTTTTTCATTGATAACTGAATTCTAATCAAATTTTACAAAAATCTGCAGTCGACAAAATAAAGATTTTTTACAATTAACTTCTGCGTGGATTAAGCAAAATGGTGGATGCTGTCCACTATTTTTCTGACCCATAAATGGCCATCAAAAGGTTATATATATATATATACACTGCTCAAAAAAATAAAGTGAACGCTCAAATAGCACATCCTAGATCTGAATGAATGAATGAATGAATGAAATATTCTCATTGAATACTTTGTTCTGTACAAAGTTGAATGTGCTGACAACAAAATCACACAAAAATCATCAATGGAAATAACATTTATTAACCAATGGAGGCCTGGATTTGGAGTCACACACAAAATTAAAGTAGAATGTAATGTCCTTAAAACAAGTCAAAATGATGCTCAGTAGTGTGTGTGGGCTCCACGTGCCGGTATGACCTCCCTGTGCCTGTATGACCTCCCTACAACGCCTGGGCATGCTCCTGATGAGGCAGCGGATGGTCTCCTGAGGGATCTCCTCCAAGACCTGGACTAAAGCATCCAACAACTCCTGGACAGTCTGGGTGCAGCGTGACGTTGGTGGATGGAGCGAGACATGATGTCCCAGATGTGCTCAATGGGATTCAGGTCTGGGGAATGGGCAGGCCAGTCCCAGTCCATAGCTTCAATGCCTTAATCTTGCAGGAACTGCTGACACACTCCAGCCACATGAGGTCTGGCATTGTCCTGCATTAGGAAGAACCCAGGGCCAACCGCACCAGCATATGGTCTCACAAGGGGTCTGAGAATCTCAACTTGGTACCTAATGGAAGTCAGGCTACCTCTGGCAAGCACATGGAGGGCTGTGTGGCCCTCCAAAGAAATGCCACCCCACACCATTACTGACCCACTGCCAAACCAATCATGCTGAAGGATGTTGCAGGCAGAAGATTGCTCTCCACGGCATCTCCAGACTCTGTCACGTCTGTCACATGTGCTCAGTGTGAACCTGCTTTCATCTGTGAAGAGCCCAGGGTGCCAGTGGCGAATTTGCCAATCCTGGTATTCTGTGGCAAATGCCAAGCGTCCTGCACGGTGTTAGGTTGTGAGCACAACCCCCATCTGTGGACGTCGGGCACTCAGACCATCCTCATGGAGTCAGTTTCTAACCATTTGTGCAGACACATGCACATTTGTGGCCTGCTGGAGGTCATTTTGCAGGGCTCTGGTAGTGCTCCTCCTGTTCCTCCTTGCACAAAGGTGGAGGTAGCGGTCCTGCTGCTGGGTTGTTGCCCTCTTACAGCCCCCTCCATGTGTCCTGGTCTGTCTCCTGGTAGTACCTCCAGCCACTGGACACTACGCTGACAGACACATCAAACCTTCTTGCCACAGCTCGCATTGATGTGCCATCCTGGATGAGCTGCACTACCTGAGTCACTTGTGTGGGCTGTAGAGTCCGTCTCATGCTACCATGAGTGTGAAAGCATAACCAACATTCAAAAGTGACCAAACATCAGCCAGAAAGCATTGGTACTGAGATGTGGTCTGTGGTCCCCACCTGCAGAATCACTCCTTTATTGAGTGTCTTGATAATTGCCAATAATTTCCATCTGTTGTCTATTACATTTGCACAACAGCATGTGAAATTGATTGTCAGTCAGTGTTGCTTCATAAGTGAACAGTTTGATTTCACAGAAGTTTGATTTATTTGGAGTAATATTCTGTTGTTTAATTGTTCCCTTTATTTTTTTTTGAGCAGTGTACTTATATATCGCCATCATATTCCACAGCGCTATACAGACATCATCACTGTCCTCATTGGGGCTTACAATCTAGATTCCCTAACAAACAAACTCCTCGCAGATGTTGTCTTTGGTGGGATTTGAACTCAGGACTTCAGTGCTGCAAGGCTGCAGTGCTAACAATTGAGCCACCATACAGTGCTAACTAGTGTTGAGCGATACGATACCGCAAGTATCGGGTATCGGCCGATATTAGCTGTTTCGGCCTTTCGATACTTAGTTCGGATATTTTCCATATATCGTATACCGGAATCGGAAGTTCCCATAATTCTTTGAGACAATGTGATTTTAGTCAGCCAATGAGGAATCCTAAGAAGTGTGGGCACATCCTGTACTGCTGCGGTCATGTTAACTAATGGCATGGCTGTGATTGGATGCTGAAATGATGTCAGAATGCACTATAAAAGGCGCCGCCGCCATTTTAGCGTCACTGTGCTGTGAATTCAGTAAGGGACAGAACGCTGCTGTGCTGACTCTGAGGGACAGTTAGAGATTGCGATTTAGTGTAGTGTGCTGTAGGCAGGCTAGCACCAACCGCTGTGTAAAGCTTCCTTTTGCCTGCAGTGTTGTTTTAACAGCTCTGCAAGGTGTGTGTGAGTGCAGGTGACGCTGCAGTTTGCTCTGCATGCAACGCTGTCTGTAGGCATCTGCACGTGTCACTCACAGACTCTTTTTTTTTTTTTCTTCAGTGTAATTCTTGCTGCTCCATGCAATTTAACTATTAGTGTGACGCGCTTCCATCCGTATCCAATACATTGGTTGCAAACACTATAGAAGTAGACAAAGGAGTAGCCTTTCACAGATTGTGAACAGTTGTGTTTCAGTGTTCACTTCAGTCTGTGTTTTTTATTTTTTGAGTGCACATCACGCTCCAGTTACTTGTTCAAGCACTGCTGCTTGTACTCTGCTGAGCGTGTCTCAGTGCCTCATCCTTTTCATTTCTCTCCAATTGGTTCTGCTCCATTCCATTTAAAATAAATATAATCTATTAGTGTGACGCGCTTCCATCCGTATCCAATACATTGGTTGCAAACACTATAGAAGTAGACAAAGCAGTAGCCTTTCCCAGATTGTGAACAGTTGTGTTTCAGTGTTCACTTCAGTCTGTGTTTTTTATTTTTTGAGTGCACATCACGCTCCAGTTACTTGTTCAAGCACTGCTGCTTGTACTCTGCTGAGCGTGTCTCAGTGCCTCATCCTTTTCATTTCTCTCCAATTGGTTCTGCTCCATTCCATTTAACCCCTTCATGACCCAGCCTATTTTGACCTAAATGACCTGGCCATTTTTTGCAATTCTGACCAGTGTCCCTTTATGAGGTAATAACTCAGGAACGCTTCAACGGATCCTAGCGATTCTGAGATTGTTTTTTCGTGACATATTGGGCTTCATGTTAGTGGTAAATTTAGGTCGATAAATTTTTGCGTTTATTTGTGAAAAAAATGGAACTTTGGCCAAAATTTTGAAAATTTCGCAATTTTCAAATTTTGAATTTTTATTCTGTTAAACCAGAGAGTTATGTGACACAAAATAGTTAATAAATAACATTTCCCACATGTCTACTTTACATCAGCACAATTTTGGGAACAACATTTTTTTTTGTTAGGAAGTTATAAGGGTTAAAAGTTGACCAGCGATTTCTCATTTTTACAGCAAAATTTACAAAACCATTTTTTTAGGGACCACCTCACATTTGAAGTCACTTTGAGGGGTCTATATGGCAGAAAATACCCAAAAGTGACACCATTATAAAAACTGCACCCCTCAAGCTACTCAAAACTACATTCAAGAAGATTATTAACCCTTCAGGTGCTTCACAGGAACTAAAGCAACGTGGAAGGACAAAAATGGACATTTTAATTTTTCCAACAAAATTTTTCTTTTAGCATCAATTTTTTCATTTTTGCATGGGCATCAGGATAAAATGGACCCTAAAATTTGTTGGGCAATTTCTCCTGAGTACACAGATACCTCATATGTGGTCATAAACCACTGTTTGGGCGCACGGCAGGGCTCAGAAGGGAAGGAGCGCCATTTGACTTTTTGAATGGAAAATATGCTGGAATATTTAGCGGTTGCCATGTCGCATTTGGAGAGTCCCTGTGTGCCTAAACATTGGAGCTCCCCCACAAGTAACCCCATTTTGGAAACTAGACGCCCTAAGGAACTTATCTAGATGCAGAGTGAGCACTTTGAACCCCCAGGTGCTTCACAAATTGATCCGTAAAAAAAAGAAAGTACTTTTTTTTTCACAAAAATTTTCTTTTAGCCTCAGTTTTTTCATTTTCACATGGGCAACAGGATAAAATGGATCCTAAAATTTGTTGGGCAATTTCTCCTGAGTACACCGATACCTCATATGTGGTCATAAACCACTGTTTGGGCGCACAGCAGGGCTCAGAAGGGAAGGAGCGCCATTTGACTTTTTGAATGGAAAATATGCTGGAATATTTAGCGGTTGCCATGTCGCATTTGGAGAGTCCCTGTGTGCCTAAACATTGGAGCTCCCCCACAAGTGACCCCATTTTGGAAACTAGACCCCCCAAGGAACTTATCTAGATGCAGAGTGAGCACTTTGAACCCCCAGGTGCTTCACAAATTGATCCGTAAAAAAAAGAAAGTACTTTTTTTTTCACAAAAATTTTCTTTTAGCCTCAGTTTTTTTCATTTTCACATGGGCAACAGTATAAATTGGATCCTAAAATTTGTTGGGCAATTTCTCCTGAGTACACAGATACCTCATATGTGGTCATAAACCACTGTTTGGGCGCACGGCAGGGCTCAGAAGGGAAGGAGCGCCATTTGACTTTTTGAATGGAAAATTAGCTCCAGTCGTTAGCGGACACCATGTCATGTTTGGAGAGCCCCTGTATGCCTAAACTTTGGAGCTCCCCCACAAATGACCCCATTTTGGAAACTAGACCCCCTAAGAAACTTATGCAGATGCACAGTGAGCACTTTGAACCCCCAGGTGCTTCACAAAACTTTATAACGCAGAGCCGTGAAAATAAAAAATCATTTTTTTTTCTCAAAAAATTATTATTTAGCCCCATATTTTTTATTTTCACAATGGTTACAGGAGAAATTGGACCCCAAAAGTTGTTGTCTAATTTGTCCTAAGTACGCTAGTACCTCACATGTGGGGGAGAACCACTGTTTGGGCACACGTCAGGGCTTGGAAGGGATGTAGTGACGCTTTGAAATGCCGACTTGATGGAATGGTCTGCGGGCGGGCAGAGCCCCTGATGTGCCTAAACAGTAGAAACCCCCCACAAGTGACCACATTTTGTAAACTAGACCCCTCAAGGAACTTAACTAGATGTGTGGTGAGCACCTTGAACCCCCACGTGCTTCACAGAAGTTTGTAATGCAGAGCCGTGAAAATAAAAAATCATTTTTTTCCTCAAAAACTGATTTTTTTAACCCGCAATTTTTTATTTTCACAAGGGTAACAGGAGAAATTGGACCACAAAAGTTGTTGTACAGTTTGTCCTGAGTACACTGGTACCCCATATGTGGGGGGGAACCACTGTTTTGGCGCATGGGAGAGCACAGAAGGGAAGGAGCGCCATTTTGGAATGCAGACTTGATGGAATGTTCTGTGGGCGTCATGTTGCCTTTGCAGAGCCCCTGATGTGCCTAAACAGTAGAAACCCCCCACAAGTGACCCAATTTTGGAAACTAGACCCCCCAAGGAGCTTATCTAGATGTGTAGTGAGCACTTTGAACCCCCAAGGGCTACACAGAAGTTTATAACGCCGGGCCGTGAAAATAAAAAAATCATATTTTTTCCACAAACATGATCTTTTAGTCCCCAATTTTTTTATTTTCCCAAGGGTAACAGGAGAAATTAGACCTCAAAAGTTGTTGTCCAATTTGTCCTGAGTACGCTGATATCCCATATGTGGGAGAAAACTACTGTATGGGCACACTTCGGGGCTCGGAAGGGAAGTAGTGACGTTTTGAATTGCCGACTTGATGGAATGGTCTGCGGGCGTCATGTTACGTTTGCAGAGTCCCTGATGTGCCTAAACAGTATAAACTCCCCACAAGTGACCCCATTTTGGAAACTAGACCCGCAAGGAACTTATCTAGATGTGTGGTGAGCACTTTGAACCCCCAAGTTCTTCACAGAAGTTTATAACGCAGAGCCGTGAAAATAAAAAATCATTTTTTTTCCACAAAAATAACTTTAGTCCCCAATTTTTTTTCCCAACAGTAACAGGAGAAATTAGACCCCCAAAGTTGTTGTGCAATTTTTCCCGAGTACGCTGATACCCCATATGTGGGGGTAAACCACTGTTTGGGCACACGTCGGGGCTTGGAATAAAGGGAGCACTGTTTGACTTTTTGAACGCAAAATTTGCAGGAATCAATGGTGGCGCCATGTCGCGTATGGAGATCCCCTGATGTACCTAAATAGTGGAAACCCCTCAATTCTAACTCCAACCCTAACCCCAACCCACCCCTAACCCCAACCCTAACCCTACACACCCCTAACCCTAATACAAACCCTAACCATAACCCTAACCAACACACCCCTAACCCTAATCCCAACTCTAACCATAAACCTAACCACAAGCCTAACCCTAATCCCAACCCTAACCCCAAAACACCCCTAACGCTTATCCCAACCCTAACCCTAATCCCAACCTTAACCCTAATTCCAACCCTAACCCTAATTCCAACCCTAACCCTAGTTCTAACCCTTACCCTAGTTCTAACCCTTACCCTAGTTCTAACCCTAACCCTAGTTCTAACCCTAAGGCTGGGTTCATATTGCGTTTTACCAGCCCGTTCAACACGTAGCGTTGACGGGCTGGTAACGGTATAGCATAACGCGATCGCGTTATGCTATACCCGCTAGTGCAGAGGAATCAGCGATGATTCATCTGTGCTAGCGGTGATGGAGCCCAGACGCTGCAGCCTGCGTCCAAGGCTCCGTCACTGAATGACGACACGTCGCGAACGCATGCCGCTTCATGGCATGCGTTGCGATGCGCACACAAATGGGGTGAATGGCAGCGTTAACGGACTGCGTTACACCGCGTTATACCGCGGTGAAACGCAGTCCATCTAACGGACTGCCATAATGCAATATGAACCCAGCCTGACCCTAAGGCCCCGTGCACACGTTGCGGATTCACTTGCGGATTTTTCTAAAATCCGCAGGTAAAACGACCTGCCTTTTACCTGCGTATTTAGCGCGGATTTGCTGCGGTTTTTCTCTGCAGTTTTACGCCTATAATGGAATAGGTGTAAAATCGCTGCGGAATCCGCACAAAGAATTGACATGCTGCGGATTTAAAACCGCAGCAAATCCGCGCTGAAAAATCTGCAGCATGTGCACAGCGTTTTTTTTTACCATTTATTTGCATTGTACTGTACATGGTTTCTGGATCTGCTGTGGATCCGCAGCGCCAAATCAGCTGCGGATTAGCAGCGAAATCCGCTGCGGAATCAGCAGCGAAATCAGCTGCGGATCAGCAGCGAAATCAGCTGCGGATCAGCAGCGAAATGAGCTGCGGATCAGCAGCGAAATCAGCTGCGGATCAGCAGCGAAATCCGCTGCTGATCCGCAGCTAATTTCGCTGCTGATCAGCAGCTGATTTCGCTGCTGATTTCGCTGCTGATCCGCAGCGAAATCAGCAGCGGATCAGCAGCGAAATCAGCTGAGGATCAGCAGCGAAATCAGCTGCGGATCAGCAGCGAAATCAGCTGCGGATCAGCAGCGAAATCAGCTGCGGATCAGCAGCGAAATCAGCTGCGGATCAGCAGAGAAATCAGCTGCGGATCAGCAAGAAATCAGCTGCGGATCCGCAGCAAAATCCGCAACGTGTGCACAGGGCCTAATAGGAAAAAAAAAAATTCTTTATTATTTTTCCCTACCTATGACAGGGGGGGTTCACTTACTTTTTTTTATTTTGATCACTGTGACAGTTTATCACAGTGATCAAAATAAATTTTTTGACTATGCAGGGCGCACTGCACATGCGCCGGCCGGCGGGCGCACTGCGCATGCGCCCGCCATTTTCCAAGATGGCGGCGCCCATGAAGAATCCCGGGCAGCCGCCGGGAAGGATCCAGGGACATCGGTGGACCTGGAGAGGTCAGTATGGGGGTCGGAAGTGAGGAGGGGGGATCGGAAGGTGGGGGCAGCGGAGGCCAGGACGAGGGGAGCTTTTAGTGACGGCGGTGACCGACCGCTGCCATCTTTCGGTGGCGGCGGCCGATCGCCGCCGTGAATCCGTGTGGGGGGGTCAGGGCTCGGTGTCCAGCCATGGCAGATGCTATTGCAGCATCGGCCATGGCTGGATTGTAATATTTCATCAATTATATTGGTGAAATATTACAGATTGCTCTGATTGGCTGTTTCACTTTTAACAGCCAATCAGAGCGATCGTGGCCACGGGGGGGGTTAAGCCAACCCCCCTGTGGTGAAGCACAAAGGGTCCTGTGCCGGCGGGTCGGGTGACCTTTCAGTGACCCCGGTCACCCGACCCGCAGGGACGCGATCCTTTCATGACGCCACATAGGCGTCATGGGTCGGATTGGCACTGATTTTCATGACGCCTACGTGGCGTCATGGGTCGGGAAGGGGTTAAAATAAATATAATCTATTAGTGTGACGCGCTTCCATCCGTATCCAATACATTGGTTGCAAACACTATAGAAGTAGACAAAGGAGTAGCCTTTCACAGATTGTGAACAGTTGTGTTTCAGTGTTCACTTCAGTCTGTGTTTTTTATTTTTTGAGTGCACATCACGCTCCAGTTACTTGTTCAAGCACTGCTGCTTGTACTCTGCTGAGCGTGTCTCAGTGCCTCATCCTTTTCATTTCTCTCCAATTGGTTCTGCTCCATTCCATTTAAAATAAATATAATCTATTAGTGTGACGCGCTTCCATCCATATCCAATACATTGGTTGCAAACACTATAGAAGTAGACAAAGGAGTAGCCTTTCACAGATTGTGGACAGTTGTGTTTCAGTGTTCACTTCAGTCTCTGCGTAATAACCACACTTAGGCCTTATAACTTTTCTGACTTTCTTTATCAATCTACCAAGATGAAGAAGGCAGGGAGTAAGGCACGTGGTCGTGGCCGTGGAGTTTCAGCAGGGAGAGGACGTGGGGATTCTGTGGCTGCTGCCGCCCTCAGTGACACAGCATCCACCAGTTTTACCCATGAGCGTTCCTGTATGCGCAGTTTGGTAGGAGCTCGGCGTGCCCCCCTGCTGCGGGAAGAACAAATTGAAGCCGTTGTTGGTTGGATGGCAGCCAATGCATCGACTTCAATTCCTTCCACCTCCTCTCAGGAACACAACACTGTTGAGCAACCATCTGTCTCTTCACCGCCTGTCAAATTGCCCAGGCAGTCAGAGAGTTCTGTACAGGAGCCAGCTGAGTCTCTGCTTCTGTTCTCAGAATCTGTTGGCTCGCAAACACGGGCACAGGCAAGCAGCATTCTGCAATTTGAAGAAGAGGGAGTATGCAGTGATGCGCAACAGCTGTGTCTCTCTCAATCTGAAGAGGCGGGTGAGCCAGTGCCGATGGACAGCACACCGCAGAACGCATCTTATGATGATGATGAGACTCAGGTGCCAGGTTTTGTGGAGCATGGTGCTGCCCAGACCATCCAACAGCAGCAGGTGTTGGAAGAGGGTAGTGGAGATGATGAAGTCCGAGACCCAACATGGCGTGAGCAACAGGAAGGTGGTGGGAGCAGCTCTGAGGAAGAGATTGTCCCAACGGTACAAAGAGGAGGGAGAGGTAGGCTGCAGACTCGCTTGCCTGTAGCCTCCAGTTTGGCACCTGTTGGGAGCAGTTCTCTTAGAAATGTCAAAATTGGCGCTCCCATGACTTGCACTGCGTGGTCCTTTTTTGACAGACTTGTAGATGATATTTGCTATGTTCAATGCAAGCTGTGTAAGCAAAAAGTTAAAAGAGGTAAAAATATCAGTAACCTGAATACCACAAATATGTGGAAACATGTACGGACAAAGCACGTAGCTGAGTTACAAAGACACACTGGAGATGTAGGCCAACCTACAGCAGCACCTACATCTTCAGGTCGTGTTGGAGCCTCTACCTCCAGCTCACACACACCTGGTTCGGCTTCCTCACAGGATCTCCATGGAAGAACCTCGGTCACTGTTGTCCATAGACAAACTGTTATTCCACCCACAGCAGCAAGTTCACAGTCATCGTCACACTCCCAGACCACAAAACAGCCATCGGTACCACAGGCATGGGATAAAAGACGGCCATACTCGGCAAACCATCCATGAGCACAGGCTCTGAATGCTGGCATTGCAAAACTCCTGTCCCTTGAAATGCTGTCATGCAGGCTGGTGGAGACTGACAGTTTCAGGAACTTTACGGCATTGGCAGTCCCACAATATAATGTGCCAAGCCAATTTTATTTCAGCAGGCAAGCCGTCCCTGCTCTGCAAAAACATGTCGAGGGAAACATTAAACATGCGCTACTAAACGCCGTCAGTAGCAGGGTCCACCTGACCACCGATGCGTGGACCAGTACCCATGGCCAGGGACGATACCTTTCCCTCACTGCCCATTGGGTCAATGTTGTGGAGCCGGGTACAGATCTTGCCAGTGGCGCTGTACGTGTTCTGCCAACTCCAAGGATTGCAGGAATCCAGTCTGTACACATTGATTCCTCCTCCTACTCCAGTTCCTCAGAATCATCGCTGCACGAGCCGTCACGGTATACCTCCACATGGACCCGTGAACGCTTACCTGTTGCGACCGATATGAGCACAGCCGTGGCCAAACGTCAACAGGCCGTCCTGAAATTAATTTCCATGGGGAATCGAAGCCACACAGCGCAGGAGCTCTGGGATGCCATCAAGCAGGAGAGCGACGTGTGGTTTTTGTCAGCTAATCTCCAGCCAGGCTTGGTAGTGTGTGACAATGGCCGAAATCTGGTGGCAGCTCTGGGCCTTGGCAACCTCACTCACATACCATGTCTGGCACATGTGCTCAACTTGGTCGTGCAGAGTTTTTTGAGGGACTATCCGGATCTTGATGCACTGCTGCACAAGGTCCGCCTAGAGTGCGCTCACTTGCGACGTTCCAGCATGGCCAGATCGCGCATTGCAGCTCTGCAAGTCAGATTTCGCCTTCCTGAACATCGCATCATATGTGACGTACCCACCAGGTGGAATTCCACGTTACATATGTTGGAGCGGTTGTGTGAGCAGCAGCCAGCAGTAATGGAGTATCAGCTGCAACAAGCGCAATCAACTCGCAATTTGCGCCGTTCACACTTCACCACTACTGAGTGGGCCTCTATGAAGGACATCTGCGACGTTTTGCGTGCGTTTGATGTCTCAACGCGGATGGCGAGTGCAGATGATGCACTAGTCAGCATGACTGTCCCCCTTATCTGCCTGCTTCAGAAATCACTGAAAGCACTAAAGGAAGAGGTTTTGGAAGAGGTGGAGGATGAGGAGTCACAAATTCAATTACCTTCAGGACAGTCATCGCAACGTGGTTCCTCACAAAGGGCTGGGCAGGGCTCACTTTGTGAGGAGGATGAGGAGAAGGAGTCAATGGAGGAGGAAGAAATCCCTACAGAGGGAGGTACACAACGCTCTAGTCAGTATGTAGAGCGAGGGTGGGGTGATGCAGAGCAGACAGAGATGACGCCTCTTGCAGGGGACAGCGTTTCTTGGCCAGTTGGGAGTCTGCAGCACATGGTTGATTTCATGCTGCAGTGCCTGAGAAACGAGCGCCGCATCGCCCACATTCTCACCACGTCAGATTATTGGGTGTACACCCTCCTAGACCCTCGCTACCGGGACAACTTACAAACCCTCATCACACCGGTGAACCGGGACCGTAAAATGCAGGAGTACCAAGACACACTGGTGCAATCCATACTGTTGCACATTCCAGCCGAGAGAGCTGCTGCTGCTGCTACTGCTTTACAAAGCAGCTCTGTGCGTCGAGGCAGTGTAGACACATCTACAACAAGAGGGAGCACAAGCAGCGCCTCTGCACAGGGCAAGAGCTGTATGTTACAAATGTGGCGAAGTTTTGTGACAGCGCCAGCAAGGTCTACACCATCCGAGACGGCTCCAGTCACCAGGAAGAAACGTTTCCGTAAGATGGTGACAGACTACTTGGCTTTCCCTCTCAGTGTACTCCCAGATGCCTCTTCCCCTTTCAAATTTTGGGTCTCTAAGTTGGATACATGGCCAGAGCTTAGCCAGTATGCATTGGAGGTGCTGGCTTGCCCTGCTGCCAGTGTATTATCTGAGCGCGTCTTTAGTGCTGCAGGTGGTGTAGTAACAGACCGTCGCATGCGACTATCCTCAGAGAATGTAGACCGGCTTACTTTTCTGAAAATGAACAAGGCATGGATCTCACCTGAATTTACCTGTCCGTTTTCAGATTAAATAACTGTTTGGCAACGTTTTCCATGTCTCCTGTTATGTTCATCTTTCTACCACCTGAACTCTACTCCCTGGGCTACAACACCGCCATTTGTTGCTCGTAAGTAATTGGCAGGGGTACTGACTCCTGGCCAGCCTGGTTACAGCACGACAGCTGTTTCCTGGCAGTGTGAACGTCAATTATCCTCCAATAAGTTGTGCTGTCGTGTTGCATTCGGGTTAGCCGACTCTATGGTGCCTGCAGTTTAGGTGATTCCTATGTGTGCTGTGGGATATGTACATAAAGGCTGTTTCCATTGTGACAATAGGACAAGCACCCACTGTAGGACTGTGTGATTCGGTAACTGCGGACGGCTTGTGTCCTGTCAACTTACATTTTCATGGGTGCGTTCTGCTACCCGTCCGGGGTCCAGTACCGTCAACTGGTTCTCCCCAGTGCCTTTGGCCTAGGTGCCTCCATCTCCATATCCGAGTTCCACCAACGTCTGCTGGTCCTTGGTAGTGCTTTGGAGCACAGGTACCTCCTTAGTAACCGTGTCACAGTAACGTCAGCTGGTACTCGGTTGTGACATTGCCTCTTTTCCTTCTGCTACCCGTCCGGGGTCCAGTACCGTCAACTGGTTCTCCCCAGTGCCTTTGGCCTAGGTGCCTCCATCTCCGTATCTGAGTTCCACCAACGTCTGCTGGTCCTTGGTAGTGCTTTGGAGCACAGGTACCTCCTGCTTAGTAACCATGTCACAGTAACGTCAGCTGGTACTCGGTTGTGACATTGCCTCTTTTCCTTCTGCTACCCGTCCGGGGTCCAGTACCATCAACTGGTTCTCCCCAGTGCCTTTGGCCTAGGTGCCTCCATCTCCGTATCCGAGTTCCACCAACGTCTGCTGGTCCTTGGTAGTGCTTTGGAGCACAGGTACATCCTGCTTAGTAACCGTGTCACAGTAACGTCAGCTGGTACTCGGTTGTGACATTGCCTCTTTTCCTTCTGCTACCCATCCGGGGTCCAGTACAGTCAACTGGTTCTCCCCAGTGCCTTTGGCCTAGGTGCCTCCATCTCCGTATCCGAGTTCCACCAACGTCTGCTGGTCCTTGGTAGTGCTTTGGAGCACAGGTACCTCCTGCTTAGTAACCGTGTCACAGTAACGTCAGCTGGTACTCGGTTGTGACATTGCCTCTTTTCCTTCTGCTGCCCCTCCGGGTTCCAGCACAGTCAGCTGGTCCTCGTTACTTCCATTGTCTCTTGCTCCATCTGATACCCGTCAGGGTTGCAGTAACGTCAGCTGGTTCTCGGAAATTAGACGACCTTAAAGACCACCCAGAAGAAGATGACGACAACAAGGACGACGAGCATGAAGCCAACCAGCCTGAACACCATCACAAAGAAAAAATAAAAGATTACCCAGAAGAAGATCACCAACAGGACAAAGAAGGTTAAGACAAACTACAAGATACAGAACAAGAGACAGAAGAACAATAAGCAGAAGATCAAAAAGCAGAAGAACATGAAGTATAAGACCAAAATGAAGAGCAAAATATATGCTCTAAATTCTAAGCAGAAGAAGACTAAGCAGTGTATGGGGGTGAGTCCGTTCCTCCTCGTGGTGCCCCTGGAAAATGCCTGCTGCTGCAGGCTAAACTGAACACGGACAAATACTGTTGTAATTTAAATCTTTTGTGACAGCAAGAACGGAAGGATGAACAATTCATACTTTTACAGATTACAAGTACAGGAATCTCTGTCACAAATAAGAATATGATGAAGAAGATGAAGAGGAAGAAGATGAAGAATTTGAATATGAAGAAGATTAATTAGTTTAATAATAACAATATGAGTAATGTAAACAAAAACATGAATAGCAAGAAGTTTAAGAAGAAGATTAAGAAGGTGAAGATGAAGAATAATTTGATGAGAAAGATGATGCTGCTGCTGAAGATTATGAAGGAGAAAGTGTGGCACTGGCAAAAGTTAAAAAGGTGAAGAGCATGGAAGTTGTGAAACATACATATTTGCCAAAATAGAAAAAAGGTTAACAACATTGTCAATTTGTTAGTCAATCCAAACGTATTTCCAAAAAAAATATATTAATGCTATTCCAATGCATTGGGTTAAACATGTATGCCTTTATTGTCTCCTCAACCTCCCCCAATACATTCTACATTAGTCTTTGTTGTTTTCCTTCATGTACAATTAACCAACAAGGCAAGAATGGGTTTTTTTAATGTCGATATTTGGTTCCCATAGACTTACATGGGACTTCCGGTATCGGAATCGGATATCGACGATATTTAGTGATATCGGCGATACCATTCCGATCCGATATTTTTAGATATCGAGCAGTATCGCTCAACACTAGTGCTAACCACTGAGCCACCATGCCATCAAATATGAGTATGGTATTTTTTTTTTTAACCCCTTCTCAGCCCATATGTGAATCGAATTTCCCAATGGAATTTGAATTTTGGCAGATTTGCTCAGTTCTAGTTTTTTTTTTTTTTGCAGTCGAAAAGTGGATGGATCACAATAGATGTCAATAAGTCATCTCCAGGCTACCGACTCCTGTGCTCCATGTGATTGCTGTAAAAATAAATCCTTCAATGATATTATCAGCAGCTCAGGCAATAAAATATAAACAGCATATAATAAAATTAAATTTATCAGAAACTAATTTTGATAATAAGCGTTATACAATGTAACAAACATTCTATGAAAACGGCTATTGTGCTAAAATAAAAGTAGCAGAACTCGCTTACCCACCGCTCCAGCACTGGACACTCTCAGTACTATGGCCACTATCAGCTGCGGCCACTAATTAGTTCCTGCCATCTACCATCTAAGAAAAGACCATGAGCAATGCAGGAGGGTCAGCGCTGGATGGAGGAGTACTGTTATTTTTATTATTTTAGAACAATGGCAGCTGTTTTTAGACATTTTATACTTTTTTTTTTTCTAAATCAGATGCTAAAAAATATTTTTTTTCTAACCTGTTTTTTGTTATTCCCTAAACTCCTGTGAAAGGGAATCTATCACCAGGTTCTGCATAATGTAATGTGTCACTTACTAGGCTGCTTGCATTACCGTAATTTTGATAAAATCACTTTTAACAGCAGGAGATTATCACTAATGACTAGTAAACCGCCTGTCACATAGTCCTCTAAATTAATGAGCTCTATCTAATCCCGCCCCCATCACTGAATGGCTACTTTATGCCTATGCACAGTGTACACGGAAAGCTGCCAATCAGTAGCGTGGGCAGGGTTATACAGAGCTCAGCATTCAGAGAACTGCTGAATCTACAGCAGAGACAACAGTGATATTATCAAAATTCCAGCAAGCAGCCCAGTAAGTGACACATTGCTGGAATCAGGGTCTCTGCCCCTACATTATACTGCTCTTAGATTACGTAGAAAAAAACTTTTGATGGATTCCTTTTAACAGAATTTCTGCTTTGCAGCAGTCACATGGACCCCAGGATTCATTGTCATTTATGGACGTTCAGCTGCTGTTCTACTCTGAAAAATTAACGTATTCCTCCATGTCAAGTGATGGACTAAGAAGGAATTATGAAAAACTGTATTTTCTGCACACACAGTGCTTTAAAATTCTAGCGCTCATTGCTGAGGATCGGTGTCGGTGTCAGAATAATCTTACAAACTACCTAATGATATAAAAAAAAAAGCCGTAATATAAATGACCCAACCAAAACCTTGGGAAAAAAAGCAACACAAAACTCCTATAAAGAATGGAGCAGGCGGCGAGTATAGATCAGAGCTTTCCTTTGCATAAAGATCTCATTCCTTTGCCTCCAGTGCTGGAAACCTAAACAGGGGGATTATTATATGTCTTGAGAACGCCTAATAAAGATGTAAATCATTTGTAAAGGAGGCCGTGAGCAAAATAAAGAAAATGAGAGACGAGTCAGCAAATCCACCTCCGCGGGCAAGACTTCGAAATGCATAGTTTGGGCTTGTATGAATGCAGCTATTGAAAATTATGCAGAACAGAGGTGTTAATGCAAAGAGGTAATAATGGAGTCTCCAGGGGAGTGCAGTATGTGTACAGTAAGTGGTTAATTTGCAAAAAAAACAACCATATACCTACTGGCTTCATAAATTGACAATATGGTTTATATGTGTGTTCCATGAGGGATAACACAATTCCCGTATACTGATGCTTCTATCAGAACCATAACATACATACAATGGTGACCAAATGCTTTACAAAGTGACTAGTCTGAACATCCCAGAGAGGGGTATAGCGACACGTATTTTGCCCAACCTTCCTATACATGTTTGTATTATGTACAGGATATAAAACAAGCCATGGAAATTCATAGAATCATAGAACGGTAGAGATGGAAGGGACCTCCAGGGTCATCGCGTTCAACGCCCCTGCTCAATGCAGGACTCTCCAAATCTGTCTAGCCTTTGTTTGAAGACCTCCATTGAAGGAGAACTCACCATCTCTCGTTTTACTAAAGATGTCTCCATTCACACCTCTCCTTAATAAAAATTAATAGAGTTATTCCAAAATTACCATCATCAGTTGTCAACAGAATAGGAGATCACATTGTGGTCATTTGTGGTCTTACCGCTGGAACCCGCAGCTCTTGAAAACGCTGAACTCCGCTAACCCTTGCAGTCCCATAGAGAATGTATAGAGCGTGGTGTGTATGTACGGCCACCACTCCATTCCAAAGTTGTTTTTCAGAGCACTGTTCTCGGGATCAGGATCTTTTCTGTCCATAGGTGGAACATTTCAGTGTATGGAATACCCCTATAAAGGGAATCTGTCAGCAGGGTTTTGCTATGGAATCTGATAGCAGCATAATGTATAGACATCTACTTTTCTCCATCTTCTCCATTGTGTCAGTCCGTGGAAATCGGACCACACTCAGATGTCATCCAAATGCAGTCCAATGTTTTCCACTGAGTCACTGACCTGCAATCCAAATATGAGTGGAAACTCGGGCATGCTGCAATTTTTTTCTTTGGAGGAAAAAAATCACGCATGTACACAGCCATATAGAATAACATTGGTCCAAGTGTGATCAGATGTTTTGTTATATCGCACTTGGATCGAACATACGCTTGTCTGCACCTGCCCTCACAGTGAGTGTAATCCATTTAAACCTTTTCTGGTTTCCATCCCTTTACTGTCCCTGAGTGGGGAATCCACTCATTCCAAAAGTGGCCAGTTTATCCACACTAACCCTTACAAAGCCCCTTCGCGCCTCCATTTCCAGCTCCCTTAGTGCACATTTGGATGTCAGGGTTCTGTCTGATTATGGAGCATCCCAGAGCCGTATACTTAGGGAGTGCTTGCTTTTTAGAAGCCATCAGGTGGCTTTTAGGGCATCTGGAAGGTGTCCCGAATATTCCAGGAGCTCTGGCACGTACACTATAAATTTATAGACCATATGAAAAGTCACCACGGAGTTAATTGAGCTGAATAAATGCACTTAGCATTCAGTTTTTCTCTGTCTGGCATTGAATTTACTACAATTGACAGTGAGGAGAACATTTTTATCAAAAGCGAGCTGTGGTTCTGAAATGGAGGAGACATTTCTAGACATTTATTTCATGTAACAATGCCAGCAAAATATCCATAGAAATAGAAATCTTAGTCTAGCCTATTTATAATCGGGAAGGCCAAGTCAATTAGTGACTAGGGGTGTGACTTGGGGTCGCAGGAGGACATGGCAGCAGGACCGCTGATCTGAGACTTCTTTTCAAATGTCTCATGTTTAATGAAGAATAAGTTGCATGTCTAATTTTTCTAGTTCAGATCTACACAGCGAGTTCCCTACGACAGCTCAGAGGCGCGTGTGATTAATGACATTTCCACACTGTTGAAAGACTGATTTTCCATTTTGTATGTGAGGCACGGGGATTGTGACAAGGAAACCACATAGAGACACCCAGGAGCTGCGCTTGTGATTTCACTTATCCCATTTCAACCTTACTTCAATTAAAGGGTTTGTCCCATTAGAGCAACCATGCCTGGTTGCTTTAATAAGAAATAACAAGGATTCCCAACCTCCCTTTGTACCAGAGTAGAAAACTTCTGGAAAAGCTGCCAGCTCTTGATACTATATTCCCTTCCAACGACTGCTGTAGAGAACATGGGTGGTCTTGCAATCTTGCAATTTTCACACTGGCCACTGGGGTTGTTCAAGACAGACTCATACTTCCTGTGGTTTCAGGAAACAACACATGTACATAGAAACAATGAACTGAGTTTGACCCTATTTTTTTGTATTGAAGCAGCTAATAAACATGTGAAAAGGTTATTGTCAAGTGAGGGGGAACAGGGTCAGCTGTGACATCAGCTGTTCTGATTGGTGGATACTGTGTTTTCAGCTGTCGACAGAGGTGTTATCTGTCATTGTTATCCTGTCTCTGATGATAATGAGCCTGCTGATTAACTCTTCTTGAAAAGAAAGAAAGTATGAGTATAAAAAAAACAGTGACCAGTGTGAAAATTGAAAGATTACTAATTTTGTTTTTTAATAAAGCTTGTGACATGAGAAAAAAATAGCAAAATTAAGAAAAAATGCATGTAATAAAAAAAGTAAATGTAAACAATGGACAGTTTTCTGATGATAGCTTCATTTGGGACAGCCGTTATTGCACTTGGAGGCCAATACCAGTGATAAAAAGATTTTACCGGCAATGTCAAGTGTTGGTAATTTTGCAATATCAGACGAGTGTGGTATCTGGTTACTTCTCATGTGGATTGGATACAGGGCCGGCGTCAGCACCCGGCACACCCGGGCAAGTGCCGGGGCCCTGAGCAGGCGGGGGCCCACTCGCCGTCGGGCACCATTGCTCAGGGCCCCGGCGGCAGCCGGCGCAATACTCACCTCTCCCCGTGCCTCCGCTGCCGCAGCTCCGAGCTCCAGGGGGCGCCTGCGCCGGCGCTTCCTCTCTCACAGCAGCGCCGCTGAATGACGTCATCATTCAGCGGCCGGCTGTGGCAGAGAGAGCGCGGACGCCGGACAGGTGAGGCGTGTGTGTGTGTGTGCCTGCCTGTGTGTATGTGAGAGAATGCTGCCTGCGGTGCTGTATGTGTGATGGTGGTGGGGGGAGGCAGGCAGTGATGGTGGTGAGGAGGCGATGATGATGATGATGGGGAGACAATGATAATGGAAGGCGATGATGATGATATTAATGGGGAGGCAATGATAATGATGATCATGGGGAGGCAATGATAATGGGAAGGCAATGATGATGATGATATTAATGGGGAGGCAATGATGATAATAGGGAGGCAATGATGATGATGATGGGCAGGCAATGATGATGAGGGAGGCAATGATGATGATGATGGGCAGGCAATGATGATCTGCCATACACAGAGCTTTGACTTGTTCTCCACTCTGGCCTTTATATGGTGTAGTACTCTTACATTGATGTCAATAATACTGCCAGGGGGTGTTTTGAGGAGACCGAGTTTTCCCTCCATGAATCCACAATTCTGGATTTTAGCAGCACTTGTACAATGGATAATTATGAGATGAAGACCTCGCCTCACTACCAGCTCTGCGCATACGTTGTATGCCAGGCCAGGTGGGAAGAGTGTGAAGGCCTACAATTGTTGACCTCATGCATCCAAAAGATGGCCAAAAGTGACACCTGCGCGGAGAGAGTGAAAAGAAGTTGGGGAACCCCAAAAAATGTTTCCGGACTTTGATGAAAGTTTACATACTGCAATGACGAGTTTTGAAATGTCTATATGGGGGTCAAAAATATCATTTAAGACAAAAGTTTACCAAGTTTCCAAGCCAAAAGGCTCAATATATTGGTGAGCCGGATGTGCAGCAAACTCAATTCTCCAATTTTTGAGGACCATTTTTAGAACTGCAGAAAATACTTTAACTTTCTGTTGAAAGCCTGAAAAATTGAATCTGAATGATTAGAAAATACTTAGGAAAAATAAAGGGTTCATCTCAAATCAATCTCTACATTCTAACGCTCCATGTTTCCGATGACCGCAATACACGGCCAAGTAGATGGTGCATGCATTATCTGAGATCCGACGGCCGAAGCAGCCAAGCTGGGAAAGGGAAAGAGACATTTATAGAGAGTAGAAAGAACAGCCCAGGAATCGTGTAATAGATGGTGCCTTATTGTGAATGTCAGAGACATTAGGATGTATAACCTTTACCATGAGAGAGGGAGAGAGAGAAGCCGTAACCGAACAAGACAAGCCGCCGTATGGGAGGGGAAGAGTAAATGGAACCTGAACATCAGAAATTCAAGGTAAAAGACAAGTCGAGGAGGAAGAGCAGAGTGGATGCTAGAGAAATAGAAATAAAAAGGCTGTGATTAAAAGGATGAGACTCTATGAAGGGTGATAAATAATTTTAACAATGTACTTTGCCCATCCTCCGCCATCTCACGCTTTCACCTGGATAGTATATTTTTCACTTTCTATGGTAAAATGGTGAAGATATCAACCTCCTGCTGCTTCGGTCAGAGAGATTCTCTCGGATTCGTCTGCCGGCTGATTACTGCTCCACATCTCCCCAGTGCACTCTCATTGACTGTCCTAATGACGAGCAGAATACTGGAGTGTTTCTCCGAGCAGGGCCGGCTCCAGGTTTTTATGGGCCCCGGGCGAAAGAGCCTCAGTGGGCCCCTTTAACACAGACCACGATTCATGATGCACAGATACAGCAGAGAAATATGGGTACAGTACAATGCCAAATACTTCACTTCTTCCATTACAGAGTGATATCTATTGTAAATTGTACAATAGCTCAAAAACCGCCAAATCCTCACAGCGCACAGAACAGACTGGACAGTACAGTCCTCTATACAATATTATGGGCACCACAGTCTCCCCCTCATCACCCATATAATACCCCATATAATGCTCCATACAGAATACTGGACCCAAAATAATGCTCCATACAGAATACTGGACCCAATATAATACTCCATACAGGATACTGGTCCCCATATAATGCTCCATACAGGATACTGGTCCTCCTATAATGCTCCATACAAAATATGGAGCTCTCCTCTGCGCTGTACTGTGTTCTGCACTGTTACGGCTCAGGAAAGGGCGCTGTGGAAAGACTCCCCATTATCATCATGATTTCCTCCCCATCATCATCATTGTCTCCTTATCATCATCATGGCCTCCCCATTATCATCAATGCCTGCCCATCATCATCATCTCCTCCCCATCATCATCAATGCCTGCCCATCATCATCATCTCCTCCCCATCATCAATGCCTGCCCATTATCATCATGGCCTCCCCATCATCATCATGGCCTCCCCATTATCATCAATGCCTGCCCATCATCATCATCGCCTCCCCATCATCATTATCACCTCCCCATCATCATCAATTCCTCCCCATTATCATCAATGCCTGCCCATCATCATCATCGCCTCCCCATCATCATTATCGCCTCCCCATCATCATCAATGCCTGCCCATCATCATCTTCTCCCCATCATCAATGCCTGCCCATTATCATCAATGCCTGCCCATTTATCATCTTCTCCCCATCATCATCAATGCCTCCCCATTATCAGCAATGCCTGCCCATCATCACACACAGACAGCACCACAGCACACAAGCACTCTCTCACATACATACACACACACACACACACACACACACAAAGCACCGCACTACATACACACAGAGACACACACACACACGTCTCACCTGTCCAGCGTCCGCGCTCTCTGCCACAGCCGGCCGCTGAATGATGACGTCATTCAGCGGCGCTGCTGTGAGAGGAAGCGCCGGCGCCTCCTGGAGCCCGGAGCTGCGGCAGCGGAGGCACGGGAGCGGCAAGTATTGTGCCAGCTGATGCCGGGGCCCTGAGCAAGCGGGGGGGGGCAGTGGCGGGGCCAGTGGCGGGGCTGACACCGCTCTCCTCCGCTAACGGGCGCGGGGGTGCCAGACGGCGAGTGGGCCCCCCCGCCTGCTCAGGGCCCCGGCACTTGCCCGGGTGTGCCGGGTGCTGACGCCGGCCCTGTCTCCGAGCCTTGATTCCTCTATGGGTTTTTCTTGCCACTTGTCTCCCTCCGTCCCTCAACTCTCTGCTTTTTTTTTTTCTCTCCTTTCATTTCCATAGGCCTTTTAATTAATAGCAAAATCCAAGATATTTCTATAAAGACTGAGTATGAGGGGGGCTGCATGCACTGGGATTTAATGGCTTCTGTGATTATGGCAGCTGCAGAACCCCTTGGACAATTAGGCTGTCAATCACTTTTTCTGCTCCATGATACTGAGCATTGATTGCACTAGTGTCCAATCATCAGAGTATTAACCGGCTCAGATCCTGAGAGACTTGCAATATGAGGAGCTCCTGGACAAGGTCATGAATCTATCTGATGGGTTTACTGATCTGTCGATATGCATAGGAGGTTAATATATGCAGGAGCCGGAGCCTGCGCTCCCTTTAGACCGTATAATCAACTGCAGATATTGATGTCTCCTATGTGTTACAATAAATATAAAAAGTAAATAATTTAGTTGAGAACATATTTTATGAGTTATCTGTGGTATTACATAGAACTACAAGTAATGTTATTTTATGATCTTACATGGTGACGATAAATCTATCCAATTTAATCTCATCTGATATATTGTAGAAGTATTAGTGTATTCATAGACAATCTGCTAAAGACTTTATTTAAAAATCATGTTGTTTTACCCCAGAAAAATCTCTCCAAGGCGTCGGACACCAAGTGTTTCCCTTCTGTGTAATTTGCTCTTCTCTGCCTATTGTCAAGTGCAATCCATCTCTTGTTACATAGAGATTTATCAAACAAAGTGAGGTGGATCTTTGACTCTTTGCTCCTGCTCTCCTGTCTGTCAAACTGCATGTAGGCACAACAGAGAGGCCGGCTTTTAATTCCGAGCAGGCAAACCACTGGACAAGGCAGTTGCAATGCATTCTGTGAAATAAGAGAAAGGAGGTTCCAGCTCCTGTAGTGCTGGAAGACTGCTGATAACATTAACTGAAAAAAGAGTGAATGACAAGTCACTGAGTTTTAATCAGGAGGACATATTAGACAGATGCAGTATGTGCATCAAAAGTAGGTTTTACTTCTTGTTGAAGGGGAAGAGAGCATCAAGATCAGTTTCTCTAAAGCATTTGCTTTAAAAGTACAAGTATGACTTAAAGGGATGGTCCAAACTCAGTCATTTTCATTCTAAATCCCTATCTATTTAGTGCCATAATCTAAACTATTTTCTAATATACTTTTATTAAAAATTCACTATCCTTCCCTAACTACACTATCTAACTGCTTTTATATTTTTTCCCTACTTTCTTTGTGATGACGTTCTATTTGAGAATCTCAGTGCATGCTGGGATACTCAAAGTGTCATCAGTGGTCACTGCCACGGACTCTGCCTCCTTCATTTCAGGAGCTGGACTAATCCCTGCACATTGTGCACTGTGTGATGTACACCATGACAGCGCGCTCTCTTGCTGGCTCAGATCAGCAGTAATAAGCTGGTAACAGAGCAGTGTCACAATACCCGGCATACAGTATCTAAAACGCCAGGAATTCGACACAGCCGACTGTCTCGAAACTGCTTTTTGACAAAAAAGTGGTGTTTTTTGTGCACACGCACACCGGACCCAGCCCCGAACCAAGGGGTCACGAAGAAAACGTATAGCGAAATTTAAAATTTTCCAGAAACGTTTCGTTCTTGGCTGTTTTTGGTATTGCGGGTAAGCCAATTCACATTAATAAGGGGAACCACATGCACAAGCACGCAAAGAACAAGAGGTCTACAAATATAGGAATACATTTCCTTTTGGGCTAGTTCACAATTCACCATTACATGGAATGGGAAAACCTGTTATTTGGGAACCCAGACCCATCCCTACACCTTTTTGCACACCCTCACAACTCTTTCAGGGCAATGTGAAAAAATTAGCTGGTTTTATTTAGCTCATGCTGTACACAGTCACTCATGAGGGACCAAACACAATAAAGTCCACGTTCTCCAAACAATCGTTTTGGGGGCTTTTCTTTTAGTAACAAATACCCTTAAAATCACGTACCGCGTATAGTAAATCTTACGAACCCACTTTTTTGTCTCTACCCATTCTAGCAACCTAGGAAAAATCAAACGAAAACCCCTAAATATTCCTAACTTTAAAAACTTATCCAGCTCATTGCACATAATTTTTACAGTTTTAAAGTGGAAAAATTCACATAAATAATTAAACTTTTTCTAGTACATTGCATTACTTATATATGCTGTCCTGGGTTACAGCCAGTATAATAATCCAGGGTCCAGCGATCCGGTGAGTATTCCAGGTCAGACCTCTGGACGGAAGCCCTGCAATTCACATCTTACTTTAGGGCATGCAACAGTGGGTTACTCTTTCGATACCCGGTTAGGCGACATTTTCAGTGTTCACACCACAATAAGACGACATTGCACCAGCCTGGCTAATCAAAAGAGAGCCGCAGATGCTGTCAGGTTAAGGAAGCTTCCACCAGTGGCCCACGGTATACTGACCTGTCCAAAACCGGGTCCTGAGAATTGATTCCCCCATCCAACTGAATATTTTGTATTTAGCATTCTGGGAAAAGCAATGCAAGAAGTAAAGTTATGAACAACGCATTTGCGCCCTCTTCTTTTTGTCGGTTAACTGTCACAATTGAAATTTTCAAGAACTATGTGGCACAAAACGCGCACACACAAGAAGTGTCACCAGGTAGAGATAGAGAAAAGCGGGAGTTTTCGTTCACACCGCTGTGTTGTTTGAATGCCAACACATGTGGGAAATGTGTAACCGCTGCGGCAGCGATGTACTGGGGGGGAATCTTCTTCCAATGTATAATGTAAAAGGAGGAACATCATTTTTGAAGGGGTCAATGAGAAGCCTTTTGTGTTCCAAAATATTATTTTATTGTCCCACGCGTTTTTGGGCCGGACAGCACCTTTTATAAGCCAAAAAGCCAAAATGTTATAATTATATAAATAATTTTCATCCTTTAATCCTGATAAAGGTCTGAAATGCGTTGGAACAATAAAGTATCATTTTGGAACACGCAAGTCTCTCGTTTACCCCAGTGCAGCCTGTTGAACGTGATATCGTCCTCCTCTATTGCAACTGTAATTTACAGAATTATAGAGATGAGCAAAATGATTTGGACGACCATGGTGCAGAGTCCAGTTCAGGCCTCCATGACAGGTACTGGGCGCTTACTATGATCCTGTGTAATGTTCAATCCTTGACCAATGTAGTGGACACTACCCAACGCTGGCTGCGATGGAACCCACAAACTGGACATGAATCATAGTAAGATGCAGAGGCTCCCTGGATGTTGGGTTAGAGCTTTGCCAGTGCAGAAGTGCAACAGAGATGGAACAGGACGTCGGACCAAGTGTTTTCAAATCTTTTTGCTCTACTCTACAGAATTGTTACCACTACTTTGGACTATAATGGTCTGTAAGTTTTGTATCGCAGCGTATCCACACGTGCAGTGATGAGGCAGTGACCCAGAAAATTCAAAGCAAAACATATTTAATGTCCAACTCACAGAAATAAACCGCACACAATATCCTCCAGAACGCAGTGGGAAACAAAACATCCACATCCATAACAGGTTGCCGTGCGCGACTGCATCGCCGTGTACGCTGAGGGGTACCAGGCCTTTTGGCTCTGCTTGGCATTGTATTTGCCTCACATATGTGGAGCTCTGCAGAGCCTTCTGCTCTGCACGCTTGGCAAAACCAAACTGACACACCCGATCCATCTCTTCTTTTTGTGTGCGTGGGACAGTTTTTAAAACATTAACAGAAAAAAAATACTGTATGAACAGAAATGTGGCTTTCCTATTGAAATGAATAGTGAGAATAGATTATTCAAATAGTATTTGAAGCATATTTTATCATGATTTTTAGAGCAGTCTGCGGCAAAATCCATGAAAAGGACAAAATCTATGTGTGAGCCTTCGCTTATACAGACGTGACATAGAATCATACAAGAACGGTGACTCAGTCTGAGTTCCTAATGACCTAAATTTGCAAATAATACATTATCTTGCATTTTAGAGCAACAAACAGACATTGATTATCAGATTGGAGAGTTTGGTATCACTTCTGAATATATAACAGTTCGTCTGTATAAGGCCACATTTGATATAAGATGTATGCACAGCCAGGACAGACCCAAGGCTGCATAATGCCAACATTATTTAGTGCTACTAGTAGGAAACTGATGAATAATGTGTAAAATTTGATAAAAGATTTATTCCAGATGGGCATATATTAGTATAGATATAAAACAGGCAGAGATAAAGGGTATGAAGGTGCAACCATTGCAAAATGTCAAAATAATGCTTAACATATTATTGAAATGATTTTACCACCTACGTAGCAGGGGATGAACACTTCTTTCAGTGCACGTTAAATACAAAAGTATCTATCATTACGCTTCTCATTTAAATGTTTTCAGAAGGTCCCACTCAGGGTAGGTTCACAGGACCCTAATAAAAAAAATGTTAATGTTTCGTCCAGAAAAATGGAAACATTTTTTCTCACTTGTCCGTTTTACTACCAGCAGCAGGTTTTAATAATTTACAAGGCCATCCCATATTACAGAATCGAAATGTATCCGCTATGCAATATTGTGGCATCGAATGGGTAAATTTGATCCGATTTACGGAGGAAATGAGAATTTTTTTTTTCAAATGCCGATTGGCCATTGAAAAAAAAATTGCCACCCAATTGAATAAAATTGGTATGAGCCCTGTCCGTTTTTTTTTACGGATAACACTCGGACTGAAAATGCGTTGTGTGAACAAGCTCTAATACCTAAAAATGTATTGTTCCGTGTTCCGTACAGTTACCCGGTATGCTACCCCCTAAAATTGTCCCAATGTTTGGAGCTGCCTTCATGCATGCAACACCAAAAATAGTTTTTAATTGAATTTTGTAAAAAAAGTTAAAAAATATGTCAAAGTACCATAATTTATTCTGAGCAAATCCAAAATTCAGGACTCTTAAATAGAGGACTTTTTTCTTTTACAGAATACCAATCTAATTGTTTAAAATTTCACATATAATGTTTACTCCCGCCAGCAATATTCTCGCTGTGTAATTTGTTTCCTCCCAGCTGAGTAACATCTAAGCATTTTGAACCTTTTATATGGAAACTTTGTCATGGACCTCCAGTGGACCACCAGTCTAGTACATGCGTTTCTGTGCATACCGGAAGTCAGTCTCTGTGATCTATAGGATAATATCACCAAAATTAAAATAGCAAGGGCAATTTTCAGACATCCCGCCTCCTTTTACATCAACTATCCTTCCATGTATCTTTTATCTCGTTTATGCAGCTGAAAATAACATTTTTCCTTGTATAAGAGCGCAGGATATGTTTAAGTAATCCATAAAATAATTGGCTGCAGAGTTCTAAATCTCCTCTACACACATCGTTTGATACTGTCTGTGATTGCTGTGTGCAAAATTTACACTGTATCTTATGAGATGCAGCTTCAGCCTGTCTCTCCTTCTCCTGCTTTGTAAGAGCTGACAGGGAGAGAGCTCTCACAAGTAGAAGGCAGAAGAATCTTGCTGAAGCTGCATCACATAGAATTCACGAAGACTCTAGAATGTGAGTCAGGTAAATTGCACCTAGAGCAGAACAACTGCAATGTTATGATGTTTCATGAACTCTACAAAGCCAGAGTTAACCGTGGGGAAATGTAGTCTGCAGTGTGCACCCATATCAAGGGGAAAAAAGGAAATCAGCAGACCAGACAGCCCAGAAATAGTACACAAAGTAAAATAGGATATAGGGCTTGTAGACTGGATATTGATAAAGGAATTGGAGGGCATCGAAGACCCATCAGGTTTCCTTTGAAAGGCAGACTTTAAATACCAATTAAGAAGAACATTTTATCTTTTCCTAATTATTTATATTTGAAAAATATATTGTCGGCTATTTTCCTTCATGAAGTTCCTAGGAGGTCATCAATCCGATTTAATAATAACAGTTACAGGAAGATCTTAGGGTTCTGTAGTGAAGGCATTATTTACAGTGGAGGGATTTGGAGCGCCTATCATTTTAAAGATCTAAAAAGTATAAATCGCTTAGAAATCTAACTTGGAAATAGGCAAAATGGTGAAAATTCACATGAAGTCCGCTGAGACATTATAGCCATTTACAATGAGATGTAATTGCCTAAATACCTTCTTCCAAAACGACACAACATATTCAATAATTCCCCATTAATGTTCCATTCACTGGCCCTTTTACACTTCTACGCCACAGTACAAAATGTCGCATTATCCTGCATCATCCTCACTCTCAATCCATCACCTTTCTCACATTCATCTATTTTAAAGCCTCCTGAACGATTTCTCTATCTCCACTTACAATTGCTTCTACAAGTATTTGCTCCTCTTTCCACACTATTTATTCCGTGTTCTTCACATTTTATTTCGAGTTCTTCGCCCCGCACTCTTTTATTCTGAATTCTTTTTTGAATGAATCTGGTTAAAGAGACTTGATTATGAATTATCGCTGCACGAAGCTTTATAAACGACTTTATTACACACATGAACAACTTTCCCGCTGGACCGTTGAAAGGTGTTACAGAAAAAAAAAGACCCAATGCATCTAAAAAGAGTTCCATCGAGAAATTACGCTGGTCGACCCCCATTGCCATATTGTCAAAAAAGAATGGAATTTTAACAAGTAAATATTCGGAGCAGTGAATCCTTTTAGTAAACTCGTTCCCTTAGCTTTACATTTTTATGAGATTGTTATGTAAGTATAAAGTAAACAAACTCTGTCCTAGTGTGTTTTTTGTGAACGTGTAAGTTTTTTTTTTTTTTTTTTAAACTATCCAAAAGTTATTAAAAAAAAAAGAGACGGTGGAAAATTATCAAATCACATACCCTGTAACGAAAGTCAGCGCCATGTTATACACTTTTCTCTTCAATATGGACATATTAGTTTATGATCTTCTTTCAATGCAAATTGTCTCTTCAAAGGAAGAGAACCTGAATCTAGTGCTATCTACTGAAAATAGCAATCTAATTCTCCACAGAGCACTGCACGACCTATAACCTGTCAGGCATGTCAGTCTCCGTAAGGAGAAACATTACCCCTTAAATTCCAGGAAGAGGTCTCTCACATAGCCAAATCAGATCTCATGCTTTGCACTGAGGAGGGGCAACACCCCGAAACACATTTCTACAAATTGAGATTCTGGTTTGGCTTTTAAACCCTAAGCCATGTAGGAGGGCTCGATAAAGGGTAGATAATGTCAGGATTGCTACTTCCAATAGTGGCACTAAAGTTCAACTCCTCTTCCTATCTGAATAGCACCATTTTGGGCATACGCCACTTTTTGCTACAATGTGTAACAGAATTCTGAGGCCTTTTCCTTTTCATTTCTCCCATATCACTTCTACACCCATAGGCAATAAACAAAATGTACGATATGCACTAGTTGCAATTTTCTATGATGGTACAATGAAATGACACTGAAATAAAAACAGGTGCAATAAACATTATGTTCGTGGAACTTGGTTTGTTTCACTGACCTTTACTTACTCGTTTTCCCATATTTCAGAGGTGCGTTTTTTCCAAATGTCACTGTCGTAACGTCTGTGCTGATAATGTTATGTTGCTAAAGTGACAAGTTGTACAAATTGAGTGTCATTATCTGGCCCCAGTCATACCCCAGTCAACCCAGTGATACCCAGAGAAAGAAACACAAAAAATTGCACAAATTCCCCGTAGGTTTCTCCATTCCCATGACTTTGGTTGGTGTCGGTATTCTACTGAATCGAAGGTTTTGGTGTAAGGTGGTCCTCCTGGAATTAATTCTAATGGAAAATTGAAAGGAACACCATGTTACTCCAAATACATGGATTCAAGTTGTCAATGGAGATCAAGTTTAAGTTATAACGGTGGATAGATTGTGGATGGACAACCAGGGCATTCTTAAGACCAGAGTTGAGAAAAAAGGATTCCAAGATCCAGAGGCAATATCTGTAGTCCATGGCTGCAAGTTGAGAGCCTCCTACTACCTGCAACATTCTTGGTGCCTCTTCTGATTAGTTTGTCCTCATGATGTCATGCATACATCTTGCCCGTCATAGAGTAATGGTACCATAACACTCCAAGTTTCTTCTAGGTGCCAGAGTAGAGTTCCAAACCGTAAGAACGCAGAACTTAATTTGATAGCTGGAAACAAAGATTTATTTGAATCAATTTAAAACAAATTTGACATTTTGTCCTTGGTCTGGACCATCATCAGATTAAAGGGGATTTCAAGAGAGAATATAATGTGTTGGATTTAGAACGTGAGCTGCGCACTGGCCATTGGACCAGGGTGGTGAAAATATTTTGCTTCTCTCTAATTATAATTAGACAGCAAATTACAGAGCCAGAAGACTGAAGCAAAAGAGGAATTCCAGGAGATGATAGCAACAGTTGGGCAAACACATTAGGTTGAAGCTGAAGAAAGGTCATCAGTCACCGTCATGGAGGTTTTATCATAGAAGGACATTAACATGACCAAATATATGTCACTGGCCATCTTTAAATATGTTATTGAGTGTTGATTTTCATATCAATATAGTCTGATGAATGAATGCATAGGAATTGTCAATCTTACAAATGACTATTTTGTTAAGGACTCTAATTTATTATGTCGCATAACAATACACTCCCATGAGAAGCATGTAAAACTCACAAACAGGTACAATGCACATCAGGTCCGCTTGTTGATCGCACAGATACATGCAGCATAAATACGTCCCGATAGAGTAAAATCATGACTTTTCTTTTTTAAAGGGAATCTGTTACCAGGTTCTTGCTACCTCATCTGAGAGCAGCATAATGTAGGGAAAGGGACCCTGATTCCAACAATATATCACTTAGTTTACTGGGTGCAATGGTTGTGACATAATCAGTTTTTAGATGCAGCATGAAGCAGAGCTCAGAAAGCTAACCAAGCCCACAATGCAGGTTTGTGCGCACATTGTCTATTTACAGTGAGCTGCTTATCAGAGGAGGGGTGTGGTCAGACCAGGGTTCATGTGAGCTGTAGTCCAGGCAGTGATAATCTCCTGGTGTTAAAACATTCATTGTATTGAAACAACATCACACAGCCTAACAAGTGACCCACATTTCTGAAATCTGAGCCTCTACCTCATGCTGTCCTCATATTACATAGCAAATTCCTGCTAATAGATTCTCTTTAAAAACATGTCGTTTTGCCGCACTCATCTCTGGATTGAAGGTGGCAATCACTCTTGAATTATACTGTACACAGTTTGTCTAAGCATGTATTGTAGAGGGAGACAAATGAATTTAGACTTTCTACTTTCCGTTGTTCAGACTCGGGCATAACATTGTGCGCGGCTCTCAAGGACAAGGCTTTGCTTTTCTTTTATAAAGCAGATTATTATTAAGGTGTCCTGAACTTGATGAACTTTACACCCAAAGTTTATGCTTTTTTTGTTGAATATGTTTCGGATCACACAGGTATTAATAATAGGAAGCTGGTGTAATATCTAAATGTATGTGAACCCACTGGCGGACACAGAGAGAAAAGGACCCCTGTGCAAGAATTATACATGGGCCCATTACAGCCCAAGAGCTCCTAAAAATGCAAAATTGCACCGGCTTTGGAGGTAGAAATGGGCCTCCTTACCTCTTGGGCCCCTGTGCACAGGTTGCTCCAATGATATGTCCGCCCCTGTGTGAACCCCTATTTCAGTGTACATGCAGTTAAGGCATTACTGGTGCATGGAGACTGGTGGGCAGAAGCAAAGAGGGGGGCTCGGACTGGGTGAGACACACTGCCCACCCTGCGCTGAGGCAACACAGCCGAGCTACTGTATGGCAGACCGTGTGGCACGTGGCCCGGGCTAATTACTTTACTTTATTAAGCCCTGGGGCCCAGTCACATCCGCAGCTACTTACATTGTATGGCCACAGTAGAGGGGATGGCCATGTCTGACACCAGTGACATCAGACGCTGCCGGCCCGCCCTCTGCTTCTAAGCTGCCAGTGCACCCAGACCCTTACGGTATATTATATGTAGGAGTTGAGGGCCCAAAAGTGATGAGGCATGCGTGCCCTCATACTCGCCCGACCGACCTCCCATTCCACCCTCCGACCTCCCATTAGCCCACCCACTACTCTTTTCGTGTGAAGTTGGAGGCCGTCTGTCTGCTGCCGGCCTGCAAACTACTACCTGCTGCCTGCCTGCAGAAAAGTACAGCTGCCTGTCTTAAAGGGTATATTCTAGTAGCCTAACACTTATCCCCTACCCTATACATAACATATGGGATAGTTATTAGGGCCAGTTCACATGGTTTGAGCGCTGGGGTAGAGCCTGGGCAGAGTCTCCTCAAGGGGGCCCGAAAATTTTGCCAGTATGTGGCCCTGATATTCCTGGTAGCACCCCTGCAGCATGCAGTATTCATACTATGCAGATCCAATTGCAGAAAAAGCTGTTCCACCTTAAGTTTTCTCTGCAGATTGTCCATGTTCATCATTCTATAGACAGGTGATTTATTCAGGAATTAGCTCTCAATCAATAATGGTACCTGACTTACTGAAGAATTAATGCAGAGCTTGGGCTTCCTATTATAATAATTAATGGAGCCTACCTCTAAAAGAAATAGCAGTCTCACTTTCCTGTTAGTAAAAGATTTAGTTGTCATTCCGTTTAATCAAGCAGCATGAAACAATGGCATTAGGAACTTTGAAGTGAGCGTCCATTTCTGAACACCGTTGTTATTTTAATCTAAATTCTGTGCCGATTATTTTCTTAATATATCTTTACAATGGTTGGAGCTTAGTTTTTTTTCAGAGGTCACACAAAATCAGTAGAAATGCTTCACCTCCTCTACAAAAAAAAAATAGTTAAAACTGTTTTTGGTGCACATACCAGTCTAATATGTCTAGGAACTGCCTTTATGCTCATGCTCTGTAACATGCCGTCTTATGAGTGGGTGGTGCCATTGCATCAGCATTCTGCAAGCACTATAGGAGCTAGAACTTCCTTTCATACCATTGCTCTTGCCATTGTCCAATCATTTGCTTTCCCTGAATGCAACACATGCCTCTGGATTGCTTGTATGCAGTTTGACAGACATTTTTTTTGAAAGCCTGAGATTGTGCTCTCTCCAGACTGTGCTAAAGAAATGACTAATTGTGCCACAAAAAAGTGCCCTTGGATGCGGTCAGTTGTAACCGTCACCAACAGGAGAAAGGCCCCCAAAGACCGTTCCTCAGCTGTCCGAGGCTTCAGGCCTCAGCGAGGGACAGGGACAAGTAAAATTATCCCCTATCCATAGGTTCGATCTCCAATGAAAAGCAAGTTATCCACTATCCATATAACAGATAACTTGCTTATCTTCGGAGGTTCAACTATTGGGACACACAATGATCCTGACACTGGTCCCCTAGAACCCCGAGAATGAAGCTCTGCAGTCACGTCCTGAATGGAGCAGAGATGGGCATTTACTGCCTCTGCTTCATTCATTGTTTATGGGACTATCAAGTAAAGTACTCAGCTTTTCCTTGCTGTCCCATAGACCAGTGTACCCCAACTCCAGTCCTCAAGGCCCACCAACAGGTCATGTTTTCAGGATTTCCTTTGTTTTGCACAGATGATGCAATTATCACCTGGGCAATACTAAGGAAATCCTGAAAACATGACCTGTTAGTGGGCCTTGAGGACTGGAGTTGGGGAACCCTGCCATAGGCAATGGAAAGAATGGCCGATCATGTGCAACTCCGCACCATACATGATTGGGCCAACTATCGGAGTTCTAGATCTTGGGATTGCTAAAGGTTCCAGTGGTCAGAATCCTTAGCAGTCTGTAAATTCCTTGATTTTTTTTTGTTGAGGGAATAGTCCCTTAAGGTTCTTATTTGACTTATATGACTATGTCTGTCTCAGAAGTGCTTCATAATATAGCTACAGAGGCATGTAAAAGTTTGGGCACCCCTGCTCCAAATTACTGTTATTGTGAACAGTTAAGCAGGTTGAAGATGAATTTATCTCTAAAAGACCTAAAGTTAAAATTACACATTTCCTTTATATTTTAGGCAAAAACAAAAAAATATATTGTCATTTTTTACATTTTAAAAATTGCAAAACGGAAAATGAGCCAATGCAAAAGTTTTGGCACCCTCAGAGATTTGTAAGCTTAGACGACTTTGACCAAGGTTTCAGACCTTAATTAGCCTCATGGGGTTATGGCTTGTTCACTATCATCGTTAGGAAAGGCCGGGTGATAAAAATTTCCCAGCTTTCTAAAAGCCTTGCCTCCTCTAACCTTGTGCCAAAAAATAGCAGCCATGTGTTCTTCTAAATAGCTGCCTAGCTCTCTGAAAATGAAAATGGTGGGAAGGCTATAAGAAGATGGCAAAGCGTTTTCAAGTTGCCCTTTTCTCAGTTCTAAATGTAATTAAGAAATGGCAGTTAACAGGAACAGCGGAGGTTAGGATAAGGTCTGGAAGACCAAGCTAAATTTAATTGAGAGCTGCTTATACAGTCATGGACAAAAGTTTTGAGAATGACACAAATATTAATTTTTACAAAGTCTACTGCTTCACTTTTTCTAATGGCAATTTGCTTATACTCCAGAATGTTATAAAGAGTGATCAGCTTAACAGCAATTACTTGCAAAGTCAATATTTGGCTAGAAAATGAACTTTATCCCCCAAAACACATTTCAACATCATTGCAGCCCTGCCTTAAAAGGACCAGCTAACCTCTTTTCAGTGATTGCTCCATTAACACAGGTGTGGGCGTTGATGAGGACATGGCTGGAGATCAATCTGTCATGATTAAGTAAGAATGACACCACTGGACACTTTAAAAGGAGGCTGGTGCTTGGCATCATTGTTTCTCTTCTGTTAACCATGGTTATCTCTAAAGAAACACGTGCAGTCATCATTGCAATGCACAAAAATGGCCTAACAGGGAAGAGTATCGCAGCTAGAAAGATTGCACCTCAGTCAACAATCTATCGCATCATCAAGAACTTCAAGGAGAGAGGTTCCATTGTTGCCAAAAAGGCTCCAGGGCGCCCAAGAAAGACCAGCAAGCACCAGGACCATCTCTTAAAAGTGTTTCAGCTGCGGGATCGGGCTACCAGCAGTGCAGAGCTTGCTCAGGAATGGCAGCAGGCAGGTGTGAGTGCATCTGCACGCACTGTGAGGCGGAGACTCTTGGAGCAAGGCCTGGTCTCAAGGAGGGCAGCAAAGAAGCCACTTCTCTCCAGAAAAAACATCATTGACAGACTGATATTCTGCAAAAGGTACAGGCGGTGGACTGCTGAGGACTGGGGTAAAGTTATTTTCTCTGATGAATCCCCTTTTCGATTGTTTGGGACATCAGGAAAACGCCTCATTCGGAGAAGACAAGGTGAGCGCTACCACCAGTCTTGTCTCATGCCAACTGTTAAGCATCCTGAAACCATTCATGTGTGGGGTTGCTTCTCAGCCAAGGGAATCGGCTCTCTCACAGTCTTGCCTAAAAACACAGCCATGAATAAAGAATGGTACCAGAATGTCCTCCAAGAGCAACTTCTCCCAACCCTCCAAGAGCAGTTTGGCGATCAACAATGCCTTTTCCAGCATGATGGAGCACCTTGCCATAAAGCAAAGGTGATAACTAAATGGCTCAGGGAACAAAACATAGAGATTTTGGGTCCATGGCCTGGAAACTCCCCAGATCTTAATCCCATTGAGAACTTTGGTCAATCATCAAGAAACGGTGGACAAACAAAAACCTAAAAATTCTGACAAAATGAAAGCATTGATTGTGCAAGAATGGACTGCTATCAGTCAGGATTTGGTCCAGAAGTTGATTGGAGCATGCCAGGGAGAATTGCAGAGGTCCTGAAGAAGAAGGGTCAACACTGCAAATATTGACTTGCTGCATTAACTCATTCTAACTGTCAATATAAGCTTTTTTTACTCATATGTTTGCAATTATTATATTTCTGTCTGTGATAAAAACATCTGTCAAACACACATAAAAACCAGAGGGCAGCAGATCATGTGAAAATATAATATTTGTGTCATTCTCAAAACTTTTGGCCATGACTGTACATCATGCTGCTCTCAGTTTAGAGGTAATAATCTAGTGACAGATTCCCTTTAAGAGGTCAGTCCTGATACTCTGTAGGGTACGATGATTGCACACGACCGATGTGCTTTATTGCATGCACCGACATGTGTGACACAGAGTCCACTACATCATCTGCAGTTTATACACAGATGTTTGCTGTCAATGTGCTGTATGTGTGCCGTAGAACCACCCCAAAAAAATGTACATGACAGTGGGACTAATCCTCTGTGTTTCCGTGCAAGTGAGCGACACGCAAATTATTTCAACGACAAGAAGTGTTTAACACGGAGCAGGTAAAATTCGTCTTGGAAATTTTAAAGGGCTCCAACCATATGGATGGGATGCGACCTGTCATCCATGGGACATGCAGCCTTTCTCCTGCAATGTAAAGCGAGGCAGCCGCCAGAACTGAGCTGGCAGAGGTTGGCTCGTGTCCTTGCATGTTCACTCTGACAGCACCTCCGGGCTTTGCTCTTGATTGTGAGGTCTGTGCTGGACATTCAGATATTCACACAATTACTGCACCAGCGCTAATTGATTGCTGATTAAATTAAATGAGCAGAGGGAGTCATTGATCAGCTGATCAATCAGTGATGCGCTCGCTTGCCAAGGCTTCGTTAACTTCAAACTAAATGCCGCAGGGTTAATGGCGAGGAGGGGCAGCAGCTGCCGGAGTCCAGGACAGGAAATTAAGATCACACAGTTGGGGCAGGGTGATGTGTTCGCCTGTTTTTCCAATATGGCTGTTTATATAAGAATTATACTGTTATAGCAAACCGCAAACTACAATATGTAAATCTCCCTTACCGGACACTGAAAAAGGGGCAGAACATTTTATGAGATGGATTGGATATCTCTAGCATTTTCTGAACTGTTAGATGATCCATGATTAAAAATGAAGCATTTTTAAGAATGAGTTCACAGAATGAGGTAACTGTTAACCTGTACTGACAGACCCCTCTGCCTGCATCCAGTCTGTTATTCCCCGGTCCTTCCACCCGCCTCCAGTCTGTGATTCCCCGGCCCCTCTGCCTGCATCCAGTCTGTTATTCCCGGCCCCTTCCACCTGCCTCCAGTCTGGAGGCAGGCGGAAGGACCGGGGAATAACAGACTGGAGGCAGGTGGAAGGGGCCGGGAATAACAGACTGGATGCAGGCAGAGGGGCCTGGGAATAACAGACTGGATGCAGGCAGAGGGGCGGGGAATCACAGACTGGAGGCAGGCGGAAGGACCGGGGAATAACAGTCTGTGATTCCCCGGCCCCTCTGCCTGCATCCAGTCTGTTATTCCCAGGCCCCTCTGCCTGCATCCAATCTGTTATTCCCCGGCCCCTTCCACCTGCCTCCAGTCTGTTATTCCCCGGTCCTTCCGCCCGCCTCCAGTCTGTGATTCCCCGGCCCCTCTGCCGGCATCCAGTCTATTATTCCCAGGCCTCTTCCACCTGCCTCTGGTTTATGATTCCCCGGCCACTTTGCTGCCTCCAATCTATGATTCCCCGCTCTTTCCACCCGCTTCCAGTCTGTGATTCCCCAGCCCCTCTGCCGACATCCAGTCTGTTATTCCCAGGCCCCTTCCACTTGCCTCTGGTTTGTGATTCCCCAGCCCCTTTGTTGCCTCCAATCTGTGATTCCCTGGTCCTTCCACCTGCCTCCAGTCTGCGAATCCCCTGTCCTTCCACCCGCCTCCAGTCTCTGATTCTCCGGCCCCTCTGCCTGCATCCAGTCTGTTATTCCCAGGCCCCTCCGCCTGCCTCTGGCCTGTGATGCCCCGGCCCCTCTGCCAGCATCCAGTCTGTTATTCCCAGGTCCCTTCCACCTGCCTCTGGCTTGTGATTCCCCGACTTCTTTGTTGCCTCCAATCTGTGATTCCCCGGTCCTTCCACCCGCCTCCAGTCTGCGAATCCCCGGTCCTTCCACCCGCCTCCAGTCTGTAATTCCCAGGCCCCTCTGCCTGCATCCAGTCTGTTATTCCCAGGCCCCTCTGCCTGCCTCTGGCCTATGATTCCCCGGCCCCTTTGCTGCCTCCAGTCTGTGATTCCCCGGCCCCTTTGCTGCCTCCAGTCTGTGATTCCCCAGCCCTTCCGCCTGCCTCCAGTTTGTGTTGCCCTAGTCCCTCTGCCTTCATCCAGTCTGTGATTCTCTGGCCCCTTCGCTTCCCCCAGTCTATGATTCCCGGCTCTTCCACCTGCCTCCAGTCTATGATTCCCGGCTCTTCCACCTGCCTCCAGTCAATGATTTCCGGCTCTTCCACCTGCCTCCAGTCTATGATTCCCAGCTCTTCCGCCTGCCTCCAGTCTATGATTTCCGGCTCTTCCACCTGCCTCCAGTCTATGATTTCCGGCTCTTCCGTCTGCCTCCAGTCTATGATTTCCGGCTCTTCCACCTGCCTCCAGTCTATGATTCCCAGCTCTTCCGCCTGCCTCCAGTCTATGATTTCCGGCTCTTCCACCTGCCTCCAGTCTATGATTCCCAGCTCTTCCGCCTACCTCCGGTCTATGATTCCCAGGCCCCTCCGCTGCCTCTGGTCTGTGATTCCCAGCTTCTCTACCTGCCTTCGGTCTCTGATTCCCGGCCCTACTGCTGGCCTCCAGGTTTTGAATGAGAGAATACTACTGAGATTTCCAACCGAGGAGGCAGGACAGTCACAGATAAGAGGCAAATGGAGGGGTAGGGAATCATGAACTGGAGGCAGACAGAGCGGCCGGAGAAGACCTAGTGCACAGTCCGGCCCCTGTGCACTGAAATCTAACTAACAGAAAACTTCAAATGGGAATTACAGAAGAACCACAAAGCAGATTTACTTCACCAAAGGTATCAATGTAATCAGTATTACAGCGCCAATATAACCATGTCTGTTCTTCTACATTACAAAATCATGCTGATGTAATGGTATGTGCACTGGATTCTTTTGGAAGAGTTTTCAAAGCTGATACTCAGCAGAACCTCCAAGTTTGTGAGGGGTTTTGCATTTTTGAGAAGGCTTTGGAAACTTTCAATTTATTTTCTGCTCCAAAACCTCCTAAAAAACAAAAACCTCTGCGTGCACATACTGCTATGGGTCACTTGTTTGATACTATTCCAACACTGATCCAATACTATTCTTGCAGAGTCATTCATCGTTCATTGATTGCAATTTAAATTGCTAAATTTAATATTTAGTTCATACAGTAACTGAAAATTACTGCATCCAGCAGATTAACAAACTATCATAGATCTAGGACCAGGCTTGGACTGGCCCATAGGAGAATGGGAGAATCCTCCGGTGGGCCTCTCGCAGAGTGGCCACCACCCTCTTATATGAGCAGTACTTGGCACAATATACTTGAATCACTATGTACAGACAGAGGCGACATCTTACTCATCTAACAGTCTACCCAGTTCATTGTATATAAATTTGTGATTGAGGATAATGTCACATTTGCATGATGAACGTTTCATCCACAATGGCCACCGCGCTGCACCAACAGCGAGTGGAAGGAGCTAAAAAAAAAACAACCTGTTGTATATTTTTCCTTGCGATCAATAGATCAATTTTGGATGTGCGATCCGAGACTTTTTTCTATAGTTATGTATTATTTATCTTATGCATCTACTTTTATAATGTTCAATTGTTCATGTTACTTTCTTTCTATAACAATAAAACTGAATATAAGTAGACGTTACTAATTCTCATATGAACCCTTTACATGAGTTGAAAAATTGGACTGTATTGATCATTCATGAGATAACCTAATTACCAAAGGTAATAAGCTACGGTATTCAATTAAAGGTTTTATCCAGGACTATATAATTTTTTTTTACTATGATCCTAAGAACTAACAAGCAGCTAGTTGCTGATACCGATCTCTGCCGTCACAGAGCAATTGCAGATCGCTCCTGCTGGCAATTCAGTGTCTTCTTGACAGAGCAGTGGCTTCTCTTCCTCTCTGCTCTGTTGACTGCTGTCATGCTGATTGACAACTGTCTCCCTGCTAACTGCGAGAAGCCAGCTGTCAATCAGCATGACAACTGTCACACCTCATCAACAGAGCAGCCCGGAAGAAGAAGAGCTGCTCTGTTGATGTGGAGCCGTTGGATCGCTGGCAGGAGCGGTCAGTGACCACTCTGAGCCTGTGGTGGCTAGAACAGAGCAATATAATAGCCCTGGACAACCCCTTTAGGTTATTCCCATTATTATAGAACAAACTGGAGAATTTCAAGAACGTTACTCTAGGACACGTTAGGTACTTTTTTGTAGGTTTATGACATATCTTCTCAATTATGGGCTTATATTCCATTGACAAGACATATGGCTACCATAATCGTTCACGGCTTTGCGGTAGACATGAATCCTAAACATTTCCGAGTTAAGATTTTAAAACAAGCCAAAAATCCGTCTTGAATAATGAGCGGCCCCAAACACAAATGGCTTCCTGCCGCTGACCTCTCGGAACAGCCTTCACACCTCCATGCTTATTTCTTAATCAATGACGTTCACACAGGGAAAAATTCATCCATCTCCGTTGTATTGTCTCTGCTCCATTACCCCATTCACAATACAAAATTGTTTTCTAAATACCGTACATGAGTAATCTTCAGAGCATTGCCCCATCATGAGGTTCAATTTCAGGCTCTTTCTGTGCTAGGAGTCTAGCGATGAAGCTTGGCCGAGAATATCAAAACCAATATTTTCCTTGCCAGAGACTTGCAGAAAATTGCCGTACATCTGTTATTATACAGAACAATCACACACACACAAATCTAGTTTTGTTTATTGCTTTTGAAGATCAGAAAGAATAAGCGCTGGGACATTCCCTCCCCTGACTCGCGTCCTACCAAAGACAAGAAGCATAATAAGCGCCAAGTCTACCCGGGAACCTGGTCTGCACAGTTCCAGTTCACAGCATAATATTTATTCCAACTTTAAGAGCTTGCAGTTAACACAAAAATAAATCTGCAAAGGCAAGAAAAGGAGCTTGTAACTATATTATTTTATGCTCTTAATCTACTCTTGGAATTAATGAACTGAGGACAAAGGGAAGGAGGGAAAAAAGACAGACCCCGGCGGAGGGCAATTTCTAGACATTGTCCCATCAATGCTCCTAAATAAAAGATTTATTAATAGACCGTATAAAGCCAGGACAAAAGAAGCCCATAACTGAAGATTAGGAAGGTTCTGGCTTGGCGGAGGCAGGTGACAAGGATTAGAGTTAACAAAGGGATTTACTGTACAGTAAGTCCCAGCTACAATTACCGGAATCTATTGAATGCAATGAAAACAATCATAAGAATGAATTATTATCAAATGGATACGGGACCTCTGGTTCTAGATATGTAGCAAAGTTGAACAAGTCAGTGAATAAACTAAATTCTGAGTTAGGATTACGTAACAGGTTTGCTCGCTATACTGCGATAGATAGTGTAAGACGGCAGTGTTCACACCGTGCAGTAACTGAGGCAGTGACCCAAGCAAGTCCAAAGTAAACCGCTTTTATTCAGCAACTCACGGGTAAAACAGGAAAAGTCCTCCGGTACGCAGCCGGGGTAACATCAGTCCATAAACACTGGTTGCCGGGGACAACGGCCACGCCGGGCCGAACAGAGCCTGACAGGTGCAGAGCCGTCCCAGGCCTGGGTTCAGCTACACACAATCCTGTGGAGCTTTCCTGCTATGCTCCTTGCAGGGTCCCAACATAGAACAACACTAATCCTTAGTGCAGGAGTTTTAAAGACCTGTGGCAAAAGCCACTGGAAAACCCGGTTGGAGGGAGGTAGGCCGCCCCACTGGTCCTGTGACCTCCTCCAAGAATGAAGGCCCTGCCGGATTTTACTTAATCTGCCTTAGCCAGGTAGTCTGACTAGGTCATTGCTCACTTCATTCCTGCATTGCAGCCGCAGCTGTGTGTGTGACTGCAATGCACTCTAATGGCTTTAATAGGTCTCTGTACATATTCTGGGGGAAATATAACGTCCCTCGTAAACGATCCCGGTCACTGCCTCACATATCCCCCCCCCTCTGTTCAAACTTGTGGGGTTGAACATTTGCCACCATACAGGGTGCCCGGGACAGGGCATCCGCGTTTTCTTGCAACTTCCCAGGGCGATGTTCTACAGAGAAACTGAAATTTTGCAGTGACAGGAACCACCTGGTGACTCGCGCATTCCTCTCCTTTGCATTCCTCATCGATACCAAGGGTGAGTGGTCCGTCACCAAGCGGAACTGACGCCCGAGTAAATAATAACGTAGTGATTCCAAGGCCCACTTAATAGCCAAACACTCCTTCTCTACTACGCTATAGTTTTTCTCTGCCGGGACAAGTTTTCTACTCAAGTAGGTGACCGGGTGCTCTTCACCATTCACTTTTTGTGACAACACTGCCCTAGTCCTACCTCCGAGGCATCTGTTGTACAATGAAGGTTTCATTGAAGTTGGGGCTGATGAGGACCGGCTGTCCACACAGGGCCAACTTCATGGACTGAAAGGCTTCTTCTGCCTGAGGGTTCCACCGAACCATTACCGTTTTCTTTCCTTTCAAGAGATCGGTTAGGGCCGCCGTTCACCCGGCAAAATTAGGTATAAACCGTCGGTAATACCCAAGGATGCCAAGGAACGCCCTCACCTGTCTTGTACTCGATGGTTTAGGCCAGTTTTTTATGGCCTCAATTTTACTGATTTGGGGCTTGATAGCTCCTCGGCCTATCACATACCCCAAATATCGAGCTTCCTCCAGCCCTATCGCACATTTTTTGGGGTTTGCCGTTAACCCCGCGGCTCTGAGAGAATCCAGCACCGCTTGTACGTGTGTTAGGTGCGTTTGCCAGTCGGTGCTAAATATGATGATATCATCTAGATACGCGGACGCGTATTCCTGATGAGGCTTGAGCACTATGTCCATCAATCTCTGAAATGTATCCGGGGCCCCATGTAACCCAAAAGGTAAGACCACATAGTGAAATAGACCCTCCGGAGTTACGAAGGCGGTCTTTTCCTTCGCCGAATCTGTGAGAGGTACCTGCCAATAACGCTTGGTGAGATCGAGCGTGGTAAAGTACTGGGCCTGCCCCAGTCTCTCAATCAGCTCGTCCACCCAGGGCATTGGATAAAGGTCGAACTTTGACACTTCATTCAATTTCCGGAAATCATTATAGAAGCGTAATGATCCGCCTGGCTTTGGAATCAGTACAATGGGGCTAGCCCACTCACTCCGTGATTCCTCTATGATGCCTAACTGAAGCATTTGTTTTACCTCAGCCGAAATGGCCTGCCTCCGGGCTTCGGGCACCCGGTACGGTCTTATTCGCACTCTTACCCCAGGTTCGGTGACAATGTCATGTTGGATAACCGTAGTCCTACCTGGTAGCTCTGAGAACACGTCGGTATTGTTTTGCACCGGGGAGCGAGCCTCCCGTCGCTGCTGCTTAGTGAGGGCATCACTTATCCTGACCTCCCCCTTTGATGCTTCCCTGGCTGAAGGTAGAGAACTCTCTGGTGATATGCCCGGGGTGATGTCTGTAACTAAACACTCTCGATCTTTCCAAGGCTTTAGCAGGTTTACATGGTAAATCTGCTCAGGTTTCCTCCTTCCGGGCTGATACACCCGGTAATTTACCTCCCCCACCTTTTCTCGAATCTCATATGGCCCTTGCCACTTGGCCAGGAGCTTACTCTCGGCTGTGGGTACCAGTACTAATACCGGATCGCCCTTGTTAAAATACCTGACTCTGGCTCTTTTATTATATGTGCGCCTCTGGGTTGCCTGGGCATCTAACAGATGTTCTTTCACGATGGGCATGACCGCCGCGATCCGGTCCTGCATACTAGCCACGTGTTCAATCATACTCTTATGTGGAGTCGGCTCTTGTTCCCATGTCTCTTTGGCTACGTCCAACAGACCCCTAGGGTGTCTGCCGTACAATAACTCAAAGGGAGAGAACCCTGTGGAAGCCTGGGGTACCTCACGGACAGCGAACATCAAATAGGGTAGCAACATGTCCCAATCCCTTCCATCCTTAGAAATCACCTTTTTTAACATGGACGTGAGGGTTCTATTGAACCGTTCTACTAACCCGTCGGTTTGAGGGTGGTACACGAGGTGCGCAATTGTTTAATTTTTAGCAGTTTGCACAGTTCTCTTGTCACCTTGGACATAAAGGGGGTCCCCTGATCCGTCAGGATCTCCTTAGGTAGTCCCAGGCAACAGAACATGGCAAACAGTTCTCGGGCAATAAGTTTTGCCGAGGTGTGACGTAGTGGTATAGCCTCCGGGTACCGGGTGGCATAGTCGACGACCACCAGTATGTGTTGGTGGCCACGGGCGGATTTTACAATGGGCCCTACCAAATCCATTGCAATCCGTTCAAAAGGTACCTCTATTATGGGCAGGGTACCAATGGACTACGGAAACTTGCAGTGGGTGAGGTCAACTGACATTCGGGGCAGGATTCGCAGTACCTTTTGACCTCCGCGTAAACTCCCGGCCAAAAGAACCGCTGCAAGATACGTTCTAGAGTTTCTTTTTCCCCTAAGTGGCCCCCCAGCAAGTGTGAGTGTGCCAAATCTAGAATCACCCTACGATACACTGAGGTGCTACCAACTGTTCCACAACCTCGTCCCTGATTTTATCTATCCTATAAAGCAACTCACCACTGACTACCATGCGTGGAAATACCGTATCTGCATTGGGCTGTTGGGCTACGCCGTTTACCTCTAGCACCCTTTCCCGCGCCTGAGTCAGGGTGGGATCTTGTAGCTGAGCTGTCCCAAACGTGGCCCTGGACACTTCCAGCTCGGGAATCGATGCGGTCTCCTCCACCTCTCCTGCCAGCACCTCTAAGGGAAACCTATCGGGGTCACACTCTATCCCTATATGGGACACCCCTACGGCAGGTTCGTCGGGTACAGCATCTGTAATACATTTTACCAGGGGAGAATGGATTTTGTTTTTCCACAGAGTCCAGAACAGGGGCAAGTCTCTTCCCAACACAGACCCATAGGGAAGATTTTTTACCACTCCCACCACATGTTTTATGTCTCCACATGGCGTGGACAAAACTACCTCCGTAGTTGGATACTCTCAGAGGTCCCCATGAATACATACAACCCCGACCTGCCGTCCGCTGGGGTTGTCTCCTGCCACCAGTGACCCATGTACCAGAGTCACGAGGCTCCCTGAGTCCAGGAGAGCCTCCGTAGGGTACCCATTAACCAGTACCTGGCATAGTTGGAGTTCACTGTCCTGGGGGTCGAGGGTTGCTGTGCAGACGGTCTAGGCATACATTGAGACCCGGCGGCTATATCCGCAGTCCATGGGTTCCGTAGTCAGGGGACAATTAGCCATCACATGTCCCGGTCCCTGACACCGCCAGCACCTAAGGGTGGAGATACTGTTAGGTCTTATGACAGTTTGGGAGGGAACCGGTCTCCTGCCACTCTCACTCCGGGGTTCCCCTTCAGCACGGGTACGGTGTTGACTGTCCCCAGCAGAGGGACGCGACCCCTTTCCCGATTCCTGGGTTGGCAGGGATCGGCGTGACAGCCGAGAGGGGGTGGAGTCTCGAATAAAGTCTTGAGTGGCCGAGTAGCGCTCGATCAAACTGACTACCTGGTTAGTGTGCCGGGGTCGCCTTGCCCCACCCAACGTTGGATAGCAGCCGGCAGAGTCCTTACCAGCCGGTCAACACCACCCTCTCCACCATCTGGGCTGGAGACAAAGTCTCTGGCTGGAGCCACTTCTTTACCAGCTGCAGGAGGTCATAAGCCTGAGACCGCGCGGGTCGTGTCTCCACATAGGCCCATGAAAATACACGCTGAGACCTCACGTATGTATTAACCCCCAGTCGGGCAAGGATCTCACCTTTGAGCCTCTGGTAGTCCTGGGCGTCCTCCCGACTGAGATCGAAGTAGGCCTTTTGTGCATCGCTGACCAGAAACGGAGCTACTACTTCTGCCCACTGGCCGGCGGGTAGGTTTTCCCGCTCCGCTGTGCGCTCATAAACTGTCATGAAAGCTTCCACGTCGTCCTCCGGTCCTATCTTCCTCAACGCTGAGCGAACCCTCTCTCGGGCCTCGCGACGTTCAGGGGCTGGTGCCGTCAAGGTCTCCCGCAGTGCAGAAATCTGTTGCAGCAACAGTTTGTTTGTTTTTTTCTGCTGCTGGTACAATAGCTGCTGTTGCTCATTGTGCCGCTGCTCCCGCTCCTGCTGTTGCCGCTGGAGACTCAGGTACTGCTCCTGCTGTTGTCGCTGAGACTGCAGCTGCTGCTGTTGTGTAATTACCAGCTGCTTTACCAGCTCCTCCATTTTGTCCACGGGTTGAGGCTGAAAAGTGGCCAGCCGGATTGGGGTCATGAAGCTGCCGGTGGGGGTATACCTCAGTCACAATGCCCGCATTCTCCAACCAATTGTAAGACGGCGGTGTTCACACCGTGCAGTAACTGAGGCAGTAACCCAAGCAAGTCCAAAGTAAACAGCTTTTATTCAGCAACTCACGGGTAAAACAGGAAAGTCCTCCGGTACGCAGCCGGGGTAACATCAGTCCATAAACACTGGTTGCCGGGGACAACGGCCACGCCGGGCCGAACAGAGCCTGACAGGTGCAGAGCCGTCCCAGGCCTGGGTTCAGCTACACACAATCCTGTGGAGCTTTCCTGCTATGCTTCTTGCAGGGTCCCAACATTGAACAACACTAATCCTTAGTGCAGGAGTTTTAAAGACCTGTGGCAAAAGCCACTGGAAAACCCGGGTTGAAGGGAGGAGGCCGCCCCACTGGCTCCTGTGACCTCCTCCAAGAAATGAAGGCCCTGCCGGATTTTACTTAATCTGCCTTAGCCAGGTAGTCTGACTAGGTCATTGCTCACCTTCATTCCTGCATTGCAGCCGCAGCTGTGTGTGTGACTGCAATGCACTCCAATGGCTTTAATAGGTCTCTGTACACATTCTGGGGAAATATAACTTCCCTCGTAAATGATCCCGGTCACTGTCTCACAATAGATAGATAATTAGATGGATATATAGATACTATAGATAGATAAGAGATAGAAATTAGATCTACTAGCTTGGCCCGTGCAAAATTTTTGCACATTGGTCGTCGGGTGCGCAGACAATTTCAGAAAAGCAAGCTGGTGAAATGTAAATGTATTTCATGAGATGATGAACACAGACAGGTATTTATATGTGTAGATTTGTAATGCAATTAATTGGTTTGATAAGTAGAGGCCAAAAAATGTCTTCCGCTTGAAGTGCCACCTGCAGGTTTATGAAAATAAATGTTTAAACTGTATTTTGTGATCAAATCGTGGATGTGTGGTTTGTTTGGATATTTTCTTCCTGAAGGGGGCAAGTTTACCTTTCAAATGGTGTATTATTTGTGTGTGTGGGGCGAAGTAATCAGCGAAAAAGCAGCGTATGTTTACAAATGTGTTTGCATCTGACTCACCTGCAGTGAAGTGAACAATCCTACAATGTGCCTGAAATAGGCTGGGCAAGCACTTGGGAAAGCTGGAAAGACCCCAAGGCAAATGTTTGGATTTGTTTGTGATGTCTGTAAGCAGCTTTGGGGTAGTGTGCTTTGGGGTAGTGTGGTGCCACCTGCAGGTCATTTGACCTTTCAAATGGTGTATCATTTGTTTGTGTGGGTGGAGTATGAATGGAGCAAGTGTGCAATTCAATAGGCAGTGCATGTTTACAAATGTGTTTGTATATGTGACTCACCTGCAGTGAAGTGTGCAATCCTCCAATTTGGCTAAAATAGGCTGGGCAAGCAGTTCGGCAAGCTGGAAAGCCCCCAAGGCAAATGTTTGGATTTGTTTGTGATGTCTGTAAGCAGCTTTGTGGTGGTATGCTTGGGGTACTTTGGTGCCACCTGCAGGTCATTTTTCCTTACTGCAGGTTTATGAAAACTAATGTTTAAACTGTATTTTGTGATCAAATTGTGGATATGTGGTTTGTTTGGCTCTTTTCTTGCTGAAGGGGGCACGTTTACCTTTCAAATAGTGTATCATTTGTGTGTGTGGGTGCAGTATGAACGGAGATACAAAGTAATCACCGAAAAACAGTGTTTAGAAATAAAAGAATAGATTGACAGATGGATGGATAGATAGATAAGAGATAAATAATAGATATTAGATAGATAGATACTATTGATAGATAATAGCTAGATATTAGATTGACAGATATTAGATAGAGGGATAATATATAGATAAGACATAAATATTAGATACATAGATATCAGATAGATATATGGATAGATAGATACTGGAGATAGATATTAGATTGATAGATACATAGATGATAGATAAGAGACAGATATTAGATACATAGATATCAGATAGACATTAGATAGATAGATAGATAGATAGATAGATAGATATAAAGAATTATCATGTAAATATTGGACGATGTCTCTTTTTTCTTCACTATATTGAAAGACAACTTGGGTATATGTCTTGGAGGCTCGGCACCCAAAAAGGAGTAATCTGGTGCTGCTTTGTTGCATTAGATATGAGAGAGAGATAGATGAGATAGAGATAGGAGAGAGAACTGTAGATGGGTATGAGAGATAGATATTCAATAGATGTGAGAGACAGATAGATATAGATAATAGGCAGATATGTCTATATGTGCAGAGATGCTGTGGATAGACAGGCAGGTATGTGAACAGGTGGAACACATTGTGATATCAGTATAAGTCTCTCTAATGACAAACTCCATCTGTATGAATGGGTAGATGTGGAAAAAGCTATAATACTTCCTACTGTAAACATTTCATAATGAAACATTCTGTGTTTGAGGCATTTACAGATTCTGAAAACCATGAAGAGTTGATACAGAAAGTGATATAACATCATGGCATAGTGATGACACAATCCACCTTTTAAACCATAAACCTGAAATATAACTTCAGTAAAGTTTGGTTGCAATATTGAAGAATTATGTAAACTGCGGTGATATAGCAGGATTGAATGCACATAAACATTGACGTGCTCTTGAAATATATCTCCTATCATCCTCCATATATCCGTATATACGCGACTTTTCTAAAAAATACCCTTACTGTGCCAATAAAATAAATCACATATGTGTCAATACAAAAATCAGAAAAACTGACCAACACCTCAAACAGAATAAGGCAAGTGTGAACAGGTGCAAACCGTCACAACTATCCAATATAACCAAGAAAATACAGCTGCACTCTGAAATGCTATAGTATGTAAACATTGAACATGTTAAATTGGAGCTGCATTACTGCTATAAAAAAAAAAAAAGAAGAATTCTTAGTGCACAAATTGTCCAATTCATGGCAAAGCCTGATAATTCATGAGAGCCCATCACCCTTGGCAAAGCATACCCCTTTGATGAGACCCTGATAATTCATGAGAGCCAATCAGACAAGGCAAGGTGTACCCCTTTGATGGAATCCTAACAATTCATGAAAGCCCAACAGCCGCTGCAAGGTGTACCCATTTGAAGGAATCCTATCAGTTAAATGAGAGCCCATCAGCCATACCAAGATGTATCCCTTTCATGGGACCCTATAAATTCATGAGAACCCATCAGACATGGCAAAGCATACCCCTTTGATGGGACCCTGATAACTCATGAGAGCCCATCAGCCATAGCAAGGTGTACAACTTTGACGCAACCGAGCAAGTCATGAGAGCCCAACAGCCACAAGTCATAAATCTCTTTTGGGACTCTAACAATTCATGAAAGCCCATCAGCCATGGCAAGGTAGGATCATAACCTTTGTATGACTCTCCCGGGTTGAAAGTCTACAAATTTTAAGGGCAGACAGGATCCAACTCTGATTACAGACATGGGTTTAGTAGACAGAATGTCTGACCAGCTAAATTTATCAAATGGATCGAGAAATTCCAATGGAATTTCAACCAAACACCAACATTCCGTAACACCAACAAGTATCTAACATCACATTCCAGAAATCCTGTGAAATCCTCTACCTCTAAAGCACTTGAAGATGTATGTAATCCTAATATTACTGAACGTCTCTGGCGTTATCTTCTGTAATTAGTCAGGAGAGGTTCTTAGTGGTTCCCCGCTGTTTCCTTCAAAAGTGTAACAATGGAAGAGAAGGGTGCAGAATGAACGATGAGAGGACCCGGAGGTCTCTCACCATGTCAGAATAACTCCAAACATTCACTTCTCCCCTACTACCACATCACGGATACAAAGTAACCTTCAAAACTAGTGTCAATGTAATTAAAAGGCCTGAAAAATGACCTGATGAATATTCATTTGTGCGTTCATTCCCTCCAAAGCCAAGTCCTAGTCGCACACAGAGCCAGCTCTCTGCCATTTAGAAGAAATTAAAGATGAGTCCAACCTCAATATCAATGGACTGTAGCAAACGCTTGCTTTGCCCATGATACAGCCAGGAATAATAAACCAGCAGCGAGAATTCCTCAATATGACTGTATCACTAGGTGACCTTACACAAGCCTTAGTTCATTTGCAAGTTGCTTGCTTTATCATGCCCTAACTTTGGAGCGGACCACCTATGGATTGGGTTACTCATCCTCAGCCCTGCAGCTACCCTAGAATACTGTAATGACCCCTGTAGCAAGTTCCTCTCCACCTTCCACCACTTTAGAAGACAACTAAACCTTTATAAAGCCAAGGAGCCACAGTGAAGAGCAGTTTTTCCTTCCTCTCTATCAGAACAGCATTTTGCCCAAGATTGGATCAATATTAAACACTCCTTGGACTGCTGCTGCAAGCTATCTCTCTATTAAATTGCTTTCCTTCCCCTCTCTCATATGCTATTAAGCTGATAGAAACTTACATACTGTGTATCTCACTGTGTTAATGTCTGGAGTTACAGGCAGGCAATCAGCCCTGTGGATATTTTCCTTACACATTTTTTTTAATGTAAATATTATTAGAAAAGTAACAATAATATTGATCTGATGAGTGATACAATGTTGCTGCTGCCTGCTTAACTCTTACATTGCCAAACACCCTGAAATCTTCTCTCCAGCAGGTAAATCCTAATAGGCAATAGGCAGGAGATCATGATTTGCAGCCACAGGATTGCTTGCAAAAAAAAAAAGCAGGGTCATTTCTAGATTTTTCTAACTATAAAATGTATCACCTTGCTACTTGGGAGAGCTGTATCATTGGAAATGCGGGCTATATTCCAAAGCACATAGTATTATACATGGTATATACAGATCCATTGTGAGCAGAGCTGTCCAAGGTGCTGGAAATAGGAATCAAGCTCAGCAAAGGCAAGATTGAGAAGTATTAGGGGGGAAAACTCACCCAGGCTGGGAAGGCTGAGCTGGGATGAATGGATGGGGCTCTGGTTCAGGTTGGAAGGATGTTGGGCTTGTTCTGCAGCTTCAACACAATCCAGCAGTAATGGGGTCTTCAGTCCCCCACCTTCCTTGCAGGGGACAGCCAAGGTGTCTAGCTGTAGGAGTGGGTATCTGTTGCAGGCTTTCTCGGATCACACTGCCTTTAGTACACTGTGCTGATCCTGCTGGGGTTTATTAGAGTGCAGAAAGCAGGCACTGTCATATTCCTTCTCCCTCTTAGCCCATCAACTGTGCTCAGTCTACCATGGCCCCCTAGTGGCCAGACTGGGATGCATGTAGCAGGCAACAAAAAAAAAGAATCACTGACCCACACAGAATAAATGTATGTGCATGTACTGTGCTCATTTACTACTCCTGATTCTACATGTTTTTAGTAATTCATATGACAACTTATTTTAAAGCAGTTGTTTTTACGGTAAAATATTTTCCCTTCCTAATACATTTATTTTTAGTTGCACTGACTTATTTCTCAGTATTGTACAATGAAGTTATCGGTATGGGATCAGAATCTATTTCCACATCTTAAAGGGAATTTGTCAACATAGTTTTGCTATGTAGGGGCAGAGACCCTGATTCCAGAGATGTGTCACTTACCGGGCTGGTTGCTGCAGCTTTGATATAATTGCTATTTTATCTTCTGCAGATCTAGCAGAGCTCGGAATACTGAGCGCTGTACAACCCCACCCACACCAGTGATTGGCAGCCTTCTGTGTAGGCTGTGCATAGGCAGAAAGCTGCCAATCAGTGGTGGACAAATTTATTACACAACTTGAAAGAGCCATAATAAAACATCAACATAATGGGACAAAAGTATGAAAGGTTTCATAGATTGTTTAAATGTACGTACTAACAGAACTGAATGGAGGACAAAGTGCAAAATATTTGCACATTTTAGTAAGTATAGATACCTTTTCCCCCTTATGCCTCCTGATGACTGCAGGACATTTACACCAATACTTTTCCATCATAAAGTGCAGTTATGTACATTCAGCTATTTGGATCCTTTACAGTGAATTATTCTTCTCTTGGTTGATTGCGATAAATAAAAGGGTCTTAGATTTAGGATACATTCTTCTGGTACTATAGGCCTTAAAGTGGATCTGTCTCCAAGGTTTTGTCACCTAACTTGAGATTGGCATAAAGCAGACACAGAGACACTGATTGCAGTGATGTGGCACCTGCTTGGCTGCTTGCTGTAGTTTTGATAAAATGACAGGTTTATCAGCAGCAGATTATCACTAGAGGGCTAGTAAATCTGCTGCCATGTAGTCCTCAATGAGCTCTGTATAACCCAGCCTACACCGCTGATTGGCAATTTTCTGCCTATGCACAGTGTACACAGAGAGCTACCAATCAGTGGTGTGTGCGGGGTTATACACAGCTCAGCATTTAGAGAACTGATACATCTACAACAGATAAAATAGTGATTTTGTCCAAACTGCAGCAAGCAGCCCAGTAAGTAACACATTGCTGGAATCAGGTTCTTCTTCCCTACATCATGGTGCTTTCAGATGGGATAGCAAAAACCCGGCGGTTAGCCATAGTGTAGATTATTTCTGCTGTGGAGCATTGGTTTCCATTCTGTGTAGCTGTAGTTTTGCAGTAGCTATGGCAGGCTCATGATCGTGGTTTTAGAAACAATCTCATGTGAAGCCAATTGGAAAAGCAGGTGGAAAAAAGCCAATGTACTTAGTAAAAGCCGATGTCAGCACAGAAAGGACACCCAAATCCTGAGTAGATACAAACATTATTTTAAAAAAAATAAAAATCCGGGCATCTAATTTCAATTTCTTCCACGCACAAAGAATGGAAGCAATTGACTGGGACGTACTACTCCTACCAGAGTTACTGCAGTGTCTTCACCTAGAGAGGGGTCAACAGGAGTTAAGACGGAGAATTGATCAGGCAGAAAGTGTTGTGTTCTACAGATAAGGACTTTGTCGGTTCTGTGTTGCTTCCATTTACCCCATACGGAGTTCCATCCTTACAATTCATAAATACAGAACACGTCCAGCTTAGCGGAACCTCCAGATATCCACTATATCTATATAATAAAAATAATTTCCTTTTTTTTTCTGAAAAGTATCCACAGTAGATGAGTATGAATTACGTGCCAGTGTTGAGATCAGTTGAAGACCCACCTTCTAACCTGAGACTTGCTTACTAATTTTATAAAAATATGTTATAAATCCATCTGGCTCTCTTTGTTTTATTTTTTTTACATATCACTAAATTATCTGCACATAGATGTATATAGAAAGACTGTGCCTGTAGTTGGGTGATGCGCCTTGTACTGTGTTGGGTGATGCGCCTTGTACTGTGTTGGATGATTCGCCTTGTACTGTGTTGGGTGATTCGCCTTGTACTGTGTTGGGTGATGCGCCTTGTACTGTGTTGGGTGATTCGCCTTGTACTGTGTTGGGTGATGCGCCTTGCACTGTGTTGGGTGATGCGCCTTGTACTGCGTTGGGTGATTCGCCTTGTACTGTGTTGGGTGATTCGCCTTGTACTGTGTTGGGTGATTCGCCTTGTACTGTGTTGGGTGATGCGCCTTGTACTGCGTTGGGTGATGCGCCTTGTACTGTGTTGGGTGATGCGCCTTGTACTGCGTTGGGTGCTGCGCCTTGTACTGCGTTGGGTGATTCGCCTTGTATTGCGTTGGGTGATGCGCCTTGTACTGTGTTGGGTGATGCGCCTTGTACTGCGTTGGGTGATGCGCCTTGCACTGTGTTGGGTGATGCGCCTTGCACTGCGTTGGGTGATGCGCCTTGTACTGCGTTGGGTGATGCGCCTTGTACTGTGTTGGGTGATGTGCCTTGTACTGTGTTGGGTGATGCGCCTTGTACTGTGTTGGGTGATGCGCCTTGTACTGTGTTGGGTGATTCGCCTTGTACTGTGTTGGGTGATGCGCCTTGTACTGTGTTGGGTGATGCGCCTTGTACTGTGTTGGGTGATGCGCCTTGTACTGTGTTTGGTGATGCGCCTTGTACTGTGTTTGGTGATGCGCCTTGTACTGTGTTGGATGATGCACCTTGTACTGTGTTGGGTGATGCGCCTTGTACTGCGTTGGGTGATGCGCCTTGTACTGTGCTGGGTGATGCGCATTGTACTGTGTTTGGTGATGCGCCTTGTACTGTGTTGGGTGATGCGCCTTGTACTGTGTTGGGTGATTCGCCTTGTACTGTGTTGGGTGATGTGCCTTGTACTGTGTTGGGTGATTCGCCTTGTACTGTGTTGGGTGATGCGCCTTGTACTGTGTTGGGTGATGCGCCTTGTACTGTGTTGGGTGATGCGCCTTGTACTGTTGGGTGATTCGCCTTGTACTGTGTTGGGTGATGCGCCTTGTACTGCGTTGGGTGATGCGCCTTGTACTGCGTTGGGTAATGCGCCTTGTACTGCGTTGGGTGATGCGCCTTGTACTGCGTTGGGTGATGCGCCTTGTACTGCGTTGGGTGATGCGCCTTGTACTGCGTTGGGTGATGCGCCTTCTACTGTTGAGTGATTCGCCTTGTACTGTGTTGGGTGATGCGCCTTGTACTGCGTTGGGTGATGCGCCTTGTACTGTGTTGGGTGATGCGCCTTGTACTGCGTTGGGTGATGCGCCTTGTACTGCGTTGGGTGATGCGCCTTGTACTGCGTTGGGTGATGCGCCTTGTACTGTGTTGGGTGATTCGCCTTGTACTGTGTTGGGTGATGTGCCTTGTACTGCGTTGGGTGATGTGCCTTGTACTGCGTTGGGTGATGCGCCTTGTACTGTTGGGTGATGCGCCTTGTACTGCGTTGGGTGATGCGCCTTGTACTGCGTTGGGTGATTCGCCTTGTACTGTGTTGGGTGATGTGCCTTGTACTGTGTTGGGTGATGCGCCTTGTACTGTTGGGTGATTCGCCTTGTACTGCGTTGGGTGATGCGCCTTGTACTGTTGGGTGAT
>JARQOD010000009.1:94360662-94459454 GCA_033576555.1 Oophaga sylvatica | reverse complement strand
TTTTCCCCGTTTTGAGGGTGGTACACTGAGGTCCAATTGTTTAATTTTTAGCTTTGCAAAAGTTCTCTTGTCACTTGACAAAAAGGGGGCCCCCTGTCCGTCGGGATCTCCTTGGTAGTCCCAGGCACAGAACAGGGGAAACAGTTCTCGGGCAAAAAGTTTTGCCGAGGTGTGCGTATGGTTTTCCTCCGGGTACCGGGGGGGATATCGCGACCACCAGTATGTGTTGGGGGCAGGGGCGGTTTTACAAGGGGCCCCTCCAAATCCATTCAATCCGTTCAAAAGGGTCCCCTTTTTAGGGGCCCGGGGGGTAAAAATGGACTCGGAAAAGCGGGGGTGAGGTCAACTGACATTCGGGCAGGTTCGCAGTACCTTTGACCTCCGCGTAAAACTCCCGGCCAAAAGAACCGCTGCAAGATACGTTCTAGAGTTTCTTTTTCCCTAAGTGCCCCCCAGCAAGTGTGAGTGTGCCAAATCTAGATCACCCATACTGAGGTGCTACCAACTGTTCCAAACCTCGTCCCTGATTTTATCTATCCTATAAAGCAACTCACCACTGACTACATGCGTGGAAATACCGTATCTGCATTGGGCTGTTGGGCTACGCCGTTTACCTCTCAGCACCCTTTCCGCGCCTGAGTCAGGGTGGGATCTTGTAGCTGAGCTGTCCCCAAAGTGGCCCTGGACACTTCCAGCTCGGGATCGATGCGGTCTCCTCCACCTCTCCTGCCAGCACCTCTAAGGGAAACCTTCGGGGTCACACTTATCCCTATATGGGACACCCCTACGGCAGGTTCGTCGGGTACAGCATCTGTAATACATTTTACCAGGGAGAATGGATTTTGTTTTTCCACAGAGTCCAGAACAGGGCAAGTTTCTTCCCAACACAGACCCATAGGGAAGATTTTTTACCACTCCCACCCATGTTTTATGTCTCCACATGGCGTGGACAAAACTACCTCCGTAGTTGGATACTCTCAGAGGTTCCCCATGAATACATACAACCCCGACCTGCCGTCCGCTGGGGTTGTCTCCTGCCACCAGTGACCCATGTACCAAGTCACGAGGCTCCCTGAGTCCAGGAGAGCCTCCTAGGGTACCCATTAACCAGTACCTGGCATAGTTGGAGTTCACTGTCCTGGGGGTCGAGGGTTGCTGTGCAGACGGCTGGGCATACTTGAGACCCGGCGGCTATATCCGCAGTCCATGGGTTCCGTAGTCAGGGGACAATTAGCCATCACATGTCCGGTCCTGACACCGCCAGCCACCTAAGGGTGGAGATACTGTTAGGTCTTATGACAGTTTGGGAGGGAACCGGTTCTCCTGTCCACTCTCACTCCGGGGTTCCCCTTCAGCAGGGTACGGTGTTGACTGTCCCCAGCAGAGGGACGCGACCCCTTTCCGATTCCTGGGTTGGCAGGGATCGGCGTGACAGCCGAGAGGGGGTGAGTCTCGAATAAAGTCTTGAGTGGCGAGTAGCGCTCGATCAAACTGACTACCTGGTTAGTGTTGCCGGGGTGCCTTGCCCCACCCAACGTTGGATAGCAGCCGGCAAGTCCTTACCAGCCGGTCAACTACCACCCTCTCCACCATCTGGGCTGGAGACAAAGTCTCTGGCTGGAGCCACTTCTTTCCAGCTGCAGGAGGTCATAAGCTGAGACCGCGCGGGTCGTGTCTCCACATAGGCCCATGAAAATACATCGCTGAGACCTCACGTATGTATAACCCCCAGTCCGGGCAAGGATCTCACCTTTGAGCCTCTGGTAGTCCTGGGCGTCCTCCCGACTGAGATCGAAGTAGGCCTTTTGTGCGCTGAACAGAAACGGGCTACTACTTCTGCCACTGGCGGCGGGTAGGTTTTCCCGCTCCGCTGTGCGCTCATAAACTGTCATGAAAGCTTCCACGTCGTCCTCCGGTCCTATCTTCCTCAACGCTGAGCGAACCCTCTCTCGGGCCTCGCGACGTTCAGGGGCTGGTGCCGTCAAGTCTCCCGCAGTGCAGAAATCTGTTGCAGCAACAGTTTGTTTGTTTTTTCTGCTGCTGGTACAATAGCTGCTGTTGCTCATTGTGCCGCTGCTCCCGCTCCTGCTGTTGCCGCTGGAGACTCAGGTACTGCTCTGCTGTTGTCGCTGGACTGCAGCTGCTGCTGTTGTGTAATTACAGCTGCTTTACCAGCTCCTCCATTTTGTCACGGGTTGAGGCTGAAAAGTGCCAGCCGGATTGGGTCATGAAGCTGCCGGTGGGGGTATACCTCAGTCACAATGCCCGCATTCTCCAACCAATTGTAAGACGGCAGTGTTCACACCGTGCAGTAACTGAGGCAGTGACCCAAGCAAGTCCAAAGTAAAACAGCTTTTATTCAGCAACTCACGGGTAAAACAGGAAAGTCCTCCGGTACGCAGCCGGGGTAACATCAGTCCATAAACACTGGTTGCCGGGGACAACGGCCACGCCGGCCGAACAGAGCCTGACAGGGCAGAGCCGTCCCAGGCCTGGGTTCAGCTACACACAATCCTGTGGAGCTTTCCTGCTATGCTTCTTGCAGGGTCCCAACATTGAACAACACTAATCCTTAGTGCAGGAGTTTTAAAGCCTGTGGCAAAAGCCACTGGAAAACCGGTTGAAGGGAGGAGGCCGCCCCACTGGCTCCTGTGACCTCCTCCAAGAAATGAAGGCCCTGCCGGATTTACTTAATCTGCCTTAGCAGGTAGTCTGACTAGGTCATTGCTCACCTTCATTCCTGCATTGCAAGCCGCAGCTGTGTGTGTGACTGCAATGCACTCCAATGGCTTTAATAGGTTCTGTACACATTCTGGGGGAAATATACTTCCCTCGTAATGATCCGGTCATGTCTCACAATAGATAGATAATTAGATGGATATATAGATATATGATAGATAAGAGATAGAAATTAGATCTACTGCTTGGCCCGTGCAAAATTTTTGCACATTGGTCGTCGGGTGCGCAGACAATTTCAGAAAAGCAAGCTGGTGAAATGTTAAATGTATTTCATGAGATGATGAACACAGACAGGTATTTATATGTGTAGATTTGTAATGCAATTAATTGGTTTGAAAGTAGAGGCCAAAAAATGTCTTCCGCTTGAAGTGCCACCTGCAGGTTTATGAAAATAAATGTTTAAACGTATTTTGTGATCAAATCGTGGATGTGTGGTTTGTTTGGATATTTTCTTCCTGAAGGGGGCAAGTTTACCTTTCAAATGGTGTTTATTTGTGTGTGTGGGGCGAAGTAATCAGCGAAAAAGCAGCGTATGTTTACAAATGTGTTTGCATCTGACTCACTGCAGTGAAGTGAACAATCCTACAATGTGCCTGAATAGGCTGGGCAAGCCTTGGGAAAGCTGGAAAGACCCCAAGGCAAATGTTTTGGATTTGTTTGTGATGTCTGTAAGCAGCTTTGGGGTAGTGTGCTTTGGGGTAGTGTGGTGCCACCTGCAGGTCATTTGACCTTTCAAATGTTGTATCATTTGTTTGTGTGGGTGGAGTATGAATGGAGCAAGTGTGCAATTCAATAGGCAGTTGCATGTTTACAAATGTGTTTGTGTAACACCTGCACATGGAACTGTCAGAGCAGCTACGGATCTGGGATTTACAGCACAAGAAGAGTTTTGCAGCTTGTTAAACAGGGACCTTCAGACATTAATGGTTTTTTTCCCTGAGCTGCGGTGGGACTACAATTCCATGGACCCTTGTTTCAGTCAGATGCACAGCTAGGAGGGAGGAGGAACTTGGGGGAGGGAGCTGCAGAGGAAGTGAATGAAAGTGAGAGAGCAGATTGTTCATGTAAAAGATGGAGCGCTGTGGACTTGTATTCCTCTAAAGAGCGGGAGCGTTCCAGTCCCCTCTGATATACCTGCGAATCTGGAGAGAGCGCAGCCCGGTCACAGTGGAAGCAAGCAAATTAAGGACTCGGAGAGTTCTACCGGCACTCCCACCTTATAAAGGACTGAATCCTGCGCCCCAGTTGGGGTCCAGGGAAAACTACAAAGGTTGGAGACGCACGTGAGTGCCCCATTTCGAGACTTGTGGTTTCAACCAGCCCGTTACAGTGAGTACACTACGCCCCAGACTATTTACCTTTCGTGAGCATCTAAGTGCACCAACGGTTATAAATTTGCGCGCCAACATCCCGCGGCAACTGGGCCCCAACGTTTGGACTGGGTTAATACAGAAAAGGGGAACCCTGCTATATTATATTTGCAGGGTTGTGGAAAGAATTAGGTTGTGATGTGTATATGACTTTCATAGAGCATCGTTACCTGTATTGCATGTTGTTTCTTAAAATAACTTCATTTCTGCTGCATATCCATAAACCAGTTAAAACTGTTTTACTCCTGTTTTGGGGAGTGTGTACTGAGCTATAGGCAGGGGTTTCCCGAAACAGTCCTGGCAGAAGATAACGTCTTCTGCAGTCCTAGAGAGAGCTCCAATCAAGATTCGGGTGGAGGCACTGCGCCCTAAAGAGGTGGACCCCCCATAAAACCCAGCGTACCGTGGTAGCCCTGAAGGGGTGTTACAGTGGAGGGCACTGCTGAGATCCAGAAACTAACAACAGGAGTATTTACTATGGAGACTTTAACAGAGCGAGAAGTATATTTGTGGTGTGAAGAGATGGATGTTACAGCTAGACAAAGCTTTGCAGTGAGTGGTGAGCTCTGTGATGCATCTGATGAAGAGATACTGAAAATAGTTAACCGACTCACTGAACTTGCCCACCCTGAAGTGGTTCGACCGCAGAAAGGAAAAGGGGGGACAGTTACCATAGCCCTGATCTCAACCGGGCAGATCTTGAGGAAAGATTACTTCCCATCCATGATAGCCGTGTCCCCAAGAGTATGGTCGACAATGGAAGATCCTTGGCCTAATGAGTCGAAGTTGAGACCCGGCCACAGGAATCAACCACTCAGTCTAGAAGACTAGTATAGTCCGCCCTTACTCCCTTAGAACCAGTCCTGAGAGACAGTGGCCCTGTTGATGTGCTTATGACAGCTTGGAAAAGTTAGTCAGTCAGTTTGCAAAGATGCAGCCGAAGGGAACTACCGTCGTTTAAGAACCTTCTCGGGTGCCCTCCCCACCCCTGGGAGAAGAAGAATATGATATTGGAGGATGTCACTTTACTGTGCTTAGAAGAGTGGCAGTGCATGATGCCGTGAAGAAGCAGAGAATAATAGAAAGTTTGAAGGGTACTGCTATGGAAGTGGTGCAGGCTGCTTGGCGGAGCAAGCCACTAGCAACTTATCAAGATTATATGAGTGCTTTAGAAGATGCTTTTGGCCCCTGAAGATGCTACTGATCTACTCTATAAACTCCGTACCACCTACAACAACAGATGAGAAGATGTCGACTATCTATATCGATTGGATAAGATGTTCATAGAATAGTATCTAAAGGTGGAGTCAGCCTAAAGAAGTTGATCAGTGTCGTCTGGACCAAGTATCAGAGGAGCTCTCATCATGATCCAATTGCTCAGCGGATGAGGTCTTGTGATAAGAGAAGTTCTGGTTCTTTTCATGAGTTTGCTTAAGGAAGTTCGCAAGAAGAGGTTATTTTGGCCGCAAAGAGAGAAGACCCCCCCTCGGGTGACTATGTTGCCTTGAAGCCAGCAGCCGGACTGCCGAGAGAGGAACTGCGAAAGTCATCGAGAAACAGGGGGAGCAGATTACTCAATTGTTAAGTGCTCAGCCAAGACAATACGTGGTTACAAAGGCTGCAGAGGTAGCCGAGAAGCAGACCCTGGCTTCAGGAAGAGAGAATGATGACCTGTGTAGGTGGAAAGTAGGAAACCAGAAGGGTGCTTTGTCTGTGGGAGTCCAGGCCATATAGCTCGTCAGTGTCCAAAGAGGTGGAGCTCAAGAACTCTTCACTTCTCCCCACCTCCCTCCGAGGAGTCGGGAAACGGGAAAGGGGGCAGTAGAACCCCATACTGAGCCCCCATCAGCAAACTAAGACCTACTCTACTCCCCACCAATAGTGCCTATCGAAAACTGCCTGAAGGGTAGTGGGACCGCCCCGCATGTCCCCGCATATATCAATGGTAATCTTGTTCAGTATTGCTGGATAGCGGATCTCAAGTGTCATCATTTTTGAAGGATGGTATAAGAGATATTATCCAATGTGCCTCTGAAACCGCTGTCTGGACTCGTGGTGTGGGGACTGAGTGAACACCAGCTTCCCTACCGAGGATAGTGTCCGTGACACTACGATCCCAGAGACTGTTGTTGGAGGTGGATAAAGAGATACCCATTATGCGCTAATTGCCCGGAGGCAGAGGCGATGAGAGACCCACACCTGTCATGTGGGAAACAAATGCCACATTTTCCGTACGTTAGCTCGTGTGTCGTGAAGCTGGGGGAGAAAAGTACTCGCAGACCTATCCATCACACCCAGTCTGTCTGGAAGCCTATGTGAGGACGGAGGAGGAGAAGAGGGAACTGCAGCCTGAAAGCTTTGACCCTGTTTTGAAGGAAGTGAGCTGAAAGGAGAAGAGGAGGCTAGTCATCGACGGCATGATGATGCGGGGGCGGCTTTTCCTTGGGCGAATGGGACATGGGCCTCGCCCCAAGGAGTAGAGCATCGCATTCGGTTGAAAGATCAAAAGCCTTTCGAGAGAGATCCCGAAGATTGGCCCCGGCGGATATCGAAGATGTTAGCAGATCTCGCGGTATGTTAGACACAGGAGTCATCATAAGAGTCTAGTAGCCCATTGCTTCCCCCTTGTGATTGCTCGGAAAAAAATGGAGCTATTCGGATGTGTGTGGATTATCGTACTTTGAACAAACGTACGGTTCCTGACCAGTACACTGTGCCCCGAATTGATGAAGCTTTAGATTGCCTGCAAGGGAGCCAAGTTTTCTGTGTTAGATCTCCGGAGTGGTTACTATCAGATACCCATGTCAAAGGAAGATCAAGAGAAGAACCGCTTTTATCTGCCCCATTGGGTTCTTCGAGTTTCAAAGACTGCCTCAAGGACTGACAGGTGCTCCGGCCACTTTTCAGAGATGTATGGACAAAGTAGTGGGGGACATGCACTTACGTGAGGTCTTGTTTATCTCGATGATCTTATTGTTTTTGGGAAGACTCTGGAAGAAACACAACCAGCGGTTGTTAAAGGTGCGGATCGTTGAAGGAGGCTGGGTTGAAGTTGTCCCTTGATAAGTGCCGGATTGCCAGACGACTGTGAAATATGGGGCACATAGTCAGCAGAGAAGGAATTACCCCCGGGACCCCCCAAAGTGGAGGCTGTGGTAAACTGGCCTAAGCCCACCAAGCTGGGGGAGCTTAGGTCCTTTTTAGGTTTTGTGGATACTACCGAGATTTGTACCCAGTACTCTCGGATTGCGAAGCCATTAACTGCTCTTACCCAGGGGTATCCCCCTTCCGGCGGGACAGCCCGCCCCTCAAGGTCAGGGAAAAGAGACTACTTCCGAGTTAATAAAACCTTTTGGGGAAAGATGGACACCCTTATGCGACGAGGCATTTGAGAAACTGAAGTCATGTTTGACCCAAACTCCAGTTTTGGGCCCTATGCAGACGCCAGTAAACCATATGTGTTACATATAGATGCTTCTCTCGACGGACTAGGAGGGATTCTCTATCAGGACCATGATGGCTGTCTACGTCCGTTTATACATTAGTCGAGGATTGACTCCCAGTGAACGCAACTACCCAGCTCACAAACTGGAGTTTCTGGCTCTAAAATGGGCTGTAGTGGACACGCTGCATGACTACCTTATGGGGTACACTTCGTGGTTCATACCGACAACAACCCAATAACCTACGTGAGAACCACAGCAAAACTGGATGCCACGGGGTACCGGGGTCTTGCCGCACTCTGTATGATTTCAGCTTAAAATATCGACCAGGATCAGTAACATTGATGCAGACACACTCTCTCGCCTGCCTAGTGAACCTTTTTAAAAGAGGAAGAAGAAGGAGGATGGATAGAGGTCCCTGCCCCTGAGGTGAAGACTCTGTGCCATAGACATCGAACTGATGCCTCACTCTGCAGTGCTGTGCTAAATTCTTAGGAGTATCTAGCGAAAGCGCTCCCGTTGTCGTACTGTCGAGTGACAAATGTAACCCCAGACTCTCTCCTCAACTGACTCATAATCAAGTCAGGACGGCGCAGCAGGAGGATCAGTCAGTGGGGGTAGTTCGATGGTGGGTGAAGAGGGGCTGGAGGCCCCGAAAGAATGCATTAAGAACAGAGGAGTCTGTCCTGCTGACTCGGCAGCTAGAGTCGCTAGTAGTAAGAAATGGGCTACTATACCGAGAGACAAGGGGGCCAGAAGGGAGGAGTCCGCAGACAGCTGGTGTTACCCAAACCCGATTTCGGAAGATGGTCATGAAGTCCCTGCATGATGACCATTGGACATCTTGGCATCGAAAAGACCCACGAGTCTCGTGGCCGACCGATTCTACTGGCCTCGTATGGAAGCGGATATTGAAGAATACTGCAAATCATGCTCCCGGTGTGTGTTTTAGAAAAACCTTGCCTTTGAGAACAGCCCCCTTGTGAACATTACCAGCGATGGCCACTTGAACTAGTGTGCATTGATTTCCTCTCCATCGAGCCTGATGAAAGCAATGTCAGTAATGTGTTAGTGGTCACTGACCATTTCACCCGATTGCCAGGCCTACCCCACTAAAGATCAAAGGGCAATTACTGTGGGAAAAACATTATGGGAGAAGTTCTTTGTACATTACGGGCTGCCTGCCCGCATCCATACCGATCAAGGAAGAGATTTCGAAAGTAGACTAATCAAGGAGCTATGCGCTCTCTGTGGATCAAGAAATCAGAACCACGCCATATCACCCCCAAGGGGATCCTCAACCTGAGAGATTCAACCGTACCCTTCTAAACATGTTAGGCACTTTAGATCCCAGGAAGAAGGGACACTGGAGCAGGCATGTGAGTCAGTTGGTTCATGCCTACAATTGCACCCCAAATGAGTCAACTGGATATTCTCCTTATTTCCTCATGTTTGGAAGAAAAGCCCGACTACCCGTGGATATTAGTTTTGGGGCATCCTTGACCGTTCTAATGGGAAGACCTACTTAAAATATGTGTCCCAGCTAAAAGAAGATTTGACAAAAGCTTACAAATTGGCAGAGCAGGCCTCTGGTCGGTCAGGGAAGCGCAATAAGACTCGCTACGACTGTTTAGGGTTCGGAGAACAAGTTTTACTACCTGGAGACAGAGTTCTTATTCAACTTCTGGGCCTTCCTGGGAAGCACAAGCTTGCTGATCGGTGGTGTCCTGACCCTTACGTGGTGATGGAGAAGTTGCCCGGTGTTCCGGCCTACAGAGTGAAGCCCGAAAAAGGGGGTGGAGCTGTTAAACCTATCATCGACACCATCTGTTGCCTGTGGGAAAAAACATCCCTTTACCCCCATTGCCAATCAAGGAGGTCATACAACTCTTCAGTGCAATAGGAGAAGTCCAAGGTGTAAAAAACCCACCCCAAAACTGGAGTTGCTCAGGAGGATGTGACAGCGAGTCTGGGGATGAATGGGGACCTGACTGTCAATGGAGCTACAGGTGGATCGAGGACCCATCCCCCATGGGCGTAGACCAGACCCTGAAGTAGAAACAAAGAAAGGGACATTTGTCAGGAGGCGAGTGCACTCCGCCCACAATTGGAGGAAGTTCAGAAGAGGGACATTTATTGAATGAAGAGATCCACCTGGTGGAGCCCGTTCTTGAGAGAAAAGTCGGGGGACTGAGGAGGTGGGCCCTCGGTACACACTCGTCCCAAGCGGGACATTAGGCCACCCATGATGTTGACTTATGACAGAATGGGACATACCACTGAGGTCCCCAGGTTGATACACCAAATTCAAATTCTGTTTGGCCTTATTTCCCGGTATCTTCCATGTGTCCCAGGAGGTGGTTTGTATGCATGTAAATTTGGTGTTAGTCAGATGCCTTAACCCCCATTCATGTTTCAGGTGGTGAGTCCTCATGTCGTGATGGGACACTTTCAATGATTCACCAGGGGGAGAATGTAACACCTGCACATGGAACTGTCAGAGCAGCTACTGGTATATGGGATTTACAGACATAAGAAGAGTTTTGCAGCTGCTGTTAAACAGGGACCTTCAGACATTAATGGTTTTTTCCCTGAGCTGCGGTGGACTACAATTCCATGGACCCTTGTTTCAGTCAGATGACACAGCTAGGAGGGAGGAGGAACTTGGGGAGGGAGCTGCAGAGGAAGTGAATGAAAGTGAGAGAGCAGATTGTTCATGTAAAAGATGGAGCGCTGTGGACTTGTATTCCTCTAAAGAGCGGAGCGTTCCAGTCCCCTCTGATATACCTGCGAATCTGGAGAGAGCGCAGCCCGGTCACCAGGTGAAGCAAGCAACATTAAGGACTCGGAGAGTTCTACCGGCACTCCCACCTTATAAAGGCCTGATCCTGCCGCCCCCAGTTGGGGTCCAGGGAAAACTACAAACCGGTTGAGACGCACCGTGAGTGCCCCATTTCGAGACTTGTGGTTCAACCAGCCCGTTACAGTGAGTACACTACGCCCCAGACTATTTACCTTCGTGAGCATCTAAGTGCACCAACGGTTATAAATTTGCGCGCCAACATCCGCGGCAACTGGGCCCCAACGTTTGGACTGGGTTAATACAAGAAAGGGGAACCCTGCTACGTTATATTTGCAGGGTTGGGGAAAGAATTAGGTTGTGATGTGTTATATGATTTTTATAGAGCATCGTTACCCGTATTGCATGTTGTTTCTTTAAATACACTTCATTTCTGCTGCATATCCATAAACCAGTTAAAATGTTTTACTCCTGTTTTGGGTGAGTGTGTACTGAGCTATAGGCAGGGGTTTCCCGAATCAGTCCCTGGCAGAAGATAACAGTCCTTCTGCAGTCCTAGAGAGAGCTCCAATCAAGATTCGGGTGGAGGCACTGCGCCTAAAGAGGTGAGACCCCCCATAACACCAGCGTACCGTGGTAGCCCTGAAGGGGTGTTACATTTTGTATATGTGACTCACCTGCAGTGAAGTGTGCAATCCTCCAATTTGGCTAAAATAGGCTGGGCAAGCAGTTCGGCAAGCTGGAAAGCCCCCAAGGCAAATGTTTGGATTTGTTTGTGATGTCTGTAAGCAGCTTTGTGGTGGTATGCTTTGGGTACTTTGGTGCCACCTGCAGGTCATTTTTCCTTACTGCAGGTTTATGAAAACTAATGTTTTAAACTGTATTTTGTGATCAAATTGTGGATATGTGGTTTGTTTGGCTCTTTTCTTGCTGAAGGGGGCACGTTTACCTTTCAAATAGTGTATCATTTGTGTGTGTGGGTGCAGTATGAACGGAGATACAAAGTAATCACCGAAAAACAGTGTTTAGAAATAAAGAATAGATTGACAGATGGATGGATAGATAGATAAGAGATAAATAATTTGATATTAGATAGATAGATACTATTGATAGATAATAGCTAGATATTAGATTGACAGATATAGTAGAGGGATAATATATAGATAAGACATAAATATTAGATACATAGATATCAGATAGATATATGGATAGATAGATACTGGGATAGATATTAGATTGATAGATACATAGATGATAGATAAGAACAGATATTAGATACATAATATCAGATAGACATTAGATAGATAGATAGATAGATAGATAGATAGATAGATAGATAGATAGATAGATATAAAGAATTATCATGTAAATATTGGACGATGTCTCTTTTTTCTTCACTATATTGAAAGACAACTTGGGTATATGTCTTGGAGGCTCGGCACCCAAAAGGAGTAATCTGGTGCTGCTTTGTTGCATTAGATATGAGAGAGAGATAGATGAGATAGAGATAGGAGAGAGAACTGTAGATGGGTATGAGAGATAGATATTCAATAGATGTGAGAGACAGATAGATATAGATAATAGGCAGATATGTCTATATGTGCAGAGATGCTGTGGATAGACAGGCAGGTATGTGAACAGGTGGAACACATTGTGATATCAGTATAAGTCTCTCTAATGACAAACTCCATCTGTATGAATGGGTAGATGTGGAAAAAGCTATAATACTTCCTACTGTAAACATTTCATAATGAAACATTCTGTGTTTGAGGCATTTACAGATTCTGAAAACCATGAAGAGTTGATACAGAAAGTGATATAACATCATGGCATAGTGATGACACAATCCACCTTTTAAACCATAAACCTGAAATATAACTTCAGTAAAGTTTGGTTGCAATATTGAAGAATTATGTAAACTGCGGTGATATAGCAGGATTGAATGCACATAAATATTGACGTGCTCTTGAAATATATCTCCTATCATCCTCCATATATCCGTATATACGCGACTTTTCTAAAAAATACCCTTACTGTGCCAATAAAATAAATCACATATGTGTCAATACAAAATCAGAAAAACTGACCAACACCTCAAACAGAATAAGGCAAGTGTGAACAGGTGCAAACCGTCACAACTATCCAATATAACCAAGAAAATACAGCTGCACTCTGAAATGCTATAGTATGTAAACATTGAACATGTTAAATTGGAGCTGCATTACTGCTATAAAAAAAAAAAAAGAAGAATTCTTAGTGCACAAATTGTCCAATTCATGGCAAAGCCTGATAATTCATGAGAGCCCATCACCCTTGGCAAAGCATACCCCTTTGATGAGACCCTGATAATTCATGAGAGCCAATCAGACAAGGCAAGGTGTACCCCTTTGATGGAATCCTAACAATTCATGAAAGCCCAACAGCCGCTGCAAGGTGTACCCATTTGAAGGAATCCTATCAGTTAAATGAGAGCCCATCAGCCATACCAAGATGTATCCCTTTCATGGGACCCTGATAATTCATGAGAACCCATCAGACATGGCAAAGCATACCCCTTTGATGGGACCCTGATAACTCATGAGAGCCCATCAGCCATAGCAAGGTGTACAACTTTGACGCAACCCGAGCAAGTCATGAGAGCCCAACAGCCACAAGTCATAAATCTCTTTTGGGACTCTAACAATTCATGAAAGCCCATCAGCCATGGCAAGGTAGGATCATAACCTTTGTATGACTCTCCCGGGTTGAAAGTCTACAAATTTTAAGGGCAGACAGGATCCAACTCTGATTACAGACATGGGTTTAGTAGACAGAATGTCTGACCAGCTAAATTTATCAAATGGATCGAGAAATTCCAATGGAATTTCAACCAAACACCAACATTCCGTAACACCAACAAGTATCTAACATCACATTCCAGAAATCCTGTGAAATCCTCTACCTCTAAAGCACTTGAAGATGTATGTAATCCTAATATTACTGAACGTCTCTGGCGTTATCTTCTGTAATTAGTCAGGAGAGGTTCTTAGTGGTTCCCCGCTGTTTCCTTCAAAGTGTAACAATGGAAGAGAAGGGTGCAGAATGAACGATGAGAGGACCCGGAGGTCTCTCACCATGTCAGAATAACTCCAAACATTCACTTCTCCCCTACTACCACATCACGGATACAAAGTAACCTTCAAAACTAGTGTCAATGTAATTAAAAGGCCCTGAAAAATGACCTGATGAATATTCATTTGTGCGTTCATTCCCTCCAAAGCCAAGTCCTAGTCGCACACAGAGCCAGCTCTCTGCCATTTAGAAGAAATTAAAGATGAGTCCAACCTCAATATCAATGGACTGTAGCAAACGCTTGCTTTGCCCATGATACAGCCAGGAATAATAAACCAGCAGCGAGAATTCCTCAATATGACTGTATCACTAGGTGACCTTACACAAGCCTTAGTTCATTTGCAAGTTGCTTGCTTTATCATGCCCTAACTTTGGAGCGGACCACCTATGGATTGGGTTACTCATCCTCAGCCCCTGCAGCTACCCTAGAATACTGTAATGACCCCTGTAGCAAGTTCCTCTCCACCTTCCACCACTTTAGAAGACAACTAAACCTTTATAAAGCCAAGGAGCCACAGTGAAGAGCAGTTTTCTTCCTTCCTATCAGAACAGCATTTTGCCCAAGATTGGATCAATATTAAACACTCCTTGGACTGCTGCTGCAAGCTATCTCTCTATTAAATTGCTTTCCTTCCCCTCTCTCATATGCTATTAAGCTGATAGAAACTTACATACTGTGTATCTCACTGTGTTAATGTCTGGAGTTACAGGCAGGCAATCAGCCCTGTGGATATTTTCCTTACACATTTTTTTAATGTAAATATTATTAGAAAAGTAACAATAATATTGATCTGATGAGTGATACAATGTTGCTGCTGCCTGCTTAACTCTTACATTGCCAAACACCCTGAAATCTTCTCTCCAGCAGGTAAATCCTAATAGGCAATAGGCAGGAGATCATGATTTGCAGCCACAGGATTGCTTGCAAAAAAAAAAAGCAGGGTCATTTCTAGATTTTTCTAACTATAAAATGTATCACCTTGCTACTTGGGAGAGCTGTATCATTGGAAATGCGGGCTATATTCCAAAGCACATAGTATTATACATGGTATATACAGATCCATTGTGAGCAGAGCTGTCCAAGGTGCTGGAAATAGGAATCAAGCTCAGCAAAGGCAAGATTGAGAAGTATTAGGGGGGAAAACTCACCCAGGCTGGGAAGGCTGAGCTGGGATGAATGGATGGGGCTCTGGTTCAGGTTGGAAGGATGTTGGGCTTGTTCTGCAGCTTCAACACAATCCAGCAGTAATGGGGTCTTCAGTCCCCCACCTTCCTTGCAGGGGACAGCCAAGGTGTCTAGCTGTAGGAGTGGGTATCTGTTGCAGGCTTTCTCGGATCACACTGCCTTTAGTACACTGTGCTGATCCTGCTGGGGTTTATTAGAGTGCAGAAAGCAGGCACTGTCATATTCCTTCTCCCTCTTAGCCCATCAACTGTGCTCAGTCTACCATGGCCCCCTAGTGGCCAGACTGGGATGCATGTAGCAGGCAACAAAAAAAAAGAATCACTGACCCACACAGAATAAATGTATGTGCATGTACTGTGCTCATTTACTACTCCTGATTCTACATGTTTTTAGTAATTCATATGACAACTTATTTTAAAGCAGTTGTTTTTACGGTAAAATATTTTCCCTTCCTAATACATTTATTTTTAGTTGCACTGACTTATTTCTCAGTATTGTACAATGAAGTTATCGGTATGGGATCAGAATCTATTTCCACATCTTAAAGGGAATTTGTCAACATAGTTTTTGCTATGTAGGGGCAGAGACCCTGATTCCAGAGATGTGTCACTTACCGGGCTGGTTGCTGCAGCTTTGATATAATTGCTATTTTATCTTCTGCAGATCTAGCAGAGCTCGGAATACTGAGCGCTGTACAACCCCACCCACACCAGTGATTGGCAGCCTTCTGTGTAGGCTGTGCATAGGCAGAAAGCTGCCAATCAGTGGTGGACAAATTTATTACACAACTTGAAAGAGCCATAATAAAACATCAACATAATGGGACAAAAGTATGAAAGGTTTCATAGATTGTTTAAATGTACGTACTAACAGAACTGAATGGAGGACAAAGTGCAAAATATTTGCACATTTTAGTAAGTATAGATACCTTTTCCCCCTTATGCCTCCTGATGACTGCAGGACATTTACACCAATACTTTTCCATCATAAAGTGCAGTTATGTACATTCAGCTATTTGGATCCTTTACAGTGAATTATTCTTCTCTTGGTTGATTGCGATAAATAAAGGGTCTTAGATTTAGGATACATTCTTCTGGTACTATAGGCCTTAAAGTGGATCTGTCTCCAAGGTTTTGTCACCTAACTTGAGATTGGCATAAAACAGACACAGAGACACTGATTGCAGTGATGTGGCACCTGCTTGGCTGCTTGCTGTAGTTTTGATAAAATGACAGGTTTATCAGCAGCAGATTATCACTAGAGGGCTAGTAAATCTGCTGCCATGTAGTCCTCAATGAGCTCTGTATAACCCAGCCTACACCGCTGATTGGCAATTTTCTGCCTATGCACAGTGTACACAGAGAGCTACCAATCAGTGGTGTGTGCGGGGTTATACACAGCTCAGCATTTAGAGAACTGATACATCTACAACAGATAAAATAGTGATTTTGTCCAAACTGCAGCAAGCAGCCCAGTAAGTAACACATTGCTGGAATCAGGTTCTTCTTCCCCTACATCATGGTGCTTTCAGATGGGATAGCAAAAACCCGGCGGTTAGCCATAGTGTAGATTATTTCTGCTGTGGAGCATTGGTTTCCATTCTGTGTAGCTGTAGTTTTGCAGTAGCTATGGCAGGCTCATGATCGTGGTTTTAGAAACAATCTCATGTGAAGCCAATTGGAAAAGCAGGTGGAAAAAAGCCAATGTACTTAGTAAAAGCCGATGTCAGCACAGAAAGGACACCCAAATCCTGAGTAGATACAAACATTATTTTAAAAAAAATAAAAATCCGGGCATCTAATTTCAATTTCTTCCACGCACAAAGAATGGAAGCAATTGACTGGGACGTACTACTCCCTACCAGAGTTACTGCAGTGTCTTCACCTAGAGAGGGGTCAACAGGAGTTAAGACGGAGAATTGATCAGGCAGAAAGTGTTGTGTTCTACAGATAAGGACTTTGTCGGTTCTGTGTTGCTTCCATTTACCCCATACGGAGTTCCATCCTTACAATTCATAAATACAGAACACGTCCAGCTTAGCGGAACCTCCAGATATCCACTATATCTATATAATAAAAATAATTTCCTTTTTTTTTCTGAAAAGTATCCACAGTAGATGAGTATGAATTACGTGCCAGTGTTGAGATCAGTTGAAGACCCACCTTCTAACCTGAGACTTGCTTACTAATTTTATAAAAATATGTTATAAATCCATCTGGCTCTCTTTGTTTTATTTTTTTTACATATCACTAAATTATCTGCACATAGATGTATATAGAAAGACTGTGCCTGTAGTTGGGTGATGCGCCTTGTACTGTGTTGGGTGATGCGCCTTGTACTGTGTTGGATGATTCGCCTTGTACTGTGTTGGGTGATTCGCCTTGTACTGTGTTGGGTGATGCGCCTTGTACTGTGTTGGGTGATTGCGCCTTGTACTGTGTTGGGTGATGCGCCTTGTACTGTGTTGGGTGATTCGCCTTGTACTGTGTTGGGTGATCGCCTTGTACTGTGTTGGTGATTCGCCTTGTACTGTGTTGGGTGATTCGCCTTGTACTGTGTTGGGTGATGCGCCTTGTACTGTGTTGGGTGATTCGCCTTGTACTGTGTTGGGTGATGCGCCTTGTACTGTGTTGGGTGATGCGCCTTGTACTGCGTTGGGTGATTCGCCTTGTACTGTGTTGGGTGATTCGCCTTGTACTGTGTTGGGTGATTCGCCTTGTACTGGTTGGGTGATGCGCCTTGTACTGGTTGGGTGATGCGCCTTGTACTGTGTTGGGTGATGCGCCTTGTACTGCGTTGGGTGCTGCGCCTTGTACTGGTTGGGTGATTCGCCTTGTATGCGTTGGGTGATGCGCCTTGTACTGTGTTGGGTGATGTGCCTTGTACTGGTTGGGTGATGCGCCTTGTACTGTGTTGGGTGATGCGCCTTGTACTGTGTTGGGTGATGCGCCTTGTACTGCGTTGGGTGATGCGCCTTGTACTGTGTTGGGTGATGCGCCTTGTACTGTGTTGGGTGATGCGCCTTGTACTGTGTTGGGTGATGCGCCTTGTACTGTGTTGGGTGATGCGCCTTGTACTGCGTTGGGTGATGCGCCTTGTACTGTGTTGGGTGATGCGCCTTGTACTGCGTTGGGTGATGCGCCTTGTACTGCGTTGGGTGATGCGCCTTGTACTGCGTTGGGTGATGCGCCTTGTACTGCGTTGGGTGATGCGCCTTGTACTGTGTTGGGTGATGCGCCTTGTACTGGTTGGTGTGCGCTTGTACTGGTTGGGTGATGCGCCTTGTACTGGTTTGGGTGATGCGCCTTGTACTGTGTTGGGTGATGCGCCTTGTACTGCGTTGGGTGATGCGCCTTGTACTGTGTTGGGTGATGCGCCTTGTACTGTGTTGGGTGATGCGCCTTGTACTGTGGGTGATGCGCCTTGTACTGTGTTGGGTGATGCGCCTGACTTGTTGGATGCGCCTTGTCTGGTTGGTGATGCGCCTTGTACTGTGTTGGGTGATGCGCCTTGTACTGTGTTGGGTGATGCGCCTTGTACTGCGTTGGGTGATGCGCCTTGTACTGCGTTGGGTGATGCGCCTTGTACGGGTTGGGTGATGCGCCTTGTACTGGTTGGGTGATGCGCCTTGTACTGTGTTGGGTGATCCCTGTACTGTGTTGGGTGATGCGCCTTGTACTGGTTGGGTGGATGGCCTTGTACTGGTTGGGTGATGCGCCTTGTACTGTTGGGTGATGCGCCTTGTACTGGTTGGGTGATGCGCCTTGTACTGGTTGGGTGATGCGCCTTGTACTGTGTTGGGTGATGCGCCTTGTACTGTGTTGGTGATCGCCTGTACTGGTTGGGTGATGCGCCTTGTACTGTGTTGGGTGATGCGCCTTGTACTGGTTGGGTGATGCGCTTGTACTGTGTTGGGTGATGCGCCTTGTACTGGTTGGTGATGCGCCTTGTACTGCGTTGGGTGATGCGCCTTGTACTGTGTTGGGTGATGCGCCTTGTACTGGTTGGGTGATGCGCCTTGTACTGTGTTGGGTGATGCGCCTTGTACTGCGTTGGGTGATGCGCCTTGTACTGCGTTGGGTGATGCGCCTTGTACTGGTTGGGTTGATGCGCCTTGTACTGGTTGGGTGATGCGCCTTGTACTGTTGGGTGATGGCCTTGTACTGGTTGGGTGATGGCCTTGTACTGGTTGGGTGATGGCCTTGTACTGGTTGGTGATGCGCCTTGTACTGGTTGGGTGATGCGCTTGTACTGGTTGGGTGATGCGCCTTGTACTGGTTGGGTGATGCGCCTTGTACTGTTGGGTGATCGCCTTGTACTGGTTGGGTGATGCGCCTTGTACTGGTTGGGTGATGCGCCTTGTACTGTGTTGGGTGATGCGCCTTGTACTGCGTTGGGTGATGCGCCTTGTACTGTGTTGGGTGATGCGCCTTGTACTGTGTTGGGTGATGCGCCTTGTACTGGTTGGGTGATGCGCTTGTACTGTGTGACGTTGGGTGATGCGCTTGTACTGGTTGGGTGATGCGCCTTGTACTGTGTTGGTGATGCGCCTTGTACTGGTTGGTGATGCGCCTTGTACTGGTTTGGTGATGCGCCTTGTACTGTGTTGGGTGATGCGCCTTGTACTGGTTGGGTGATGCGCTTTTTGTACTGTGTTGGTGATGCGCCTTGTACTGTGTTGGGTGATGCGCCTTGTACTGTGTTGGGTGATGCGCCTTGTACTGTGTGGGTGATGGCCTTGTACTGTGTTGGGTGATGCGCTTGTACTGTGTTGGGTGATGCGCCTTGTACTGGTTGGGTGATGCGCCTTGTACTGGTTGGGTGATGCGCCTTGTACTGTGTTGGGTGATGCGCCTTTACTGTGTTGGGTGATTCGCCTTGTACTCGTTGTGTTGTTGGGTGATGCGCCTTGTACTGTGTTGGGTGATGCGCCTTGTACTGCGTTGGGTGATGCGCCTTGTACTGGTTGGGTGATGCGCCTTGTACTGCGTTGGGTGATGCGCTTGTACTGCGTTGGGTGATGCGCTGTACTGTTGTGATCGCTTGTACTGGTTGGGTGATGCGCCTTGTACTGTGGGTGATGCGCCTGTACGTGTTGGGTGATTGATGCCCTTGTACTGCGTTGGGTGATGCGCCTTGTACTGGTTGGGTGATGCGCCTTGTACTGCGTTGGGTGATGCGCCTTGTACTGGTTGGGTGATGCGCTTGTACTGTGTTGGGTGATGCCCTTGTACTGGTTGGGTGATGCGCCTTGTACTGTGTTGGGTGATGCGCCTTGTACTGGTTGGGTGATGCGCCTTGTACTGGTTGGGTGATGCGCCTTGTACTGCGTTGGGTGATGCGCCTTGTACTGTGTTGGGTGATGCGCCTTGTACTGCGTTGGGTGATGCGCCTTGTACTGCGTTGGGTGATGCGCCTTGTACTGTGTTGGGTGATGCGCCTTGTACTGGTTGGGTGATGCGCCTTGTACTGGTTGGGTGATGCGCCTTGTACTGGTTGGGTGATGCGCCTTGTACTGCGTTGGGTGATGCGCCTTGTACTGGTTGGTGATGCGCATTGTACTGTGTTGGGTGATGCGCCTTGTACTGTGTTGGGTGATGCGCCTTGTACTGTGTTGGGTGATGCCTTGTACTGTGTTGGGTGATGCGCATTGTACTGTGTTGGGTGATGCGCCTTGTACTGTGTTGGGTGATGCGCATTGTACTGGTTGGGTGATGCGCCTTGTACTGTGTTGGGTGATGCGCTTGTACTGTGTTGGGTGATGCGCCTTGTACTGGTTGGGTGATGTGCCTTGTACTGCGTTGGGTGATGCGCCTTGTACTGTGTTGGGTGATGGCCTTGTACTGTGTTGGGTGATGCGCCTTGTACTGGTTGGGTGATGCGCCTTGTACTGCGTTGGGTGATGCGCCTTGTACTGGGGCGCTTGTCGGTTGGGTGATGCGCTTGTACTGTGTTGGGTGATGCGCCTTGTACTGTGTTGGGTGATGCGCCTTGTACTGGTTGGGTGATGCGCATTGTACTGTGTTGGTGATGCGCCTTGTACTGTGTTGGTGATGCGCCTTGTACTGTGTTTGGTGATGCGCCTTGTACTGTGTTGGGTGATGCGCCTTGTACTGTGTTGGGTGATGCGCCTTGTACTGTGTTGGGTGATGTGCCTTGTACTGCGTTGGGTGATGCGCCTTGTACTGTGTTGGGTGATGCGCCTTGTACTGTGTTGGGTGATGCGCATTGTACTGTGTTGGGTGATGCGCCTTGTACTGTGTTGGGTGATGCGCATTGTACTGTGTTTGGTGATGCGCCTTGTACTGTGTTTGGTGATGCGCCTTGTACTGTGTTGGTGATGCGCCTTGTACTGTGTTGGGTGATGCGCCTTGTACTGTGTTGGGTGATGCGCCTTGTACTGTGTTGGGTGATGTGCCTTGTACTGGTTGGGTGATGCGCCTTGTACTGTGCTGGGTGATGCGCATTGTACTGTGTTTGGTGATGCGCATTGTACTGCGTTGGGTGATGCGCATTGTACTGTGTTGGGTGATGCGCCTTGTAAATATCCAAATGTTAAAATGTTGTTCCACAAAAATAGAAAATAACAATAAAAAAAATAACATAGCGGTAAACTTGATTTGCACAGATGTGTCCATCCTTGCCTTCCCTCTTGCCTTGACATACTCCAAGGTGAGCGTCACCCAATAACCAGCTTTGAATAGAAATATCATTTTGTGATACTCTGTCAGGAAATATTTATGACATATGTCTCCACATGTGGCCACACACTGGTTATTATGTGTATTGCAGCCTGTCAAGGGATTTTATTTTTTTTAGTGTATTGCAAAAATGTATTGAATTTGTATCATGAGAAACGGGTAGGAGTGGAAACAACTGTATGTTCCCCATAAGTCACCTATATAAACTTTATGTAAACGATTGGTAAAGTGCATGTACGGCGATCTCTAAGTTACTTCTATTATTAGACCAAAGCAATTCCCTTCCGATTAGGAACGATCTGATAAACAGAGCAAGGAGTTACGTTTTCCTAACTAGTTTTTCTAGAACAATGCTCATGCCATGGAATGACAGGCATAGCCGCTAATGCAGAATATTACTTCCCAGCGGCTTTCTAGCTTTATTTTTGGATGACCTTTATTTATAATAGAAGGATTCTGATCGCTCCTTTACTTTCTATACGACCATCCGCACTGCACTGTGTGTATAGCTGCGATCCGTATGCCATGGTCATTTGCATAGTGCTACATCTGTATATATTAGAGCTAAGAAAAACGATATGCAGGACCCTGGATACCTGGTCACATTGGTAGTCCTTGGCTGCAGAACCAGAAACCTACAAACCTCCCCCCTACCTGTCGGCATCCCCAGCACCTCATCCAATTCTACAGATCGGTGCAGCATCACGCATGCTAGTGCTGCACCATGATGGCGCGCTGCATGTACTAATCAAAAGAGGAGTAGGGGGAATGGCAGCAGATAGAAAGTGATGGGGGGGGACGTATCATTGGTGCAACCTGCAAGGGCCCAAGGAGGTAAGGGAAAGTAGGTGGAATTGTACATTATTAGGAGCTATTGGACAATAAAGGGCCCATATATTGTTCTTGCAGAGGGGCCCTCTTCTGTGTCCAAAAAAAAAAAAAGTGAAAAAAAAGACCCCTTAAAGTGTAACCTTTATTAATAAAGTTATAAAGTGTTGCATGTATAGGTTAAGGATAAAGCACAAACACTAACAAACAAAGGACTATACAAAAAAAAATGCAATAATCAAAAAAATGAAAAAGATGTGCAAAAAGTGATACAATGAAAACACTAAAAAATTAAAAAATGGAGCAAAAGGGGAGCGAAAGCCGCCAAGGGTGCACAAGAGAAAAAAGTACGAAAACATTTTTTACAATATGTGGGCTATGTCCTAGAAATCCCTAATGGATGCCCTACCTGCCAGTGGAGGTTGGCACCCTAAGTTTCCACGGAATGGCGCCCCCACTCGTCAGCGGCTAGCCCTAAAACCCCTAGTGTACCCTTAATCTAACGTGTAGTAAAACAGTCAGTAAACATGGCTATGTATAAGAGAGCAGCAACACGGGCAGTAGAAATGTCCATGTCACAGAGACTATGTAAATGTGACTAGCACCCACAAACAGTATAGTTCCAATGATAGGTGTCAGGTGGATAGATATCCCTTCATACCTCCTAAAGGTTAGGGGCCATTTAAGAAAAGCTAATCCCCATCCAAATCTGTACAAAACTGCAAATTCACAGCAGAAACCTCAGGCATCAGTTACATATCTCACTACTATTTCATGAGCCGTCTGTAACCATAAATGAACTTCTGTTCTGTGTTTTATCACAATGATGCTTATTAGCGTAATGATTAGTTTTTGTATTTCTGATTTGTTCTTCTATATGTTTGTCAGAGATGTTTTGATAAATTGCAGAATACGTTTTGGGACTTTTCGGAAGATTGCAAAAAAGGCTTAACACTCCGAGTACTCCATACGCGACAGAAAACCCTTAGTATCTGGGGGCATCACTGAAGCCTCATGGGTCCTGGTGAGTTTTATTTAATAACTATTGGTCTATTAAAAGCTAGAGGGTTAATGTCTATAGCCCTAGTTGTCTAATGTAGTGAAAGTGTTAATGTCGTTATACCTGGTGGTCTAGGAGAGTGAAGGGCATAGTGTCAAATCCAAAGTGGTGTTGGGCAATGAAGGGGTTGATGTAAGGATTCCCTGTGGTCAAGGGCAATGAAGTAGTTAATGTAACCTGTGCAGCCACAGGGGCCCAAGAGTTAAGAAGGCCCATTTCCACCTCCAAGCAGGTGAAATTGTGCATTATAATGAGCTATTGGGCCCATATATTGTTCTTTCAGAAGGGCCCTCTTCGGTCTGTATCTGCCGGTGACGGAGGTTACGCACTTCTTCAGTTCTTCATTCCATAGCATGGGGCACAATATTTAGTAGAGGAGACACTATGCTATAGATCACTCACGCATCACGCTACCATAGTATTCCTATAACTACAATAACGCATTAATCATCAAAGGATTCAAGATGGTGGAAAAGAGGAGACGAAACCACAGGCTGTGAGTGTTGTGCATTACTCTGCTGCCTTATGTGGCATCGTGCTGCATTGACTCTGTAAGAGACTGTATGGCACTCTGCAGATCTGTATGATGGAGACACAGGGATTCTGTAACGTCACTTATAATATTGACTTCTTATGTAACAGAGGGGTCTGTCTGCTCCCTCAGGCACCAGAGCTCAGGTGTAATTGCTGCCTCTCTCTGCATCCCTCATATATAGGGAAAAAGTATTGTGCCTCCTCCACATTACATCTACCGGAGCCGTTGTAGGTTTTCTGCAAGATTTTGGAGTGGTCTGAAGATCATTTGTGAGGTCAGACAACGGTGTTGGGGAGAGGCCGGGATCACAATCTCCAATCTAGTTCACCCCAAAACTGTTGGATGGGGCTGAGGTCCGGGCTATGTGCGGCCGGTCATGTTCTTTCACACCAAATTACCCTAACCATGTCTGTATGACCCTAACCAGTCATAGGGAACATGAAACAGCCTTCCTCAAATTGTTCTCACAAAGCTGGAAGCTACAATTGTCCAGAATGTCTTGCACTGAAGCATTAAGATTTCCCTTCACTGAATCTCAGAGGACGAGGCTGACTCCTGAGAAGCACGTCCATAGTATCATCCTTCCTCCACCAAACTGTACAGCGGGCACAATGCAGTCAGCCGCGTAACACTTTCCTGGCATTTACCAAACCCAGACTGTTCCATCAGATGCCAGATAGAGAAGTGTGATCCGTCACTGCACAGAACTCATTTCCTCTAGAGTCCAGTGGTGGTCGCTTTACACCACTCCATCTGACGCTCGGCATTGTGCTTGGTAATGTAAGGCTGCATGCAGCTGCTTGGCCATGAAGCTCCAGGCCGGGGCACAGTGTTTGTGCTGATGTTAATAAAGGGTGGCTCAGGGCTCCCTCTGTGGACCGGTTCTGACTTTTCTTCACCCTGAAATGCCTCTTGTAAATGGGAGCCTTCCCCATGTGTGTTGTGCTGTTGCATTCACTCTGCTTGTAGGCTGGAAGCCTCTACTACATCTGGGTCCTAGGGATCGGGATTAGTAAAACACACACCAGGAGACCTTGGGTCTAGTTCAACAGGTTCGCTTTTACTATACAGTTCAGATATATTTGGCTGCGGCAGAGCCCCCTTTGGTTGATGTGCTCATAAACCCGTACGCTTCAAGGTCCTGCCTCCAGGCCTGCCTGAACTGTCCCCACCTCAACAGCTTATGTTGGCACTAGGAACTCCCCATTTGGCAACTCAGTTTTCTTGAGGCCCGCCACCTTTCACTCTCGCTCTTCCCCGACTAGCCTCTTCCCTTTAGGAGACAATGAGACATGGACTCCAATGCCTGGGGGCCCCAAGTTTTACCTCGTGGGCAACAAGACTGAATGACAAACTTGAATTCAGTTAATTTAAGACGTGTCCCAATACATTTATCCATATAGTGTATCTCTGCCCATGTGTAAGGTCTGATATCCAGCATTTTCAGGATGGCTTTCATCTATGGCCAACAAAAAAAAGTTGCACACTGTAGCGCTATAGCATGCAAACATAAAATATATGAAATATGAATAGCATTACTGCTAGATAATAAGAAAAAATGGAGATAGCACATAATTTGGCCAATTCATGCGTGCCCAACAGCCAACAACAAGGCGATCTCCTGTTGCTGGGAACCTACCCTAATGTGAATCCTCTCTGTATCTTCCCATGTAAATGCAGGATTCAGCCTAGGAGAGGATTTACATTTGATAGGTTCCCAGCAACAAGAGATCGCCTTGTCGTTGGCTGCCGGATACACATGAATTGGCCAATTTATAGGCTAAGTATTCTCAATTTTCATATTTTGTAGTGCAGTAATGAAATTCAGATTTCATATATTTCATGTTTGCATGCTGTAGCGCTACAGAGGGCTACTTTATTTGTTGGTCATATATTGAGATGGCTGCTTTTAGTAAGCCCCTGTTCACACCTGATTTCTATTTGGAAGTGACGGTCAGTCATTTGATATTTGGCTTTCATCTACGGCCATTTTGCCTAACTCGGCTTGAAAGAGCGATTTCTAGACGGACAGTCTTACGGGTAGTAGAAGCACCATGTCAGTTTAGAGGAATTGTTGGATATAAACTGTGTAAATAAGCAACAATAAAATTGGTGTCGGCTTTTTATTTATCCGAGGGAAGTGCAGCGACGTTATCTGAACATATGTTTATTTGATATCGCAGCCTGTGAAATTCTTCTGCTGAGTAATGAGTGACACGTTCGTCCTTTTCATCCGTCACCGCTTCTCGCCTCTTTTTAGTTTAAAAATAACAAGATCCCAACTGTACAAAAGTAACACCGCAGTAAAAACACCGTTCATTTAATTAGCGCAAACCCTGGCATTGCCACGAAGCATCCCCAAAACTTGCAAAAAAAGATAAAACTTCTACTTAAGAAATCTTTGCTCAAAGTCCCTTTTCTTATACATCTCTGTTAATAAAGTGATGTACAATTATTTCCTCCGCTCACCTCTTTTCCAGAATACGTGCTGAGCCATTGTACTGTATCATTAATGGAATGTGAGATCACCCACAATAAGGCTAGGGTCACACCGCCGAAAAGAAAACCAGTCCAATTATTCTGATCACACCGATCAGAGTTTGATCAGCGTGCAATCCTAGTGCGATCCATTTTTCTCAGATTTGGAGACTTAAAAGGTGTTTTCCCCACGAACAAAGTCCTTTTTAATTATTAGATATTCGAATAATAGTAGGTTCCAGCATTGGATGTGTTAAAAAAAAAATGTTCCTGTGCCGAGATAATCTTATAAATGTGCCGCTGCTATGTACTGTGTAATGGCTGATCATACCACAGCTCCTGAGCAAGGGAGGAAACAAGAGAGTATACAGACAGGACTGTAGAGGATTACAGATTATTATTTTTGTTAGGCAAACCATTTCCCTGCCTGTTTTTAAGCAATGTTTTACCTGAAAGAAATAATCAGCTGCAATCCCCTGCTGTAATGTCTGTATACTCTCTTTTGCTCTCCCCCTGCCCATAAGCTGTGGTATGTTCAGACCATGTTCCTGCATGGTCGAACACGACCATTACACAGTAAACAGCAGGAGCACATTTATAAGATTATCTCAGCACAGGAACATTTTTTTCAAACACATCCAATTGTGGAAATTATTATTATTCCAAGATCTATTGATTAAAACATTGATTAAAATTAACTTTGTTCGTGGGGCAACCCCTATAAAAAAAAAATCTCCGTCTTCTCCATTCGGTGTGTCCGTGAAAATCAGATGTCATCCGAGTGCTGTCCAATGTTTTCTATGGACCCACAGACGGTAATGGGCGATTATCAGAGGCAACTTATGCATGCCGCGATTTTTTTTCCTTGGACCGAGTACCAGAAAAAATCGGACTCATCACCATGTTATTCTATGGGTTGCACAAGTGATATATGTCAAAAATACGGATTGCACTTGTCAGATTTTTACTGTCGTGCACAAGCCCTTATTGTGTGATCCAGCAGCTTTCATCACTTTGGTTGGTTAATATCGATATATAATTTGACTTTCCATAGAAGTGAAAAAATACATGGCTGCAGTGTGACCTGGCGATTATACATTTGACTGTGTTATGGTTATGTGTTCAGTAGATCTACGGCAGTTCTAGCCTGCGATTCACCCATAACGTTCCTTTAAATTCTTCCAATCTTACAGATACATGCAAAGTATTTAATTCTACCATGTATTCACTATATGGTAACTTCATTGTTTGACATATTTGGAGGTGTTCGCCTCTAGAAGCATTAAAAATATGGTGCCTTGTGGTGACATCATACGGGAGCACAACCTAAAAAATACTTATTTAAAAGATTAACTAAACTTTTATTTAATTTAGTTTCTGCAACATTTTTTCCCTTATTTTGCTTCCTTTTCTCCAAAAAACTCTGCTGTAGTTATAGTTCCAAGCCCATTTTGAGCTCCTTTCATCTGCTGCTCAGCAAAAACCATATGCTATATTCAAACATTCCAAGCATGGGAAGTCCCTCACCTGAATACAAGGGTGGGAAGCAAAGAAACTCAAACAAGGATATTCCAAAACCCAGAATGTTTGAATATAGTGTACACATCTAGATGAGCAGCAGTTGAAAGCAGCTTCTAAAGGAGGATAAACTTGTAATTAAAACGGAACTGCAGCATAATGTTTGGGAGAGAAAGAAGCAAAATCTGAAGATTAGGAATATTATAATATTACTTTGCAATGCCTGGAGGATGATTAAATTAAAAAAAGATACTTTTTAAGGGTTTATGTTCTTTATGTTTTTTTGCAATGTTTCTAAATTATTCACTCTATGTTCCTATTACTACAAACATATCTGCTTCTGTTATTTAATTTCAAGGATTGTTGAGTCTTGATATTGCCTGCGAAAAAACAATCATAGACAAAAATGTTTGACACAAATTTTGTTTTTCACAAAATTTGCTGCTTCTGAGTTTTTTTTTTCAATCTTTTAGTCAGATGTCTCTATGGTGACTGAAGTACCATTATAAGTGATTTCATAAGTTTTTAAACTTTTATTGACAAATACATCAGGAAAGACTCTATATTCAGAGACTTGACCTTTATTTTTAAGGCTTCGAAAATTCATCCCCTGGTAGTTGGATATCGGCTTCTGGGCCAAATCCCAACTGATGACCGCCCATTCTTGTCTAATCAGTGCTTGAAGTTTATCATAATTACTGTGATAAACAGTCCTTTCATTTTTTGAGGATTCACCATAAGATCTCAATGAATTGAGATCTGGGGAGTTTCATAGACATTGACCCAAAATATCAATGTATGGTTCACCAAGCCACTTAGTTATCACTTTTGCCTTGTGACGTGGTCTCCATCATCCTAAAAAAAAAATCCTTGTTCATTATCAAATTCCTCCTGGATGGTTGGGAGAAGTTGCTCTTGAAGGATGTTTAGATCCCACCCTTTATTCATGGCAGTGTTCGCAGGCAAAATTGTCAGTGAGACCCCTCCAAGGATGAAAAGTCACCATACATGAATGGTCTCGGCCCTCTCGGATGCTTTACTGTTAGAATGACACAGGACTTATGGTCTCGCTCACATTAGAATGACACAGGACTTATGGTCGCGCTCACGTTAGAATGACACCGGACTTATGGTCGCGCTCACGTTAGAATGACACAGGACTTATGGTCGCGCTCACGTTAGAATGACACCGGACTTATGGTCGCGCTCACGTTAGAATGACACAAGACTTATGGTCGCGCTCACGTTAGAATGACACAGGACTTATGGTCGCGCTCACGTTAGAATGAACAGGACTTATGGTCGCACTCACGTTAGAATGACACGGACTTATGGTCACCCCTACGTAGAATGACACAGGACTTATGTCGCGCTCACATTAGAATGACACAGGACTTATGGTCGCGCTCACGTTAGAATGACACAGGACTATGGTCGCGCTCACTTAGAATGACACCGACTTATGGTCGCGCTCACGTTAGAATGACACAGGACTTATGGCCGCTCCGTTAGAATGACACAGGACTTATGGTCGCGCTCACGTTAGAATGACACCGACTTATGGTCGCGCTCACGTTAGAATGACACAGGACTTATGGCGCGCTCACGTTAGAATGACACCGACTTAGGGTCGCGCTCACGTTAGAATGACACAAGACTTATGGTCGCGCTCACGTTAGAATGACACAGGACTTATGTCACGCTCACGTTAGAATACACAGGACTTATGTCGCGCTCACGTTAGAATGACACAGGACTTATGGTCGCACTCACGTTAGAATGACACAGGATTATGGTCACGCTCACTTAGAATGACACAGACTTATGTCGCGCTCACATTAGAATGACACAGGACTTAGGGTCGCGCTCACGTAGAATGACACAGACTTATGTCGCGCTCACATTAGAATGACACAGACTTATGGTCGCGCTCACGTTAGAATGACACAGGACTTATGGTCGCGCTCACGTTAGAATGACACAGGACTTATGGTCGCGCTCACGTTAGAATGACACAGGACTTATGGTCGCACCCACGTTAGAATGACACAAGACTTAGGGTCGCGCTCACGTTAGAATGACACAGGACTTATGGTCGCGCTCACGTTTGAATGACACAGGACTTATGGTCGCGCTCACGTAGAATGACACAGGACTATGGTCGCGCTCACGTTAGGATGACACAGGACTTAGGGTCTCGCTCACGTAGAATGACACCGACTATGGTCCGCGCTCACTTAGAATGACAACCGACTTATGGTCGCGCTCACGTTAGAATGACACAGGACTTATGGTCGCGCTCACGTTAGAATGACACAGGACTTATGGTCGCGCTCACGTTAGAATGACACGGACTTATGGTCGCGCTCACGTTAGAAATGACAAGGACTTATGGTCGCACCCACGTTAGAATGACACAGGACTTATGGTCGACCCACGTTAGAATGACACAAGACTTATGGTCGCACCCACGTTAGAATGACACAAGACTTATGGTCGCGCTCACGTTAGAATGACACAGGACTTATGGTCGCGCTCACGTTAGAATGACACAGGACTTATGGTCGCGCTCACGTTAGAATGACACAGGACTTATGGTCGCGCTCACGTTAGATGACACAGGACTTATGGTCTCGCTCACGTTAGAATGACACCGGACTTATGGTCGCGCTCACGTTAGAATGACACCGGACTTATGGTCGCGCTCACGTTAGAATGACACAGGACTTATGGTCGCGCTCACGTTAGAATGACACAGACTTATGGTCGCGCTCACGTTAGAATGACACAGGACTTATGGTCGCGCTCACGTTAGAATGACACAGGACTTATGGTCGCACCACGTTAGAATGACACAGGACTTATGGTCGCACCCACGTTAGAATGACACAAGACTTATGGTCGCACCCACGTTAGAATGACACAAGACTTATGGTCGCGCTCACGTTAGAATGACACAGGACTTATGGTCGCGCTCACGTTAGAATGACACAGGACTTATGGTCGCGCTCACGTTAGAATGACACAGGACTTATGGTCGCGCTCACGTTAGAATGACACAGGACTTATGGTCGCGCTCACGTTAGGATGACACAGGACTTATGGTCGCGCTCACGTTAGAATGACACCGGACTTATGGTCGCGCTCACGTCAGAATGACACAGGACTTATGGTCGCGCTCACGTTAGAATGACACAGGACTTATGGTCGCGCTCACGTTAGAATGACACAGGACTTATGGTCGCACTCACATTAGAATGACACAGGACTTATGGTCGCGCTCACGTTAGAATGACACAGGACTTATGGTCGCGCTCACGTTAGAATGACACAGGACTTATGGTCGCGCTCACGTTAGAATGACACAGGACTTATGGTCACGCTCACGTTAGAATGACACAGGACTTATGGTCGCGCTCACGTTAGGATGACACAGGACTTATGGTCGCGCTCACGTTAGAATGACACAGGACTTATGGTCGCGCTCACGTTAGAATGACACAGGACTTATGGTCGCGCTCACGTTAGAATGACACAGGACTTCTGGTCGCGCTCACGTTAGAATGACACAGGACTTATGGTCGCGCGCTCACGTTAGAATGACACAGGACTTATGGTCGCGCTCACCTTTTCTTCTCTGGACAATAATTTTTCCACATATCCATGGGGTTTCATCAGAGTAAATCATGGATGTAGCCACTGTCACCTCTATGACTAATAAATGAAGGTTGGAAATGAGGAACCTTTTTATTAACTCAAAGGGAGTCCTATACTATCAGTGACATTTTTAAAGCCACGTTTTAATTATAGAGTTATTCACACCAAATTTACAAAAATATAGCACCGACTTTAATAAATTTGGCGCATCCTTAAACAAGACCTTTCTGTCCAGAACCGTTACTCTTATTATTATGCCGACCCTCTACCTCACTTATTTCAGTGATTTTGTGACTTTTTAAATATGATAAAACACTTGGAACGTTAAATTTCATGTGCTCTGACCAATCCCCCCCAAAAAAACATCGGATGAGGTGAAAAACAGCAAAAAATGTTGCAAGTGTTTAATACATTTCTCACGTGCCATAAAAAAGCAAAATAAAAATATTGGATTTTACTCCAAATAATTGTCATAAAATCCACAATAACTGAAACCTTAAAGCGTCGTAACAGGATATTAGGATATTTGAAACTACATTTTCCAAAATGAAAATGGACAAGCCCTTTAAAAAGCTGATGTGTTCCGATATCGTCCGTAGAGCAAAGCGTTATCCGAGGAGCTCACAATCTCTCACATGATCAATGTACAATGATAATTTGCTTACCAGTAATTTGTTTAGGGCTGCGAAGAAGAATCAACCTTTGCTAAAATACGCAGATTACATTTTGGACCAATAATGGAAATTCTTTCCTTTCCTGGTGATTAAAATCTGAACATTATCCTGAAGTTCTCATTCTGTGTAAACACTTTCATTGAATAGTCATTGACGTAGAACGTTGCAGTTCTCGATGTTAAATGTCTGGGGAGCAACATCAGCTCAATACTCTCTACAAAACCTTATTGATTTCCAGTAAAAATACCTTTTGTGTGGTAACAATATAAAGAAGATCTAACGAGGGCTCATAAATATATAGATCATTGTACGTGTCGTTCTAGGTCATACAGTAGCTACTAACATGGCAGAACTTGAAGCTTCTAGATCCCAAACATAGAACAACTCCGTCCTCACCACTTACCACCATGTATTGGTTCCCATACTGGTACTTGAGGAAGTATTTTCCAAAAATTTTGGGAGCTTGTAAACAAAAAATACAATTACCATTGTTTTCTGTTATCCTGGTTAAAACCGTTGGATAAAAGTATAGAAATCAGCTTCTTCGGCTCCCCTGATTACTACCAAATGTATTTATATTTTTAATCTAAAGGTAAGGAGCAGCAAACCATTTTACAAAATTTAAAGGGCTACTCCTGTGAAATGCAGCACTGCTTCTTAACCACCTGCTAATCTTTTTGTAAATGTATGTATGAAGTAATGGAATAATTTTTTGAAGAATTTTTTATAGTTTTGTTCGAGAACTTGGATAATTAACACAGTTATGTTACAGTACAGGGATAAATACACACAGTGATGTCACAGTACAGGGATAATATACACAGTGATGTCACAGTACAGGGATAATAAACACAGTGATGTCACAGTACAGGGATAATATACACAGTGATGTCACAGTACAGGGATAATATACACAGTGATGTCACAGTACAGGGATAATACACACAGTGATGTCACAGTACAGGAATAATATACACAGTGATGTCACAGTACAGGGATAATATACGCAGTGATGTCACAGTACAGGGATAATATACACAGTGATGTCACAGTACAGGGATAATACACACAGTGATGTCACAGTACAGGGATAATATACACAGTGATGTCACAGTACAGGGAAATATACACAGTGATGTCACAGTACAGGGATAATATACACAGTGATGTCACAGTACAGAGATAATAAACACAGTGATGTCACAGTACAGAGATAATATACACAGTGATGTCACAGTACAGGGATAATATACACAGTGATGTCACAGTACAGGCATAATACACACAGTGCTGTCACAGTACAGGAATAATATACACAGTGATGTCACAGTACAGGGATAATATACACAGTGATGTCACAGTACAGGAATAATATACACAGTGATGTCACAGTGCAGAGATAATACACACAGTGATGTCACAGTACAGGGATAATATACACAGTGATGTCACAGTACAGGGATAATATACACAGTGATGTCACAGTACAGGGAAATATACACAGTGATGTCACAGTACAGGGAAATATACACAGTGATGTCACAGTACAGTGATAATACACAGTAATGTCACAGTACAGGGATAATATACACAGTGATGTCACAGTACAGGGAAATATACACAGTGATGTCACAGTACAGGGATAATATACACAGTGATGTCACAGTACAGGGATAATATACACAGTGATGTCACAGTACAGGGATAATATACACAGTGATGTCACAGTACAGGGATAATACACACAGTGATGTCACAGTACAGGGATAATATACACAGTGATGTCACAGTACAGGGATAATATACACAGTGATGTCACAGTACAGGATAATATACACAGTGATGTCACAGTACAGGGAATAACACACAGTGATGTCACAGTACAGGGAAAATTACACAGTGATGTCACAGTACAGGATAATACACAGTAATGTCACAGTACGGGATAATATACACAGTGATGTCACAGTACAGGGAAATACACAGTGATGTCACAGTACAGGGATAATAACACAGTGATGTCACAGTACAGGGATAATATACACAGTGATGTCACAGTACAGGGATAATATACACAGTGATGTCACAGTACAGGGATAATACACACAGTGATGTCACAGTACAGGGATAATATACACAGTGATGTCACAGTACAGGAATAATATAACAATGATGTCACAGTACAGGGATAATACACACAGTGATGTCACAGTACAGGGATAATATACACAGTGATGTCACAGTACAGGGATAATATACACAGTGATGTCACAGTACAGGGAAATATACACAGTGATGTCACAGTACAGGGATAATATACACAGTGATGTCACAGTACAGGGAAATAACACAGTGATGTCACAGTACAGGGATAATATACACAGTGATGTCACAGTACAGGGAAATATACACAGTGATGTCACAGTACAGGGATAATATACACAGTGATGTACAGTACAGGATAATAAACCAGTGATGTCACAGTACGAGATATATACACAGTGATGTCACAGTACAGGGATAATATACACAGTGATGTCACAGTACAGGCATAATACACACAGTGCTGTCACAGTACAGGATAATATACACAGTGATGTCACAGTACAGGGATAATAACACAGTGATGTCACAGTACAGGAATAATATACACAGTGATGTCACAGTCAGAGATAATACACACAGTGATGTCACAGTACAGGGATAATATACACAGTGATGTCACAGTACAGGGATAATATACACAGTGATGTCACAGTACAGGGAAATATACACAGTGATGTCACAGTACAGGGAAATATACACAGTGATGTCACAGTACAGTGATATATACACAGTAATGTCACAGTACAGGGATAATATACACAGTGATGTCACAGTACAGGGAAATATACACAGTGATGTCACAGTACAGGGATAATATACACAGTGATGTCACAGTACAGGGATAATATACACAGTGATGTCACAGTACAGGATAATATACACAGTGATGTCACAGTACAGGGATAATACACACAGTGATGTCACAGTACAGGGATAATATACACAGTGATGTCACAGTACAGGGATATATACACAGTGATGTCACAGTACAGGGATAATATACACAGTGATGTCACAGTACAGGGAAATAACACAGTGATGTCACAGTACAGGGTAATATACACAGTGATGTCACAGTACAGTGATAATACACAGTAATGTCACAGTACAGGGATAATATACACAGTGATGTCACAGTACAGGGAAATATACACAGTGATGTCACAGTACAGGGATAATATACACAGTGATGTCACAGTACAGGGATAATATACACAGTGATGTCACAGTACAGGGATAATATACACAGTGATGTCACAGTACAGGGATAATACACACAGTGATGTCACAGTACAGGGATAATATACACAGTGATGTCACAGTACAGGATAATATACACATGATGTCACAGTACAGGGATAATACACACAGTGATGTCACAGTACAGGGATAATATACACAGTGATGTCACAGTACAGGGATAATATACACACAGTGATGTCACAGTACAGGGATAATATACACAGTGATGTCACAGTACAGGGAAATATACACAGTGATGTCACAGTACAGGGAAATATACACAGTGATGTCACAGTACAGGGATAATATACACAGTGAGTCACAGTACAGGGAAATATACACAGTGAATGTCACAGTAAAGGGATAATATACACAGTGAGTCACAGTACAGGATAATATACACAGTGAGTCACAGTACAGGGATAATATACACAGTGATGTCACAGTACAGGGAAATATACACAGTGATGTCACAGTACAGGGATAATATACACAGTGATGTCACAGTAAGGGATAATATACACAGTGATGTCACAGGTACAGGGATAATATACACAGTGATGTCACAGTACAAGGATAATAAACACAGTGATGTCACAGTACAGGGAAATATACACAGTGATGTCACAGTACAGGGATAATAACACAGTGATGTCACAGTACAGGATATAATACAGTGATGTCACAGTACAGGGATAATATACACAGTGATGTCACAGTACAGGGATAATACACAGTGATGTCACAGTACAAGGATAATAAACACAGTGATGTCACAGTACAGGGATAATAACACAGTGATGTCACAGTACAGGGATAATATACACAGTATGTCACAGTCAGAGGATAATACACACAGTGATGTCACAGTACAGGGAATATACACAGTGATGTCACAGTACAGGGATAATACACACAGTGATGTCACAGTACAGGGATAATATACACAGTGATGTCACAGTACAGGGATAATATACACAGTGATGTCACAGTACAGGGATAATAACACAGTGATGTCACAGTACAGGGATAATATAACACAGTGATGTCACAGTACAGGGATAATATACACAGTGACGTCACAGTACAGGGATAATATACACAGTGATGTCACAGTACAGGGATAATACACACAGTGATGTCACAGTACAGGGATAATAATACACAGTGATGTCACAGTACAGGGATAATATACACAGTGATGTCACAGTACAGGAAATATACACAGTGAATGTCACAGTGCAGAGATAATACACTACAGTGATGTCACAGTACAGGGATAATACACACAGTGATGTCACAGTACAGGGATAATATACACAGTGATGTCACAGTACAGGGATAATATACACAGTGAGTCACAGTACAGGGATAATATACACAGTGATGTCACAGTACAGGGATAATAAACACTGTGATGTCACAGTACAGGGATAATAATACACAGTGATGTCACAGGTACAGGGATAATATCACAGTGATGTCACAGTACAGGATAATAATACACAGTGATGTCACAGTACAGGATAATACACAGTGATGTCACAGTACAGGGATAATAAACACAGTGTATGTCACAGTACAGGGATAATACACACAGTGATGTCACAGTACAGGGATAATACACACAGTGATGTCACAGTACAGGGATAATCAACAGTGATGTCACAGTACAGGGATAATACACACAGTGATGTCACAGTACAGGGATAATTACACACAGTGATGTCACAGTACAGGGATAATACACACAGTGATGTCACAGTACAGGGATAATACACACAGTGATGTCACAGTACTAGGAAAATATCACACAGTGATGTCACAGTACAGGGATAATACACACAGTGATGTCACAGTACAGGGATAATAACACAGTGATGTCACAGTACAGGGATAATAAACACAGTGATGTCACAGTACAGGGATAATATACACAGTGATGTCACAGTACAGGGATAATGTACACAGTGATGTCACAGTACAGGGATAATATACACAGTGATGTCACAGTACAGATATAATACACAGTGGTGTCACAGTACAGGGATAATATACACAGTGATGTCACAGTACAGGGATAATACACATAGTGATGTCACAGTACAGGGATAATTACACAGTGACGTCACAGTACAGGGATAATAAACACAGTGATGTCACAGTACAGGGATAATATACACAGTGACGTCACAGTACAGGGATAATAAGCACAGTGATGTCACAGTACAAAGATAACAAATAGGGATACACACTAATGTCATAGGATAGAGATAACTATCTCAGTGATGTCACCCTAGTACAGAGATAATCACAGTGATGTCGCAGTACAGGGATAATAAACAGAGATGTAAGGGCCCCGTCACACATAGCGACACACCAGCGATCCCGACAACGATATGAACTTGTCAGGATCGCTGGTGTGTCACTACCCAAACAGGCAGCTCTCAGCAGCGATCAGGACAGCGACTATGCGGGTAACAAGCGACGCACGTCGCTTAGTTACCCCCAGTGTACATTAGATACCAGCACTCTGGTGCAGGGAGCTGGTAACCAAGGTACACATCGGGTTTCAAGGCACCGCGCGGCGCCTAGAAACCTGATGTGTACCTTGGTTAAAAGGCTGATCGCTGGTCTCCCGCCTGTAACACGCAGCGATGCGTGCTGGCCAGCGGGAGACCAAAAAAAATGTCCATGACATTCAGCGATGATCAGCGATACCCAGCAGGGGGGCTGATCGTCGCTGAATGTCACACACAGCGATATCGCTGGGGAGATTGCTGTTGCGTCACAAAACTAGTGACTCAGCACGATCTCGCTATGTGAGACAGGGGCTTAACGGTACAGGGATAAAAAACAGTGATGAGATAGTACACAGAGATGTCACAGTGATGAGATAGTACACAGTGATGTCACAGTGATGAGATAGTACACAGTGATGTCACAGTGATGAGATAGTACACAGTGCAGAGATAGTACACAGTGATGTCACAGTGATGAGATAGTACACAGAGATGTCACAGTGATGAGATAGTACACAGTGATGTCACAGTGATGAGATAGTACACAGTGATGTCACAGTGATGAGATAGTACACAGTGATGTCACAGTGATGAGATAGTACACAGAGATGTCACAGTGCAGAGATAGTACACAGTGATGTCACAGTGAGAGATAGTACACAGTGATGTCACAGTGATGAGATAGTACACAGTGATGTCACAGTGATGAGATAGTACACAGTGATGTCACAGTGATGAGATAGTACACAGAGATGTCACATGATGAGATAGTACACAGTGATGTCACAGTGCAGAGATAGTACACAGAGATGTCACAGTGATGAGATAGTACACAGTGATGTCACAGTGATGAGAGTACACAGAGATGTCACAGTGATGAGATAGTACACAGTGATGTCACAGTGATGAGATAGTACACAGTGATGTCACAGTGATGAGATAGTACACAGTGATGTCACAGTGATGAGATAGTACACAGTGATGTCACAGTGATGACATAGTACACAGTGATGTCACAGTGATGACATAGTACACAGTGATGTCACAGTGATGAGATAGTACACAGTGATGTCACAGTGATGAGATAGTACACAGAGATGTCACAGTGATGAGATAGTACACAGTGATGTCACAGTGATGAGATAGTACACAGTGATGTCACAGTGATGAGATAGTACACAGAGATGTCACAGTGATGAGATAGTACACAGTGATGAGATAGTACACAGTGATGTCACAGTGATGAGATAGTACACAGTGATGTCACAGTGATGAGATAGTACACAGATGATGTCACAGTGATGAGATAGTACACAGAGATGTCACAGTGATGAGATAGTACACAGAGATGTCACAGTGATGAGATAGTACACAGTGATGTCACAGTGAAGAGATAGTACACAGTGATGTCACAGTGATGAGATAGTACACAGTGATGTCACAGTGAAGAGATAGTACACAGTGATGTCACAGTGATGAGATAGTACACAGTGATGTCACAGTGATGAGATAGTACACAGTGATGTCACAGTGATGAGATAGTACACAGTGATGTCACAGTGATGAGATAGTACACAGTGATGTCACAGTGATGAGATAGTACACAGTGATGTCACAGTGATGAGATAGTACACAGTGATGTCACAGTGATGAGATAGTACACAGTGATGTCACAGTGCAGAGATAGTACACAGTGATGTCACAGTGATGAGATAGTACACAGTGATGTCACAGTGATGAGATAGTACACAGTGATGTCACAGTGATGAGATAGTACACAGGATGTCACAGTGATGAGATAGTACACAGAGATGTCACAGTGCAGAGATAGTACACAGTGATGTCACAGTGATGAGATAGTCACACTGATGTCACAGTGATGAGATAGTACACAGTGATGTCAGTGATGAGATAGTACACAGTGATGTCACAGTGATGAGATAGTACACAGTGATGTCACAGTGATGAGATAGTACACAGTGATGTCACAGTGATGAATAGTACACAGTGATGTCACAGTGATGAGATAGTACACAGGATGTCACAGTGATGAGATAGTACACAGTGATGTCACAGTGCAGAGATAGTACACAGTGATGTCACAGTGATGAGATAGTACACAGTGATGTCACAGTGATGAGATAGTACACAGAGATGTCACAGTGATGAGATAGTACACAGTGATGTCCAGTGATGAGATGTACACAGTGATGTACAGTGATGAGATAGTACAGTGATGTCACAGTGATGAGATAGTACACAGTGATGTCACAGTGATGAGATAGTACACAGAGATGTCACAGTAGATGGATAATAGACACAGTGACGTCACAGAAACAGGGATCATACACAATTACAGGGGTAGAAAGTATAGTAAAATGAGAATACAGAGATAATAAAGGGTTAATGTCATGTCTGATCTGGAAGAAAGCAGCCATGTCTTTCGGCATATTTACAATGCTTTTACCTTATTACTATGTAAATTATATGTTTCAAGGATTATGGTAATTTCTTTCAATTGTGGAACACAAACATTCTTTTTACTCCTTCTCTTTGAAGAATATACAGAAAGTAAAGGAAGAAATACATTCAATATTCTACATTATAAAATAAATCATATCTACAAAACAAACTGTTTTTCTCGGCTGTAACCTAATGGGTTATCGGAAGTTTGGAAACTGCCCACAGTGGATTTATGAGACTTCTACTAAATGCATTAGAGGAAAAAAAATCATCGACTCCAAGATTAATAGGAACATCTATTTATTGTAAGGCTAAAGATTATTTATCTAGAATAATGCATTTTTCAGTTGTGGTAAACAGTAAGTAGGGAGAGGCATACGTGAGCCCGTAAATAGGATTTATGGACACGCATATGCCATGGGCTGTATAAGTTATATTACAGTAAAACATGCCAAAAAGCAGAATGATCACACTGAATAACTGCAAAACAAAATGTTTTTCTTTTGCAGCTTTAGAATAATGTGACTTTTACACTAAGAGTTGCCAACTCCTGCAAATTGCTATGAGGGAAGCACATTAAATTATGTATATTAACACTTGCAATTCACTTGACAAATACAGCTGACGATTATCAAATCAGTGTTGTGCTCGACCTTACTGCATTAAAAAAAGGATTTCTTTAAAAAAAAAAAAAAGTTGGATGGTGACTGAAAGGACCCAATATGTCCATATTTTATATAAGCAGGATTTCAATAGACGTTGCGTAATACCTCATTTACCCTGTGGGGGCTCTGTAGGAAACTAGACACTTGATGTTGGGATTGTCTCAGAATATAGAGTTGATTGCTGAAGATTTTATGGTTAAAGAGGGTGTCCAGGACTATGTATTTTTTTTTTACTATCGGCCTAAAAACTACTAGGAAGGTAGTTGCTAATAGAGGCAAGTACCTGCTTGTTCTATTTGGCGCCGGCTCAGAGAGGTCACTGACCGCTCCTGCCAGAGAGTCAGTTTCTACACATCAGCAGAGCAGCTTTCCTCTTCTGGGCTGCTCTGTTGAGGGCACTGCTCTGACAATGTCATGCTGATTGACAGACGGTTCCACGCAGTTAAGCAGCATACATAAGGGAAAGCCAGTAATACAATACTGATCAATGCACTGAATATTTGCAGTGCCAGGGCTATCGTACTCCAGTCGGGGTTAGTACAGATATGGGGCATCTGCACTGATGATGGCACCATTTTATCAATATCCTATTGTGTGCAACTTCTGTGTAATTAATATCATGATTAATCGATTCAGGCATTGCTGGGTGTTAACGGTTGTGATATTTCCTATGCTTTCCTCTAGGACAATATCAGTCATAAATATAATTAACACTTTTTATATCAGACAGTTACACAGTTCCGGATAAAAGAACTATATTATACTTTTAGACTGTTTTCCTCGATTCTACACAACTTCTCCAAATCCTCCACTATTCCGCCACTAACAAACCATTCCACTGATAAGGGAGATGTTATCCATAATGAAAAGCCCATTCCAACGTGAAGACCCATTCCCATTACGCTGCGCAGCAGATACTTAATGCGTCTTTCTCTCGCTGCTTTCACGTTGTCTTTCGATCTAAACACCGTTAGAACAATGAGCGCTTATCTCTCACAGCTTCCTCGCCCTTTATTCCAGAACGGTTCTCGTTAATTTCTCATTCTAACGTTTCCATTATTTCATATGGTTTAACCATTTCATGGAACCCCTTCATAGACGGAGTCACAATGTCTGATGTACAGATATAAAAATGAAACCTACTTTAATCTGCCATTAAAAGGTTCTGATGGGGGTCTGATTTGGATATTTTGGGTTGTTGAATATTAGGGAAGAGGAATACAATTACACTAAGCAGCAGGTTTCAAAGGACATGTAGTGTGGTCCATGCCTTATGCAAGCACCCATTTTTTCTGATTGTCCTTACCCTAGTTCCTTGAAAAATACCTGCATGGAGTCTACCAATTTGCTAAAAAATTTTATGGAGTAGAGTCAGGCCCAGACCTAAGCTCCCCTATACCTTAGACTAATATTGGCTGCACCCAACAGTATCAACGGGTTCGCACAACATTCTTAATGTGCATTATGGTTATGGGGTGAGTTGTCGATTGGGCATGTCCAGTTTCACACCACCGATTGCTTTGTTCTCACAAACATAAGCCACCAGAAGTGGTGTCTGGCAGTGGCGCTGATAGAAAATACAGGAGTGTTCGGATGAGTGAGTGCACCTGTGTATAGGAGATCTAGTGGGCACTGGAAGAAGCAGGTGCGAAACGCGTGTCAGGGCTTTTTACCTAACCCAGCTGACACACTTTCATAGTTATATCTCGTAGTATTTCTCTGCCTATATATATATATATATATATATATATATATTATTAACGCGTATATGTTTCAGGTGCCCAAGTGCCTTTATATTACATATGGTTGATTTCCTTTGATCTTATTAATTGTTGCGCATGGAAAGCGATCAGTCAACTAGCGTTCATTTTAAATGTGGAGCTGGAGAAGCCTTAGGGTATGTTTCCATGGTCAGGAAACCTGGCATTTTGGACGGAGCGGAAACCCAGCTCCGTCCAAAGCCCCGCCCCCTTCTGAACACACGGTGAATCCGGATGTGTTCATTGAATACATCCGAAATCGCCGCACCGCTACGTAGGACTGTGCTATTTACCTTGCAGCGACGCACCACATGTCCGCTGAATCGGACGCATAGTGGAGACGGGATTTCATAAAATCCCCTCCACTATGCAGGAACATCTGGCCGCTGCGGATTAAACGCTGGGGTAGGACGCAGCGTTCAATCGCAGCTAATCCGGTATGTTTCCGCTACGTGGAAGCATACCCTTAGATAGATAAATTGTTAGAAAATTATTTGGAGGTGCTGGTAAGATTTTTTTTTTGCACACATGAAATTGGAGATTGGTGGATGGCTTGGTAGTTTGATGGGTTAAACTAAGATCAGAACCATTTTGTGCTTGTAATTTCATTTTTGTCGTTTATGAGATAAATTCTGTTATTAGGCTATAGCTCATGACTGTTATAAAGCCAAATTGATTTTTCTACTAGAGTAAAGGTCATGGGTTGTGAACTTGTGATAAAAACCAGACTGTTCCAGTTTGGACAAGATATGAGACCTTGAGGTGCAATCTGAAGAATGAATATGCTATTGTGTTCCTCTCTATGGTCACGTGGATACGGACATATATGTAGTTTCGATTTTCTTGCATTTTCATAGGTTAGATGTTGTAGGTGTGGTTTTATACTATTGGTTGAAGTACAAACTTACTAAATACTATAAAAGATGATGATGCAATACATGGGGTAGGAATCTGCCTCGATTCTCCCAGACAGAAACACGTCTCCGTCTGGTTATTTCTGTTGCTAGCAACGTCCTGTGGATTAATTTGGAAATCACTTGGTCAACCGTGAAGGGTCACTTAGATCCTCCCTAGACAGTAGGACTCAAGTCCATCAGTGAGGCCAGTGCGCTGTGACCGTTGGACGGCAGGCTTGTGAATCACTTCCCTTCAGCTTTTTCAGCTTTTTATTAGCACATAGATGAGGTTACACCCCAAATATGATGCCCTACCAGCCGGGAGAACAAGGAAGGTAAGAGATTCGTGAGCCTTCACGTCCAGTAGACCATAGTCTCACAAAACAATCTGCCCATCTCAATATGGAATAGATAGATGTAGGATAAATAGTTTAGGTAGATAGATGGACAGCAAGGTTGCCAACTTGACGTTTTATGTTGTTCTGAATGGCTTATCAAAAAAAATCACAGACCTTCAATATTTTTTATTGACACTTTGCAAAACTACAATAAATCATTATGATTATCAGAGAACCATGTCTGCAGCCCATAATTCTGATATGAAGACATCATCTGCATTCACTGTAAACTGTAAAATGGTGATTAGTATAGTCCATGTAATCGGTATAAGTTTCTTCAGCTCCAAAATAGACAAGGGCACCTCAAATTTTTTTAACGCACAGGGCAAAAAAATGTCTTGTAATTTCTGGACAGTTGGTAACCCTGGTACGTAGATATGTGATCGACGTTGCACATATGGGTGAATATCATTTTCTTGCACAATCATTCCCGAGATATGTCCCCTTTTACGTTTCAGTCCTTGAGACCAACATTTCCATCCCCTACGCTCCGTCCTCTACTGAGCCCCCCCTCCCTTTCTCGTGCATTTGTCTCATTTTGCTGCTGTCTTCATTGAGGTTTATTATTTTGCTCGGGCCCCGGCAGAAGCAGCAGTTTTCTGACAGGTAGATGGGAGACAGATGGGGCTTGTGAATTATGCTTCTCCCTCTCCACTCAAAGTGACACCCGTAAATGCAGGGTGTCACTGCCAGCAATACCCCGGCCTGCAATCTACGCAGACAACTTCTCGCCGACTTCAAGAATGCACAGCAGTTACCGCTATTTGCACTTTGCAAATATTAAAGCAGCACAATTAACCCACTGCCTGCAATGATCAATAGGAAGAAGAGTTTTCTTATTAAAAGCCTTAGTCATTGATGGCTACAGTGACAGCTGCTTATCACACGGAGGGGGAGAACTAATTTACTCTTAGTGTCTGTGACTCTGGCACTTTAAATATACCTCTCTATAGGCAGCCAGGGACTAAGAGTTCAGCGTGACCTTGGCGCGGCGGAATCTGTCGGAAAGCAATGCTGTCAGTCAGTGTTCCGCCATATGGATCATTTGCCTTTATAAGGTGTAAGGGAGTCTTGTCACAGACGCTGGCTATTCCGTTGTCTCCTGCAGATAAATCTCACTGATGTTTCCTTCCATAAATTGAGGTTTTTTTTTTTTTTGCTTTATTAAAACTCGTCTGAAATGAATTTATTATTCCACATTGATCAGAAAATCAAATACTTGTCTTTTTTTAGATACTTATGCGCCAATGTTACGTCTCCCAGGGAAAAACTGAAATTGTCTGTAACACGATCATCTCTTCACCCAGAAGTAGAGGGGAGAACGTTATGTGGAAAATTGCAAAAATAAATGTTCAAAGTTCAACCTCAGGCAACAATTAAAAATTCATTTGTTGCTAGAGTAAGATCAATCTCCCACCCCCAGCATCTTGCTTATCGGGGTCCTACAATTTTAACACCTTGGGGTATCTCCTGGCAGGATTGCTCCATGCTCCAGAGCATGCCGTGGTGTGCAGTGAATGAATCAGGGTGATAAATTTGCCGCATAGTAATAATAAGGATAATTTTTTATATAGTGCCAGCATATTTGTTACTCACCTGTGCCAGCTGCACAATTAGGCTGTTTTTCCTCCTTCCCCAGAATCAGGTTCTCTCTGCTGTGCTACACCTCTGATGCCTTATATGCCTGCTCAGTCGGCATTGCGCTGCCTGAGTATTCAGGTAATGTGTTGTTATTATTGGCTACCATGTTCTTGAACTCTCTCCAAATTCTTTAGCATTCAAGAGTCTATTTCCATACCTTGTTCCCCAGAAAGCATTGCTTTCCTTGCAAATCTCCCTAAGCCAGCTTGATGGTCTCCTGAATGAGAAACATTTTCACTCTAGGCCAAAGTAAAACAAGTATGATTAAAGCATGTGGATATTGGACATCAATCTGATTGTCCATGAAAGTGCATTCTAGGGAACTTGTGCAGCATGAGAGGAATGTTGGAGAAGAAAGTGGCAGGTTCAGATTATGGAGGATGTTAGTTTTAGGTTGTAGGAAGAAGTGAGAGTATAGTAGGGTGGTAGACAGATGAGGGATGAGATGTAGGGTGGTACAGCAGTGTGTAGAGATTTGTAGGTTACGGAGACACATTTGTGTTGTCATTTTTAGAGTGGATGCATGAGCAAAGTGTTACACACCTATCCCGCATATCCCAGGCTCTCCTCCCTTCTCCTAGACCTGCTGCCCTTTGTTGTGCTCCATGTCGGATTTTGCAAGTTTCGTGGCTTGGATCAATGACATTGTCTCCCTAGACCTACAGGTGCATCTCACAAAATTAGAATATCATCAAAAAGTCAATTTATTTCAGTTCTTCAATAGAAAAAGTGAAATTCATATTATATAGTCATTACACACAGAGTGCTCTATTTCAAGTGTTTATTTCTGTTAATGTTGATGATTATGGCTTACAGCCAATGAAAACCCAAAAGTCATTATCTCGGTAACTTGGAATACTTTATAACACCAGCTTGAAAAGATGATTTTAAAATCTGAAATGTTGGCCTACTGACATGTATATTCAGTAAATGCACTCAATACTTGGTCGGGGCGCCTTATGCATCAATTACTGCATCAATGCGGCGTGGCATGGGGCGATCAGCCTGTGGCACTGCTGAGGTGCTATGGAAGCCCAGGTTGCTTTGATAGCAGCCTTCAGCTAGTCTGCATTGCTGGGTCTGGTGTCTCATCTTCATCTTGACAATACCCCTTTTTTTAACATGGGTGACAGATGGCATCTGTTGGACCTATTAAAACTGGCTTGTCGGGAGCACTGACAGGTCCTCTTTAAGGACACTTCATTAGCTGCAGGCTTCATTTATCTTTTACGTATTGATTGTCATTGTGTTTCATTCACGAGTAGCTCCGGCTGAAAATAAAGTGGCCATCAGATTTAGTGGAGACCTGCAGGAGTTCTGTGGTGGAGGGGGCACATTATTACTGTTCATGCCACCCAGCGCTGTCACTGCCTTACAGCCAATCAGAATGAGCCAATTATATCTCAGCTATGTGACATATGAATGTGCCATCATCCGGCTGGCATTTCCATCGGACCTTATTATTACCATGCACCAACTTTCTTTGTGCAATTTTGCCACCGTATCCCATTTTCTCGCCTACATTAAAGTACTGCAATTCATTATACAGAGCTCAGCATTCAGAAAACTGGTAGATCTACAGCAGAGGAAACTGTGCGGCTCATATATTTTCTAATGAAACCATACACCGCTGTGAGCACTAATGCATTAAAGGAGTTGTCCACTTTTAGAAAAGCTTTTCCTATAAAGTTCCTTTAGTAGCAAAAAAAAAAATCAAAATTGTGCTTTACCTACAATTTCATCACATTAACAGCGCTGCAGAGAACTGAGCTCAGCGACTCTGCTGATGTAGACAGCATGAGCTGCTGAGCTCACTGATTGGCTGATGCCCTGTCTCAGCAGCCAATCACTGAGCACAGCGGCTTTAGTCGCCTGCTGAGCTCAGTTCTCTGCAGCGCTGTTAATGTAATGTTTGCTCTGCACTGCAGACAATAACCTTCATTAAGAGCAGCAGTGGAAACTCAGCACTAGATTTTTTTACAGTTAGGATTTATATTTAGGTTTTTGTCCTGTGTGACCTTGAAACGCGTTGACTGCTAAACCTGTTCAGAATGAACAATTTTAAAAAATTAAGCTGACATCCTGGATATTTCAGCAGTGCAGGTTTGACACGTATTTTCCTCCACTTGTTGAATTTTTTTTCCCAGATCAGAGCATGCTTAGAAAGCTCTCGTGTACATGTCAATGAGTTAATGCCTATGTCCACGTGGCTGCTAATAAATCATCTGTACAGAACAGGCAGATTGAGTCTTATATTATACTTAGTGGCCGATGTAAGAAATTAAAATAAATAAAACCCTGATTTAAACAAGAGGTAATTTTCTAAATACACAATCTCTTTTAATCCTGTAATAAAAAGTAACAATTACATATATATTGCCAGAAAAAGCAGTGATATTGATTGTACTCGTCTTTTCACCAAGTCACCAAGATCAGTCGATTTTTTATTATCCATTGTTTACTTTTTTAATTACTTTGCGCATTAAATATTTAGCGTAACTTAGATTTTTACATTTTAAAGAACTACGCACCATTAACAATCTGTCAAACTATGTTTGCATTCCTAAAAGCTAAGAATATCCCCATCCCCAGATCTGACCCAATTCAATGGTCATATTGATTGTCTGGATAATCCAAACCCTATGACAGTCTGACATTGATTGTTTTCACAGCCCTAAGGGTTTTTTTTTTGCAATGTATGACCAACTTTTTTTTTGCAATGACCACAAATGTTTCCATTGATTTCTAGAAGTTTATTAACATGAATTTGAGACATCTTGGACCCCTGGTGCTCAAAAGGGGCAGACTTATCAATACTTTTGCAAGATGCATCAGTTTATGAAAAGGAGAAAAAGTGCCAAATCTATCAAAATGGCACACGTGGCATGATACACTTCTTTTATTATATCTTTAATATTCATACATGGAACATGTAGGGACCTTTAGAATGTCCATTTATAGAATTGACATCAAAGAAATGGGTCATAGGTTGGCACTCCCTACAGAGGTGTAACTCGTATCTCCAGCGCCAAAATCTGAGCTCTCGATCGTACATAGTCTATATGGCCGTAATGCAGATAAAATTCATATATTCGATGTTTGCGCGTATCTTTATTTATGTGCTGTAGATACATAGATAATGCACATTTTAGAGTTACATTTTGTCTGGTCTCCAAGTCAACCGAAATATTTCTATACCTGTCGACAGTCAAGGTAACGCACCTGTTAGAAGGATTTCCTGCTGGGATTCTATCTTGTGAAGATAAAAGCATGGGAAGCTTTCTACGAGTTTCTTTAAAAAATAAGAGATGTGTTGTCTACAGGTTGTATTTCTCATCAAGGATTTTTTTTCCCAACGGTGGAGAAGAAGTTTAAAGTTTTATTATTTGTAACAGCATCAAAGATTGTTCATCGACATATCAGAAAACTGTTTGTCGGGATGACGTCTGTGAGTGTCTATCATCCGGTCAACCGGGAATTGCATCAATTAGCAAAATTGATATAGTTTAACGGTAAGTGTGTACAGCCGACCATTTTATAGAGAAAGGGAAACGCCATAAAATCAGAGCTATTGGCGGACAATTTACGACAAGTATTTATAGAGTGGTCCAGTGGTGGTCGTCAAAGTCTGGTAGTATCTTTGAGAGTAATGCAATTATCGTAGTTTACCGAAATGTTTGAAAATATAGAATATCGAGTCTTTAGCTATTTTGTCATTATGGAGGAACAAGTGGGCAAAAAATGATAAACGAAGAGAAAAAGACTAGAGGCGTTCCCTGTGTAACACCGATGGCACCAGGTGGAGGTGGGACAAACGGTTGATCCAATATACTCCAATCGTGGCTACTGCTTTGACCGCTGTGTTCATGGAGGGAGGGCATAAGTTAGTAAAAGAGAGGGGGTAGTTCCTTTTGAGTTATACCTGAAGAAGGAGTAAACCTTCTCCAAAACGTGTTGCACTAAAGTGAGAATTTTTTTATACGCACTGCCTGGAATCACCCTTGTTAGCGGCAGCGCCAGGATCCACCGCACTTCTCTCTCCTTCAAAAAATGAAAATTTCTATGCTTCACTTTGTACTCCGTTGTTGTTGGTATAAAACGGATTACTTTGGCTGCGTAGTGAATTTAGTTACATTAGATCAAGTCTCAGAAAAGTCGTGAAAAAATAATTGTCTGTGACACGCTGCTCGGCAACTATTTTCGAGTTGGCCTGTAAATGTTTGATAGACTTGTACCCTTCTTCAGATTTGGGTTGCCCCATTTCAGCAGACGTCTGATCACCAGAGAGTGCAGAAATGATGGCGCATGTTCAGGTTCTGTAGATTCATCAAAGTAGGAGTTTCTAAAGCACGACAATGAATGGTGAGAACAGGCACCTGCGCCGCCACCGATCCACTGACTTGTGGTCACACGGCAGCTGTAATGGGGGATCGGGTGACCCATGTCCCGGAGATAGGTGCAAGCGCCAGGTCTCGAACTGTCATCTACTGGATATATATGTGGCATATCCTGAAGATATGCCATAAATGTGTTTTGAGAAACAGCTTTGTTAACCTTTAATTCTCTGGGAAATACGGATAACAAATATATACGCGACATATATTCCGGTGTCCTAGACTTGGCATGTATGCATCTGTACGTGGGGAACTAGTAGCATGGTACAATGTTTTTGGGGCTTAATAGTAAAAAAGTGCAGAGATGAGTGGTTATTTTTAGTGGGTTTGGGAAACTCCAATGTCGCATTTTGTGGGCGCACGGCGTCAAGTGATGAGACATCAACTTTTTCAAGGACACATAATAAATGGGAAAGTGAATATATAGTAGAGACAGGGAAAGAAAAGTAGCAAAATAGGGTCTTATCCAAGGATAAAAAACTGTAGGGTGAAGGAGGTCCTCACCTGGTTCGATTGTGTAATAGACAATATTGTCGGCTGCTTCAGCCCCAAAACGGTAAGTGGATCCTCCGCCTTGCTGATACAAATTCAAAGGTAGATCCCAAGAAACAGGAAGGTTAGTAGCACAGGTTATTATCAACGCGTTTCAAAATCATCCAACTTCTTCATCAGGAAGAACACAGAAACTAGAAATGGGAAAGTGGAGAGATGAGGGATTGGCGTTTAACACGATGCTTACATTTGGCACCACTTTTTCAATTTTATCGCAAGGACATCAATAAAACTGCCCATATTAGTAGGATCAGTTTTCCTGGGAATAGAAATATGCTAATAACAGAAAGCAGGTATCGCATACAAAGGAGGTGAAAAGCAGAAGAGCCATGTCTCTTTTCTGTATGTAGCTCATCAGTGATATGTAAGGTATCCTCTTGTGAGGTCCACTTTAAATATCCCTCCTATAGTTTATCCGTAGGGATCGTAGGGGGGTTTGATTACGAGCTGCGCAGTTTTCTATCACTCAGACATGTCTGGCTGGGAGGGGGATATAAATTAAGAGTTTTACTGATGCGCGATATGTACAGTCTTGTTTTACGCCTTGTGCAGTAATATATTTTATTTTTATTACCGTGCAGTCTGGGGGTTTTCTATATTCTTTCTCCAGGTAAAATATAGCTGCCATTTCCCATCCCAGATACAGATTCGGCACGAGCCGGGTGCGATTACAGAGTTGGTTTCTGATTTCTACAACAGACTCTGTGCAGTTTCCAAATAATTGCGTTCTTATAATCTTCCTGATCTCTATGATCCGGATACATAAAAAAAAATGTAATAAAGAAAAGTAAAAAAAAAATTTAAATAGGAAAATGGTGAGTACTGGTTAGGGGGCGTGAAATGCTTAACTTGTCCCAGTCACTGGCAACCCACACTACGCCACTGACTGTCTTACGTGGATGGTTATTCAAGTAAAGCAACCTACTATGTTCCTGCAATAAGTCATCTGTTTGCCCAGGGACACCAAGAGACAGACTCGCAGTAATAGACTGATCCCTGCAATGGCTTTGAGTGATGAGACAACCCCTTTAAACCCTTCACGACATGTGACAGTCACGTCATATATCGGGTCCCTGTCTTTGATGCGGGCTCGCACGCTGAGCCCGCATATTTGCCAGCAGGTGATGGCTGATTTAATCAGTTATCATTTGCCTCTAATAGCCGCAGGTGGAGCTCTTCTCCACCCGCGGCTGTTAATATATTAAACGCCGTTGTCCATCTCTGACAGCGGCATTTACAAACGCTGGCAAGGGGCGCATCATTCCATACTCCCACCAGTACGCCCGTGACGTGATCACGGGATGCCGATTGGTTGCCATGACAGCCGGGGGTCTGTTGAAGACTCCCATGCCTGTCATTACGATACTCCTGTGGAAGTCATTGAAAAACTGGAGCAAGTTCAGAGAAGAGCTACCAGGCCGGTGAGTGGACTTCAAACTGTGTTCTACGAGGAACCGTTAAAGGACCTGGGAATGTTTAGCTTGCAAAAAAGAAGACTAAGAGGAGACTTAATAGTTGTCTACAAATATCTGAAGGGCTGTTACAGTGTAGAGGGATTGTTATTATTCTCATTTGCACATGGAAACACAAGACACAAAGGACTGATATGGAATGGGAGAAGTTACAGATTAGATATTAGAAAAAACTTTTAGACAGTGAGGGAGATCAATGAGTGGAACAGGCTGCCACAAGAGGTTGTGAGGTCTCCTTCAATGGAAGTCTTCAAAAAGAGGCTGGAAAGACATCTGTCTGGGATGATTTAGAGAATCCTGCATTGAGCAGAGGGTTGGACCAGATGACCCAGGAGGTTCCTTCCAACTCTACCATTCTAGGATTCTATGATTTCTGCCCCATTAAAAATAAAATCTAAAATATACACTTATTAGGTATTGCCACATTCACACGAGTCCAATCTATCAAAATATAAAATTAATTAATCTAATCCACAAGAAAAAAATTGAAACTTCAGAATTACGTATTTTTGGCCGCTCGACCATTGCAATAAAATGTAATAAGAGGCGATCAAAACATTGTACGTACCTCAAAATGGTATAAGTAAAAATGTCAGCTCAGGGCGCTAAACTTAAGACTTTATACAGCCCCATATCCCCAAAAATGAAAGCATTACGGGACTCGGAAAAGCAACCAACACACTTGGAATTCTTTTCCCACTTTCTATTAAGTCACAATGGTGTCACTCAAAAGTACAACTATGTGGATGGAAAAATTAAAAAGTTATGGCTGGTACAAGAAGGGGAGGAAAAAATGGAAACATAGCACAGTCATGAAGAGGTTAAGTTGTAATATTAGTAACTATGATACTGTATACTGCAATACATAAAGAAATGACTGAGCATTGGATAAAGATATGTGACATATAATACATAAAGGGGGCAAAAACTTAAATTGCAATTGTAACATCAAACAAAGCTCGGAAGCAATGACGATGTTGAATGGCTCCTGTCCGTCTTTTCTGTGGGTTTGTGGATATTGGCAGGAGTGAGTGTATACAATGGGGAGCCTGAAAGGCGTGAGCACGGTTTACTGAAGAGATTGAAGTATGCGGATGAATTGGATCACAGATAATGTGCTCGCTGGTTGCTCCATTTTTCTCACCCGCTCTTCATGTTGCAAGAACTGATGACCAGAACTGCAGTAGGGTTCTGACCTGGAGATGCAGCCGAGAGGGACTTGGTGTAAGACTGAATTTCCTTCTAACACGGAGTCAATGAAATATTTATCTAATGCTTTCCAAAATACTATATATGAATCAGATGGCCTTCATCATTTACTTATGTTTTGCTCCAGACTGCAGAATTTTTGCTTGAATTAAAGGAACCCGTCACCAGGAATAACGCTGTTAACCTGCAGATATGGGGTTTATCTGAAGGTTAATAGCGTTATGATGCTGTAGTATCCGGTGCCTGCACACAGCCAAATGTAGCAGGGAGAAAAAGAACTTCATTCTCCCCGCCAGTATTCTGTATTCAGTCATGGGGGGGGCGGGGGCGGCACTAGTTCAGTCACGCTCTGAGTGTACAAAGCGGATGCTGTAACTGCGCCCCCAACACTGACTAACAGCTGGCCTCAATGTAGAGATAGTGTCAGTCAGGGCCAGGGGCACGGTTACAGCAATTACAGGGCGCGATTTATTCACCCCTGATGAAAGACGCACAGAAACGCGCGTCAGGGTGAGCCCCACACAGCCTGCTGGACACTACATGTAACCGATATTTTCCCTTCCATCCTCCCCTCTCCCGCCATTCATTCAATTGATCCTTGAAGCACTTTCTATGTATAGTGGTGATGGACTATGCACACCTGACACTTGGGACATGGGCAATTTTTTTATCTATACGATTCTTCTAAAGGCCCAACAGTATGTGCAATAATAGCCTCACATAAATCATATGTTTATTCTTTGCATCGTATTATCATATCTCAGTGCGCTATGTATACATTTGTCATATGGGGTTAGATTTAATGGTCTCTTGTGATACAAGAACACCACCATATAATTTTATTTTGTTGTTCAGTAACTCCATAAGGTTCAATAGAACCACACTGGTTCACATTTTATACTATTTTCTATGTGTGATTGCTTTTTTTTCTGTGCCACCACGTACCTAATTGTACACAAATAAAGGCTGTTTTATTCAATTATCTTATCTTGACCTTTTAATTGGGGTTTTCTCTGTCAGGTGACCTGGGACCAGGGGCTCCTTCCCTGTCCCTAACACTAGGGGGCGCCCTAGTTCGCCATGCTCCCCGGGATACTTCAGATGGTGAAGATGCCGTGGCCTCTGCCCTTGCCTTATCTCCAAAATTATCCCTCCTTCTGTTCTTTACCCCCACCCAGGGAAGAGGGGGCACTACTGTGCACCGTAGTACACCAACCGGACAAACAAGGCAACACAGACAAGGGAATAACTGAAAACTCCAGGCATACAAAATATTCACTCATATGTAACAGAGGAATGCACCGGGGTGTGACGGTAAGTGAATAAACAAAAACAGACAAGGATATGGAATTCTCACACAAACAAACAAAGCAACAGTTAATAATAACTCCTTCAACTCTCCTTGTCATATGTACTCCTCTCCCTCCGATAGCCATGCAGCAAATGATAGCTCTGACAAGGATTAGTAACAGAGCCCAGATTATAAAGGGGAAGGGAGTGGCTAACCGAGCACAGAGATTACCAACATGGCCGATTAACCCCTGTTCTGACAGACTAAATAAACACATTTAAAATGAAGGAGAAGTGCTTCTTCTCAGCGCTGGAGTAGGAGCAATCAGACGCTCCTTCCTGTCCCTAACACTAGGGGCGCCCTAGTTCGCCCTGCTCCCCGGGATACTTCAGATGGTGAAGACGCCATGGCCTCCGCCCTTGCCTTATCTCCAAAATTATCCCTCCTTTGGTATTTTTACCCCACCCAGGGAAGAGGGGGCGCTACTGTGCACCGTAGTACACCAACCGGACAAACAAGGCAACACAGACATGGGAATAACTGAAAACTCCAGGCATACAAAATATTCACTCACATGTAACAGAGGAATGCACCGGGTGTGACGGTAAGTGAATAAACAAAAACAGATAAGGATATGGAATTCTCACGCAAACAAAGCAACAGTTACTAATCACTCCTTCAACTCTCTTGTCATATGTACTCCTCTCCCTCCGATAGCCATGCAGCAAATGATAGCTCTGACGAGGATTAGTAACAGAGCCCAGATTATAAAGGGGAAGGGAGTGGCTAACCGAGCACAGAGATTACCAACATGGCCGATTAACCCCTGTTCTGACAGAAGAAATAAACATTTAAAATGAAGGAGAAGTGCTTCTTCTCAGCGCTGGAGTAGGAGCAATCAGACGCTGCGGTCTTCAGGCTCCACACTGTTGTGGTAACCCCTTGACACTATGCTTCTCTATAATAATAATCTGGGTAGTTTATTAAATGAATGATGAGATTCTGCCCTTATCTTGACCTGTTGAATTGAGTGTTCTATTCCAGCGTCCTATCGGGGGATTTACCAGTTCACCCATGGGCCAGTCCGAGCCCTGTCTATGTGGTGGCAAGTTTACAAAGCTAACGACATTTGATATAAATATACTGTGAAAAATATACTCAATTTAAAAAATATGTAAAAATAACTGGATACCAAGGCTGATATAATGTACATAACCAGAATATATGCACCAAGAATCCTGATATATCTATCCCTTCCATCACAGTACAAAAGAAGTAGTTAATCGACAATATTCTTTTTTTTTTTTCACACATCATAAATTTGAAAGCTTTAGTAAATACCTATCAGATATAAAATAGGAAGAAAAGTAGGTTACGGGTCTCCACCTTTCGAAAGCGGAAGTTAATCTGGCCGCAGGCCTTTCTGCAGATGGATCGGAGACCAACTGGGAAACTTCGCAGCAGCTTATAAGTAATAAAAAAGAATAATGATGCGGCGGTTTGATGTAAGTACTAATGTTCTGACAGGACAAGGTACAGAGGTTCTTACTGCACACGGGAGGTCATCGAACCTGCATATTATTCACTACTGTAAATGCGGGAGGTAGACTGATGGGACAGAGATCATTTTAATAACTACTGAAAGAATGGAATAAAATAACACCATTTAAAAATCTCCAAAGGCCAAATTCATTTATGTGGGTATTTATCATTTATTGTGAAATATTATCCTCTACCGTGCTATTCGCTCGGTGGAGTAGAATAGTCTTGGTCATTGATCTAAATCAAATAACTCTAGTTACCGTTTGCCGTATTATTGTATTGCTTTTTTTTTAAGATTTTCTATTTTTTGCAGCATGCTTAGCTTTACAGTGCAGACTGGGACAAGATCGACGGAGTCTTCTCATTATCGATAGAGGCCAGGGTCAGCCGTGTCATCGTATTACAATAAGAGAAAAATATTTAATGGCAAATAAAAGTGAGATTGTAATGCTGCTGCCTTAGATAAGACGGGATATACTTTACACAAGCACTGTATGTAACTCCATAAATTATTCCTTAGTCTCTGATCCTGAAAGCTATGTTTTCCATTAACACTTTTCATATTATTAAAGGAAATCTATCACCAGGTTTTTGATGCCCCATCTGAGAGCAGCATCATATTGCGGCAGTGACCCTGATTTCAATGATGTATCACTTACTGGGCTGCTTAATGCAGTTTTGATAAAATCACTGTTTTCTCTGCCGCAGATCTAGCAGTGCTCTGAATGCTGAGCTGTGTATAACCCCGCCCACATCACTGATTGACAGCTTTATTCCCATGTACAGTGTACACAGCTGCCAATCGGTGGGGGCGGGGTTATACAGAGCTCATGAATATGGAGGACTACATGGCAGCAGGTTTACTAGACCTCTAGTGATAATCTAACACTCGTGTGACCTGAAATCAGGTAAACCGGCTCACACAAGGATTATGTGTGGAGTGGAAGTCGTTTTCTCGCTGTAATTTAATGTAGCCTTGTTCTGAGTTTCATAGAGTTACACTAGAAAAGCAACTACATAAACCCTGAGTAAGCTGGGGAAACTGAACAATTGTTATATGGGAACTTCCAGCACTGGAAAACAGCGATCAGTAAGTATCTTAATACAACACAACACGCATATATAGGAGAGATAATGGGGAAAAAAACTTTACTGAGATATCATCAATAACAAATTTGACCAAAGATAAGTACTTTTCCAGTGTATATGAACATAGTGACGTAGTCCTAGACTAAAAACTACTGTGCTTCAGGAGTGGACATACTATTGGTGCAACCTGTGCAGCCACAGGGGCCCAAGCGATAAGGGGCCCATTTCCACATCCAAAGCAGGTGGAATTGTGTATTAGGATGAGGTATCGGACTGGGAAGTGCCCATAAATTGTTTCTGCACAGGGGCCCTCTTCTGTCTGCGTCTGCTGCTCTTGCGGCAGTACATCAATGCACCATCAACTTGTTTTTTTTTCACTTAAAAAAGACATCAGTACGGCAGCGAAACGCGTAGTGAAAATAAGAATTTCTTTCCGACAGGGCGGCCTGTTTTCAAGTGCTTTTACCAGACTTGGTTAATGCACCATCCTTGTTCCTTCTACCAGTGTGCACTGTCTCCTCTCCCTGCCGTAGGTGGCACAGAAGAGCATTTCAGCAGAAATTGGACCTATTTGGTCTAAACAACTTCTGCTTGTTATGTAGCAGAGTAATGCATGTTTGTAGGTGGTACATTATGAGCTGCCGTTTATTCCAGCAGGTCATTGTGTTACTGAAGGAAAGAGAACACCGCGATAATTGCTGCAATATAATTATCCAGCATTTTAATAGGTAGAAATGAATATAAAACACTTTGGTCTATTATTACATGACCATGAGGCAGCGCGATCTATCATAACCGTCCACGTTTACCAAAGGAACCCACTTGGAAATATCACAGCAACCACCAAAATGTAGACAGCGTCCAATCCAAAGTGTTGATTTTTAAAAAATAAGTTTATTCCTCCATAAATAAAGTAACGTTTCAACCCACACCAGGTGTTTTTCAAGAATACGTTGTGTTATTTATGGCGGAATAAACTTTTTTCTTTTTCACACTGCTGTCTGCAACTTAAGGTCCATTTATCCTGCAAAATTATTGGAAACCTGCTTTCTTGCAGACTATACAGGATGCCGATCAACAGATGAATGAGAAAAACACTTGTTCATCGGGTGAAATGATCTTTTGTGCATCATTCTTGGTAGCACATCTGCTTGTGTAAACAGGAGCTGCGCTGTCGAGAAAGAAGTCGGATATTCATGAGTATGGGAAATGCCTGTAATTTAACTTATTCTCTGCTCACTAATTAATAGCCCCTCATTGATCCTCCTCCCTGCTGAGATATCACACTACTCAGTACAAGCTGCAGCTATCAGTAAGGATCGGGTGGCAGGAAGTTGAATACGCTTGGAAGATATTTCATTCTGTAGTTGGATTCATAAAATGCTTATCTTAATATCAGGATTATACAGCCATTCTGACATATATTTTCACAGTAAACACACTAGTCTCGCCATTTAATAATCTATGCAGATGGTATTGTGCGATGTGGCGTCAGACACATCCTCCCTCCAAGGAAGGAGAAAAATGTATATTGCTTTAAAAAAAAAAACCTGTTAATTTGCATTGAAAGTTCTAAAGAGAAATAGAATAATAATGATTCAAAATGATTAAGAAAATGTAAAAAGAAAAACATTAAGGGGGCGGCTGAGGAAAAGGAGAGGAGGAAGGGAGAGCCAAAGATGCAGTCGAAACCTAAAAATATATATTGTTGATAAGAGATGTCGTTAAGCGGCTCCGCTTGGTTTTCTTAAGAGTTGTCATCTTTTTTCCTTCTCCACTCTTAACCAGACTCTTGCAATTTATAACTGAGCTCTTCATCCTGTCACATTGCAGAAAAGTTGAGCACAATTAGCAGTTTGTCTATCACGCAGACAGCATGGCTGTCACATCCTATTCTGTGCATCAGTCTTCATGACTAAAGCCATAAGAAACAAATTGTATTATTAATTTTCCAATTCACCCAGAGGTGTAACATGGATTTCTTAAGCCTCAATGCTAAATGTGCAACAAGGACCCTCAGCTACTTCCCATGTGCCATTTATAATTATGGTGTCTCCTTATGTGGCCAACATGGCGTCGGTGCAGTTACTATATATGTAACCCCTGTAGCGACACCGCTAAATCTCCTCAAAATATCCATATCATTGTACACAACTCGCTCTTTCGTGATGCTTCCCTTGTTCCAACCTCAGTGTTGGTGAGACAGTTGTCATGACTTCCATAGGACTGAGCCAGCTCCTCAAGGAATGGTCCAGGATTGAAATATTGATGAGCGCAACTCCCCTATGTTATCTTTATTTTTTAGCTCCCTTTCTGCCCCCTGCAGCTGTCTTTATAGTTTGTTATTGTTTCCATCCTGAACTTCCTTCCACCTTTCCCTGTGTGCCTCTAGATCAGGGTTCCCCAACTCCAGTCCTCAAGGCCCACCAACAGGTCATATTTTCAGGATTTCCTTTGTACTGCACAGGAGATGCAATTATCACCTGGGCAATACAAAGGAAATCCTGAAAACATGACCTGTTGGTGGGCCTTGAGGACTGAGTTGGGGAACCCTGCTCTAAATCATATTTCCCAGAAACCAGAGCTCACCCATTCTCATCCTTAGTGCCACCCATTCTACTTATAGAGCACCATCTTGAGACTATTATACAGTCTCAAAATGGATAAATCCTTGCCCACACAGTTTCTCCTTCCTAACATTTTCCCTCTTTACCTAGTAAGTGATATTACAAAACTTTCCTGCAGTCAGTAATGTTCCAGGTGCTGACACTAGCACCACACAGGCTCAGTGTACCCTAGGGGAGCAATGAGTCAGAAAATATATTAATTTATTATAATACAATCTAGCATTTTGAAACACCCTCCCTGTTCCATCCCTTCTGGCCAAAGTCCAAAATCAATAAGATTATGTGTTCTGTGTGGAGAGCACAATGTCTCTCGTCTTTCCCTCCCTGTGCACATCCCCAGTCACTCTAATGTTGCCAAGGATCACAAGCCACATTCCTTCTGATATCACCATTCAGAGGACAATGCAGAGCTATTGGCTGAGCCTTTCAAAGTGACGCGCACCACACTGAGGTGGTACCAGGGCTATGGGGTACTCGGAGCCGAGCCCATGGAGTCTATGGGAGTTGTCACTGGCAGCGGGACTCGTTCCGTGGCCCTGGCGGTCATGCAATGGGGGATATTTACAGGGGATTATAAGGATAGGTAGTTCGTGAGGCCACCTGTGGTGTCTGATCAATTGGACCAGCGCTGCTATAAGGATCTTCACAGGGGATGTTATGGGGCAGCTGGGTGGTAAGTCTCCCACAGGTGAGACGGGTCCCTGGAAGTCTATGGTGATGATGCAGGGTGTAGGTAATAATTCAGTCACACACAATGCAGCTTCTTTTCATACCTTTTACTTGTAGATGTTTCAGGCAGGTCCCGGGGAGCTGGTCGGGGTGGAGAATGCACATTCGGGATAACCGCTGAGCAGGTTAGAGGCCTCCTTTACTTCATATGTAGGTGAGTCCAAACTTGCATAAAGCGAAGTTAACTCTGCAATCTCCAGCTTTTCTCAATAGCTGCAACGCCCGGCCGACATTGTGGTGGAGCCTTCTATGTCTCTGATCATCAGATGTTGAGAGAACTAAGTCCTTCTATGCTTGGCCTAGCTAAAAGTCCTTGTTCCCCTGACTCCGGTTACGTATCGGCACTTAGTGCTACCTTCTACGACCTGTAGTCCAGAAAGCCTCCGGGTATCTTGTTACTATGCTTGAAACACTAGCAACGCTTCGGACCCCGGTGTCCGGTGATTTAGTGCAGGTAATCCAATACCTAAAGCACTTCTCTCTGTCTTCTCCACTGTGCCCTTCGCCCTGCTTCCCGCTCTTAACATAAGCACTTGTAGCATTCATGGAAATGTCAGCTTTCTCCAGAGCTCGCTGATCTGCTCTCAGTATCCTCCAAGTCCAGACTGGACTGACACTGAACTGTCCTAAGACAGGAAGCTGACTGACTGAACTCTCTGATGATCTGAGCTCTTCTCAGACAGGAAACAGACTGAACACTGAACAGACTGTGCCCACTCCTCTCCTCCTGCACAGACTGTCTGGAAGGACTGACTCTAGAATGCTACGTGTCACTACCTCTTATACCCCTAGTGGGTGTGTCTGAAAGTGTGAGTGACGTGAATGGATATCAAGCGTTGCGGTTACCTTCCTGTGCATTCTCCTGGATTTATGTGTGCCTGACATAGCTGGGCCACACATCCCCCTTGATTAAACACAGCACTCCCGGGCTGTAAAAGAGAAAAAGAAAACATTTTTGTTTCACATATAACATTAACATTTTAACTCATCCCATCCGGGAGGTAAGACTTCTTGAACGTTACAATTTGTACATTAGAAAAAATACAAAAGTATCAAACATTCTCATAAATACAAGACAAATTCTTGTGGAGGACCCGCACCAAAAACCTCCCACGTGGGTCTGGGTGGGCTGCAGGACTTCTGACTGCAGACCTCACTCTAGGCCACACCATACGGGTTTTTCTTCAGAGGTAGATAGCAATGGTTTTGTGTAAAACCAAGATAGTGCACCGTGGTGCAAACTATTTACATTACTAGTTCTTGGGCTGGCACAGTCCACAGCCACGCAGTCCATGAATGAGAAAAGACACATTTTTATATTTCAAATAAAGCCATTAATTCTTCACTTTCACTTTAACTTTCTTTACTCTTTACCCAGCCGGGTATTCTATTTAAATATGTAAGCTATGTAACATTTTCATACATATCAATAAAAGACAATAAAGTGCAATTTGGCAAAACTTCTTCTTCAAAAACTTTTTACATTCTTCAGATGCAGTAAACCCCTGTCTGGGTCCTACTGATTTTCATTTTTCTTGTAAACTTCAATAACGTCTTCCACTCCTGGGGCTGGAACGACGCGGTGTTCTTTTGAACGCATAACAAACAAGTCATGGCCTGCTATCAGCGTTTGAGTAGCCACATTCCTCATTCTAACGGTGGACCCAACGGGTACTTCTTTTCTGTAGGACGCCGATTGCATCGCTGCAGGGGCCACAGTAACTTGCGATGCAGATTGGGTCACTGATTGCGATACAGATTGCGATGAGTACGCAGGGGGCGATGCTGGTGCATGGCCTAGTGCTGTGGGAGCCCGGGACTGGGACGCTGCGGTATTGTATACGTTACCGGCGTCGGGGACGGGGTCTCTGACAATGGAAACATTTAGGGCATACCATCCCTTTAAACCCCAGTGTCGGGTGTAATTAACGATGTCCCCATTTATCAGATCCCTTCCCGGATGACCGATGGGCAGGTGGGATTCCACATCCCGGCGGCTTACAAAGACCCCCTGATAGAGGCCCGGTTCCCGAATAAAGCCCCAGCCCTTGCGGAGTTGAAATTCGATGACGCACCCCTGACGCCGCGGTTCCCGTCGGGTACCTTTATCTTGGCGGACGGTTTCTTTATCAGCGAAGAACTTTTCATGCCATTCCTGTCGGTCTCGCTGTATCTTTCTCTCTTCCTCCTGCCGCTGTCTCTCCTTCTCGCAGTGTTGCCAAGCATTTCCGGTTTGGAGGTCGTAAGTCACATCATCCAGACGCTCCATCTCGTCCCAGTCGATTTCCGGCAATGATGGCTGGGACCCCTCCGGTGTCCTTGCCGGGGAATCGCCTTCTGCTGCGGCCTCTTGGCCTGGCTGGCACTCCGGAACGGGCAGGGCCTCCTCAGCCTCCTTCTCCTCCACCTCCGCATCGGTGGGACCAGGTACAGCACTTTTGGGGGCAGCCTCCGGTTTCTTTTTAGCCTTCTTCAGCAGGGAACTTGGAAAATCAGGTGACGGCATTATGCTTGTGGGAGAGAGCACTGCGTCCCACAGCAGCCGCTGTGTCTGGGCACGCCAGCGTCTCTCTGTCTCCTGCAAGTCTGCATGACGCTGGATTAGTCTTCTGAGCACCGCATTTTCTTTCTGCAGCTCCAGCATAGCGGGGTCAGTGTCCCGATCTGGGGACAGCTCCGCACAGGCAGTAAATCCTCCGGTGAGCAGGGTTTGTACCCTCCGCTCCTCCGCACAGATTCTCCTGTCCTTCCGCCATCTCGTCCCAGGCCAGACTGTAGTTTCCATCAGGAACAGTCCGGTCTCTTCCGTGGAGGCGGGATTTGCGTCTCCTCCTCTTTGCATAGAAAATGAAGAGGAGGCGGATTTCCCTAGCAACGGGGCAGGATCGCACATTATAGTAGCATTTTGAGAGGGCAGCCATAACTTTCGCGCCACAGGGGGGGTACACGCCCACGAACTGCACGCCCACCTTCTTCACCAGCGCCTCAGGGCGCCAATATGGTGGTAAAATGGCGGTATTTGGCGCCAAATGCAGCAAACAGTCTTTTTCGCATAATACAGTTCAATATAGGCACACAGGACTCACAATTGCAAGTTTCGCATCCTGTTCGTGACGCCAAGTTAGATGACGCGCACCACACTGAGGTGGTACCAGGGCTATGGGGTACTCGGAGCCGAGCCCATGGGAGTCTATGGGAGTTGTCACTGGCAGCGGGACTCGTTCCGTGGCCCTGGCGGTCATGCAATAGGGGATATTTACAGGGGATTATAAGGATAGGTAGTTCGTGACGCCACCTATGGTGTCTGATCAATTGGACCAGCGCTGCTATAAGGATCTTCACAGGGGATGTTATGGGGCAGCTGGGTGGTAAGTCTCCCACAGGTGAGACGGGTCCCTGGAAGTCTATGGTGATGATGCAGGGTGTAGGTAATAATTCAGTCACACACAATGCAGCTTCTTTTCATACCTTTTACTTGTAGATGTTTCAGGCAGGTCCCGGGGAGCTGGTCGGGGTGGAGAATGCACATTCGGGATAACCGCTGAGCAGGTTAGAGGCCTCCTTTACTTCATATGTAGGTGAGTCCAAACTTGCATAAAGCGAAGTTAACTCTGCAATCTCCAGCTTTTCTCAATAGCTGCAACGCCCGGCCGACATTGTGGTGGAGCCTTCTATGTCTCTGATCATCAGATGTTGAGAGAACTAAGTCCTTCTATGCTTGGCCTAGCTAAAAGTCCTTGTTCCCCCTGACTCCGGTTACGTATCGGCACTTAGGGCTACCTTCTACGACCTGTAGTCCAGAAAGCCTCCGGGTATCTTGTTACTATGCTTGAAACACTAGCAACGCTTCGGACCCCGGTGTCCGGTGATTTAGTGCAGGTAATCCAATACCTAAAGCACTTCTCTCTGTCTTCTCCACTGTGCCCTTCGCCCTGCTTCCCGCTCTTAACATAAGCACTTGTAGCATTCATGGAAATGTCAGCTTTCTCCAGAGCTCGCTGATCCGCTCTCAGTATCCTCCAAGTCCAGACTGGACTGACACTGAACTGTCCTAAGACAGGAAGCTGACTGACTGAACTCTCTGATGATCTGAGCTCTTCTCAGACAGAAAACAGACTGAACACTGAACAGACTGTGCCCACTCCTCTCCTCCTGCACAGACTGTCTGGAAGGACTGACTCTAGAATGCTACGTGTCACTACCTCTTATACCCCTAGTGGGTGTGTCTGAAAGTGTGAGTGACGTGAATGGATATCAAGCGTTGCGGTTACCTTCCTGTGCATTCTCCTGGATTTATGTGTGCCTGACATAGCTGGGCCACACAAAAGCACAGACAAGAAAGCTCTCTACTCTGTGATTTGAATGGAGCTGGAAGTCACATCACTATAAGTGAACACTCAGGAAGAAGGCAAAATTTTAACAAGTAAATCTAAATTTCTTATTTTCTGATAAGATTTGCAATGTTTTAATAATTTGTGTGCTTGGAGAACATCTTAAATTCATGTCGTTACTAAAGATCCAGCTCTTGCACCCCCACCGATCAGCTGATACTTGGACTGCTTCTTTGGAGTTCCCACATTTACAATTGTATGCCATATTTTGCATAGTGTCAGTTTCATTTTTTTGTTGTGTGTCTCTGATCTGAGACAGCTGCGCTCTACTGTGCTTTTCTATACAACAAAACAAAAAGAAATGCAGATGCATACCACCTGTGGGTCTTTCAAAAGGACGCTATGTTGGCATATATTTGGTCTATTGGAATTTTATAGCTGGACTGTAGGTAAAATCTGAAACGTGAAGCCTTGCTGCCATACTACATATCAGTATTACTGCTAGAGATTGAAGCTGAGGCTCTTCCCTTCTCTTTATGACACTATGATAACTGGATCTGTCACATGTCAAACAGCTAAAGGCTATTTTGAAGCCACTTTAAATATTACATTAGATTAAAATTACATAAATAGCAGTTCCCTAATTAACATAAATTACTGGGAACGTTCCAATAAAAACTGTCAGGGCTCCCGGGTTTCACCCGCTTGTCTGGCTTGTCTCATCAACAGGATGACAGTCTATGAAGGAAATAAATTAGACATTAGCATGTCTTTAACCTTTTAATAACTAGAACTGCAGGTCCAAGCTTTTTTTTTATTGCTTTATATTTTCACATTCCTTAATAATATGGTTTGATTGTTGTGTTTTTGCTGCTTTTTACAGTACATGTTTTTCCATTTTGTTGCTTTTTTGGTGCAGTATTATTTTATTTGATGTTCTGCAATATATTTCAACTGAATGTGCGTCCAAAGATGGACATTCAGTTTAAATAAGTGCAGATACTCACCACTTAGGAGCCATGGCCCACCGGAGAATCCTCCAGTGTACCGCCAGCCAGTCCAACCCTGGTTGCAGCATCTAAGGGATTGAATTGAATCAGAGTTATGTATGATCCTAGAAGTTATAGCAATTATTTGGGTAGATATATGGCATTCTATTTAGTCATCATATGCAAAAAAAAATTAGTGTTCACATTTACCCTCCCCAAAAAATAGTTACATTTGGTATTCCAATTTATGGAGCAGTATAGAAAGGACTCTAAGGCCGGCGTCACACTAGCGAGTTTGATGCGAGTTAGTCGCACGACTTACTCGCATCAACACCCGGCACGGCCGCCCGCTCTCGGACCAGAGTGCGCGGCGGCATAGAAATACATGCAGCTGCGCACTCTGGTCCGAGAGCGGGCGGCCGTGCCGGGTGTTAATGCGAGTAAGTCGTGCGACTAACTTGCTTCAAACTCGCTAGTGTGACGCCGACCTTAGTCTTTCTTTGTGAGTTTGGACTGCCTGTGCATTAGAACTCAGTACATCACTATGTATGTGGTGCGGATAAGTATTTCTTCTTCTTTGACCATAAGGAATTGACATCGTCAAAAAATCCAGTTAATATTTCAGTATCTGGGCGAAGCGCATGTTTATGCTGGAGGCATCTGCTACTTGGTTCAGGGACGCAGACTTGAAGATTCTCAAGAGCTTCATCCATCAACTTACATGAGCTTCTACAGGATGGTTTAATTGTGTCTAATTAGGTCTTTTCCATATGAGCCATCCTCGTAGTAGTTTGTTCTCTCTTCACAAATTAGTTATTGCTGAATTATTCCATATTTGAATAAGTTGTCAAAAAACAAATTCAAGTGAAAAGTTGTCTCATCAAGGTTATCGAGGATGTTTCCATTTGCAGAAATTTCATTGAGATGTAATTACGCTGCCTTAGTTTTTCAATTTGTTCTCATTGGGCAGCGTATTGCTATAACTTCACTGGGATTGTAGAGGCAAAGTCATATGATGGTGGCCCAAACTGTATGGACCTGGGTTACATTTAAAGGGAATATGTCACTTGGTTTTTGCAAACCCATCTGAGAGCAGCATGATGTTGGGGCATATACCCTGATTCCAGCCATGTGTCAATTACTCGTTTGCTTCCAGCAGTTTTGATAAATCACTGTTTTCTGTGCTGCACATCTACCAGTTTTCTGAATGCTGAGCTCTGTATAACCCCGCCCACACCACCGATTGGCAGCTTTCTGTGTACACTCTTCATAGGCAGAAAGCTGCCAGTCAGTGGTGGGGGCGGGGTTATACAGAGCTCATGAATTTGGAGGACTACATGGCAGCAGGTTTACTAATGATAAAATCACAATTTTATCTGCAGGAAATTATCAAAACTGCAGCAAGTAGCCCAGCAAGTGACACTGGAATCGGTTTTGCGGTCTTAAACAATATGCTGCTGATATTCGAAGGCTTCAAACCTCATGATTTGTGTCTAATGAAATCAGATATTCTATTTTTTATCATTTTCACAGAAATCTTTAAATTAATTAATTAGAGAAAAAAGAGCATTTCAAACAGTAACCAGATAACATTGTGGCTGAGAGACTCTTTCATTAACAATCTTATTTTTCCTGTAGATCTAATAAATCTAAGTATGACTTGAGCAATTGAATTACAAATTTTAGAGTTTCTTAAAGAAAACGACACAAATTATTTATAATTAAAGGGGAGGTCCGGTCCAAATCGATAAATCTGTTGTCACTTAGTGACTGCAGACTCATGAATTCCCCCAGCGCACGCACTGTACACTGTGGAGATTCTCCGGTTTCTGACCCAAGACTGGCGGGCATGCATGAGTTAGGCCGGGATCACACATTCGAGGAATACGGCCGAATCTCGCATGTTAATTCCCGGAACTGCCGCCGGCTTCGGGAGTGGAGCGTGCGGCCACATAGCAATACATGGAGCCACACGCTCCAATCCCGAGGCAGTGCCAGGTATTAACATGGGAGACTCTGCCATATTCCTCACATGTGTGATCCCGGCCTTACAGTATATGTACTCCCGGCTAGGGCCCATTTAGTGGGCGTGGCCTCACTCCATACACTTGTATTGAACGAGGCCACTCCCCAACTAGTGATGCGGCTTCCAGTGGGCGTGGCTGATTAGACGGCGCGGGAACATTCACTGACCGGGAGTATGTATAAGTTATTCGTACCCTCCGGTCCCCTCTCAGAAATAGTCAAATCCCTGCAGTGCACAGTGCGTTCTCTGGGGGGAGTCATAAGTCTGCAGTCACACAGAGTGACTGCAGACTTATCAATTTAGAGCAGAAAGCCCCTGTAAGGAAGTGAGTAAAAAAAGAAAGATCTATAGTAGACAGGAATGTAGCAGGGTGTCCAGTTATATAAGGGATCTAAAAAGGTGTGTTTGTGTGAAGCAAGAAGGAGGCTTTTGAGTGATATTACCATGAGTGTGCTCCTATGGGGAAAAGTCTCTACTTAGGAAGCCTTTGCAGGTGATTTTTGTTAATTATTCTAATTTACTGAGATAATGACTTTTGGGTTTTCATTGGCTGTAAGCCATAATCATCGACATTAACAGAAATAAACACATGAAATAGATCACTCTGTGTGTAATGAGTCTATAGAATGAGTTTCACTTTTTGTACTGAAGAACTCAAATAAATTAACTTTTTGATGATACTATAATTTTGTGAGAAGCGCCTGTATATGAACCGTAATTTGTTTTCATTGGAGTTTTCTGCAATAATTTCTCTTCATAAGTGAATAAGGAATTAAACTTTTTTTTAATGTGTGTTAGAGGGTTGATATTGACTTCTAGGATTGCTACTTCCAATAAGTGGCACAAGAGTTCAAGTCCTCTTCCTCTGAGGCAATTTGCAGATTTAATTTCCCAGCAGAGCATTGCATTGCCTATAAGTCTCCTTACACTTACATGCCAGGCATGTCATTGACCACAATTAGAAACGTAAATCGTAAATCATTTTGCCGAATTTATGAAGAGTTTAAAGTAATTAGGTGATGATGTATATTCTATTTTCCATACATCTGGCTCCGAACTTATCCCTTTAAAAAAAGCAAAAACAATCTTCATTACTTGAAATTTTCATGATCGGGCAGGATACTGAAGTCACAGGTAAGATATGGAATAGTTATCAAATGGTGATGGAATCTTTGCTACCAGGAAATATAGCAAAATGCTGAAAGTTCAATCACATCTCATTGACATGTTTTCCTGTGCTCAGGCTCACTGCGGAGATCACACAGGCTCACACCCCAGATTCATGCAGCTTGTAATAATCATTTTCTGGGATCGCGAGAGAATATGGCTTTGGAAACAAACGCCAATAGAGACATCCACTTATTTTTATTTATTTTTTTTGTAGACTGTCAGATATTCACATGAAAAAAATGTTTTAATAAAAAATATATTTAAAGGGATTGTCCGTTAGAATGATTAATCTTTTTCTAAGTAGCAGCCTTGGTGATAAGTTAAAAACGTGGGGTCTGGTTTGCTAAAACTTTCAGCAGTTAACTGATATTTCCAGCATAATCTGATTTTTAATTCTTATTTTCTTGTAAATAAAAAATAAAAAAACTTTGTTCAGTCAATGGATATTTTCAGGATAATCTGATTTAAACGTGATATTATACAGCCCAAGTATGATACATGGTCTCACCAAGAGGGCAAGAAACCAGTATCAGAATTAGCAGTGAGCCTATATGGTAACATAAAAAAGTCCAGATAGAGTTTCATTAAGTGAACAACCCCTTTAACAAGTTCTGGACCGGCCAGATGCTTGACGATTTACTTTGAAGTGACGTCCTGAAACATCAGTGGAAAGTAGAGCAGATGCACACAATTTTGTAGCTGTGGGAGCTTGTATCCGGCTGTCAGAAACAGCCAGACTCCCCATGGAGAAGGCACCGATGGTTTATTACCATGTCTGCCTTCTCAACCCGATATAAATGCCAATTTGCTCTTGAATTTAGTTTTTTTTTTTTTTTGCTTATTTAATTTATTTTTGTTCTTGTGCCTCCCTATTTCTGAGATATAGCCCCCTATTACCTGTAAGTACATAGAAGTGAGAGAGGCTCATATCATAGGAATGGAGAGGTGTAGGAACAAAAAGAAAACACTGGATTGAGGAGAAAAGCAACATTTAGACCACATCAAATAATTAGCTATTAATGGAGAGTGACAGCTCCTCTTTAACACATTTAATCCATTTTTAGAGAAAAAAATGGGTAAATATGAGAAAGCACTGTGAAATTTCAGTCCCTTTTACCCCCTCGGAAGACTTTAATTTATATTTCCATGTACATATAACAAGTCTGGTCACAAAAAACAGCACAGTACAGTATTCCCTTCTTTAGTTTCCATGACTATGTATATACACATAAATTTGTTGCGCCGAAAGTTGGATAAATGAATTTTTAACTAATTAATGGTGCAAATAAATACTAATAGAATTATAATGTTAGTAGTATGGTAAACACAAAAAAAACCATTCTTCTTAAAAAAAAAAAAAAATTGACAATGCCCCTGAAGAAGTGTGGACGAAACGCGCGTCGGGGTGGAGGAACATGGCTCGGACATCACACACTGAGTAAGTCATTAGTGACAAAATTGAAATTATTGTTGTTCTATCATATGAGGCTAAAGATGGAGAGGTCATTACCTTTATTTAAGATGTAGGCTTAAAAGGTCTTCTGAATAGTCGGGCTTAATTTGAGTGAGATCTCCTGTACATGACACTGTGGTACACAGCTTAAAGTATACAGGCATTTATTCAGCTTCATTACAAGCACAGGCACTTTATCTATACATTATTTTACATAGCACTTTCCCTTTGACACATTACCTTAGTTTTTTTTTATAGATACTGCTTTTCAGCTCCATAATGATGTGTTCCTACAGGTGAATACTATACATCATGATTAATGATACGTGTGTTTAATGATGTCCCTAGCCATAAGCGTTCCTCACGTTGGAGGCAATTCCTTTATGTCTAATTGTTGGTATTTTAATTAATTTGTGGATTGAATAAAAATGTTAATTTTGAAGAAGAATTTTTTGTTCTTGTCATTTCTGGTCACTTTCCTCTTGATGTAGAGATTGAAGTGGCAGTTTGGGTTTGATGTTTCATTTATAGCACAAAGTATTTTGGGATCATACCAAGTTTTGATTAAATGCACAAACTATGTATGACATCCTGCCTCTGATGATAATTAGGCTTCTGAAAACTCTTCCTTAAAGAACAGGAAGTCTAAAATGACCCCAATGGTCACTGTGAAAGTTGCAAGATTTTTATTTTTTTATTTTATTTAAAAAAAAAAAGACACAGGTGACATGAAACAAAATATAACCAACATTTAAAAAACATATATGTAACACAAAAATCTAATTTAAATAATAGATCGTTTCCTGATTATATATTTCCTTTAGGTAAGAGTTGATTGATTAGGGATCACATCAGATTCTCGGATCACATCAGATTCTCCAGCTCAAATCAGCAAAATTGATCAGAAAAAGGATGCTAAACAGATGACACAGATGATAAACGACCTGTTTTACATGGATGGAAAAATTTGGTGTGAATGTAGCCTCATTAAGGCTACTTTCACACATCAGTTTTTCGGCGTCCAGCACAATTCGTCCAATATGTAAAAAGACGGATCCGGCGCAGATTGTCCAAACACTGATGCAACGGATCCGATTTTTAGCGGGATCCGTTCTGAACTTTTGAACCCGAAAAATGTATTGTGCGGTTGCCTGGGAGAGAGAGAGAGACTTTCTGGGCATGCTCAGAACTGGAAAACGGAATGCAGTGGCCGGATCAGGCGAAAGGTTGGATTCTCCCATTGAGTAGCATTGTACCCTAGAGCCGGTTGCGCCGCATCCGCTGCTGTCCGTTTTTTTTTGCCGGACACAAAAAACAGTACAACATGCGTTCTGTCCGGCAGCCGGTAACGAAATTTGAGACGGATCCGGCAAAAAACGGACAAAACGCAAGCACATGCGTCACAATCCGGCGCTAATGCAACTCAATTAGAAAAAAACGGATCCGGCGGGAAAAATAACGGATCCATTTTTTTAAAAACACGCCTGATCCCGCTGGACGCCAAAAAACTGTTGTGTGAAAGAGGCCTAAGACGTCAGTTTTTCTTGTATGATTACTATCTGCGTTTTTCACGGATAACACTCGTACCTATGATTGTCTATGGCACTTCTCACAGGTCTGATTATTTTTCCTCTGACCTAGTGGTCCAATTAAAAGTACAGAGACATGTCTGATTTTGATCCTAGGGTTGGATCAAAATCGGTAATTCAAGTCTATGGGTCCGTGGAAAGATGGTACCACATTCTAAATAAATCTGATTTTCATGGACTGTCAGAATGGAGAAGGTGGTGAAACTTTTTTTTTCTTCACGTATGAGCAAAACTGATGGCACTCGGACCACACTGTGATCAAAATAATCGATCCGTTTTTCTCGAACGTAGAAAATACTGACTACTGAATGAGCCCTAAGGAGTCTTTTTGCTGATTTTTTTTTTTTAAAGTGCAAAATGAGCTGAGACTCAAGTTTTGGAGGAGTTTTGAAATTTTGCAGAACGTTTTGGAAAGTTTCCGCTCAGTCCACATAGAAAAGAAATGGCGTTGCATGCGGAAGAAAGCAATCATACTTTCTCAACTCCATGCAAGCAATTTAACCCTTTTAAGACCCATTCTTATTTTTTTTCTTGTGCTTTTTTGATTTTTTCACCTCTTTCAAGCGCTATAACTTTTTTTTTTTTCATTTTTCCATTGCCGTTCGCATATAAGGGTCTCATTTTATTGTGGGGCAATTCATAGTTATGAGTGACACCATTAATTTTACCATATAATGTAATGAAAAAATTGGTACACAGTTTCACATGTACATGACCCATACTGATAGGACACTCTTTCTATATGGGACTGGTGGACCTTATTTCAACCCCATTTCATGCCACCTATATCAAAATTCACAATATTTTCCAACTAAAATTCAGAAAACTTATATCTTTCTTTCTTCAAAATGGATTCATTTGGCTATAACTAAAAATAGAAATAAGTACTAGTAATTAAGAAAATCACCGCCACAAGACAGCTCATTTTTGCACATTTTAAGTGGATGTACTTTAAACAATTATTGCTTGATTTTATTGAAAAAAGGTACGGTATGTTCGATATGTTAGAGCCTGTTAAATGGTCTTTATTTTTGGACTTCTATGAAATGTAAAATTATCTGAGTATTGCTCTCACAACAAAGTGGGTAAAGACGATTAGAAAAACGCGGCTGCTATCTTTAACCCCTCCATGACATGGATATTTTCCTTTTTTTTTTTTTTTTCCTTTTCATCTCATCTTTTCCTTCTTCCATTTTTATTTTTCCATCCATATAACCGTATGAGGGCTTATTTTTTTGCAGGATAAATTGTACTTTAGAATGACACCATTCATTTTTACATTGGGTAACACTCGAAAGTGGGGAAAAAAATTCCAAGTGCGTTGAGAAAAATTGTTTTTTTTTTAACAAGTGCAATTCCACACTGGCTTTTTTTAGTTTTTTATTTACCAGGTTTAATATATAGTAAAACTGACCTGGCAATATGATTCCCCAGGTCAGTACAAGAACGCAGATACCAAACATATATAGTTTTTTATTTAAGTGGCGAAAACAAAAAAAAAAATTGAAGTGTTTTAAATATTTAGGATCTGGGGTTGGATGAACACATTTTTATGAACGCAGCGATGCCGAATTTGTGTATTTCTTTTTAATTGCTCTTTTTTAATGGGGCAAAAGGAGGTTGACTTGAACTTTTGTATTTTTTAAATATTTCTTAAAACTTTTTTTCGCTTTTTACTCTACTTGTTTGTCCCCTTAGGTGACTTAAAGCTGCGATTGTCTTATCGCTTGTGTAATACATAGTAGTGTAGGGAAAATCACAATTTCCTATGACTGCTATCTAAATGCTGGGTTTCACAGCAGGATCAAAATGAGAGGCATGGGGGTCTTCACTAGACACCCAGCTTGAATGGCAACCCATCTGCGCCTCGTGATCGTGTCACGGGCGCGCTGATGGGCATGTGGAATAACATGCCTTCTACCACCGCATGTCAAATGCCATTGTCTGAGATTGACAGGGGCATTTAACAAGTTATCAGCCACAGGCAGAGCTCTGCTCCACCAACTGCTGTTAGAGGCAGATGATGGCTGAATAGTTCAGCCATCTTCTGTTGGAAAAGATGCGGGCTCAGCGTGTGAGCCCGCATCAAAGTACATTATAAAAGTACGTTATATGTCGTAAAGTGGTTGAGGAACAGTGTCCCTGCTGCCTGCAGATTGTATCGGGTGTTACAGTTCAGCTCCACTGAGGTAAGTGAAGATTAGTTGCATTACTATTCACAGCCTTCAACAAGTATGTCGCTGTTTGAAAGAAAGCAGCCATGTTTTTCTCATCCTGTTGAAAAGATTTTCAAGTCAAGACATTGTGGCAAATCAGTGGATACCGTCAGGCAATGGGAAGTTCACAGCGCTCTGTGTAACACACAGTACCAGCGTAGCCGTGGGACCAGGATCCTGGGAATCATTTTGCTCAACTCTACTTTGACTTTGATCTAAATAATAATAATAAATAATAATAAAATGGTTGTGGTCTACTGCGAAGAAAGCCAAACATAACGTTGAAAATGCCAATTCTGGCGTGTCCATTTTTTTTTTTTTTTACAGCATTTAAAATGTCAGCATGGAAAACAGCGAGCTAGGAATAATGACTGCAAGGTCAGAAATCTGTCAGCCAGGGAGGCGTTTTATCTATGCTGACTTTTATAGCATGTTTACTGTGCACTATTTGTTTCCTGAATATGTTATAAAATGAAGAAATAAAGAGCACGATGAATTTTCGGGAAACGTTGCTGGCTATTGAATTGAAGTTGGGTTATTCAATAGACAAGCAGTTCACGGACTGAAGTCTGCTATGCAATAATAATAATCTTTATTTTTATATAGCGCTAACATATTCCGCAGCACTTTACAGTTTGTTCACATTATCGTCGCTGTCCCCGATGGGGCTCACAATCTAGATTCCCTATCTGTATGTTTTTTGGAATGTGGGAGGAAACCGGAGTACCCGGAGGAAACCCACGCAAACAGGAGGAGAACATACAAACTCCTTGCAGATGTTGTCCTTGGTGGGATTCGAACCTAGGACTCCAGCGCTGCAAGGCTGCAGTGCTATCCACTGAGCCACCGTGCTGCCCATGCAATGTCTGTTTTTGTATCAACAGTAGTAGCAGTCCAAAAGGGATAGATGTCCTGCTAGTGCTGAGCTAGAAATAAGGTGGTTGCACTGGCAGAATTGACTATATGAAAGATGTTCTGTTAGTGGCAGGCACTTTTGGGGTTAACCAAAACAAAAATGGTGCTACAAAATATCTCCAAAATACAGCTCTGGAAAAAATTAAGAGACCACCACATCAAAACCATGTCATGGGCAGCCCATTCTCCAGACCAGAACCCCATTGAAAACCTCTGGAATGTGATCAAGAGGAAGATGGATAGTCACAAGCCATCAAAGAACGGCTTAAATTTTTGCGCAAGAAGCAGTGAGAAAGACTGGTGCCAAGACGTTGTTTTTTAAATAGTCCTAATACTTTTTGGGTTAAACAGTATATATTATACAGTGTGATACCCGTATGCACCAACACTCACTTTTAAAGAGAACTTTGGATTAGTTTCAAACCCTTTTGATGCTCCTCGGATCACAGCACATGTCAAAACACTCTCTTGACACTCTCTCGTTTATAAATGAAAGATAAAAAATAATCAATTTGGAGACACTTTTGGAAAAGGTACAGTGACCGAAGAGCTACTCCGAGAACGAAAGCTACAACACATCTATAAAAGTGCACTGAAAGAAACATAAAAGAAAGAACTCACAATTCAGCTTTTACATATACCGTAGTCTGAAAAGAACTGCAGCAGAAGGTCATAAGTAATTAAAGGTGCAGCAATCAAGAGAAGGTACAGAAGGTCAGTAAATGTTCAGAAGCAATTTTTAAGTCCAATTAACTTTTATACAAGCATCTCCCACTGCTGTGAGTAGAAGAACACTTTTCTTATGGTTGATATGTTTCTCAGTAGGCATAATGCAAATTACCATCATGATCTTGCCCACCAAAAGTCAGACTGGAGGTGGCTGATGTGAGGGATAGAACATTATGTATGATGTTCAACAACCTGAATATGCTGAATATCCGCTGTACAGGCACCAGCAGCTTAATGTACCCAGGCAATGACTTTCCTCCTTGCCGCCATCTGTGGGAAGGTAACAGTGGCTAGGCAACTGATGCCTTCAAATGCAAACAGCTCAGGTGGGTTATTTAAAGAGACTAGTTGCACCACCTTGCCTTTTAATTTTTTTTTCTGGTTTCTGCAAACTTATTGTGTATGAACTAGAGTTGAGCGATACTTTCCGATATCCAAAAGTATCGGAATCGGAATGGTATCGCCGATACCCAAAAAATATCGGCGATACCCGATACCGATACCGGAAATCCAATGTAAGTCTATGGGAACAAAATATCGGAATTAAAAAAACCCCATTCTTGCCTTGTTGGTTAATTGTACATGAAGGAAAACAACAAAGAGTAATGTAGAATGTATTGGGGAAGGTTGAGGAGACATTAAGGCATAGATGTTTAACCCAATCCAATGGAATAGCATAAATATTTTTTTTTTTAAAGATGTTCGGATTGACGAAGAAATTGACAATGTTGTTCACGTTTTTTCTATTTTGGCAAATATGTATATTTCACAACTTCCATGCTCTTCACCTTTTTAACTTTTGACACACTTTCTCCTTCATAATCTTCAGCAGCACCATCTTTTTCATCAAATTATTCTTCATCTTCACCTTCTTTATCTTCTTCTTAAACTTCTTGCTATTCATCTTTTTCTTAACATTACTCATATTCTTCTTATTAAACTATTATTCTTATTCATATTGTACTTCATCTTCTTCATCATATTCTTATTTGTGACAGAGAATCCTGTACTTGTAATCTGTCAAAGTATGAATTTTTCATTCTTCCGTTCTTGCTGTCACAAAAGATTTAAATTACAACAGTATTTGTCCGTGTTCAGTTTAGCCTGCAGCAGCAGGCATTTTCCAGGGGCACCACGAGGAGGAACGGACTCACCCCCATACACTGCTTAGTCTTCTTCTGCTTATAATTTAGAGCATATATTTTTAGATCTTCTGCTTATTGTTCTTGTGTCTCTTGTTCTGTATCTTGTATTTGTAGCACAACCTTGTACCAGCTGATGTTACTGGGACACGGTTACTAAGCAGGAGGTACCTGTGCTCCAAAGCACTACCAAGGACCAGCAGACGTTGCAGGAACTCGGATACCGAGATGGAGGCACCTAGGCCAAAGGCACTGCGGAGAACCATTTGACGGTACTGGAACCCGGACGGGTAGCAGAAGGTACAAGAGCCAATGCAAGTAACGAGGACCAGCTGACTGTGCTGGAACCCGGAGGGGCAGCAGAAGGAAAAGAGCCAATGGCACAACCTTGTACCAGCTGACGTTACTGGGACACGGTTACTAAGCAGGAGGTACCTGTGCTCCAAAGCACTACCAAGGACCAGCAGACGTTGCTGGAACTCGGATACCGAGATGGAGGCACCTAGGGCAAAGGCACTGCGGAGAACCAGCTGACGGTACTGGAACCCGGACGGGTAGCAGAAGGTACCCATGGAAATTTAAGATGACAGGCCGCGAGCCGGCCGCAGTTACCGAATCTCACAGTACTACAGTGGGTGATTGTCCTATTGTCACAACAGAAACAGCCTTTATTTGCATATCCCGCAGCACACATAGGAAGCACCTAAACTCCAAGCACCATAGAGTCGGCTAACCCGACCGCAACACGACAGGACAACTTATTGGAGGCTAAGTGACGTTTACACTGACAGGAAACAGATGGCGTGCTGTAACCAGTCTGGGCAGGAGTGAGTACCCGTGCCAATGACACTTCCGAGCAACAACTGGCGGTGTTGAAGCCCAGGGATGAGAAGACAACAGGGTGGAGGCAGCATGACTTTTTGCCGTTCACACAGCAGGGGAACAGCTGACATTACTGAACGCCAGTAACACTATAGCTTGTGTATTGGTCTGTGGACACGACACTTCTGAGCAGCAACTGCCAGTGTTGTAGCCCAGGGAGTAGAGTTCAGGTGGTAGAAAGATGAACATAACAGGAGACATGGATAACGTTGCGAACCAGTTATTTAATCTGAAAACGGACAGACAAATTCTGGCGAGATCCATGCCTTGTTCATTTTCAGAAAAGTAAGCCGGTCTACATTATCGGAGGATAGTCGCATGCGACGGTCTGTTAGTACACCACCTGCAGCACTAAAGACGCGCTCCGATAATACACTGGCAGCAGGGCAAGCCAGCACCTCCAATGCATACTGGCTAAGCTCTGGCCATGTATCCAGCTTAGAGACCCAAAACTTGAATGGGGAAGAGCCATCTGGGAGTACACTGAGAGGGAAAGACATGTAGTCTGTCACTATCTTACGGAAACGTTGCCTCCTGCTGACTGGAGCCGTCTCGGATGGTGTAGACATTTGTGGCGCTGCCACAAAACTTCGCAACATTTGGAACATACTGGTGTTGCCCTGTGCAGAGGCGCTGCTTGTGCTCCCTCTTGTTGCAGAGCTGTCTCCACTGCCTCGACGCACAGAGCTGCTTTGTAAAGCAGTAGCAGCAGCAGTGCTCTCGGCTGGAATGGAGAACATTATGGATTGCACCAGTGTGTCTTGGTACTCCCGCATTTTACGCTCCCGGTTCAACGGTGTGATGAGGCTTTGTAAGTTGTCCCGGTAGCGAGGGTCTAGGAGGGTGTACACCCAATAATCAGACGTGGTGAGAATGTGGGCGATGCGGCGGTCGTTTCTCAGGCACTGCAGCATGAAATCAACCATGTGCTGCAGACTCCCAACTGGCCAAGGAACGCTGTCCCCTGCAAGAGGCGTCATCTCTGCCTGCTCTGCATCACCCCACCCTCGCTCTACATACTGACTAGAGCGTTGTGTACCTCCCTCTGGAGCGATGTCTTCCTCCTCCATTGACTCCTCCTCATCCTCCTCACAAAGTGAGCCCTGCCCAGCCCTTTGTGAGGAACCACGTTGCGCTGACTGTCCAGAAGGTGATGGAATTAGTGACTCCTCATCCTCCACCTCTTCCAAAACCTCATCCCTTAGTGTTTGAATTTTTTTTTGAAGCAGGCAGATAAGGGGGACAGTCAGGCTGACTAGTGCATCATCTGCACTCGCCATCCGCGTTGACTCATCAAACGGACGCAAAACGTGGCAGATGTCCTTCATAGAGGCCCACTCAGTAGTGGTGAAGTGTGAACGGCGCAAATTGCGAGTTGATTGCGCCTGATGCAGCTGATACTCCATTACTGCTGGCTGCTGCTCACACAACCGCTCCAACATATGTAACGTGGAATTCCACCTGGTGGGTACGTCACATATGATGCGATGTTCAGGAAGGCGAAATCTGCGTTGCAGAGCTGCAATGCGCGATCTGGCCATGCTGGAACGTCGCAAGTGAGCGCACTCTAGGCGGACCTTGTGCAGCAGTGCATCAAGATCCTGATAGTCCCTCAAAAAACTCTGCACGACCAAGTTGAGCACATGTGCCAGACATGGTATGTGAGTGAGGTTGCCAAGGCCCAGAGCTGCCACCAGATTTCGGCCATTGTCACACACTACCAAGCCTGGCTGGAGATTCGCTGGCAAAAACCACACGTCGCTCTCCTGCTTGATGGCATTCCAGACCTCCTGCGCTGTGTGGCTTCGATTCCCCATGGAAATTAATTTCAGGACGGCCTGTTGACGTTTGGCCACGGCTGTGCTCATATCGGTCGCATCAGGTAAGCGTTCACGGGTCCATGTGGAGGTAGACCGTGACGGCTCCTGCAGCGATGATTCTGAGGAACTGGAGTAGGAGGAGGAGTCAATGTGGACAGACTTGATTCCTGCAATCCTTGGAGTTGGCAGAACACGTAGAGCGCCACTGGCAAGATCTGTACCCGGCTCCACAACATTGACCCAATGGGCAGTGAGGGAAAGGTATCGTCCCTGGCCATGGGTACTGGTCCACGCATCGGTGGTCAGGTGGACCTTGCTACTGACGGCGTTTAGTAGCGCATGTTTAATTTTTCCCTCAACATGCTTTTGCAGAGCAGGGACGGCTTGCCTGCTGAAATAAAATCGGCTGGGCACATTGTATTGTGGGACTGCCAATGCCATTAAGTCACGGAAACTGTCAGTCTCCACCAGCCTGAATGACAGCATTTCAAGGGACAGGAGTTTTGCAATGCCAGCATTCAGAGCCTGTGCTCGTGGATGGTTTGCCGAGTATGGCCGTCTTTTATCCCATGCCTGTGCTACCGATGGCTGTTTTGTGGCCTGGGAGTGTGAGGATGACAGGGAACTTGCAGCTGTGGGTGGAATAACACTGGGTCTCTGGACAACAGTGACAGAGGTTCTTCCATGGTGATCCTGTGAGGAAGCAGAACCAGCTGTGTGTGAGCTGGAGGAAGAGGCTCCAACACGAGCTGAAGATGTAGGTGCTGCTGTAGGTTGGCCTACATCTCCAGTGTGTCTTTGGAACTCAACCACGTGCTTTGACCGCACATGTTTCCACATATTTGTGGTATTAAGGTTACTGACATTTTTACCTCTTTTTACTTTTTGATTACACAGCTTGCATTTGACATAGCAAATATCATCTGCAAGTGTGTCAAAAAAGGACCACGCAGTGCAAGTCCTGGGAGCGCCCGTTTTTGCTGTTGGAAGAGAACTGCTACGAACGGGTGCCAAACTGGAGGCTACAGGCAACCGAGTCTGCAGCCTAACTCTCCCTACTGTTTGGACCGTTGGGGCAATCTCTTCCTCAGAGCTGCTACCACCACCTTCCTGTTCCTCACGCCATGTTGGGTCTTGGACCTCATCATCTCCACTACCCTCTTCCAACACCTGCTGCTGTTGGTGTAATACTATTGTAGGAACTCGAGGATTCTGATAGCGTGGGGCAATGAACAATCAGAGACGGGTTTCTTTGAATGCAAATAATGTATTTGTGAAACAGCAAAACACCCAAAAGCAATATTCAAACAACCCGTAGTGACATGCAATGAAACGAGTCCATATATATATACACAAGTCCAGTTATATGAATCCGGATATATAAGTCCTTGAACCTCTATAGCGAGGGCGGTAAAGTTCTTACGACGGAGTCCTCACACAAATGTGACCACAAGGTAAGTCTGATGCACAGATAACGTGGCTGGATTTACACACTGCTGGTGTGTGAAGAGTCAGATCCAGGTATGCAGAAAACACAGGGAGGTCCAGGAACAAGTTAATCTCAGTTGTGGCTTAATTCAGTGAAGTCCAACAACAAGTTCATATGTCAGTAAGGTTCCAGTAACAGTTCCAACAGCTCTCACCAGAGGTAATGCACAAAGGGTTAAACAGCAACAGTTCAGAAACACAGTTCTTATCAGATGGAGTGAACCAAGGGTTAAATTCCCAAGTCAACAGTTTAGTGATAACACAGTACTTTGTGCAACTTACATATGCAGAGAATGTCCAGAGCCATGGGTAGAAACTGCTGTGGCTGAGAAACACCTGAAGATAAGGCTATGCACTTTCCTGGTAAATACACAAAAGATCTGTGAGGAACAAAGCAGCTGGGTTGCAGGGAAACGGAAGCAGAATATTCCAGCAGTGAAACCAACACCTGAGCCAGGCTTTAAACAAACGAACAGGAAGTAGGGCACACAAAACAGCAAACTCCATTTTAACAAAGGGCAAAATCATTGACAAAGTTACCTAGAAAACCCGGAATACTGACAGTTGGGTGGTCTGGCCAGCACCATGCTCAACAGAAAATGGCACCTGAGTCTCATCATCATCAGATGCGTTCTGCGGTGTGCTGACCATCGGCACTGGCTCACCCGCCTCTTCACATTCAGAGAGACACAGCTGTTGCGCATCACTGCATACTGCCTCTTCTTCACATTCCAGAATGCTGCTTGGCTGGGCCCCTGTTTGCAAGCCAACAGATTCTGAGAACAGAAGTAGAGACTCAGCTGGCTCCAGTTCATAACTCTCTGACTGCCTGGGCAATTTGGCAGGCGGTGAAGAGACAGATGGTTGTTCAACAGTGCTGTGGTCCTGAGAGGAGGTGGAAGGAATTGAAGTCGATGCATTGGCTGCCATCCAACCAACAACGGCTTCAATTTTGTTCTTCCCGCAGCAGGGGGGTACGCTGAGCTCCTACAAAAGTGCGCATAAAGGAACGCTCACGGGGAAAACTGGTGGATGCTGTGTCACTGGGTGCGGCAGCAGCCACAGAATCCCCACGTCCTCTCCCTGCTGAAACTCCACGGCCACGACCACGTGCCTTACTCCCTGCCTTCTTCATCTTGGTAGATTGATAAAGAAAGTCAGAAAAGTTATAAGGCCTAAGTGTGGTTATTCCTCAGAGACTGCAGTGAACACTGAAACACAACTGTTCACAATCTGGGAAAGGCTACTCCTTTCTGTACTTCTATAGTGTTTGCAACCAATGTATTGGATACGGATGGAAGCGCGTCACACTAATAGATTAGTTTTTTTTCAAATATAATGGAGCAGTACCAATTGGAGAGAAATGAAAAGGATGAGGCACTGAGACACGCTCAGCAGAGTACAAGCAGCAGTGCTTGAACAAGTAACTGGAGCGTGATGTGCACTCAAAAAATAAAAAACACAGACTGAAGTGAACACTGAAACACAACTGTCCACAATCTGTGAAAGGCTACTCCTTTGTCTACTTCTATAGTGTTTGCAACCAATGTATTGGATACGGATGGAAGCGCGTCACACTAATAGATTATATTTATTTTAAATGGAATGGAGCAGAACCAATTGGAGATAAATGAAAAGGATGAGCCACTGAGACACGCTCAGCAGAGTACAAGCAGCAGTGCTTGAACAAGTAACTGGAGCGTGATGTGCACTCAAAAAATAAAAAACACAGACTGAAGTGAACACTGAAACACAACTGTCCACAATCTGTGAAAGGCTACTCCTTTGTCTACTTCTATAGTGTTTGCAACCAATGTATTGTATACGGATGGAAGCGCGTCACACTAATAGTTAAATTGCATGGAGCAGCAAGAATTACACTGAAGAAAAAAAAATAGTCTGTGAGTGACACGTGCAGATGCCTACAGACAGCGTTGCATGCAGAGCAAACTGCAGCGTCACCTGCACTCACACACACACCTTGCAGAGCTGTTAAAACAACACTGCAAGGCAAAAGGAAGCTTTACACAGCGGTTGGTAAACTAGCCTGCCTAAAGCACAGTACACAAAATCGCAATGTCTAACTGTCCCTCAGAGTGAGCAGAGTAGCGTTCTGTCCCTAACTGAGTTCACAGCACAGTGACGCTAAAATGGAGGCGGCGCCTTTTATAGTGCATTCTGACATCATTTCAGCAGCCAATCACAGCCATGCCATTAGTTAAGATGACCGCAGCATTACAGGATGTGCCCACACTTCATAAGATTCCTCATTGGCTGACTAAAATCACATTGCCTCTCAAAAAATTATGGGAACTTCCGATTCCGGTATACGATATAGGAAAAATATCGGAACTAAGTATCGGAATTCCGATAACGCGAATATCGGCCGATACCCGATACTTGCGGTATCGGAATGCTCAACACTAGTATGAACGTGAATTTTCCCTGATTATAACCTCAGTCTAGATTATTTTACCATTTAACCATTTGGACTGTTTGCCTTTCACTTGCTATTCTATTTCAGGTTCTGACCTAAGGCTATTTCCTAACTATGCTCCCATCTAGAGATGAGCAAATCTGTTGAGATTCGAATTTGCTGACTTCTCCAAATTTTCCCCAAAAATTTGATTTGTGTCAAATAAATTTGAGTGAATTTTTTAGTAGTGGAAAGATTGTAGTTGCTCGCAAAATACATGTGGGGGAGAGGAGAGAGAGAGAAAAAACATAGTTGACCATAAGAGTTTGAAAATTACAGGTGATAAAGAGAGGATCCCACTTACCATAAGAGCTTACATTCTATAGAAGTCAGAGACTTACCCCGTGACTCTGAAAATGGAAAATGACTCTGCCGTACAAACTGTGCTCCCCTGGGAACTGCTGATTGTTGATGGTCCAGATACTGACCACCACTGGAAAAGTTATTGTAAGGTTGCAGCTGGACAAGTCCTGGATGGGAATTATATGTCACCGAAGTGGCTAGCCTTCATGATGTAGGAGGTGCAGGTTCCAATGCGGATAGTGCTCAGAGGTTTTTTTAATGGTCCCGGATTTCTAGGTCCGGTTTTAGGTTCAACTAGAAGAGGTGGGTGGGACTGGCTGCTCCCTGTCTCCAATCTTTGCTGATCAATCCAATTAAAAGGCAGCTGTGCTGTCTCAGATATGGTCTGGAAGTAAAGGTAGAATGACCAATTGTTGTGTATTGTTGTTTAATTGTTGTGTATTGGCCAGACTCTGCTAGAGATTAGCTAAAGGCTGGGTCTCACATAATGATACACCAGCGATCCCAACAACGATATGCACTTGTCAGGATCGCTGGTGTATCGCTACATGATCGCTGCTGAGCTGCCAAACAGGCAGCTCAGGCAGCGATCTGGGACAGCGACACTGCGGGTAACATCGTTTAGTTACCCGCAGTGTACCTTGGATACCAGTGCCCTGATGCAGGGAGCTGGTATCCAAGGTACACAGCGGGTTTCCAAGCGCTGCGCGGTGCCTGGAAACCCGCTGTGTACCTTGGATACCAGCTCCCTGCATCAGGGCGCTGGTATCCAAGGTACACAGCGGGTTTCTAGGCACAGCCCCGCGCCTGGAAACCCGCTGTGTACCTTGGTTACCAGCGGATCGCTGGTCTCCCGCCTGTCACACGCAGCGATGCGGGAAACCAGCGATCAAAAAAAGGTCCAGACATTTCAGCGACGATCAGCGATACCCGGCAGGGGGGCTGATCGTCGCTGAATGTCACACACAGCGATATCGCTGGTGAGCTCGCTGCTGCGTCACAAAACTAGTGACTCAGCAGCGATCTCGGTAGCGATATCGCTATGTGAGACGGGCCCTTTAGAGTGGACTGTACTTTAAATGGATGAGCCTGTATCATTTGAAATAACTATTTTGTTTTTTTATTATACCTTTGTGCTGGAGAAAGTTTACTTGTTTTCCTTTATGCTGAAGGCTTATGGACTTTAATAAACCTTCATGTTAAGCAAGATATTGCCTGCAAGTGTGAACACTACCGACTACTAGAGCGACTGAACCCCTACAGTATGCTAATCCTTAAAATGCCATAGCTGAAGAGTATTATGGGGAAGCCTGGGTGTCCAAGCAAAAAGACATCTTTCTGATGCTTCAGCAGTGTGAGAAATAGTGCCAGGCAAGGTTTTTTTTTTTTTTGCAAACCGCAAATTGAATGTCAAAATGTTAGAATTTGTGTGAAGCCTTGAATTTCAGAAAAGTCAACTCTAACTTCATATTCTATTTATCTCTACTCCCATTCCATCAACTGGTCTTTTACATCTGTGACAATTTCTTTGGAGATAACCCTTGGGTTAATGTCAGTGTTTTTTACTATTCAGTCCATATATTATCACGCGATCCTTTAATGCACTTGCTGGCCTGTACGCATCTGTGTTATGGACCCTGAATCCGCTTCCACCCCCCGTATCTATATGTTGATGGTGAGGTCGGATCACGTGGGCCTCATGTAGTCCTGACATTTCCCTTTTGATTGACAGTGTTTTTGGTCTCCAGTTGACTAGTGAATTGGCACCTAGAAGAACTGGCTCTGACTCCAAGTTGCTGGAGGCTGCTCTTACTGGGCCTTCTGTTAGGAAGGGGACTGTTGTGGCATGATGCTAAGGCGCATTGGGTACAATCATGGATTTGAGTATATATGCATCCATAATTATGGAGTAGCTTGGCATGCTATGGTTGAGTGAATGTGTGTTAGTGGGACATGAGCAAAGCCCCGCCCCTGAGGTTCCAGTCAACAAAGGTGACAAAGAAGCTGTATTGAAGGCTGTGATGAGCACAGAGATGCTTCCTGTCTAGCAGGTCTAGAGCAAAGTGTCATTGCTTTATGATTGAGAGGCCAACAGGGTCAAAACACTGAGTATTTTCATAAGTGATAGCGTTGGGCCTACAAAAGGTACTCCTCGAAGAAATGTTCACATGAATTAAAGAGTTGAAACGTCTTTATAAAAAGAAGTCGCTACTCAGTGCCATTGTACTATTCTAATTAATAGACTGTTTTAAGTGTAAGGGAGTGAAGGAGTATTACTGTTTCGCCCAGCCCCTTAAGTGTATTTAATGTTTCTTATGTAAATAGTCAGTTTAGTTATGAACATTCAGTGGTATTGCTACGTATTATGTATTACTGCTAATAGTTATGGTACTGCTCATGATGTGTTACCATTATGTATATATAATCTTTATTTTTATATAGCGCTAACATATTCCACAGCGCTTTACAGTTTTGTACACATTATAGTCTACACAATCTAGATTCCCTATTTGTATGTTTTTGGAATGTGGGAGGAAACCGGAGAACCAGGAGGAAACCCACGCAAACTCCTTGCAGATGTTGTCCTTGGTGGGATTCGAACCTAGGACTCCAGCGCTGCAAGGCTGTAGTGCTATCCACTGAGCCACCGTGCTGCCCGTGTTTTGCCTATGTCTTGTGTTCCTTTGTATAATATTGTATGATGTTCTTCATTTATGTACAGCTTAGGGAAAGTTCTGTGCATCCTTTTGGGACAATAGAGGAGTGCACTTTAGTACATGGTTTCTATATCTGGGTAAGTGTAGTTCTGTTGCGGCCACTAGGTGGGGGTATACTAGGCCTTGTTAAGTATGGTTGCTGGATAGTTTCACATAGGGTTAAGTGTAGGAGGGGCTGCAGGGTAGTAGTGAGAGGTTCCTAGAAAGTTGGTTTAGACGGGGCCGGCGTGCCCAAGTGTCCACAAGGGCTTAGGCCCAGACAACCAGCAGCCATGCAACATTTAAGTACCGCAATCCACGTTACCCACGGCCGCTGCATAGTCTCGCAGTGGGCCCTTACAGAGAAGAAAGATGTGGCGTCTTACTGCATGGGCCAATGCTTTTAGGGCAGAAGTTGGCTGGACCAAGGAACTGAGGGGAGCTGGAGCTTCGACTTTTTCGGTACAGACAGGCCGGATGCTTCACCGGGGGCCACCAAATGTAGTGATTGATGAATTCAGTTCTAACGCGAAGCAGGCTGAAGGAAGTGTCATTATGGCGAGGTCAGGCCTGGAAGGAACTGGGGAGCAGTCTAGTACGGTCCAGGCGTGTACTGCACAGAAGTGACAGCAAAGCACTGAGAGATAAAGAAACAAACGAAACACCTGTTGTGCCAACTGTGGATGTAACGTGTGAAGAGTTAAGCGAAGAAAGGGTTCAAGTTATTTTGGACTGTGTCTCCATTACTGGGGGTCTCAAGGAAGAGAGACCGTCGGGGCCTGGGAGGTGCCCGGGAGGAGTGGAATCTGGAGATGCAGGAATGGCAGAGGGAAGAATACCGTTTCATGTAGGGGAAGGGCTGGACATGGATGTTACAGTAATCCAGGTCACAACTACAGTCCGGGCCCTCCCTTACATAAGCACTGTCTCCCAGTAAGTATTATAAAGCTTATGTGCCTGCCCACTGGCAGACACAGACCGATAAGGGCCACTGTGCAGGAACAGTATATGGGCCCTCTGCAGTCCAGTAGCTCATCATAATGCACAATTCCACCTGCATTGGAGGTAGAAATGGACCCCCTTACCTCTCGGTCTCTAGGTTGCACCAATGATATGTCTGCCCTTGTGCTCCCCATAAGTACTGTAACCATCATACTTCTGTGCCTCTTTGGGGAAAGGGTAAACATTTCCTGTGCACCATTTCTTCTCTCTCCTGCATATGACAGATCCACCTCCCAAGTTTTCATAGCTGTGCCAGTGAAGATGGAGAAAACACCCACTAATGATTGTGGAGCCATCCCGCCCTTTGTCATAAATAATACGGCAGATGTGGCCTCCATGGTAAACATGTTTCTTGCATCCATGGTCCATATGTCCTTTCATTTAAATGCAGCAGAATATCTTGTGCAGATTTTCCCTAATTGAAACTTTATGGTCACGAGTGCGTGGAATGTTTTGCAGACATCGATGCTGCTTGACTTCTTTAAATCCGAGAAAGCGATGAGAAATGTTAGGACATTTGGATTTTGACTTTTGTTCCGAGCTCTTGTGGTGACATGCGTAATTAGAAATAGTGATCCTCATTAAATGTGTGAACGTTTTATTAGTCTGGAGTGTGATTCTTCCCACTACAAAACGTGTTACATTACAATTCATTGTTTGGTGCTAATTAATATTCTGTGATAAATACACTCTTGACTTCCTGCTGCTTCTGAGAAGATTTAGGTACAGGATTTTTAGCATTTTCTTCTCTGTATCTGCAGCTGTATCTCCGCCATCACCCCACTTTGATATCAATGACCTTCTCACTTGCAGTAGGAATACATTTAACACCCGGGGATGTGAGATCTCATTATATCACTTTGCATCAAGTCACCCATGTAAAGTTAACTCTATTTCTTTCTGATGCTCCAACCTGACAAATTCCCTCTAAATTCATCAATTCTCGTTTTTATTTTTTCGCCACGAGATCACTGACTGCATGTGGGCAGGTGAAATCATTATCCGTAGTGGAGACCGTGGGAAGTGATTTTTAGAGAACCCGTCATTATGGATCTACATTTTTCCTATGTAATGCACAATGATTGCCAAACCTTTCGTATCTGTTTGGATGTATTTTGGGACAACATAGGATAGTACTGGTTACTTTCATCATCACAATCAATACTTATATTGCTCCAATACATCCAAAATGAAAAATGTTTCAACTTTGGAATAGGTCTGCATTAAAAAAAAAAGGTCTATTTGTGTGAGTCTGCAGCTCCTATGCAGTCCTATGCATCTCCATAGTAACAGACTGCAAACTCTGTGTAGTCTGATCCTGCAGTTACAACCTTCTGGCAGTACCCCGCTGTTCCCTATGTACATTTGATATGTTAGCATGATGTAAGGGACTCATTAAAGTAGTGTTTCACTAATATGATATTGATGACCCATCCCCAAGAGAAACCATCAATATCAGATGGGTGGTGGTCCGAGATCCTGCACTCTCATTAAAGATGAGTAGGTCACTTTACGCAACCCTGTTCCATGGTCCAGGTTCAGTACAAATTTCCTTACCATCCGGGATCCCAGGCTTTGCTTATGTTTAGCCGGGCTGTCAAGATGTCACGCCAGGCCGGTAAATCAAACACCAGACCAGAAAACCCATAAGATCAGGAAATGTTCGCAGTTCCTGACCATGGCTAGAGAGCACTGACATGGCTGTGGTTGCACAAAGCGATCGCTCATCTCTAACCTCTACTGATCACCTGTTCTCATTTTCGGCTACGGTTGGACATGAACAGTTGCAGAACTAAACAGCAAAAGCTTCATCAACTGTTTAGTGCAGTGTTTCTCAACTCCAGTCCTCAGGACCCACCAACAGGTCATGTTTTCAGGATTTCCTTAGTATTGCAAAGGTGATGGAATTAATGCTTGAGCAGGTGGTAAAATTATCACCTGTGCAATACTAAGGAAATCCTGAAAACATGACCTGTTGGTGGGTCCTGAGGACTGGAGTTGAGAAACACTGGTTTAGTGGATGCGGTTGGGTACTGCAGATTAGCTATACACTACATTGAATACTAGCTGATCTGCAGTACCCAGAAATGCCCCACTTAACAGTTGACGAAAATATGCTGTTCAGGTCTAACACTGTTTACATCAGGCTACCACTGAAGCTTAAAACAGTTAATCATGGGTATAACCATGTTTCAGACCACAACCTATCTGATATTCATAGGTCATCAATATCACAATAGGGAACTAACCTTTTAGGGGGAGTATGACAGCAGGTTTAGACCACAGTGTTCAGTGTTTGTAGAGTGTTATCATGGAAACACAGGTCTGCATAGGAGCTGTGGGCACAAAACTTAAAGTAGGTAGTATTTAATTCTATTTTATTACCACTGTTCCCCTGACTATTACGTTTTTTTCTTTTTTTATATCCGTCATACGGTTCAAGAGATCTAGAGTTTTTATTGTGATATTTTGAGCAAATGTTTATGCTCTTCACAAAGGGGGCGTGGCTCACAGGATCCTCTGGGGCGTGTCTTAAGACTGATCTGCATTATTGCCCTGTGAGCCACTCCTTCTTTAATAAAGGCCATAAAATTAGCACTAAATAAAAAGGCCCATATCTCTGGAAACATATGATGCATTTTAAAAAGCGAAAAAAATCTGAACACTCAGGGAACTAGCAGGAATAAAGTAATAGGAAAAAATGACTTTTGAGCTGGTAACATATCCTCCTTAAATTGGGGGGAATTTTTTGCTCTATCGGTGCATTTTTAGCTACAAGGTGGAGGTCCTCCACTAGGACTTCCAAATCAAGTGATGGCCACTAATTACAAACTGAGATGTATATCAAATAGCAAACTATAAGGTTTTTTATGGCAGTCTATAGTGTGTACAGGGACATGGTCTAATTTTTGACAAAGTGAGATGCAATTACGGTACTTAATTTTAGGCATTATTAAAGCAACCCTTAATATAACCTGGTTGGTTCCTCAGAGGTAAAGATCCACTTTGCTTTTAGTGTAAGTAGGAAAGACTAAATGGCTTTTTATATATAGTCAGTTTATTTTACAAGCCTTGTATGAAATAAATGTAAAATGCGTGTCCCGTATATGAAATAGCCGCTAATAAGCAATTTACGGCGATATCTTAAGAAAGCATCCTGCAATATAAGTTTATAAGATGTAGGGAGATAAATGTTATAAAGCAGGATAATAAATGACTCTCATGAGCGCCTGCACCAGGCAGTAAAGATGTTTACACACATCCTCCAAGCATCAAATAGAAATTTGGGACATGTGGATGAAGACATCTGTTTTAGCCCTAAAGAGCATCACTAATTTTAATGGATAGCAAACTGGGAAATTACTGAGGTTCCCAGTTTACAAGAATAAAAACACCACAAGTTTGCTACATTTGCTGCTGTTTTGTAGTGAAGGAACATAACGGACTTTGTTAGAAAAGTGTATAATGTGTACTTTTGTGTAAAACAAGATGATCAGGACAATTCGTGGTCTCCACCTGGAGTGTGTTCTGTCTGTGTAGAAGAACTATGACAGAGGTCTAAAGGAAAGAAAGACTGCCAACTTTTGTACATGCAATGTGGAGGGATTTAACCTTAAAAATAGGAAGGAAATTACATACCCTATCAGTGATTTTTTCTTTGCCTCACGGTCCAGGAATACCTGTTCCTTCACCTCCAGAGACACTTGAAGATTCAGATGATTCAGAACATGAAGGATTCTGAAGACTTTCACGCTAGTCCAAACAAGCTACAACTTTTTCACAGCTCGAATTAAATGATTTAGTCAAGAACTTGGACCTTCCTAAACATTCTGCACCATCTTTAGGCTCTAGGCTAAAGGAAAAGAACCTACTAGCCCCTGGTACCTGTTTTTCATGGTATAGAAGCTGAGAAAAAGGATTCCTTCTTTTTTTTTCCAAGATGGTGCTCTAGTGTATTGCACCAATGTTTCTGGGCTGATGGATAAATTTAATGTTGAGAACAATGTGAGCAAGTGGAGACTTTTTATTCATTCACCCCCAAAAAAAGTCTGGAAACTGTGCTACTGCACAATGGCAACAAGTATGCCTCAGTGCCTGTAGGGCATTCTGAGCACTTGATGGAAAGCTATGAGAATTTAGACTTTATTCTCAAGAAACTAAACTACAAAGATCAAGGATGGACAATATGTGGTGATCTGAAAGTTCTCTCTTTACTCCTTTGGCAGCAAGAAGGATACACAATGTACCCATGCTTTTTGTGTGAATTGGACAGCTGGAAAAACACTCATCACTGGAGCCAAAAAAGTTGGCCAATGAGAACGTCTTTGCAACCTGGACTCAAAACCATAGTTGCAGAAAGTTTAGTTGACCCCACTAAAGTTCTCCTGCCACCACTCCACATTAAGCTTGGATTGATGAAGAAGTTTGTGAAAGCTCTACCAAAAGGAGGAGAGACTTTTAAGTACCTGTGTACCAAGTTTCAGGGACTGTCCAAAGCAAAACTGAAGGAAGGCATTTTTAGGCCTGGATATTTGGAAACTCATGAAGGATGACGTGTTCAAAACAAAAATGAAAGCTGTTGCGAAAAGAGTTTGGGATCTATTAAAGAAGTAATGAAGAAATTTTGTAGGTAACAACAAAGATCCAAATTTTAAGCCCATCATGGAGAACATGCTGAAGTGTTTCAAAGCCTTGGGGTGTCCGATGAATCTGAAGTTACATTTTTTGCCCTCCCATTTGGACTAGTTTCCTGAAAACCTTGGTGCTGTTAGTGAAGACCAAGGAGAAAGATTTCATCAGGATATCAAGTAGATGGAATGATGATACCAAGGTAGATGGAACGTGAACATGATGGGGGACTACTGCTGGATGCTTCACAGAGAAGATCCACCGGCCTTCTATAAGAGAAAAGGTATGAAGGGAAGCTTTGAAGAGCAAATTATGAGAATTAATGTTCAATAAATTTATATATATAATATTGTGTACATTTTTGGCCATAATAAAGATTTTTCTTGTTCATCTCGCTTGCACGTAATTTCACTTGCATTTTGTGCAAAGTTCACCCGTGTTGGTTAAATATTTTTTCAATCGGGGCATAAGAAAACATAAGAGTCAGTCATTGAATTTGAAAAAAATTTCATAAACCCAAATTTTGCATACCTGTGTCATCATAGAGGTCAACCCAAACACTTTTAGTATTGACTAAGCTGAAGACCTCAGAAGAACTATATAAATGTTCATATTTCCATAATCTGTCAGATTCACATGCTATTTCCTACGAGTCTCCTTTCTGTAGATAAATTCAGCTTCTGTTTAAGGTTCATTGGTCTTTTAATCTTCCTGTTGGGACTCTTAAGATACATGACCTTGAAAACCTTGTTCAAGGACATTGCTCCTGTATTCTCCAAGAGTCCTGGAAACATCTGGACAGCACAGGTTGCCTCTGAAGATGATTTCCCGGTGGAAGTGAAGGACTTCAGATTTTGTATTCCATAAGCCTAAAAAGTTTGACCAATGAATGATTCTTGCAGGCAGCGTCGCTCAGGTCCGTGTATACAGGAGAGATATCGTGTTCATGATTGCATTTGTTCATGTATCTTGTAGCTTCTTCGCAAGGAGAACGATTGATGATTCACTTACTAAATGCATAAAATTTTGATGACATCCTTACTGTATGTATAAATCAGATCCCCCAGTAGCCGAGCTCTTATAAATGTTTTTACTAGGGATTTATCAGTACAGCAAGTACACCGCCCGCATAAATATAATATACATGTAATAAGTACAGCGATACCCGGCCTCTGATAAATGCATCCGCCACAGACGCTGCATGTGTAAATGTGATTTATACATCCAGGGAGTCAGAATATATACCGACACATAGCGGGAAGGACATTCATTTCACGGCTGCTTTGCATAGGTCAAGGATCCAGGATTCAATCATTTAAAACAATTCTAGTTATAGCCATGTAATAAGCAGATGGAGTAAATATTAATAAGACTCCTGTAGTCTTGTATAATATCTGTCTGTGCATAGAATCGTCCTTAACCCATTTATTGCCAAGTCTTAAATGCATCTTCGCTCCTCGCACATGATAAAGGGGTTATTCAGGAATAGAAAAAAGTAAATAATGGAAACAACATTAGAAATAAATTGCTTTATACCTTTATTTGCAAATTACATTTGATTTGTCTAAGGCGGTAAAAACTCTAGAATTAATGTAGCTGTTATCACCAACAGAAACCTGTCCTAGAACATTAATAGGACAGAAGCCTGTGAGCTTGTGCAGTAGTGCGTGCTATAGATTATCTCCAGGTCACAGCAGCTGCACAGAGTTCAGAAAGACAGGATGGACAGCAGTGTGAGTAGCCTCGTCTTACCTCAGCACCACTAGTATCTATGTTATTAGATCAGATAGACAGGGTGAACAGCAGTGCGAGCAGCCTCTTCTTACTTCAGAATCCCTGGTATATGTAGTATTAGATCAGAAAGACAGGATGGACAGCAGTGCGAGCAGCCTCTTCTTACCTCAACACTCCTGGTATCCCTAGTATTAGATCAAATAGACAGGGTGGACAGCTGTTTGAGCAGCCTCGTCTTACCTTAGCACTCCTGGTATCTCAAGTATTAGATCAGATAGACAGTGTGGACAGCAGTGTGAGCAGCCTCATCTTACCTCAGCACTCCTGGTATATCCAGTATTAGATCAGATAGACAGGGTGGACAGCAGTGTGAGCAGTCTCTTCTAACCTCAGCACTCCTGGTATCTCCAGTATTAAATCAGATAGACAGTGTGGACAGCTGTGTGAGCAGCCTCATCTTACCTCAGCACTCCTGGTATATCCAGTATTAGATCAGATAGACAGGGTGGACAGCTGTGTGAGCAGCATCATCTTACCTCAGCACTCCTGGTATATCCAGTATTAGATCAGATAGACAGGGTGGACAGCTGTGTGAGCAGCATCATCTTACCTCAGCACTCCTGGTATATCCAGTATTAGATCAGATAGACAGGGTGGACAGCAGTGTGAGCAGCCTCTTCTTACCTCAGCACTCCTGGTATATCCAGTATTAGATCAGATAGATAGGGTGGACAGCAGTGCTAGCAGCCTCTTCTTACCTCAGTACCGCTAGTATCTCCAATATTAGATCAGATAGACAGGGTGGACAGCTATGTGAGCAGCCTCTTCTTACCTCAGCACTCTTGGTATCTCCAGCATTAGATCAGATAGACAGGGTGGACAGCAGTGTGAGCAGCCTCTTCTTACCTCAGTACCGCTAGTATCTCCAATATTAAGGTATTGTCACACTAAGCGAGATCGGCTGTTAACTGGTTCATGCAGAATTACATGAACACCCGATTCTTACACTATAGCTGGTCCGAACAATGAAAGCAATTGTTACCATCCACCTTTTGTGTCTCCCCTTTTTCCTCATAGATTGTAAGCTTGCGAGCAGGGCCCTCATTCCTCTTGGTATCTACTTTGATCTGTGTTTATTGTTATGCTGTAATGTCTATTGTCTGTACAAGTCCCCTCTATAATGTAAAGTGCTGCGGAATATGTTAGCGCTATAGAAATAAAAATTATTATTATTATCGCTAACGAGAACGCTAAAGAGTCACCGATTTTATGACGCAGTAGCAATCTCGTTAGCGATGTCGCTGTGTGTGACATGTAGCAGCGATGTGGCCCCTGCTGCGATGTCGCTGATCACTTATGAACGTTCTGAACCGTTTTTTGGTCGTTGGTGTCCCACTGGTGAGCCTGAATCGCTGAGTGTGACACCCTTTATGAACGACTTCACCAGCATCGCAGGTGGGACTAGGTTTTCCCAACGACCGCAGAGGTCGTTATACAGATCGCTGATCTCTGATGAGATCTTTGTGTTTGGAAGCTAACTAGCAACCACATAGCGATTGCACTTGTGTGGCCCAGCTTCGCAAGGCACACCTGTCTCCTGGAAAATGCACAGGAAGGTAACTGTAAAGCTTGATATTCATTCACGCACACTTCTCAGCATTGCCACTAGAGGCATATCAGACTATTTAGTAGTGTGATGTAGCAAAAGTTAGTCAGTCAAGCCTAGGGTGGCTCAGGAGTGAGTCATTCCAGTCAGAGCTCAGTCTGAGCTAGACAGAGGAGATTCAAGTTACTGTCTTTGGACAGAGAAGATCGGATTAGTCTTGGAGGGAGAGGAGAGAAGACTGAACCCACACAGAGCTTGTGTAGCTCATCTGATAAGAAAGTGGAGGCTAGTACGGGTGAAGTGAATCATCCTAGCCTAGTCAGAGCTGCCCCTTAACCTGCTACTCAGAACAAGCTGTCTGTGTTCCTTGAGAAGGAAGGAAAGGAATTACAGCAGTTATACCAACGAGTCAACTGAGAACAGGTCAGTGAGCACTGAAGGAAAGCTGACCTTTGTACGATTGCTACACGTGCTTATGTTAAGAGCGAGAGCAGGGCGAAGGGCGAGTGGAGAAGTAAGAGTGACAAAGGGACAAATCACCCTCACTCAGTTAACCGGACACCGGGGTCCGAAGCGTTGCTAGTGCTTCACGCCTAGTAATAAGAAAACCGGAGGCTTTCTGGACTACAAGTCGCAGAAGGTAGCCCTAAGTGCCGATACGTAACCGGAGTCAGGGAGAACAGGAGTCTAGCCTGATCAGCAAATATAGACTTAGTCCTCTCAACATCTGATAATCAGAGACATAGAAGGCTCCACCACAATGTTGGCCGGGCGCAGTGGCTATTGAAAGAGTTGCACTTGACTTTATGCAAGTTGTACTCACACACATTAAAAGGATAAAGGAGGCCTCTAACCTGCTCAACAGTTTCCTGAATGTGCATTCTCCAACCTGACCAGCTTCCCGGGACATACCTGCAACATCTACAAGTAAAGGTATGGAAAGAGACTGCATTGTGTGTGACTGAATTCTTATCTGCACCCTGCATCACCACCATAGACTTTGAGGGACCAGTCCCACCTGTGGGGGATTTAACACCTAGCTGCCATAACATCCCCTCAGAGATCTACCCTGCAGCGCTGGTCAATCAGATCAGAAACCACAGGTGGCGTCACGAACTATAACTACAATCCCCTGTAAATATTCCCCCATTGCATGACCGCCAGGGCCACGGACCGAGCTCTGCTGCCAGTGACAACTCCCATAGACTTCCATGGGCTCGGTGCCGAGTACCCCATAGCCCTGGTACCACCAAATGTGGTGCGCGTCATCTTCTGGCGTCACGAACAGGATCCGAAGCTTGCAAATTGTGAGTCCTGTGTTGCCTATATTGACTGTTTTGTGCAGAAAAGACTGTTTGCTGTTTTGGCATTTTTGGCGCCATTTTTCCGCCATTTTTCTGCTATATTCGCGCCCTGAGGCGCTGGGAATTAAGGTGGGCGTGCATTTGTGGGCGTACCTGAAAGAACGCGCTGTTTCCTGGACACGCCCCCAACGCTGACGCGGCGGCAGGTCCTGTGAGAGCGGCAGTAAACGCTCTGACATCCGAGCGCCAGCGACTCCGGTCCCGTCTTCACCGCTGTGTCTGCGGAGCTGCAGCCTTTGGAAAAGGTAGGCCCCGATTAAAGAAGGGGGCGCAAACATGTCACAGCAACCGGCAGACAGCGCGGCCCCAGCCGGTGGCCCCAATGACTTACCGCTTGGCGTTGTAGTGCAGGATGGAAATATGGGCCCCTCACCTGGTCCTGTGGTCCCGCCATGCCGCTAGCGCTCCCATACATGCCTGGAGCGAAGTGGCTCCCTCAGTACAGCGGTGAGCCAGACACCCTGCCAGGGTTCAAACGGAAAATATGCAGTGTACTGGACATGTACTCAATGACAGAGAAGCAAAAGTTGCAGTGGTAATAGGGCAGTTAGCTGGTGCTGCTGAGAGAGAAGTAGAGACTTGGACAGCTGCAGACCAGGAGTCGGTGCCTGCGATTCTCTTAAAGCTACAGGCTATCTTTGAGGACCGCACAGAAACAGATCTCCGGATGGCATTTTACCAATGCTCTCAGAGACCAGGTGACAGTATTAGGGACTACGCCTGCCGACTACAGGGGCCCTGCGAGCTCTCAAACAGGTTAACCCTATAAGTGCCAGTGATGAAAGCAAAATGTTGAAGGAACAATTTGTACGGGGACTGAGGTCCCAAGCGGAAGGCAGGACTGTGAACTGGTGGTCCTTGGATCATCCTGATGCTACCTTTGATGCCCTAAAGGATATGGCTATAAAAGGACTGTGACCCCTGGAAAAGCCTGAGTGGCAACTCAGTATCACCCGGGTGAAGCCACTCAAAAGCCGGCAGTATCCACCTTTTCCCCGCTGGTGGCAGAAGCCAAAACGAAGGTGGCACCCCCTACCGAGTTGGACTGTCTGCGCTCAGAAGTGCGCCAGCTGACTAAAAACCTGGCCACTGTAATGAGTGCCCTGCAACTGCGGAAAGAGGAAGGAGGAAAGATACTGCTAGCCGACTGTCCAGAGGATGTCCCTTGGATGAACCGGAGGAAATGGAGGATGTCGCCTCACCGGAGGACAACGCCACCCCCAGGAGCGACCCCTGATCAGTACCATCCTCACCGAGAGATCATCTGCTACCGCTGCAACCAAAAAGGTCATATGGCTCAGCAGTGTCCTTTTAAACGAGCCGATCCTGGGTCCGAGGGCCAACACTCAGGAGTAGACTCATCAGGCCCCTTAGACTGGAACCGCAGGTTTGTGGGAGGGAGACCCTACCTGTCCATCATCCTGGATGGGATCGCAATCCCTGCACTGCTAGACACTGGATCTCAGGTGACCATCATACCTGATGTCCTTTATAATAAATTCTGGTCCATGGACGGTCCCCAGCCCCCGAGCCC
>JARQOD010000009.1:94332389-94360562 GCA_033576555.1 Oophaga sylvatica | reverse complement strand
CCTTTTAATTTTTTTTTCTGGTTTCTGCAAACTTATTGTGTATGAACGTGAATTTTCCCTGATTATAACCTCAGTCTAGATTATTTTACCGTTTAACCATTTGGACTGTTTGCCTTTCACTTGCTATTCTATTTCAGGTTCTGACCTAAGGCTATTTCCTAACTATGCTCCCATCTAGAGATGAGCAAATCTGTTGAGATTCGAATTTGCTGACTTCTCCAAATTTTCCCCAAAAATTTGATTTGTGTCAAATAAATTTGAGTGAATTTTTTAGTAGTGGAAAGATTGTAGTTGCTCGCAAAATACATGTGGGGGAGAGGAGAGAGAGAGAAAAAACATAGTTGACCATAAGAGTTTGAAAATTACAGGTGATAAAGAGAGGATCCCACTTACCATAAGAGCTTACATTCTATAGAAGTCAGAGACTTACCCCGTGACTCTGAAAATGGAAAATGACTCTGCCGTACAAACTGTGCTCCCCTGGGAACTGCTGATTGTTGATGGTCCAGATACTGACCACCACTGGAAAAGTTATTGTAAGGTTGCAGCTGGACAAGTCCTGGATGGGAATTATATGTCACCGAAGTGGCTAGCCTTCATGATGTAGGAGGTGCAGGTTCCAATGCGGATAGTGCTCAGAGGTTTTTTTAATGGTCCCGGATTTCTAGGTCCGGGTTTTAGGTTCAACTAGAAGAGGTGGGTGGGACTGGCTGCTCCCTGTCTCCAATCTTTGCTGATCAATCCAATTAAAAGGCAGCTGTGCTGTCTCAGATATGGTCTGGAAGTAAAGGTAGAAAGACCAATTGTTGTGTATTGTTGTGTAATTGTTGTGTATTGGCCAGACTCTGCTAGAGATTAGCTAAAGGCTGGGTCTCACATAACGATACACCAGCGATCCCGACAACGATATGCACTTGTCAGAATCGCTGGTGTATCGCTACATGATCGCTGCTGAGCTGCCAAACAGGCAGCTCAGGCAGCGATCTGGGACAGCGACACTGCGGGTAACATCGCTTAGTTACCCGCAGTGTACCTTGGATACCAGCGCCCTGATGCAGGGAGCTGGTATCCAAGGTACACAGCGGGTTTCCAAGCGCTGCGCGGTGCCTGGAAACCCGCTGTGTACCTTGGATACCAGCTCCCTGCATCAGGGCGCTGGTATCCAAGGTACACAGCGGGTTTCTAGGCACAGCCCCGCGCCTGGAAACCCGCTGTGTACCTTGGTTACCAGCGGATCGCTGGTCTCCCGCCTGTCACACGCAGCGATGCGGGAAACCAGCGATCAAAAAAAGGTCCAGACATTTCAGCGACGATCAGCGATACCCGGCAGGGGGGCTGATCGTCGCTGAATGTCACACACAGCGATATCGCTGGTGAGCTCGCTGCTGCGTCACAAAACTAGTGACTCAGCAGCGATCTCGGTAGCGATATCGCTATGTGAGACGGGCCCTTTAGAGTGGACTGTACTTTAAATGGGTGAGCCTGTATCATTTGAAATAACTATTTTGTTTTTTATTATACCTTTGTGCTGGAGAAAGTTTACTTGTTTTCCTTTATGCTGAAGGCTTATGGACTTTAATAAACCTTCATGTTAAGCAAGATATTGCCTGCAAGTGTGAACACTACCGACTACTAGAGCGACTGAACCCCTACAGTATGCTAATCCTTAAAATGCCATAGCTGAAGAGTATTATGGGGAAGCCTGGGTGTCCAAGCAAAAAGACATCTTTCTGATGCTTCAGCAGTGTGAGAAATAGTGCCAGGCAAGGTTTTTTTTTTTTTTGCAAACCGCAAATTGAATGTCAAAATGTTAGAATTTGTGTGAAGCCTTGAATTTCAGAAAAGTCAACTCTAACTTGATATTCTATTTATCTCTACTCCCATTCCATCAACTGGTCTTTTACATCTGTGACAATTTCTTTGGAGATAACCCTTGGGTTAATGTCAGTGTTTTTTACTATTCAGTCCATATATTATCACGCGATCCTTTAATGCACTTGCTGGCCTGTACGCATCTGTGTTATGGACCCTGAATCCGCTTCCACCCCCGTATCTATATGTTGATGGTGAGGTCGGATCACGTGGGCCTCATGTAGTCCTGACATTTCCCTTTTGATTGACAGTGTTTTTGGTCTCCAGTTGACTAGTGAATTGGCACCTAGAAGAACTGGCTCTGACTCCAAGTTGCTGGAGGCTGCTCTTACTGGGCCTTCTGTTAGGAAGGGGACTGTTGTGGCATGATGCTAAGGCGCATTGGGTACAATCATGGATTTGAGTATATATGCATCCATAATTATGGAGTAGCTTGGCATGCTATGGTTGAGTGAATGTGTGTTAGTGGGACATGAGCAAAGCCCCGCCCCTGAGGTTCCAGTCAACAAAGGTGACAAAGAAGCTGTATTGAAGGCTGTGATGAGCACAGAGATGCTTCCTGTCTAGCAGGTCTAGAGCAAAGTGTCATTGCTTTATGATTGAGAGGCCAACAGGGTCAAAACACTGAGCATTTTCATAAGTGATAGCGTTGGGCCTACAAAAGGTACTCCTCGAAGAAATGTTCACATGAATTAAAGAGTTGAAACGTCTTTATAAAAAAAGTCGCTACTCAGTGCCATTGTACTATTCTAATTAATAGACTGTTTTAAGTGTAAGGGAGTGAAGGAGTATTACTGTTTCGCCCAGCCCTTAAGTGTATTTAATGTTTATGTAAATAGTCAGTTTAGTTATGAACATTCAGTGGTATTGCTACGTATTATGTATTACTGCTAATAGTTATGGTACTGCTCATGATGTGTTACCATTATGTATATATAATCTTTATTTTTATATAGCGCTAACATATTCCGCAGCGCTTTACAGTTTTGTACACATTATAGTCTACACAATCTAGATTCCCTATTTGTATGTTTTTGGAATGTGGGAGGAAACCGGAGAACCAGGAGGAAACCCACGCAAACTCCTTGCAGATGTTGTCCTTGGTGGGATTCGAACCTAGGACTCCAGCGCTGCAAGGCTGTAGTGCTATCCACTGAGCCACCGTGCTGCCCGTGTTTTGCCTATGTCTTGTGTTCCTTTGTATAATATTGTATGATGTTCTTCATTTATGTACAGCTTAGGGAAAGTTCTGTGCATCCTTTTGGGACAATAGAGGAGTGCACTTTAGTACATGGTTTCTATATCTGGGTAAGTGTAGTTCTGTTGCGGCCACTAGGTGGGGGTATACTAGGCCTTGTTAAGTATGGTTGCTGGATAGTTTCACATAGGGTTAAGTGTAGGAGGGGCTGCAGGGTAGTAGTGAGAGGTTCCTAGAAAGTTGGTTTAGACGGGGCCGGCGTGCCCAAGTGTCCACAAGGGCTTAGGCCCAGACAACCAGCAGCCATGCAACATTTAAGTACCGCAATCCACGTTACCCACGGCCGCTGCATAGTCTCGCAGTGGGCCCTTACAGAGAAGAAAGATGTGGCGTCTTACTGCATGGGCCAATGCTTTTAGGGCAGAAGTTGGCTGGACCAAGGAACTGAGGGGAGCTGGAGCTTCGACTTTTTCGGTACAGACAGGCCGGATGCTTCACCGGGGGCCACCAAATGTAGTGATTGATGAATTCAGTTCTAACGCGAAGCAGGCTGAAGGAAGTGTCATTATGGCGAGGTCAGGCCTGGAAGGAACTGGGGAGCAGTCTAGTACGGTCCAGGCGTGTACTGCACAGAAGTGACAGCAAAGCACTGAGAGATAAGGAAACAAACGAAACACCTGTTGTGCCAACTGTGGATGTAACGTGTGAAGAGTTAAGCGAAGAAAGGGTTCAAGTTATTTTGGACTGTGTCTCCATTACTGGGGGTCTCAAGGAAGAGAGACCGTCGGGGCCTGGGAGGTGCCCGGGAGGAGTGGAATCTGGAGATGCAGGAATGGCAGAGGGAAGAATACCGTTTCATGTAGGGGAAGGGCTGGACATGGATGTTACAGTAATCCAGGTCACAACTACAGTCCGGGCCCTCCCTTACATAAGCACTGTCTCCCAGTAAGTATTATAAAGCTTATGTGCCTGCCCACTGGCAGACACAGACCGATAAGGGCCACTGTGCAGGAACAGTATATGGGCCCTCTGCAGTCCAGTAGCTCATCATAATGCACAATTCCACCTGCATTGGAGGTAGAAATGGGCCCCCTTACCTCTCGGTCTCTAGGTTGCACCAATGATATGTCTGCCCTTGTGCCTCCCCATAAGTACTGTAACCATCATACTTCTGTGCCTCTTTGGGGAAAGGGTAAACATTTCCTGTGCACCATTTCTTCTCTCTCCTGCATATGACAGATCCACCTCCCAAGTTTTCATAGCTGTGCCAGTGAAGATGGAGAAAACACCCACTAATGATTGTGGAGCCATCCCGCCCTTTGTCATAAATAATACGGCAGATGTGGCCTCCATGGTAAACATGTTTCTTGCATCCATGGTCCATATGTCCTTGCATTTAAATGCAGCAGAATATCTTGTGCAGATTTTCCCTAATTGAAACTTTATGGTCACGAGTGCGTGGAATGTTTTGCAGACATCGATGCTGCTTGACTTCTTTAAATCCGAGAAAGCAATGAGAAATGTTAGGACATTTGGATTTTGACTTTTGTTCCGAGCTCTTGTGGTGACATGCGTAATTAGAAATAGTGATCCTCATTAAATGTGTGAACGTTTTATTAGTCTGGAGTGTGATTCTTCCCACTACAAAACGTGTTACATTACAATTCATTGTTTGGTGCTAATTAATATTCTGTGATAAATACACTCTTGACTTTCTGCTGCTTCTGAGAAGATTTAGGTACAGGATTTTTAGCATTTTCTTCTCTGTATCTGCAGCTGTATCTCCGCCATCACCCCACTTTGATATCAATGACCTTATCACTTGCAGTAGGAATACATTTAACACCCGGGGATGTGAGATCTCATTATATCACTTTGCATCAAGTCACCCATGTAAAGTTAACTCTATTTCTTTCTGATGCTCCAACCTGACAAATCCCTCTCAATTCATCAATTCTCGTCTTTTATTTTTTCGCCACGAGATCACTGACTGCATGTGGGCAGGTGAAATCATTATCCGTAGTGGAGACCGTGGGAAGTGATTTTTAGAGAACCCGTCATTATGGATCTACATTTTTCCTATGTAATGCACAATGATTGCCAAACCTTTCGTATCTGTTTGGATGTATTTTGGGACAACATAGGATAGTACTGGTTACTTTCATCATCACAATCAATACTTATATTGCTCCAATACATCCAAAATGAAAAATGTTTCAACTTTGGAATAGGTCTGCATTAAAAAAAAAGGTCTATTTGTGTGAGTCTGCAGCTCCTATGCAGTCCTATGCATCTCCATAGTAACAGACTGCAAACTCTGTGTAGTCTGATCCTGCAGTTACAACCTTCTGGCAGTACCCCGCTGTTCCCTATGTACATTTGATATGTTAGCATGATGTAAGGGACTCATTAAAGTAGTGTTTCACTAATATGATATTGATGACCCATCCCCAAGAGAAACCATCAATATCAGATGGGTGGTGGTCCGAGATCCTGCACTCCCATTAAAGATGAGTAGGTCACTTTACGCAACCCTGTTCCATGGTCCAGGTTCAGTACAAATTTCCTTACCATCCGGGATCCCAGGCTTTGCTTATGTTTAGCCGGGCTGTCAAGATGTCACGCCAGGCCGGTAAATCAAACACCAGACCAGAAAACCCATAAGATCAGGAAATGTTCGCAGTTCCTGACCATGGCTAGAGTGCACTGACATGGCTGTGGTTGCACAAAGCGATCGCTCATCTCTAACCTCTACTGATCACCTGTTCTCATTTTCGGCTACGGTTGGACATGAACAGTTGCAGAACTAAACAGCAAAAGCTTCATCAACTGTTTAGTGCAGTGTTTCTCAACTCCAGTCCTTAGGACCCACCAACAGGTCATGTTTTCAGGATTTCCTTAGTATTGCAAAGGTGATGGAATTAATGCTTGAGCAGGTGGTAAAATTATCACCTGTGCAATACTAAGGAAATCCTGAAAACATGACCTGTTGGTGGGTCCTGAGGACTGGAGTTGAGAAACACTGGTTTAGTGGATGCGGTTGGGTACTGCAGATTAGCTATACACTACATTGAATACTAGCTGATCTGCAGTACCCAGAAATGCCCCACTTAACAGTTGACGAAAATATGCTGTTCAGGTCTAACACTGTTTACATCAGGCTACCACTGAAGCTTAAAACAGTTAATCATGGGTATAACCATGTTTCAGACCACAACCTATCTGATATTCATAGGTCATCAATATCACAATAGGGAACTAACCTTTTAGGGGGAGTATGACAGCAGGTTTAGACCACAGTGTTCAGTGTTTGTAGAGTGTTATCATGGAAACACAGGTCTGCATAGGAGCTGTGGGCACAAAACTTAAATTAGGTAGTATTTAATTCTATTTTATTACCACTGTTCCCCTGACTATTACGTTTTTTTCTTTTTTTATATCCGTCATACGGTTCAAGAGATCTAGAGTTTTTATTGTGATATTTTGAGCAAATGTTTATGCTCTTCACAAAGGGGGCGTGGCTCACAGGATCCTCTGGGGCGTGTCTTAAGACTGATCTGCATTATTGCCCTGTGAGCCACTCCTTCTTTAATAAAGGCCATAAAATTAGCACTAAATAAAAAGGCCCATATCTCTGGAAACATATGATGCATTTTAAAAAGCGAAAAAAATCTGAACACTCAGGGAACTAGCAGGAATAAAGTAATAGGAAAAAATGACTTTTGAGCTGGTAACATATCCTCCTTAAATTGGGGGGAATTTTTTGCTCTATCGGTGCATTTTTAGCTACAAGGTGGAGGTCCTCCACTAGGACTTCCAAATCAAGTGATGGCCACTAATTACAAACTGAGATGTATATCAAATAGCAAACTATAAGGTTTTTTATGGCAGTCTATAGTGTGTACAGGGACATGGTCTAATTTTTGACAAAGTAAGACGCAATTATGGTACTTAATTTTAGGAATTGTTATATAACCTGGTTGGTTCCTCAGAGGTAAAGATCCACTTTGCTTTTCGTGTGAGCAGGAAAGACTAAATGGCTTTTTATATATAGTCAGTTTATTTTACAAGCCTTGTATAAAATAAATGTAAAATGCGTGTCCCGCATATGAAATAGCCGCTAATAAGCAATTTACGGCGATATCTTAAGAAAGCATCCTGCAATATAAGTTTATAAGATGTAGGGAGATAAATGTTATAAAGCAGGATAATAAATGAGTCTCATGAGCGCCTGCACCAGGCAGTAAAGATGTTTACACACATCCTCCAAGCATCAAATAGAAATGTGGGACATGTGGATGAAGAAATCTGTTTTAGCCCTAAAGAGCGTCTCTCATTTTAACGGATAGCAAACTGGGAAATTACTGAGGTTCCCTGTTTACAAGAATAAAAACACCACAACTTTTGCTACATTTGCTGCTGTTTTGTAGTGAAGGAACATAACGGAATTTGTTAGAAAAGTGTATTATGTGTACTTTTGTGTAAAACTAGATGATCAGGACAATTAGTGGTCTCCACATGAAGTGTGTTCTGTCTGTGTAGAAGAACTATGACCGAGGTCTAAAGGAAAGAAAGAGAGATTTTGTTTTGGCGCTCCTATGATCTGGAGAGAACCCCAAAATCATAGTGAAGACTTCAACTTTTGTACATGCAATGTGGAGGGATTTAACCTTAAAAATAGGAAGGAAATTACATACCCTATCAGTGATTTTTTCTTTGCCTCACGGTCCAGGAATACCTGTTCCTTCACCTCCAGAGACACTTGAAGATTCAGATGATTCAGAACATGAAGGATTCTGAAGACTTTCACGCTAGTCCAAACAAGCTACAACTTTTTTCACAGCTCGAATTAAATGATTTAGTCAAGAACTTGGACCTTCCTAAACATTCTGCACCATCTTTAGGCTCTAGGCTAAAGGAAAAGAACCTACTAGCCCCTGGTACCTGTTTTTCATGGTATAGAAGCTGAGAAAAAGGATTCCTTCTTTTTTTTTCCAAGATGGTGCTCTAGTGTATTGCACCAATGTTTCTGGGCTGATGGATAAATTTAATGTTGAGAACAATGTGAGCAAGTGGAGACTTTTTATTCATTCACCCCCAAAAAAAGTCTGGAAACTGTGCTACTGCACAATGGCAACAAGTATGCCTCAGTGCCTGTAGGGCATTCTGAGCACTTGATGGAAAGCTATGAGAATTTAGACTTTATTCTCAAGAAACTAAACTACAAAGATCAAGGATGGACAATATGTGGTGATCTGAAAGTTCTCTCTTTACTCCTTTGGCAGCAAGAAGGATACACAATGTACCCATGTTTTTTGTGTGAATTGGACAGCTGGAAAAACACTCATCACTGGAGCCAAAAAAGTTGGCCAATGAGAACGTCTTTGCAACCTGGACTCAAAACCATAGTTGCAGAAAGTTTAGTTGACCCCACTAAAGTTCTCCTGCCACCACTCCACATTAAGCTTGGATTGATGAAGAAGTTTGTGAAAGCTCTACCAAAAGGAGGAGAGACTTTTAAGTACCTGTGTACCAAGTTTCAGGGACTGTCCAAAGCAAAACTGAAGGAAGGCATTTTTAGGTCTGGATATTTGGAAACTCATGAAGGATGACGTGTTCAAAACAAAAATGAAAGCTGTTGCGAAAAGAGTTTGGGATCTATTAAAGAAGTAATGAAGAAATTTTGTAGGTAACAACAAAGATCCAAATTTTAAGCCCATCATGGAGAACATGCTGAAGTGTTTCAAAGCCTTGGGGTGTCCGATGAATCTGAAGTTACATTTTTTGCCCTCCCATTTGGACTAGTTTCCTGAAAACCTTGGTGCTGTTAGTGAAGACCAAGGAGAAAGATTTCATCAGGATATCAAGTAGATGGAATGATGATACCAAGGTAGATGGAACGTGAACATGATGGGGGAATACTGCTGGATGCTTCACAGAGAAGATCCACCGGCCTTCTATAAGAGAAAAGGTATGAAGGGAAGCTTTGAAGAGCAAATTATGAGAATTAATGTTCAATAAATTTATATATATAATATTGTGTACATTTTTGGCCATAATAAAGATTTTTCTTGTTCATCTCGCTTGCACGTAATTTCACTTGCATTTTGTGCAAAGTTCACCCGTGTTGGTTAAATATTTTTTCAATCGGGGCATAAGAAAACATAAGAGTCAGTCATTGAATTTGAAAAAAATTTCATAAACCCAAATTTTGCATACCTGTGTCATCATAGAGCTCAACCCAAACACTTTTAGTATTGACTAAGCTGAAGACCTCAGAAGAACTATATAAATGTTCATATTTCCATAATCTGTCAGATTCACATGCTATTTCCTACGAGTCTCCTTTCTGTAGATAAATTCAGCTTCTGTTTAAGGTTCATTGGTCTTTTAATCTTCCTGTTGGGACTCTTAAGATACATGACCTTGAAAACCTTGTTCAAGGACATTGCTCCTGTATTCTCCAAGAGTCCTGGAAACATCTGGACAGCACAGGTTGCCTCTGAAGATGATTTCCGGTGGAAGTGAAGGACTTCAGATTTTGTATTCCATAAGCCTAAAAAGTTTGACCAATGAATGATTCTTGCAGGCAGCGTCGCTCAGGTCCGTGTATACAGGAGAGATATCGTGTTCATGATTGCATTTGTTCATGTATCTTGTAGCTTCTTCGCAAGGAGAACGATTGATGATTCACTTACTAAATGCATAAAATTTTGATGACATCCTTACTGTATGTATAAATCAGATCCCCCAGTAGCCGAGCTCTTATAAATGTTTTTACTAGGGATTTATCAGTACAGCAAGTACACCGCCCGCATAAATATAATATACATGTAATAGGTACAGCGATACCCGGCCTCTGATAAATGCATCCGCCACAGACGCTGCATGTGTAAATGTGATTTATACATCCAGGGAGTCAGAATATATACCGACACATAGCGGGAAGGACATTCATTTCACGGCTGCTTTGCATAGGTCAAGGATCCAGGATTCAATCATTTAAAACAATTCCAGTTATAGCCATGTAATAAGCAGATGGAGTAAATATTAATAAGACTCCTGTAGTCTTGTATAATATCTGTCTGTGCATAGAATCGTCCTTAACCCATTTATTGCCAAGTCTTAAATGCATCTTCGCTCCTCGCACATGATAAAGGGGTTATTCAGGAATAGAAAAAAGTAAATAATGGAAACAACATTAGAAATAAATTGCTTTATACCTTTATTTGCAAATTACATTTGATTTGTCTAAGGCGGTAAAAACTCTAGAATTAATGTAGCTGTTATCACCAACAGAAACCTGTCCTAGAACATTAATAGGACAGGAGCCTGTGAGCTTGTGCAGTAGTGCGTGCTATAGATTATCTCCAGGTCACAGCAGCTGCACAGAGTTCAGAAAGACAGGATGGACAGCAGTGTGAGTAGCCTCGTCTTACCTCAGCACCACTAGTATCTCTGTTATTAGATCAGATAGACAGGGTGAACAGCAGTGCGAGCAGCCTCTTCTTACCTCAACACTCCTGGTATCCCTAGTATTAGATCAAATAGACAGGGTGGACAGCTGTTTGAGCAGCCTCGTCTTACCTTAGCACTCCTGGTATCTCAAGTATTAGATCAGATAGACAGTGTGGACAGCAGTGTGAGCAGCCTCATCTTACCTCAGCACTCCTGGTATATCCAGTATTAGATCAGATAGACAGGGTGGACAGCAGTGTGAGCAGTCTCTTCTAACCTCAGCACTCCTGGTATCTCCAGTATTAAATCAGATAGACAGTGTGGACAGCTGTGTGAGCAGCCTCATCTTACCTCAGCACTCCTGGTATATCCAGTATTAGATCAGATAGACAGGGTGGACAGCTGTGTGAGCAGCATCATCTTACCTCAGCACTCCTGGTATATCCAGTATTAGATCAGATAGACAGGGTGGACAGCTGTGTGAGCAGCATCATCTTACCTCAGCACTCCTGGTATATCCAGTATTAGATCAGATAGACAGGGTGGACAGCAGTGCTAGCAGCCTCTTCTTACCTCAGTACCGCTAGTATCTCCAATATTAGATCAGATAGACAGGGTGGACAGCTATGTGAGCAGCCTCTTCTTACCTCAGCACTCTTGGTATCTCCAGCATTAGATCAGATAGACAGGGAGGACAGCAGTGTGAGCAGCCTCTTCTTACCTCAGTACCGCTAGTATCTCCAATATTAAGGTATTGTCACACTAAGCGAGATCGGCTGTTAACTGGTTCATGCAGAATTACATGAACACCCGATTCTTACACTATAGCTGGTCCGAACAATGAAAGCAATTGTTACCATCCACCTTTTGTGTCTCCCCTTTTTCCTCATAGATTGTAAGCTTGCGAGCAGGGCCCTCATTCCTCTTGGTATCTACTTTGATCTGTGTTTATTGTTATGCTGTAATGTCTATTGTCTGTACAAGTCCCCTCTATAATGTAAAGTGCTGCGGAATATGTTAGCGCTATAGAAATAAAAATTATTATTATTATCGCTAACGAGAACGCTAAAGAGTCACCGATTTTATGACGCAGTAGCAATCTCGTTAGCGATGTCGCTGTATGTGACATGTAGCAGCGATGTGGTCCCTGCTGCGATGTCGCTGATCGCTTATGAACGTTCTGAACCGTTTTTTGGTCGTTGGTGTCCCACTGGTGAGCCCGAATCGCTGAGTGTGACACCCTTTATGAACGACTTCACCAGCATCGCAGGTGGGACTAGGTTTTCCCAATGACCGCAGAGGTCGTTATACAGATCGCTGATCTCTGATGAGATCTTTGTGTTTGGAAGCTAACTAGCAACCACATAGCGATTGCACTTGTGTGGCCCAGCTTCGCAAGGCACACCTGTCTCCTGGAAAATGCACAGGAAGGTAACTGTAAAGCTTGATATTCATTCACGCACACTTTCAGCATTGCCACTAGAGGCATATCAGACTATTTAGTAGTGTGATGTAGCAAAAGTTAGTCAGTCAAGCCTAGGGTGGCTCAGGAGTGAGTCATTCCAGTCAGAGCTCAGTCTGAGCTAGACAGAGGAGATTCAAGTTACTGTCTTTGGACAGAGAAGATCGGATTAGTCTTGGAGGGAGAGGAGAGAAGACTGAACCCACACAGAGCTTGTGTAGCTCATCTGATAAGAAAGTGGAGGCTAGTACGGGTGAAGTGAATCATCCTAGCCTAGTCAGAGCTGCCCCTTAACCTGCTACTCAGAACAAGCTGTCTGTGTTCCTTGAGAAGGAAGGAAAGGAATTACAGCAGTTATACCAACGAGTCAACTGAGAACAGGTCAGTGAGCACTGAAGGAAAGCTGACCTTTGTACGATTGCTACACGTGCTTATGTTAAGAGCGAGAGCAGGGCGAAGGGCGAGTGGAGAAGTAAGAGTGACAAAGGGACAAATCACCCTCACTCAGTTAACCGGACACCGGGGTCCGAAGCGTTGCTAGTGCTTCACGCCTAGTAATAAGAAAACCGGAGGCTTTCTGGACTACAAGTCGCAGAAGGTAGCCCTAAGTGCCGATACGTAACCGGAGTCAGGGAGAACAGGAGTCTAGCCTGATCAGCAAATATAGACTTAGTCCTCTCAACATCTGATAATCAGAGACATAGAAGGCTCCACCACAATGTTGGCCGGGCGCAGTGGCTATTGAAAGAGTTGCACTTGACTTTATGCAAGTTGTACTCACACACATTAAAAGGATAAAGGAGGCCTCTAACCTGCTCAACAGTTTCCTGAATGTGCATTCTCCAACCTGACCAGCTTCCCGGGACATACCTGCAACATCTACAAGTAAAGGTATGGAAAGAGACTGCATTGTGTGTGACTGAATTCTTATCTGCACCCTGCATCACCACCATAGACTTTGAGGGACAAGTCCCACCTGTGGGGGATTTAACACCTAGCTGCCATAACATCCCCTCAGAGATCTACCCTGCAGCGCTGGTCAATCAGATCAGAAACCACAGGTGGCGTCACGAACTATAACTACAATCCCCTGTAAATATTCCCCCATTGCATGACCGCCAGGGCCACGGACCGAGCTCTGCTGCCAGTGACAACTCCCATAGACTTCCATGGGCTCGGTGCCGAGTACCCCATAGCCCTGGTACCACCAAATGTGGTGCGCGTCATCTTCTGGCGTCACGAACAGGATCCGAAGCTTGCAAATTGTGAGTCCTGTGTTGCCTATATTGACTGTTTTGTGCAGAAAAGACTGTTTGCTGTTTTGTCATTTTTGGCGCCATTTTTCCGCCATTTTTCTGCTATATTCGTGCCCTGAGGCACTGGGAAAGAAGGTGGGCGTGCATTTGTGGGCGTACCTGAAAGAACGCGCTGTTTCCTGGACACGCCCCCAACGCTGACGCGGCGGCAGGTCCTGTGAGAGCGGCAGTAAACGCTCTGACATCCGAGCGCCAGCGACTCCGGTCCCGTCTTCACCGCTGTGTCTGCGGAGCTGCAGCCTTTGGAAAAGGTAGGCCCCGATTAAAGAAGGGGGCGCAAACATGTCACAGCAACCGGCAGACAGCGCGGCCCCAGCCGGTGGCCCCAATGACTTACCGCTTGGCGTTGTAGTGCAGGATGGAAATATGGGCCCCTCACCTGGTCCTGTGGTCCCGCTCATGCCGCTAGCGCTCCCATACATGCCTGGAGCGAAGTGGCTCCCTCAGTACAGCGGTGAGCCAGACACCCTGCCAGGGTTCAAACGGAAAATATGCAGTGTACTGGACATGTACTCAATGACAGAGAAGCAAAAAGTTGCAGTGGTAATAGGGCAGTTAGCTGGTGCTGCTGAGAGAGAAGTAGAGACTTGGACAGCTGCAGACCAGGAGTAGGTGCCTGCGATTCTCTTAAAGCTACAGGCTATCTTTGAGGACCGCACAGAAACAGATCTCCGGATGGCATTTTACCAATGCTCTCAGAGACCAGGTGACAGTATTAGGGACTACGCCTGCCGATTACAGGGGGCCCTGCGAGCTCTCAAACAGGTTAACCCTATAAGTGCCAGTGATGAAAGCAAAATGTTGAAGGAACAATTTGTACGGGGACTGAGGTCCCAAGCGGAAGGCAGGACTGTGAACTGGTGGTCCTTGGATCATCCTGATGCTACCTTTGATGCCCTAAAGGATATGGCTATAAAAGGACTGCGACCCCTGGAAAAGCCTGAGGTGGCAACTCAGTATCACCCGGGTGAAGCCACTCAAAAGCCGGCAGTATCCACCTTTTCCCCGCTGGTGGCAGAAGCCAAAACGAAGGTGGCACCCCCTACGAGTTGGACTGTCTGCGCTCAGAAGTGCGCCAGCTGACTAAAAACCTGGCCACTGTAATGAGTGCCCTGCAACTGCGGAAAGAGGAAGGAGGAAAGATACTGCTAGCCGACTGTCCAGAGGATGTCCCTTGGATGAACCGGAGGAAATGGAGGACGTCGCCTCACCGGAGGACAACGCCACCCCCAGGAGCGACCCCTGATCAGTACCATCCTCACCGAGAGATCATCTGCTACCGCTGCAACCAAAAAGGTCATATGGCTCAGCAGTGTCCTTTAAACGAGCCGATCCTGGGTCCGAGGGCCAACACTCAGGAGTAGACTCATCAGGCCCCTTAGACTGGAACCGCAGGTTTGTGGGAGGGAGACCCTACCTGTCCATCATCCTGGATGGGATCGCAATCCCTGCACTGCTAGACACTGGATCTCAGGTGACCATCATACCTGATGTCCTTTATAATAAATTCTGGTCCATGGACGGTCCCCAGCCCCCGAGCCCTGACTTTGTGGTGTACGCCTCTAATGGTCTCCCTGTTGAAATACTCGGAGCCAAAAATGTGGACGTAAAGGTGGGAAGAGTAGAGCTGGAGGATCAGGGACTCTTAGTAGTAAAGACTGTTAAATGAAGGAAAATGGTTAATGTGGTCTTAGGACTAACATTATTAGTAACTGTTGGAGAGGTTGTGTTTTTAGCTCCAACAGCTTGCTGAAGTTGCCAACCAAAGCAAAAGGGAGTGATCCAGGGGGAGATCCGGACCCTGATGTGCCAGCAGCAAGTGAAACTGACCGATGGTGAATTGGTAATGTACGGGTAACAGACCCGAATCCCATTGTGATACCCCCTATGAGTGAAATGCTTATATTGGTGTAGAGCAGCAATAGGTCTGAGAGGACAGAACTACCAAGCAGTAGTAGAGCCCCATCGTTCAGAGCACAGACCTACACTCTTGACTGCTAGAGGGGTAGTAGAAGTAATAAATGGGAGAGTACCAGTACGACTTCTCAACTGGGGAGAAGATGAAGTAAATTTACCACGTTATGCCACTATTGCTAAATTACATACCGTAGATAACAACTCTATTCTCACAACCGAGTCCTTAGCCTCCAGCCAACCAGCGGAGGATAATGATCCGGCAACTCAGGTGGCGGATTGGTGTCAGCAGCTCCATGTCAGGACAGGACACCACTTCCGCTCACCAGAGACAGGGAGTACTACGGGTGGTACAGGAGTACGCACAGGTATTTAGCAAACACCCACTTGACTTTGGGACAATTAAGGGAGTACAGCATCATATCCCTACAGGCAGTCATCCTCCCATCAAAGAGCGGTACAGGCCTATACCTCCAGCCCACTATCAGAAAGCTAAGGAAATGTTGCGTGACATGAAGGAAGCCGGGGTGATAAGGGATAGTTGTAGTCCCTGGGCAGCACCTCTAGTCCTAGTTAAGAAAAAGGATGGAAGCATGAGAATGTGTGTAGATTACAGACAAGTAAATCGCATTACACATAAAGATGCATACCCATTACCACACATTGAAGAATCCTTAGCTGCTTTAAAAACGGCTAACTACTTTTCCACCCTCGACCTCACTAGTGGGTACTGGCAAGTAGCTGTGGCTGAGGAGGATCGGGAGAAGACGGCTTTCACCACCCCAATGGGACTCTGTGAGTTTGACAGAATGCCGTTTGGACTCAGCAGTGCCCCGGGAACATTCCAGAGAGTGATGGAGAGCTGCCTGGGACATCTCAACTTTGAAACCGTGTTGCTGTACCTGGACGACATAATTGTGTACTCCAAGACGTATGAGGATCATCTGAAGCACCTGGCAGAGGTATTCGAGTCACTGTCCAAGTATGGGATGAAACTGAAGCCCTCAAAGTGCCATCTGCTCAAACGAAAGGTACAGTACTTGGGACATATTGTCAGCTCAGAAGGAGTAGCGCCGGACCCCGAGAAGGTCACGGCCATCCAGAAATGGCCGGAGCCGAAGAATCTCAAGGAGGTGCGCCAGTTCCTGGGACTGACAGGTTACTACAGGAGGTTTGTAAAAGACTACACCAAAAAAGCAGCGCCTCTGCAGGACCTCCTGGTAGGACAACCCCTCAAGAGCAGAAATCCTCCATTCCACTGGGGTAAAGAACAAGCTGAGGCATTCAAAGAGATGAAAGAGATCCTGACAGGCGATGAAATCTTAGCCTACCCTGATTACAGCCAACCGTTCCTGCTGTACACGGATGCCAGTAACGAAGGATTGGGAGCGGTCCTCAGTCAGAAGCAGAATGGCCAAGAAAAAGTCATCGCATATGCAAGCAGGAAGCTCCGGCCAACTGAGAGGAACCCAGAAAACTATAGCAGCTTCAAGTTGGAGTTCCTGGCGCTGGTCTGGGCCATTACAGAAAGATTCAAGCATTACCTTGCCTCCAACAAGTTCACTGCGTATACAGACAATAACCCCTTGACGCATCTTGAAACAGCCAAGCTGGGAGCCATGGAGCAACGTTGGATGGCTCGGCTGTCAAACTATCAATTTACCATCAAGTACAGGGCGGGCCGTAAAAATGCCAACGCTGACGCCTTGTCCCGAATGCCGCATGAATCCGACACGGAGGAAGAATCGGATGACCTGGAAGAGATTGAGCTACCTGCGTTCCACAGAAATGGGATGATCCATGAGCAACGAGCCTACAGAAAGCGGTGTGGTAAGACGCTAAACCCTTTACCTCATCACAGCTGGAAGGAGACTCAGGACAGCGATCCAGTGGTCAGCCGTATCAAGGAGTTGATAAGACAGGAAGGTTCCTCCTTGGAGAAGGATGCACCTATACCAGCAAAGCTCCTGTGGAACGAGAGAAGCCGTTGTTCATCTACCGTGAGAAGTTGTGCAGGAGATACGTCGACCCAAGGACCCATGAGATGGTTTGGCAGATAGTGGTCCCTAAAGCAGACATCCAAATGGTGTTAGAAGCCTACCACGATCAAGCGGGACACTTTGGCTGGAAAAAGCTGGAGACCCTGTTAGGTGTCGGTTCTACTGGGTAGGGATGCGCAGCTCCATCGAGAAGTGGTGCCGGAACTGTGGACCCTGTGGCCTCAGACGAAAAGACTACTGTAGTCAGAAGGCACCCCTGCAGCCTATCCAGACGACTCGTCCCTTGGAGATCGTGGCATTGGACCATGTTAAGTTGTCACCAAGCATGTCGGGATACTCATATGCCCTGACCATGGTGGATCACTATTCCAAATTTCTGGTGGTCGCCCCTGTCAAAGATCTGACAGCAGAAACAGCAGCAAAGACCTTCCAAGCAAGTTTCTGCAGACCACACGGATATCCAGAGCAGGTACTGACTGATCAAGGTCCAGCCTTTGAAGCTGAACTGTTTAAGGAATTCTGTCACTTGTATGGGTGTAAGAAGATCAGAACAACACCGTACCACCCTCAAACCAATGGCCTTTGTGAAAAGATGAATCACATTGTCATTGATTTACTGAAATCTGTACCACTGGAAGAAAGAAATCGGTGGCCAGACTTGTTACCTGACCTGGTCGACTTGTACAACCACATACCAGTAAGTTCCACCAACTGCACTCCAGCCTACCTTATGAGAGCAAGACCAGGAAAGCTGCCAATGGATTTGGAACTTGGCGTGGTAGAGCCAGAGGCTGATGACACTGCTGAAGATTGGGACACGAATCGACAGGAACAGTACAGGAGAGTACAAGCCTGCGTGGAAGATAGTCTCAATAAAGTAAGGGACAAGCAAGAGGAGAACTACAACAAAAATGCTCCCGCTAAGCCTTTTATGCCTGGAGAAATTGTGCTAAAAAGAAAAAGAAGAATGCACAAATTGGATGATCAGTGGGAACAAGAGCCATATGTTGTGCAAAATTCCAGATTTGATAACAGAAAAACCTGTATCATTAGTAAGGATGGAGGAAAAACGACTGCAACGGTGTCTAGAGATCATCTAAAGTTGTGTCCGGGCCCATTGAAGCTTCATGAGGAAGAACCTGTTGTCAATCAGGAAGAGAGTGATGAAGCGGTCATACATACGGATTTGGGGATTTACCTGCAGATTGGCCCAGAGTGGGAGAAGCTGTAATCATTCCTGTGCTGCAGTTTTATCAACCGCAAGAAAAATCTCTACATTCAGTCATACCAATGGTGCCAGTAGAGTCAGTTCCCGAAGGACCTGTCCCGGCAGAACCTCAACCAGAGGAACCCCAAGAAGCGGAACCACAAGAGGCAGCACCACAAGAAGAGGAATCCCCTGGCGGAGCAGTACCGCATCGCCCAGTCGCCAGCATGCTTGCCAGATCCCTAGAGAGGTGGGGTCGTATTTACAGTTTGCCGGCACGCAGAACAGATAGGCTAGAGACTACTATACCTGACACCACTCCACGTAGGTCAGAACGTACAACGAAAGGAAGGTTACCTATTCGTTATCAAGAGTAGTCCTAGTAAATTAGTCTAGTAGGACCCAGACAGGGTTTACTGGCAACTGAACATGTACAAAGTTTGAAGAAGTTTTATGAAAAATTTGCACTTTATAGAAATATTGAATAATGTTTATAACTATGCTTATTTAAAGTAGAATACCCGGCTGGGTAAAGAGTTAAAGTATAATGTGATTTTACTTGAAAAATGTTTTTATCATGCAAAGGACTGCGTGGCTGTGGACTTTGCCAGCCCAAAAACTTTCATTGTAAATAGTTCGCACTTCGGTGCCCCATTTTGGTTTTACATAAAGCCTTACTACCTCTGAAGAAAAACCCGTATGGTGTGGCCTAGAGTGAGGTCTGCAGCTCAGAAGTCCTGCAGCCCACCCAGGACCCACGTGGGAGGTTTTTGGTGCGGGTCCTCCACAAGAATCTTGTCTTATACTATGTATTTATTGAAAAGTATTTTGATAATTTTCTACTGATCTATGTACAAATTGTAACGTTCAAGAGTCCTTACCTCCCGCAAGGGATGAGTTATTATGTTGATGTTATATGCAAAACAAAAATGTTTTTCTTTTCTATTTCAGCCCGGGAGTGCTGAGTTTAACTAGGGGGGGATGTGTGGCCCACTTCGCAAGGCACACCTGTCTCCTGGAAAATGCACAGGAAGGTAACTGTAAAGCTTGATATTCATTCACGCACACTTCTCAGCATTGCCACTAGAGGCATATCAGACTATTTAGTAGTGTGACGTAGCAAAAGTTAGTCAGTCAAGCCTAGGGTGGCTCAGGAGTGAGTCATTCCAGTCAGAGCTCAGTCTGAGCTAGACAAGGAGATTCAAGTTACTGTCTTTGGACAGAGAAAATCGGATTAGTCTTGGAGGGAGAGGAGAGAAGACTGAACCCACACAGAGCTTGTGTAGCTCATCTGATAAGAAAGTGGAGGCTAGTACGGGTGAAGTGAATCATCCTAGCCTAGTCAGAGCTGCCCCTTAACCTGCTACTCAGAACAAGCTGTCTGTGTTCCTTGAGAAGGAAGGAAAGGAATTACAGCAGTTATACCAACGAGTCAACTGAGAACAGGTCAGTGAGCACTGAAGGAAAGCTGACCTTTGTACGATTGCTACACGTGCTTATGTTAAGAGCGAGAGCAGGGCGAAGGGCGAGTGGAGAAGTAAGAGTGACAAAGGGACAAATCACCCTCACTCAGTTAACCGGACACCGGGGTCCGAAGCGTTGCTAGTGCTTCACGCCTAGTAATAAGAAAACCGGAGGCTTTCTGGACTACAAGTCGCAGAAGGTAGCCCTAAGTGCCGATACGTAACCGGAGTCAGGGAGAACAGGAGTCTAGCCTGATCAGCAAATATAGACTTAGTCCTCTCAACATCTGATAATCAGAGACATAGAAGGCTCCACCACAATGTTGGCCGGGCGCAGTGGCTATTGAAAGAGTTGCACTTGACTTTATGCAAGTTGTACTCACACACTTTAAAAGGATAAAGGAGGCCTCTAACCTGCTCAACAGTTTCCTGAATGTGCATTCTCCAACCTGACCAGCTTCCCGGGACATACCTGCAACATCTACAAGTAAAGGTATGGAAAGAGACTGCATTGTGTGTGACTGAATTCTTATCTGCACCCTGCATCACCACCATAGACTTTGAGGGACCAGTCCCACCTGTGGGGGATTTAACACCTAGCTGCCATAACATCCCCTCAGAGATCTACCCTGCAGCGCTGGTCAATCAGATCAGAAACCACAGGTGGCGTCACGAACTATAACTACAATCCCCTGTAAATATTCCCCCATTGCATGACCGCCAGGGCCATGGACGAGCTCTGCTGCCAGTGACAACTCCCATAGACTTCCATGGGCTCGGTGCCGAGTACCCCATAGCCCTGGTACCACCAAATGTGGTGCGCGTCACACTAGCGATCTCGCCAGGTCTTTGTCGTTGTCGTGATCGCTAGTGCGATCGCTAAGTGTGACAGTGCCTTTAGATCAGATAGACATTGTTGGACAGCAGTGTGAGCAGCCTCTTCTTACCTCAGCACTCCTGGTATCTCCAGTATTAGATCAGATAGACAGGGTGGACAGCAGTGTGAGCAGCCTCTTCTTACCTCAGCACTCCTGGTATCTCCAGTATTAGATCAGATAGACAGGGTGGACAGCAGTGTGAGCAGCCTCTTCTTACCTCAGCACTCCTGGTATCTCCAGTATTGATCAGATAGACAGGGTGGACAGCAGTGTGAGCAGCCTCTTCTTACCTCAGCACTCCTGGTATCTCCAGTATTAGATCAGATAGACAGGGTGGACAGATGTGACAGCTTTTTACCTCACACTCCTGGTATCTAGTATAGATAGATAGACAGTGCACAGTGTGAGCTTCTTCTACCTCAGCACTCCTGGTATCTCCAGTATTAGATCAGATAGACAGGGTGGACAGCAGTGTGAGCAGCCTCTTCTTACCTCAGCACTCCTGGTATCTCCAGTATTAGATCAGATAGACAGGGTGGACAGCAGTGTGAGCAGCCTTTCTTACCTCAGCACTCCTGGTATCTCCAGTATTAGATCAGATAGACAGGGTGGACAGCAGTGTGAGCAGCCTCTTCTTACCTCAGCACTCCTGTTATCCTTAGTCCTTCGTATTGGATCAGAATGTCCACTGGGATTACATCTTCCTACTAATGAATGGAAGGGGGAAAAACCTATACTGCACATGTACATAAACCTATGTTCTATTAACTTCCAAAGACAGGTTTATGTCAGTGTAAAAAGGCAGTGGTCACTTTAATTGTACAGTTATTAACTCCCTAGACAAATTGTGTCATTTGCTAATTAAATGTATTTATGAACTTATATTTATATTTTATTTAGATATTTTTTTTCCTTTTCTTGGAGAACTCCTTTTAATAATGTTTGCGCATACTTCAAAATTCTTTAATCCAGTGTAATTTATCCTCTCTTGCTAATTCCCCTGTCCCTTGCCGCAGCTGTGGTGGTCCTGCTAGTCCTTCAGTGATGACTAGCTGACATTGCACATATGACAGATGCAGTCAATGTGGACAGTAATTGACTGGTGATGTTATTTTTTTTTTGTTTATCTTGTTCAGTGTCTTCATTAATTTTATTTTACATCATCTGTCATGGTGTTTTACAGAACAAGAAAAAATGTTTAAAATTTTTGCAAAACATTACACCCAATTTGTCCACAAGTCGTTCCTCGTACGCCAGCTCATCTTCATTCCCATTAATAGGTGTCTTGCACATTTGCATTTTTATCTTGAAAAAAGCGTCAGTCGGGCTCAAATTGCGTTGGTGCAATAAAAAAAAACCTTAATTTTACACCATTGAGGATTCTTCATTTTTGCAAGCGCAGCCCAGGTACTGTGATCTCTCTACTAAAGTGAATAGCCATCTGAAAGAATTTTTCCTCCAGTCTTGGGGGCTACAAGTCACGGTCCACTTGCTTCTCGTGGCTCTGGTCATTCGATCTCTTACTCAAGTCTGGTCACTCGGTTCTTCTCTCGGATCTGGTCAATCGATTTTTCTCTTGGTTTGGAGTCTGGTGTAATCACTCAATTCCTCACTCGGATCTGGCCACTTGATTTTCCACTCGGATATGGTCACTCGAAATGCTGACTATAATCAAAACTCAAACAAAAATTGTTCTACTCTTGGAGGTCAGTGTTTCCATCTGGTCCACACAATCTTTGTACTCATTTTCCATATTGCTTGTGGATCTCATGCTATCTGTAAATCTCGCTGTATTACATGCAAAGCATTAACAGGAATGCAGTGGGGTTTTAGGTAGCAGATGCATAAAAAAGAGTTATTTGCACGAATCCCGCTGATCCTGCTCCTTACAGAAAGCAGTAAGCCACCTATTGTATTGTGAAAAAAATAGCAAATAGATTGGTTTCTGCCGGGAAATAAAAAGAAAAACAGCTCTGTCGAAGATGACTTAGTCTTGTCTCGACTTCCTTTCCCAGAATTTTGTGGGGCTCCTCATCCTCCTGCTCACAGCGCCCTGAGATAGCCATGTGGCATAATCTGGTTAGGGATCTTAATGCTGATATTGTGTCTTCTACTGCCCACCGCTTTTCTTCCAAGCATCAAAACATATTTATTGTGCTTCTTAAAAGCTGTTAAACCTGTCATAAGAGAAATAAAGTGGTGAGAGGGGCAGAAAGTTATGTGCATGGGAAACGCCGGGAACAACTTCACAGGTTTACTTGATCTATAGGCATATAGGTTTCTATTAATATACAGCGCCTGCTGCTTGGATACTAGGCATGTATCCACCTCCTAAAATACAATCTGACGAGTAAAGCCCGTCTCACATAGCAAGATCGCTAGCGAGATCGCTGAAGCGTCACCGATTTTGTGACGCAACAGCGACCTAGCCAGTGATCTCGCTACATGTGACACGCAGCGGCGATCGGCCCCCCTGCTGGATATCGCTGATGGTCCTCGATTGTCCTGGACCATTTTTTTCATCGTTGGTGTCCCGCTGGCCAGCGCGCATCGCTGCGTGTGACAGTGGGATACCAACGATCAGCGAGCTCCCAGCGCCGTACAGCAGACGCTGGGAGCTGGTATCCAGGGTAAACATCGGGTAACTAAGCGCCGCGCGGCGCTTAGTTACCGATGTTTACCCTGGATACCAGCGTGCTCGCTGGTCCTGATCGCTGGTAAGTCTGCCTATGTACAGCTCACCAGCGATCAGCTAACGATGTCCCAGCGATCCCATCCATGTCGGATCGTTGGTGGGATCGCTGGGACATTGAAGAGTGTAACGGGGCCCTAAAAGTACGACGAAGCAAGCTTCTCCTTCTACAAGAATTTCAATAGAAATTAGCAAGGGCAGCGTATGAGCCCTCTCAATCCAAATCCGTCTGACTTCTGTCATACATATACAGCCAATGTCGGGAGAAGTGAGCAGGTGACAGGCAGGGGTCAGATCCATTTGGCACCAGATCACCTCTACCAACTCACGGTACCATAGCGGTCAAGTGGCCTGCCTCCATTGGCCTAATAGCACAGGACACATGGTAGGGGAGGACCCCATAACAGATCTTATTTTGAAGCTATAGGTTACGTATCAGGAAAATAATAGGGATTTCTACCTACCAAATGTATCTGTTTATTGCCCCTATTAAAGATTCTCATGGGATAAGACAAAACTCCGCTTCCATACATCTGAATGCCAAGCTTTCACATTTTTCAGTGGGGAAAGGGCAGTAAGCCACTTCGGGAGTAAGCCGAAAAAAACGGATGTTCAAACTTATTCTATCCAATCCCTTCCTCCCCAATCATCATCTGTCCATGGAGAGTCAGGAGACTCACCATACAAATTAGATGGGTTCCACTGACTCGTATCTAACGTATGAGGTCTTGAAGTACCACCCAAAGACAAAAATTATTTTGAAAAGTGAAGAGTGAGATTGTCAGGTAAAATAGTAGGAGGGAGAATAATCTTCTATGTGTAGGCGTGAAATTAGGATTGACTCATCACATGCAATTCATTGTCTAAAATTAGATCTCGATAAGTGTTTGGGGATGATCCTACTATTCTTACTCCACTGTATGACTACGTGCTGCAGTCATTTTGTAGATGATGTGGGAGGTATTGCTTATCTTCCACATAAACCGCTTAATGGGGTTGTTAGAAAATGTATTTTCGTGTACGCAATTAGGGAATTCAATAGAGTAGGGTCAACTGTTCATTTCTTAACCAGTGTGGAGAGAAGATGCAAAGAGCGCTTGGAGGAGCTGTCCTGTCTTATCTTACACAGACAAACCAATAATTGGAAAAGGCACCTTGTAACGCATTTGTTAGATTTCCCAATAGATTACAACTGAATGCTGGAGATTCCAACAGAGAGATACTTTGGGATCAACTTATTCTCAAGGGATCATTCAAACAAGACGTTATTGTTCAAACCCATTTAAATACGTTCCTGTACCACAACATCATGGTAAAAAGTAATTTGCTATGCCATGATGTGTGTTTGTCTGTGTGTATGTAATATATACAGTTGGGGTCAAAGTTTACATACCCCGGCAGAATTTTTGCTTTCTTGGCCTTTTTTCAGAGTATATGAATAATAACACCAAAACTTTCTCCAATCATGGTTAGTGGTTGGGTGAAGCCATTTATTGTCAAACTACTGTGTTTTCTCTTTTTAAATCATAATGACAACCCAAAACATCCAAACGACCTTGAGCAAAAGTTTACATTCCCTGGTGATTTTGGCCTGATAACATGCACAGAAGTTGACACAAATGGGTTTGACTGGCTACTAAAGGTAACATCCTCACCTGTGACCTGTTTGCTTGTAATCAGTGTGTGTGTGCATAAAAGCTGAGTGAGTTTCTGGGATCCAGACAGACTCTTGCATCCTTCATCCAGCCACTGATGTTTCTGGATTGTGAGTCATGGGGAAAGCAAAAGAATTGGCAACGGATCTATGGCAAAAGGTAGTTGAACTGTATAAAACAGGAAAGGGATACAAAAAGATATCCAAGGAATTGGTAATGCCAGTCAGTAGAGTTCAAACTGTGATTAACAAATGGAAAATTGGGGGCTCTGTGAAAACAAAACCACGGTCAGGTAGACCAACAAAAATTTTGTCCACAACTGTCGGGAAAATTGTTTGTGATGCAAAGAAAAACCCACAGATAACATCAGCTGAAATACTGGACTCTCTGAAAACTAGTGGTGTGGCTGTTTCAAGATGCACAATAAAGAGGCACTTGAAGAAAAATGGGCTGCATGGTCGAGTCGCCAGAAGTAAGCCATTACTGCGCAAATGTTACAAAGTATCTCACCTACAATATGCAACACAGCACAGAGACAAGCCTCAAAACTTGAGGAACAAGGTAGTTTGGAGTAATGAGACCAAAATTTAAATTTTTGGCCACAACCATAAACGTTACATTTGGAGAGAGGTCAACAAGGCCTATGATGAAAGGAACACCATTCCTACTGTAAAACATGAAGGTGGATTGCTGATGTTTTGGGGATGTGTGAGCTACAAAGGCACAGGAAACTTGGTCAAAGTTGAAGGAAAGATAAATGCAGCATTTTATCAGAAAAAACTGGTGGCAAATTTGCAGTCATCAGCCCAGAAGCTGCGCATGGGACGTACTTGGATGTTCCAACATGACAACGATCCAAAACACAAGGCCAAGTCAACCAATCATTGGAAACAGCAGAACAAAGTGAAGGTTCTGGAGTGGCCATCTCAGTCTTCTGACCTCAATATAATTGAGCCACTCTGGGAAGATCTCAAGTGCATAGTTCATGCTAGACAGCCCAGGAATTTACAGGAACTGGAGGCTTTTTGAGAAGAAGAGTGGACAGCTTTACCATCTGAGAAAATAAAGAACCTCATAAACAACTACCACAAAAGACTTCAAGCTGTCATTGATGTTAGAGGGGCAATACATGATATTAAGAAATGGGGTGTGTGAACTTTTGATCAGGGTCATTTGGTTTTCTTCTGGTGACTTGACCATGCAACCCATTTTTCTAACAGACCCATATAACATACTAGATTAGAGTGCTATCTGGAAAACTTGAACATGTAAAAATCTTCAGACTTAAGAATGAACAATACAGAGGTCTCAGAGCCGAAATTCCTCCGATTAATGCATGTGAATAAGGTATTTTATAATTAATTTTCATGCACTGGAAAAAATCCATCCAGAGTAATGAACACACTGGAGATATTAAAATCCGCAACATGTTCAATATCTTGTTGTATTCTGCATGGAAAAGCCATATATTAGTTTTATTGTAATACCATAGAGATGAGGGATAAAATGTGGCACAAATCAGGGTTTTAGCCTTGGATTGTCTAAAAAAAAATCAGTGGTGGATTTTCAAAACTAATACTGTAATAATTTTCTATTGGCTCAATTTCCCAGTTAATGTGCTTCCATATATTTTTCCTGCTGTCACTATGAAAACAACAATGTAACATGATCAGTGTAAGTATCTGCGTATTCTGGATGTCAAACTCAAATACACAGAGGACCAAAATTAAAAACTTGGGCAAAGTTGTGGGCCAACATTGTTATTTATTGAAAAAAAAATGTCTACAATTGAGGAAGTTTTTCCCTATCATCAAATATAATGATTAAATTGTTCATATGGAAACAAACTTAAAGGGGTTGTCCCATGAACAAAGTACATTTAGAGTGAAATAAAACACATAATCACAAATGGGGCATAATGTAATAGTATCACGTCATGTAAGAGCAGTAAAAAGCATATGGCCCAATGACCTATTTTAAATATGTAATAACAAAGGATAAAAACAATCTTGAATTAATAAATACAGATAATAATGTATGATGCCAACAAATGTGCCCCCAAACGCAGTATGATACCCTCACAGTAAATTCCTCCACACGCACGGTATGATGACCCTGCTGTATCCCGCAGTAAAGTATGATGACCCCCAACACAGTATGATACTGCAACTCTGCTTCCCACATAGCCCTCCATACAGTATAATGGGCCCTCCCAGTCTTCCATATAAAATAACAGACCTCACCTAGTCCTTGATACAGAATAATGGGCCGCCTCATTGTCCTCCATACAGTATAATGGGCCCTCCCAGTTTTCCCTATAAAATATCAGACCTCACCTAGTCCTTGATACAGAATAATGGGCCGCCTCATTGCCCTCCATGCAGTATAATGGGCCCTCCCAGTCTTCCATATAAAATATCAGGCCTCACCAAGTCCTTGATACAGAATAATGGGTCACATCATTGTCCTCCATGCAGTATAATGGGCCCTCCCAGTCTTCCATATAAAATAGCAGATCTCACCTAGTCCTTGATACAGAATAATGGGCCACCTCATTGCCCTCCATACAGTATAATGGATATTCCTACATGCAGTATAATGGCCCAATATAGTCATCCATATAGTATAATGGGCCCCATATAGTCATCAATACATTATGAGCCCCGTATAGTTCTCCATACAGTATAATTGGCCCCACACAGTCCTCCATACAATATAATGTGCCCCATATAGTCATCCACATAGTATAGTGGGCCCCCCTTAGTCCTCTATACAGTATAATGACCACACACAGTCCCCAGGACAAATGCAATCACCCTGAAGGCCAGATTTGACCCGCGGTCCAGAGTTTGACACATGTGTGCTCTAAATAAATCAGACCCTTTTCTACTCCTCTCCACCCACCTCCCAGTATTTTCCTATGTTACTATATTTTCATATTTTTGATGGTTTCTAAACTCTCAAAGAAAAACTTTGTTTTCCATAGAAACCAATAAAACAAAGAAATAGAACTTGTACTGTGCTTGCTATGGGAAACAAGGACAATTACTCTTTTGGG
>JARQOD010000009.1:94267137-94332289 GCA_033576555.1 Oophaga sylvatica | reverse complement strand
ATTGTACAGCAGTAGGTACCGGATCACGGGGAGGGGGCTTTTTCCCAGCTGCGGAACTTCTGCGGCTGGTGCTCCTGGCCATTGAAGAGGAGCGCTCTGTCTGCTGCTGCTGCTGGCTCTCCTGTTGCACCGAGGGAGCCTCTGCAGTGTCCATCGTAAAAAAATGGGGCAGAAGCGCTTTACCTCCTTCCTAGGCTCCTTATATCCTCCCCCGGATATCCGGATCAGCAGGTCTGGCCAGGGGTCCACCCCCTCCTACTCCCCGCCCCACGGCCCCCCCCTGCACCTCCCCGCCGTCCCCACAGCAGGCGCCGTCCCGACGATGCAGCCGCCAGAATTTTCAAAAAAACGCCGGCCGGCGTCTTACTTCCGGTTCCGGTGGTGGAGACTCCGCCCCCTTTTTTCCCCCGCTCGCACGGACCGACGGAGGTAAGCACAATCCCCCGCTACATCGCCCCCCCAAGCGGAGATCTCCCCCGACCTCAGCCGCGCCGCTGCAACAGCGGCGCACGATTGAAATTTCAAAAACCCCGCCGCGCCGTCCATAGCAGTGACGCGCGGCGGGAAATTCAAAACCGCCCGCCGCGCCGTCCATAACAGTGACGCGCGGCGGGAAATTCAAAAAACCCCCGCCGCGCCGTTCACAGCAGTGACGCGGCGGGAAATTCAAATTAAAAAAAAAATTTTCTTTTTTTTTTTTTTTTTAAAAAATCACGGCTGCACCCTCAAGAGGCCCCCACCATGACAGGACCACAGAGAGGACAGGGAGAAGGCATCGGGACCAGGGAGAGGGGGGGGAATACTTACCTACCGGCGCTGGCTGGGAGACAGAGATCCTCTGGATACTGCTCCACCTGCTCCGCACACTGCCGTGGAATCCTACCCGGACCCACCGTGGCGCTTCCAGGGGCTCCGCACCGGCCGAGGTAGGAGATTCCCCCCCGCTACCTGGGTCGACCGGCCGGCCTGGGTCCTCCTGAAGATCTTCATCTGTAGGAAACCCGTCCTTTAGGAACAGGAAACCAACTGATGTGTGGGAGAGGTGCCGCCCTTTTATATCTGTAGTTTCCTGTTCCTAAGGGCGGATCCCCTCTCTCTGTAGTGCTGTCATGGACGTTCGAATAAAAAAGTCACTTAAAAAATTGTAAATGATGAATCTACGGCCCTTTATCTATTTCATTGTACAATATAAAGTTGATTAGTGCAGGAAAAAAGTATTTTAAATAATCCGGAATCAACAGAGGCCATATTGAAAATGTAGCTAAATATCCGGGGACACCAAGAGATAGTCAGACGATACCTTTTCTCTTCTTCTGTCCCATGCCAGACAGTAGCCAGGTCTAAGTCACCATTCCCATCAATGTTAACATACGTATATACACACTGCAATCTTTAATGTTCGGGATGATGTGTACCTTGATGCGGATGTTGATTTGAATTCACGTTCTCTAGAGAAAGTCGTAAACTTTGACCTTAGTTGGGCCTAGGAAGGTTTGCAGTTTCTTAGATGCTCTCCTGAGATGTTTCACCACTGTTTTTAGTCTTCTTTGCTCAACGTTAGTCCAGGACTAATATATTAATGACTTATTCTTTAGATAGACCATCAATATGAGATCTGTGGGGGGCTGACTCCCGGCAACCCGATGATCAGCTGATATCGGCTCCAGAAATGGCAGGATGTAAGCAATGTACAGAGTGGAACACAGCAGCGCCATACATTGTGTAGTGTCGCTGCCAAGTACTTAAGGTTATCTCCTATTCAAGAAATAGCAATCAGCTACTTTCTACTGTTGCTCCAGCTCCCTTCTCACAGCCACAGTCTGGCAGAAAATAAAGAGAGAATGCAGCATCATCCCCCTCCTCCCCTCTCTCTACACTTCCCTGTGTCTTCCTTTACTGTGTTACTGAAGGCAACTTTTTTTTTACCAATTGTCGTTTCTGGATATTTAGAAAGTTGACAGTGCGGGATGGATAGGAAGATGCCATTTTCCCAACTAAAAATTTATAACACAAAGTTTTATACATTCTTAGATATTACCGATTGATGAAAAAAAGTGGTAAGTACTCAAGTTTAAAGGAGAAATTACTTGTTTACATAGGAGGTATTGGGAATTTAGATTCTTCCAAATCATATACTTTATCGAAGGTTCAGCCTGTGTAACAATGGGAATATGGGAGGAGGAAAATACTTTTGTGTATCGCTGTATTCACACAAAAAATAATTAAACTAGACAACCTTGTATGAAACATTTGACTTCACAAAGAGTAAAGATGAGCGAATCTGCAGGAATTTGAATGTCAGATTCGCTCAGATTTGAACAGGAAACTTGATTTGCATCAAATATATTTGGTATAAACTATGGTAAATCTGTAAGAAGGGCATTTTAAAAAAATCTTATACTCCCTATATCTCATATCTCTACCGCTGCAGCAAATCCTCCGATTGACTCCTCTGTCTTCTTCTCACCCTGGGAGTCCAGTACTGCTATTCTTTACTAGGCCCAATGCCTTCACATGGATGTTAGTGATATGCATTGCTCTGCATGTGATAATGTACTGGTGTAAAGAGTGAAACATTGCAGCACTGGAGGGGAACAAGGAGGCTGAAGGGGTGTGATTTTAAGACCAAATGCTGGTGGGACAAGTGTGGGGAGGGCCAGGGAGATTAGTTGTTTTTTGGAACCTCTTCCCAGCCTTCACAATCCAGCGAAAGTGACAACCACTGGCCACCATTTTGCTGGATTTGCGCAAATCGAATTCCAAAAATTTTGAATCCCTTAGAATTTGATTATTTGAGAGGTAAAATTTGAAATGAATCTGAATTGCTTAGAATCGATTCATTCATCACTGGCAAAGACCCTTTTCAACATATCCTTAGGAAACTAACAAATATGTTAATTATAACTATGCTTAATTTGTGAGAATTTTGCCAAAACTAATTAATAATGAAAAGAATGTTTGTTGTCTTAACAGGGTTTAAGACTTTTTTTTCGCTACTAATAAGTACAGATGTTTATATATTTGAGGATTGAAGGAAAACAAATTTCATTAAAAATCAATTTTTTTATTGATTATCCATAAGATATAGAAAAAAGATTAACCCCTTCATGACCTTGCCATTTTTTAAATTCTGAACAGTGTCCCTTTATGAGGTAATAACTCAGGAACGCTTCAACGGATCATAGCGATTCTGAGATTGTTTTTTTGTGACATATTGGCTTCATGTTCGTGTTAAATTTAGGTCGATAATTTTTGAATTTATTTGTGAAAAAATTTGAAATTTTGCGAAAATTTTGACATTTTAACAATTTTCAATTTTTGAATTTTTATTCTGTTAAACCAGAGAGTTATGTGACACAAAATAGTTAATAAATTACATTTCCCACTTGTGTTCTTTGCATCAGCACAATTTTGGAAGCAAAAATTTTTTTTCTTATGAAGTTATAAGGGTTAAAAGTTGACCATCGATTTCTCATTTTTACAGCAAAATTTACAAAACCTTATTTTTAGGGACCACCTCACATTTGAAGACACTTTTGAGGGGTCTATATGGTAGCAAATACCCAAAAGTGACACGATTATAAAAACTGAACCCCTCAAGCTACTCAAAACTACATTCAAGAAGATTATTAACCCTTCAGGTGCTTCACAGGAACTAAAGCAACGTGGAAGGAAAAAATGGACATTTTAATTTTTCAAACAAAAATTTTATTTTAGCATCAATTTTTTCATTTTCACATGGGCAACAGGATAAAATGGATCATAAAATTTGTTGGGCAATTTCTGCTGAGTACACAGATACCTGATATGTTGTCATAAACCAATGTTTGGGCGCACGGCAGGGCTCAGAAGGGAAGGAGCGCCATTTGACTTTAATGGAAATTAGCTCAAATCGTTAGCGGACACCATGTCGTGTTTGGAGAGCCCCTGTGTGCCGAAACTTTGGAGCTCCCCATAAATGACCACATTTTGGAAACAAGACCCCCTAAGGAACTTATTTAGATGCACAGTGAGCACTTTGAACCCCCAGGTGCTATACAGAAGTTTATAACGCACAGCCTTGAAAATAAAAAAATATTTTTTTCTCAAAAAATGATTTTTTTAGCCCCCTATTTTTTATTTTCACAATGGTTACAGGAGAAATTGGACCCCAAAAGTTGTTGTCCAGTTTGTCCTGAGTACGCTGGTACCCCATATGTGGGGGGTAACCACTGTTTGGGCACACGTCAGTGCTCGGAAGGGATGTAGTGACGCTTTGAAATGCTGACTTGATGGAATGGTCTGCGGGCATCTTGCTATGTTTGCAGAGTCCCTGATGTGCCCAAACAGTAGAAACCAACCACAAGTGACCCCATTTTGTAAACTAAACCCCCCAAGGAACTTATTCAGATGTGTGGTGAGCACCTTGTACCCCATGTGCTTCACATAAGTTTATAATGCAGAGCTGTAAAAACAAAAAATCATTTATTTCCTCAAAAACTGATTTTTTTAACCCACTATTTTTTATTTTCACAAGGGTAACAGGAGAAATTGGACCACAAAAGTTGTTGTACAGTTTGTCCTAAGTACACTGGTACCCCATATGTGGGAGAAAACTACTGTATGGGCACACGTGGGGGCTCGGAAGGGAAGTAGTGATGTTTTGAAATGCCGACTTGATGGAATGGTCTGTGGGCATCATGTTACGTTTGCAGAGCCCATGATGTGCCTAAACAGTAGAAACCCCCCCAAGTGACCCCATTTTGGAAACTAGATCCCCAAGGAACTCCTCTAGATGTGTGGTGAGCACTTTGAATCTCCAATTTCTTCCCAGAAGTTTATAACGCAGAGCTGTGAAAATAAAGAAAAAATTTTTTTTCCACAAAAACAATTTTTTTAGGCCACAATTTTTTTCCCCAAGACTAACTGGAGAAATTAGACACCCAAAGTTCTTGTGCAATTTTTACTGAGTACGCTGATACCCCATATGTGGGGTTAAACCACTGTTTGGCCACACGTCGGGGCTCGGAATAAAGGGAGCACTGTTTCACTTTTAACAGCCAATCAGAGCGATCGTAGCCACGTAGGGGTTAAGCCAACCCCCCTGTGGTGAAGCACAAAGGGTCTTGTGCCTGCGTGTTGGGTAACCTTTCAGTGACCACGGTCACCCGACCCGCAGGAACGCGATCCTTTCATGACACATACGCTGTGTCACAGGTCATGAAGGGGTTTAAAATCCACATGGCATGGTCTGAAAATTCACCGACGCAGTTTTGGCATCTCAGTGCTCTTATTCGTGCATATCATGTGGATTTTAACATTTTTTATGAATAATCAATATAGAAGTAACAGATTTTTAATATGATTTATGGATGTGCCGTTTTATTTCAATCTTCAAAAAAATTTGGCAAATTGGAAGTCCACAACAGGACACCCAGAGATATGGATAAGATGTGGGAAAATACAGACACGGTGAGCTCGTATGACTTTCTGGTGTATATCTATAGATATTTATAATTGTTGAGTTCTGAAACATGACCACAGGCTAAACATAGAGGTAAGCCTTGATGATGTTCTTGTAAGGTGGCTAGGGTGGTAGTTGTGGCAACGGGCTGTACTGTTCCCACAACCTGGCGTCCCACAGATAAAACACGGGGTACACTTGTCACTATAGCATACCCTCAAAAGATACATCTTTGTGTATTACCCTGTATCCTATACACATAGATGCGTCTTTTTTGCACTTCTTCGGCAATACATGCCCCCACCTCACATGTGCTCTCCCCTGATGACATCTCATTACTTAGATAGAAACGTGTCGGGGGACATGATCTATTTTGGGGGAATATAGCCAGAACTACACTAGGGTATTGCCCTTTTTAGGGCAGAGAAAATGCTTTGGGCATGACAGGGTAGATAAGTGTTACACCTGATTTCTACTACCCGCGGAATTCCATGGACCTCGAAAAGAGTGACATCTAAACCATTTTCCTATGCACTATGGAAACTTCTACATAATTAGACATATATTTGTTACTTACCAATACAGGCTCTTTATTTAATTACAGTATTGTTATAGGTAGATTTTTTTTTTTTAACAGCGCTGCCCACGAATGTCCAGTCCAGACCAAGAAAAGTAGGTTTTAAAAACTTCATTTGTATGATATCCCCTCATGTTACTGCCTCTGAACAGTGTTGCTGTGAATCCAGCTCTAGGGTGAGATACTTACTAGAAAGCTGCAACTGGGGTCTAGGTGTATTTTTTCCCCTCTGTAACTCTATGCATCACCCCTTTTCTCTCCATAGACCTAAATAGGGATCAGATTATACAGCATCTAAGTGAGATGGCAGTCAGTTTTTTATTTTTTTTTTACCAAGATGTATTTTAGCATTTTTTTCAACATGAATAGGGAAAGAAGTGGTTCAGAAGAGGAGAAAGAGGCCTATTTCTTTGATAACGTATGTTACAAAGTATTTTGCTTGGCAATTGATTTATGCAAAGCTTTTTGAAATGACAGCAACCAGAAAGAGAAAGTGACAGCAGAAAATTACCTTTTTAATGTTGTGTATTTTTTTTTCTTATTTCAAGATCTGCATTAAAAATCACAACTCTATATCATCAGCAAACTCAGACCTTATATTTTATATTGAAGCATCTACTGAGCGTGTGCAAAGGTCAGTGAAGGGAGGCAGAGCAGGTGAGCTGTGACATCACTATTGGGATTGGTGGATCCTGCGTTATCAGATGTATAGGTTTTTTCAGTCATTGTAATCTGGACTGGGTTGATAAAGAAACTGCTATAAACTATTCCTGAAAGGACAATAAGTATGACTCTAAAATAGCCCCAGTGGCCAGTGTGAAAATTGTGAATTTATTTTATTATTTTTTTATAAAGATTGTGATATATAAATGAAAATTGACAAAAAAAAGTAGATTTAAAGGGGACCTGTCACCAGGCCTGTGCTCCCATGTATAGTTCATTAATTTTTTTAAATTTGCTCTATGATTCCAGAGATATTGTCCTTTTTATTAAGCACTCATTTTAAGGTCTTTCCTAAGGAAGCAATTCTCACAGGATCCTCAGGGGCGTGTCTTTAGGCTGCTCTGCATTATTACCTTGTGAGCAACACTCCCTTGTAAAGACCATAGAAATTATAACAAAAATTATATATTATCAAAACAAAATTTATAATCAAAAAGGTTCATATCTCTGAAACAGTTTGGAGAATTAAAAAAAAAAAGACGTAAAAAAAAACACAAAACCAGCATATTCAGGGGAGCAGTGGGAATGACATAAAAGCAAAAACTTGGCACTTTTGGTCTGGTGTCAGGTGATCTAACAAAACCCGATATAAAAAAGGTCATTTTCTAGTGATACGTTCCCTTTACTATGCAAAATACATCTAATCTAAAAGGAATAAAATCGTCTCACAATCGCCACCTATAAAGGTTGCCTTGTCATTCTCCAACACCTAGGTAGGTTACAAAACCCTATTCTACATAGTTAGGCAGTGGGCAGCCGGCTGTCAATCAGCATGACATCAGCAGGCACGCCCCGGTAACAAAGCAGAGCATAAAATTGTTGCTCTGTCGACGTGACATCAGCTTCTGAATCGGCAACAGGCAAGGTCTGTGACCGCTCAGTGTCGGCAGAGATTGGTGCCGGCCACAACAGGAGGGTAATTAGCAACTACCTACTTGTTAGTTCTTGGACCAGTAGCAAAACAAATATATAGTCCTGGAGAACCCCTTTAAGAGGTAGGGAAAGCCTCCCCCTTTCCTTTTATCAATCAGCCAGTAATAAGACAACAGATGGGGCAATCACCGTTTATAACCTCTGTTAATTATATTTACAGTGGCTTGCAAACGTTTACAAACCCCTTGCCATTTTTCGTGTTTTGCTAGCTCACAACCTGGAATTTCACTGTTCTTTTTTAGGGTTTGCATCAGTTCATGTAAAGAACGTGCCTACAACTGTGCACATTTTGTTTTCTTATTATTGTGACGCAAATAATAGGACAAAATAAGTGAAACAGTCGATGTGCATTACTATTCACTCCCCTAAAGTCAGTACTTTGTCGAGCCTCCTTTAACGGCAGTTACAGCTGCAAGTCACTTTGGATAAGTCTCTGAGCTTTCCACATCTTGCCACTGGGATTTCTTTCCCCATTTCTCAAGGCAAAACTGCTCCAGCTCCTTCAAGTCTGGACTTTGACTAGCTCACTCCAAAATACTTACACATTTCCCCTTAAACCACTCGAGTGTTGCTTTAGCAGTATGCTTTGGGTCATTAATGGAGGTTCATCTTCCAACAAGACAAAGTTTCAAATCACTGACAGACTGAAACAGGTTTTACTCAAGAATATCCCCCGTATTTCGACCCGTCCATCTTCTCCTTGTCTAGGGCCACTTTTCCTGTCTCTGCTGATGTAAAAAATTCCCACAGTATGATACTGCCACCATCATGTTTTACTGTGGGGATGGTATTCTTGTTAAGCTGTGTTGGTTTGGTGCCAAACATAATATTTACCTTGGTGGCCAAAAAGTTAAATTTTGGTCTCATCTGAGCACAGCACCTTCCTGCATACATTTTGGTTGTCTCCCACGTGTCTTTTGGCAAACTCAAAATGCGCCTTACTTGTAAGTAAAGGCTTTTTCATGCCCACTTTTCCATAAAGGCCACCTCTGTGGAGTGTACAGCTTATAGTCGTCATATGGACAGATTCTCCAGTCTCTGGGAGTACTGCAGCTCCCTCAGGGCTACCCTTTGGTGTCTGTGCTGCCTCTTTGATTAATGCCCTCCTTGCCCGGGTTGAGAGTTTTGGTGGGCGCTCCCCTCTTGGTATGTTTGTTGTGGTACCATGTTCTTTTCATTTGATGATAAAGGATTTGATGGTGCTCCAGGGGAATCATCAGAGATTGAGGTTTTTTTTTTTTTTTACAACCTATCCCTGACTTGTGCTTTTCAACAGCTTTGTCCCTGCCTTCTCTGGAGATCTCCTTGGTCTTCATGATGTTTGGTTAGTGGCGCCTCTTGCCTAATGGTGTTGCAGCCTCTGTGGCCTTTCAGTAATGTTGTGTGTATATACTGACAGACATGTGACACTTAATTTGCACACAGGTGGACATCCTGTCACTAAGCATGTAACTTCTGAAGCTAATTGCTTGCACCAGAAATTTTCAGAGGCTTTTTATAAAAGGGGGTGAATACATATGCACAAGACAATTTTTACCTATTTGATCCCATAAATTTATGTCTATATTTTTTCACTTCATCAACGTAGACTATTCATTGCTGTCACCTCACACACAAATCAGATTAGAAAAGCATTTAAACACGGGCTGAAACGTAACACAATAGGTAAAAATCTAAGGGCGTGAAAACTTTTGCAAACCACTGTAATACTCCAATTCTACTGTAGAAGTACTGCAGGGGAAGCCAGGTTTCTCTGCAGAATACAATTGAGCGATGTGGGATACATTCCCTGGAGACCCTGCAAACAAAAGTGATTATTCTAAGAAAAATAAAACTACTTAAAAAAAATATTTGTGAATAATAATAAAGGATCTCGGGATCAATGTTCTACCACTCGCCGGGTGACGCTCAGAAAGTGACTATGACCGTGTACACATGCTCGGACAAACACTGCTTTTTTTTTTCTTGTAACAACGTAGAATACCGTTTTCAGGACCCTGAAGGAAGCTGTTGGGTGTAATATTAGCTCAGAATGTTCGGGTCACACCAGTGCACCCACCACAATTCGTTCCTCGGAGTGATGCTGACAGGTAGACTTTTCCAGGCAATAAACATGTTAGTTAGAGATATAGAGGACAAATAAATACAATCATCAATTAATGGAAGATCATGTTTCCTGACATCTGGCCCTGTTCAAGACAAAAAATTGCGCTCTGTTGTATTCTTGTTCTAATTTGGGTTTCACAGATTAGCGCTTATGCATCTATGTACGTTACGATCTACATTGGACTTTTTCCTATAAACCGTGGAAATCAAGGATATCGGATTTTTCTAATACTTTAGCTTCGCCTCATTCGAGATAAACTATAATACACCAATAAAACCCAAGGGACAAGAGTGACGCAGGTCTTTTTCTGTTTTCTGATTGCAGACATCCCTTGTATTATGAGAATCATTATTACTGGTAAAGGGTACATGTACTCTCTAGTGCACGGTCCCGCTGCGCCCCACAATAACTGAAAACTGCTATTGGTGCACACACCAGTCTATTACGTCCAGAAACTGCTCTTGTACGCATTCTCATCATGGAGATTGGATGCATTTGCATTACTGGGTAGTTCCTTTTCATCAGCATTCTGCCAGCACATTGAGTGTCGGAACTTTCTTTCCTTCACTTCTCAGAATGCGTTACACTTAGTATTATGCAATAGCTTGCAATAGCCCAAATATTGAACGCTGGTCAAGTATGCAAACAAGGGGCATCAATTCTGGCACTGCTTTTAGTTGCTTTTTTTATACGACATTCACTGTGTAGGAGTAAAAATAAATGTAAATAGTTATCACGTAGAACAAAAATGCCAAGAAATGTCTAGGGTCTGGGGGGTAAGGTTACTCCTTGTGGAGAGTGACATACCAGCTCTGGCGTGTCAAGGTAAGGAGGCTTATTCGCCGTGCAATGCTCCTCTGGGAAATTTTAATATGCAAATTGCCTCTTCAAACAAAGAGGACTTGTACTCTATAGCGCCACCTATTGGAAGTAGCGATCCTACAAGTCACAATCAACCCTTTAACGAGTCTTGTAATATGACTTAGGATAAAAGCCAAATCAGAATCTCCATTTGCAGACACGGTGTTTCGGACTGTTGGTCCTCATCAGTGCAAAGTGAAAGAGGCAATTTGCATAAGAAATGTCTATTGATTAACTATACCAGTGCACCCAGTCAGCACTCATACCTCCTCTACTCTTACTCCTTACGAGGTCTACTTGTGGACAAAGTTTTACTCACCTGTCCACTAGACCTTAGCTGAAAACTGAGTGGATCGTGGCATCCAAACCATGCTGTTCTTATTTAACAGAATAGGAAATGCCTCATCCACCACTACTAATGGCCAAAAATATTGTCTACTACATATACAAATATAATGTACAAAAATAAATATACAAACATAATATATAGTTTCTACACAAACACAAACTACAGAAAAGATAATTCAATATTTGTTATTCGACTAAATATGGATACATAACAAAAGCTAAAACAATATACAAGGGTGGCTAAGAAACAAATCAGGATGTTACCTGCTTTGAAGCAAATATAAAATGTAGTACTGGTTAGATGAGACCAAAATTGAACTCTTTGTATGCCATAATACACGCCATGTTTGGAGGTCAAAAGGCAATGCATATTACCCCCAAAACACCATACCGACAGTGAAGTTCATAGGTGGGAACATCATGGTGTGGGCTGTTTTTCAGCATATCGCACTGGCAAACTTCATATAATTGAACAAACGATGAATGGACAATTGTACCAAAACATTGTTGATAAAAATCTTCTGCCATCTACCACGACGATGAAGATGAAACGAGGGTGGACATTTCAGCAAGACAATGATCCCAAACACTCAGCCAAGGAAATTCTCAATTGGTTATAGATCAAGAAAACAAAGCTACTGGAATGGCTGAGCCAATCACCGACCTGAATCCAACAGAAAATTTATGAAAGGAACTAAAGCTCAGAGTTCATAGAAGAGGCCCACGGGACCTTTCAGGATTTGAAGAGTTTTTGTGTTTAAGAATGGGCCAAAATCACATCAGAGCAATGCCTGCGACTAGTTTCTCAATACAGGAGGTGTCATGAAGCTGTTATCACCAACAAAGGCTTTTGTAAAAAGTATTAAGTAAATTTCAGTAAGCGTGTTCAATACTTTTTCCCTGTAATATTTCTTATTATAGTTTGATTTCTTTGCCTGTGTGTACTGGGTTGTTACTGACATCAGTTAACAGCCACAACCTAAAGCACTTGTGGAGCTTCTACATGACATTGGTGCATTGAGAGCAAGATATTGAAGGGATTTCTCAAATGTTGTCCTATTATGTATACAGATGGACTATAACTGACAAAAACTAAATTTAGGAAAAAATGGGAGACTTTACTTGCAAAACAAACACAGTGATATGTCTTTATACAAGAATTGAGCTTCAAAGAGGAACTGGTCATCCTCCTGATATGTGTTTTAGCAAATACTTGTAATCTACATGGAATAATTCTGAAGCATCTTTTCTAATAAATAGCTTTGGATTAGCGCTGATTGGACAGCAGCCAGTGAAGTACAGACATATTTTGGCCAAATTAATAACTTATTCTCTGTTATACCTGTATGTAGTATGACAGATCAGAAAGGAGCGAAGAGGCTCATCCAACTCCTACTGTAATCCGTCTCTGTGTCTCTGCTGCTAAAGACGGATTGCACTTGACAACAGGCAGCAGGTTAGACAGAAGGGAGACACCTACCAGCTGCCAAGTTGGAGTGATTTTTCACATTATCTTTCAAATGAAATCAAGTAGAATTGTAGAATTATCATTTACGTTGCTGCTGATAGTGGAGTACTGGACAAAAAGGATGCTGAGTCAACTTCAACCCATTTGTTTTCCCAAGTGCTGGGAACTAAGGTCTGGAAATGGGAATCTCTTTAGGAAGTACTTGGGGCAGGGTCTCAAAACAAGTAATTGATGGCTGAATCCTCAAGGTAACAATCCACTCCCTCTTCAAAATCTTGACTGTGTATTGTTTTCTTTGGATCACTAGTCTTGTGTCCATTCATCTTTTTGGACCCTTTACCCCTTTATAGTTGCTATTTTATTAAGTCAAATCTAATTCACTTTTTTGCATCATTGCGTATATGTTTGTCATCTTATACATCCAAAATAGTAAATCAGGAGTTTACACCTTCAAGTGTCACAAGTTAATGAATAAAAACAGTAAAACTAAAATTTTGGAAACCCTGTATCAGTTACTTTTAGGAATTATATCAGCTCTACCTATAATGGCTGTTTAATACATTTAGCACTCTGTACATGTAACAATTTATCACAGGGAGGAACGACTAATAAGTCAATGCTTGTCAAATGGGAAATAAAGTGTCTGAAGTTATAAATTTAAATATATTTCTGCCACCACAAATCTCCATTGCCAACCACCCTGAGAATTAAGTAAAAGATCGGAAGGAGTTTGTTTTGAAAAATGGTTTTAAAAGTCCTGTAGGTATTTGCTGAGCACGGTGGCTCAGTGGTTAGCACTGTATGATGGCTCAGTGGTTAGCACTGTATGATGGCTCAGTGGCTAGCACTGTTGCTTTGCAGAGCTGCAGTCCTAGGTTCACCTCCCGCAAAGCACAACATCTGCAAGATGTTCTCCCTGTGTTTGCGTGAGTTTCCTCTGGGTTCTTCATTTTCCTCCCACATTCCAAAGACATACTGATAGGGAATTTAGATTGTGAGCCCCATCGGAGAAAGTAATCATGATATCTGTAAAGCTCTGTGAAATTAATGGCGCTATATAAGTAAAATTAAAAAAAAATGCTATCTAGAAAAACATGCATCAATTCATTCTTAAAGTCAAAGTAATCTTTGGTTTGAAAATTTTGCACTTTATTCATTTTCAGATCCCTGAAATACCATTTATAGCCTGATCCAAATTTTCGATTTTTCTCTTGTGAATGTCCCTCCCTATAATATAGGCTGAATGTAACATTGGATTTAGCCTACTGTGTATAGGGGGTCTTAACATGGAGCAATGCGGTGACCAGCAGAGAACTGTCACAATCCGATTTGTTACAGTAAAGATGTATATTTTTGTACCGTGTTAGCCAGTAGATAGAAAAATATTTAGAGTTGAGAGTCCTCAGTGGTTGATACCTTTTAATGGATAACTGAAAAGATGGTAACAAATTGCAAGCTTTCGAGACTACTCAGGTCTCTTCATCAGGCAAAGACTAATACAACATCTGAAGAATCACATGTGATAAATATGTGATTCTTCAGATGTTGTATTAGTCTTTGCCTGATGAAGAGATCTGAGTAGTCTCGAAAGCTTGCAATTTGTTACCATCTTTTCAGTTATCCATTAAAAGGTATCAACCACTGAGGACTCTCAACTCTAAATATTTTACAATCCGATTTGTAACATTTTTGCAGGTAAAGGACTTACAGATGCTTTGCAGCAGCAAAGAAGAACATTTTAGTGAAGACTATTTAATAAATTACTCAGCTTTGCACTTAGGAAGTACATGAACAATGGCAAAAAAATCTTTTGTACAGAGCCTTTAGAATATACATGTACACCTTACTAATCATTTTTTTTAAATTATTCTAATGCATCCAACATTAAAAATAAAACAATTTAGCAAATAGTCTAGCTTAAACATTTTCTATTATTTTGGGTCTACACCTTCAAAGCAAAGATATTTGCTTCCATCTCTGTGCAATCAGATCTTGCAGAGATATTCTTTTCCATCTGCCCCCTACTTCTTGCTCAGCTACCAAGTGTAATCTGCATGCCAATGTAGATAGCTGGCAAGTCTGTAATAGCCAGTTTATTATCTTTTTTATTATCTTCAGAGACCTGTAACATTAAAGTAACCGGCTCTCTAATAAAACTATTTCTTTCCACATATTGTATTAAGGCATATGGACATCAAAGGGGCGACCTAGTCTATCCATTTATCTTGTCGACCAATTATTTAAAAGATTGGCATTTTATATTACATTTGTGGACTACTTACCAGATTTCAAATTACAAAAAACATACAGTATTAAATATATTTCAGACTTGACAAGGCAGGTGTACATACTTTGAAAATACCAGTCAGATTTAGAATTCTGAAATAAAAATGAGCAATGATAAAATGCTGGCTTTAATATTAGGCAGGGAAACTTTCAAAACAAATTATATAATCATTCTGACTATAGATGGGCGAACACAAACAGTAAAGTTCGGGATCCGTACCGAGAATGGACCCCGAACACGGACTTACTCTTTTGGTTCGGCACCTCGAACATCAGCTGTTTCCCTCGCTGTTATCTGCATGACAGAACGAGCCACACCAGCAGCTCTGATCGGCAGTCAGATCATTACCACCGGTCAGAGCTGCACTTCCTATGATGTCAGTGGATGAGGGAGTACTACTCTCACCAGCCTACGCCTGCTGTGACTGATGACAGCTAGAGCAGGCGTCGCTGATGGGAGTATTCATCAGCTGCAACTCTCAGCTGTCAGCTTTATCATGGCTGGTTATCAAGAATAGAAGAGTCCCCATGCCATTTTTATTTTTAAATTTAAATAAAAACGGCGTGGGGTCCCACCCATTTTTGACAACCAGCTAAGCTAAAACAAACAGCTAGGGGTTGGTTTTCTCAGACAGGTAAGGGGCTAAAGATAGCAGCTGCCCCAGAAAAGGCGCATCTGTTAGAAGTGTCAATTCTGGCACTTTGCCCAACTCTTCCCACTTGCCCTGGTGCGATGGCAAGTGGGGTAATGGTTGTGGGGTTGATGTCAGCTGTTTTTAGTTATGGAGAGGCATCTATAACACGCCCCTATTACTAACTCAATAGTTAGATTGTAAAAAAGACAGCCAGAATAAAATGCTTTAATTGAAATAATGACAGACTTCTTTATTTGAAATAAAAAAAGCACAGTTATACTCACCTTTATGTTTAATACATTGAAGTCCATGTCACCTGTAAAAGATAAAATATAACCACAATACTCACCTTTATGCCTAATCCACCAATGCACAAGTCCCCTGGAAAAGAAGAAAAATAAATAAACAACCATATCCCTCACCTGTCTAACATGAAGGTAATCCATACTGTCGCACGATGATCCGGATGATTTAAAGAGAAGTCACATCAGTGACCGCTCTCCCCGCCAGCCAGCTCACACTGAGACAGGAGCATAATCGCTCCTGGAGTGTCTAATGCTGAGCCGCCATGAAAAAGTTCACCGGAGTTCAAAGCTGATGAAACCCTGTGACCTCACTTATGGCACCGCTTGCTGCGTGAGAACTTTGTCACGCAGCGAGCAGTGCCCTAAGTAAGGGCACCGGGGGGGGGGGGGGGGGGGTTCATCAGCGATTAGGCTCCTGTGTCAGTGTGAACCGGCTGATGGGAAGAGCGGTCACTGATGTGATTGCTCTCTAAATCATCCGAATCGTCGTGGGACAGTATCCATTATCTTCAAATCGGACAGGTGAGGGATATGGTTGCTTACTATTTTTCTTCTTTTCCAGGGGCATCGGTGGATTAAGCGAAAAGGTGAGTATAATTTTGCTTTTTTATTTTAAATATAGGAGTCTGTGTCACTATTTCAATTAAAGGATTTTATTCTGGTTGTGTTTTTCTTTAATAATCTAACTAAGGGGTAAGTAATGGGGGAAGTCTAAAAGACTCTTCTCCATTACTAACCCCTGGGCTAGATGTCAGCTGCCATTAAAACAGCTGACATCAACCCAACAACCAGTACCTCACTTTCCACATCAGGGCAAGTAGGAAGAATCGGGCAAGGTGCCAGAAGTGTCACATCTAATAGATGACCCTTACCAGTGTGAGAATATCAGCCCCCAGATGTTTGCCTTAGCTTGGCTGGTTGTCAAAAACGGGGGGATCCTACATTGTTTTTTTTTAAATTATTTATTTAAATAATTTTTAAAAATGGCGTGGGACTGCTCTATTCTTGATAACCAGCCATGATAAAGTTGACAGCTGAGGGTTGCAGAACGTGTCACTTTTATTTTAAAATTTATAGCACAGGCGGCAGCTGATGAATGCTCCCATCAACGGCACCGGCTCTTGTTGTTATCAGCGACAGCAAGCGTAGGCTGATGAGAGTAGTAGTCTCATCAGCCGACGACTGTGACCAGCAGTAATGTTTTTACCGCAGGTCACAGCTGCTGGCTCACACAGTCATCTGACAATGTGGGAACCGCAGATCTCTGATCGGCAGTAATGATCTGATCCGCTGAACAGAGCCAGTGTTTGCTGCGCTGTCATGCAGATGATAGCGTGGCACACAACAAATTTACGGGCCCCCCACTCATCTGAATGAGGTACGGGTTCGGGTACTGTTCTGATGCCGGAACCAAACTTTTCTTTTTAGATGTTTGGCCCGAACATCCACGGGTTGGCCCACCACTAATTGACACTGATGTTCACAGCAAATACATCAACATTATCAGGTCTAAAAGATTTATGTTTGCTTGTATTGTGAAATCTGATAACAGATCTTAGAGTTTCTTCACGGTGATTTTTTTGGAAGAGAAACTCTCCAAAAAAGCATGATGACTTGTTTTAGGCCAATTATCTTAATGAGAAGCTATTTAAAGGGAACAGTCACCAGTTTTTTTTAATATGTAATCCGAGAGTAGCATAATGTAGGGGCAGAGATTCTGATTCTAGCAGTATGTCACTTAGTATATTGTTTCAATAAAATCAGTGTTTTATCAGTAGGACATTATTACTAAACGACTATATGTCTCATGTCTCCTAGTCCAACGAATCTCTTAACACTGATTAATAGTTTTCTGTCAATGTACACTAAAAGCTGCCAATCAGTGGTGTGGGCGGGGTTATACAGGGCTCAGCATTCCGAGCTCTGTTAGATCAGTGGCAGAGAAAGCTGTGATTCTATCACAACTGCTGCACCCAGTAAACTAAAGGTACTACCACACTACACAATCCCGCTAGCGATCTCGTTAGCATCGCATACTAATGAGATCGCTAGCGGGATTGTTTCTATATCGCTAGTGTCGGCCACATTTAGCGATGCCGTTAAGGACGCTATCGCGGTTAGCGATCTCCTTAACGACTTTAGCGGTACAAAAGTACCGCTAAATCGCTAAAAAAGGTGCCACACTTAGCGATATATACTTACCCAGCGGGAGCGCCGACGATAAAATAGGGTCCGGAACGATTCCAGCGACGAGTGAGATCACAGCAGGAAGCTCGTCGCTGGCAGATGCCGCACACAACAACATCGCTAACGGGATCGCTAAATAGTGACGTTTTTTAGCGATCCCGTTAGCGATGTTGTTTAGTGTGGCATACCCTTAAGGCTGTTATACACATTAGATGCTTCGACCGATTGTTCGGCCGGCAACCATCTCAACTTGCTCGGCCCAGCACCCCTGCGTTTCTATGAGAAAGCTTCCAGAAGACTTGTCTATCTCAAGGAGAGCAATGAGATCAGCAGTCTGAAATGGGATCTGACCGATCGACAACTCTCCCGACTATCAGTTGGCTGGTGCTCCATACACATATCAACTGGTTCATCCGACATTACTCTGTGTATGAAGTCTTAAGAGACACATCGCTGGAATCAGGGCAGCCGTCCTTACATCATGATGCTGTTAGATTACGCAGCATAAACTTGCTAACAGATTCCCTTTAAAAGGGAAATGGTCTAATTACTAAAGAGGAGAACTGTTGGCTGGATCACTTTAAAAGGATTGTCTGGAGAAAATAAGTTATCACGTATTCCCGAGATAAAGGAGAACTTAATGGAAAAGTGGGGTCCATCCCCTGGGACCCGCCAGGAACTTTTATCCCTGATGGAATGGCGCGTCAGTGGAGATGCTCAACTGCCACTCCATTTATTCTCTCTGGAAATACCGGGTGCTGCGCATGGCTTCCTCCAGCATTCCTATAGAGAATGGAGCGGCAGTCTCAGAGGTCGGACCCCCACTAATCTACGGAGAAATGGGGGAAAATCTAGCACCAAAAATCTTCTGTATAAACACCTTTATTTTTGTGTCAATAAGAGTATGAAGTCACAATTTCAGCGCTGTACAAATATTATGCAGACGGGTTTCAGACGTCTTTACTCATACAATGTTTTTATGTTGTTGAAGTTGTGACTTATTCCTTTTTATATTAATAAAATTATGGATTTTTAACAGAAGATTTTTGACGCTGGATTTTCTCCCATTTCTCCAAATATTTTCTGGCCGCACAGTGGGATCGTCATATGAGCGAGATGACTTTTTATATTACTCTATAACTTATCCTAAGGATAGCTGATAACTTTTTTTTCCCCCCTGGATGACTCTTAGATCTTTTATTATGCAAATAAATTAGAAAAGTATTTTGCGCTCGTTCTCCCTACATCCAATAATAAAGGTCTCCATAGAAACATACCAGAAAGAGCGGAAAGAACAGAGAAATCATTACACAATGCCACGCATGGGGAACTTCAGGAGGAAAGTAAATAGGGCATATTTCAATTAATACTAAACTGAAATCTATGATACATAAGGTCAGAATAGAAATAAACTGAATTAGACCTTTAAATGAGTGAAAACTCCATTACTGCCCCATTGTAGGCATTCTGCAGGAAATCAATGACGACACAGAAATGTGGAGTCAGATCCATTTCAATGCCGACTGGAACTTGCTAATTACTGTAGTTCATCAGGCGGTTACAGAAATAATGATAGGCATTTACGTTTCTCAATGACGCACGAGGAGCAGAGCGATGATTGACTGTTGTGGGTCTATTTTATGGCAAATCTTCATTATGTACTGGATTGAGTTGACAGATGCAGTCATCACTTGTGGCTGGTTGGGTGGTCTGAAAATGTCGGAGAAAAAAAGTACACATCCGATGTCGCAAACTTACACTAAATCAGCTTTAAAGGGAATCTTTCAGTACAGAATGACTGCTCAAACCAAACATATTTGTTTGGTGCACCTTTGGTGCGGCCAAACAGTTCAGTGAACCTTCCCACCTACTTATTTTCCATCTATCTCCACCCTTCTCTGACTTTATAAAGCCCAGAGCTGTCAAAAGAAGAAGGGTGGAGATGGACAAAAAACTAGTAGCTGGGAAGGTGCACTGAATTGTTTGGCCACACCAAGGGTGCACCGAGCGCCTGGTTTGAACAGTCATATTGTGCGAACAGTCTCCCTTCAAAGTAGATCTGTCACCAGATTTTACATCAACTGCACACATAATTAGATCTCTCAGTCCTGAAGAGGCTGGTGTGCTTACTTTGAAAATCCATGTCAGAATGATGGTATAAATGGAGCGCCCGCCAGGGCCTTGGGGTACTCGATACAGGGTCGGCACAGTTCTTAAAGGGGAAGTGTCACGGCAGCAGTGACCCGGCCCGTGGCCCTGTGCGTTCAACAAAAATGAAGTTGTAAGATGTTAAGAATAAAGATGATAAAAGGGGGAAAAAAGGGAAAATGCTCATGACGCCACCTGTGGTATTCGGCTATATTTGGCCGATGCTGCAGTTCAGGTCCTCTGGGGCAGATGGTGACGCAACTGAGGTGTTTCAGCTCTCCACAGGCAGAGCTTTGTCCCAGGGCAGATGTTATGAGGTGAAAGGATGGTTGTTTTTAATGGTGCTGGCAGATGACGCAGGAAGGATTTCAGAGACACAGCTAAGTGCAGTTTTCCAATGCTTTTACTCACAGTTCACTTGTGCACATATACCTGTTTAGTGCTGCATCCTCCAGGTGAGGGGACCAGTAAACTCCCAGGTATATTGGGGTACACCACTCCAGGACTCCTTTATGTTCCTACTCTGGCCGTCTCCCTGCGCTAGCTACAGCTTCTCCTGCCTCACGCCTTCACATACAGGGTCCCAAGCCAGCAGCCTTGGATCTTGTTGGGCGACATACTTTAGGTCCCCTTGATCCTATCCAGCTACCTTTTCGGCGAATGTATGTGGATGTGGCACATAGTTACCACAGCCTCCGGTTTGCTAGCTGAGTCAGTAGTCCTCCACTAGTCTTGGGGGCCGGTTCCCTTACTGCGACCTGGTCCCTCCACCGACCATGCCGGTGAATATGCGCCCCACGGATGGATTCCTCACTATCCGTGCCCCTAGGACCTTTCTGCTCCAGGAGCTTCACTCTGCACCTCACACGTCCTCCCTCTTTCTCCCAACTGACTGACTTTCCAGAACAATCTCTTTACCTCAGCACTAACTCCTCCCATCAACTGTCACTCCCTAAGTTCCACCCCTTCTACTCGCTCCACCCACACCCTCTACCTTTCTCCAGCCTGAGTTGCGGCCATCTTCCAATAGGGTACGCCCAGATGCCCTGACTGGAGTGGTGTTGGATGCTGGTGTTAGAGTCCTTACCTGAGAGTGGGATTTCACACCTCTGCTGAGGTGCAGCACCTCTGTAGCAACTGACCCTCAGGGGCTCCACATAATCCTGATGTTAGAATGACAATTTTATGAATGCTAGTATATTCAGTCTCAGCCATCCCAACCTGATGGCTGCAATTGAAATGATCAGTGTGAGATCGCAGCAGCAACAGGGAGGAGGGACACTGAGGATCTGTAAATCAGAATGGGTGGGCAGAGATTCAGCAGCAGCGACATTGAGGAGCTGTCAATCGGGCTAGGTGGGCAGAGATTGAGTTTAAACTTCCAAAACACATTAAGGGACCATTCTGATATGGGTTTCCAAAGCAAGTATATCAGGGTCATCAGGTGAATAAGATCCATTTAATAATTTATGTAGTTTATATTGTGAAATCTTGTGACAGATCAGCATTAAATCTAATTTAAAGCATAAAAGTTTTTGCTCTGTTAGACATGATATTAACCCTGTGTGGCGTCTATAGGTCCAGGTGGTCATATATACATATTTTAGTAACAAAGCAGCATGCAAGAGAAATTCCATAGCGCTCGGTACTTATATGAAATGCAGTAAAAATAATGACTGCAGAGTAAATGGATATTCAGCGTTGAACACTGTAGGCGTTTCTAACAAAGACCTCAATAGAGATATTATTTATTGGTACTATAAGGAGCGCAGGAAATGACTGTGTAATACCGAAGGAGCATATACAAGGATGCCGAAGTCAATACCTTTGTGTGCTAAAAGCGCCTTTGTCTCTACTATTCTCCTTCACTTGTGCTGCGCTTTCCGCTTCTTCACACTTCATATTGTGATCTGAAAACATAGCAGTCACCTACACGAGGAGTGATCGAAAAGACGACAAGTGACTACCGTAGAATGTAAGTCCGCAAGGACAGGGTCCTCTCCCCTCTGTAGCAGTCTGTCATTGTAAATGTTTTCTGTAAACGATATCTATAACTTTATATGTAACCCCTTCTCATGTACAGCACCATGGAATTAATGACGCTATATAAATAATAATAATATGAGATATTTAAAAGGAACAACATAATACATGCTATCCACAGGCAAAGACATACAGAACTATGTAGTGTGCAAAATAAAAGCAGTGTGTTCACAAACATGAGCTAATCACAAAACCTTCATACTACCGTAGTTTTTATTTCCAGCATTGGGAACATTGCACGCTGCTTTCTAACTCAAAACACGAAGAGGAATATAGATAATTGTTTACTACTTTACAGAATATAAAAAATGAACACTGGTTGTTCTAAAAAACAGCAGTGTCTGCATTTGTCATTACAGACTCTCAATATATTTTTTGTGGATTTATCATTCCTGTGAATCATTAGCCTAATATTTAGTTGTCACCCACAGTTTTTTAGAACGGCTTCACATCTATGTTGCATAGTGGTCACCTAACTTCTGGCCCGTCACCTGTTATTCCAGCCCAGGATGCTCGGACGACATCCCACAATTTTTAGGCATTTGTTGGTTTTTGCCTCAGAAACCGCATGTTTGATGTCACCCCACAAGCGTTCTATCGGATTAGGGTCCGGGGATTGGGCTGGCCACTCCATAACCTCAATTTTGTTGGACTGGAACCAAGATTTTGCTCGTTTACTGGTGTGTTTAGGGTCGTTGTCTTGTAGAAACCCCTATTTCGAGGGCATATCCTCTTCAGCGTAAGGCATCATGACCTCTTCAAGTATTTTAACATATGCCAACTGGTCCATGATCCCTGGTGTGCGGTAAATAGGTCCGGTACCATAGTAAGAGAAACCTGCCCGTATCATGATGCTTGCTCCACCATCTGCAGGGTACACTGGGGCTTGAGTGCAGATTTTGGGGGTCGTCTGACCCAAAAAGAACAATTTGACTTTCATCAGTGCACAAAATGTTTCTCCATTTCTCTTTAGGTCAGTTGATGTGTTCTTTGGGAAATTCTATCCGCTTCAGTACATGTCTTTTTTAACAGTGGGACTTTGCGGGGGACTTCTTGCTAAGTGATTAGTGTCACACAGGTGTCAACTGTCACAGTCCTCACAGGTAACAAGAGGTTGTCTGTGATCACCCTGGAGCTGATCAGTGGCCGAGCCTTTCATTTTCTTCTACGTCTCTGGTTTGGCTTTCCATTGTAAAGCATTGGATATCATTTTAGCAGAAGAGCCGATCATTGTCTGCACTTCTTTATAAGTTTTTTTTCCTTCTCCAATCAACTTTTTAATCAAAGTTCGCTGTTCTTCTGAACAATGTCTCGAACGACCCAGATTTCTCAGGCTTTCAAGGAGAAATGCATGTACTACATGTCCTGGCTTCGCCCTTAAATAAGGGCCACCTGTTTCACACCTGTCTCTTCAGACAATGATTGACTTGGGTACACCAAGGGTGCACTGAGCACCTGTGCTTGGTTTGAACAGTCAGTCTGTGATGATAGATTCTCTTCAATTTGTTTTATTTGGAAGAGGTGATGACGACCAGCACTTAGGGGTTGATTGGGGGAACCCCAGAAAGTTTTCAGAGAGCGAGAGAGGCAGAAAGAACTGCAGCATTCACAGTACAGACCGGCTGCTCTACTGGAGATACATTACCAATAATGGCAAAATAAAATCAGGCTTTTGCCTGGGACAAAGTATTAGTTGCAAGTATTATTTATTTTTAAGGGGGCCATTATTACATTTATATAATCATTAAAGGACAAATGCATTTGACTTTATTGAAAGGCAACACAAACTCCATTAAGTTGATGTGTGCACCGCTGGCACGGGCTGCAGAGAATCTAAACTGGAGGTCTAATATGCAGAGACGTACGCAATACACCACAGCGAGAGGGAGCAGAGGACAGGCATTGTGTATGATACAGAGCCAGATGCTTTTTTTTCCCCTCTGTGGCTGCAAATAATAAATCCTGGTAATAAACGAGGTGGTTAATAATAAATTAGCCTTTAAAGCCAGAAGAGCTGCTAGCCGCAGGAAACCTGCTCGGACGACGTGCTTAGTTACACAATCTGGATTATGCAGACTGCTGAAGCACCGTATACGAGGAGTCTACAGCGCGACTTATTACCGGAGAACGAAGGCGAGGATTCACAAAACAAGCAGAAGAAAACTGCGCAATGGTCAGACTATATTAAGCCTCCATATGGCCCAACTAACCCCAAACCACAGGGCACGATCCACAGCTCCACTCAAGATCGGGACTGGAGACGGCTCCAGGCATTTTCTTGTTCTGATAACACAATAATTGCTTAGTGCCCAGGAAAAATCCTGAGGAAAAGCACCCACCCTATGCACAGCGCCATTTCATTTTTCGATCATCGGGAAGTTTTTTTTTTTTTTACAGGCCGACAATCGGCAGTCAATTAATGGCTTTATAATGGCCGTTACGCAGATCCACTGTGCTCTTAAAGGGGTTGTCCGGTCTAAATCGATAAGTCTGCAGTCACACTGTGCATTGCAGGGATTCGCTGTTTTCGCACCTGGGATCGGACGGTATGTATGAGTATATGTATGAGTTATACGTAACCCCGGGCCAGTGGGTGCGACCTTGATCCATAGAATTGTATTGAGTGGCCGGGTGTATGTGTAATGCATACATACCCTCCGATCCCAGGTCGAAGCCCTGCAGTGCACAGTGCATGTGCTGGGGGTATTCATAAGCCTGCAGTCACACAGAGTGACTGCAGACTTACTGATTTTGACTGGACAACCCCTTTAAGGCTGGCCGATCACAGCCATTAAGTGACCACCGATCGGCGGCTATTTAATGACTTGTTTGGACAAGAGGACCGCACTTTCACGAGCACAACGTCTAATTACGATCGCTCTGTGCACATAGAACATCATTGTTCTCGGCAGCACGTCACCTATTTATGGGGTTAATCTGCAGGTTAATAGCGTTGTGGAACTGCCCAGCGCTGGCACTTAGACCCACACTACCGGGAAGAAATGAACTTTAAAACTTCCTTGTAGCGTTCTGGGTTCAGTCACCGTCAGTGTATAGAGAACGGCGGCTGCAACCCGTACCCCGGCACTGACCGCAGGATCAGCATTAGAGGCCATTATTAGGGCCGACTATCAGTCACCTGCATATTAACCCCATTTCTGAAAGTAGAGTTTTTTCAGGAAACAGGTTGGCTCATTCCTCGGGTGAGGGCGATTGCCGGCCAGTAGATACAGGCCAATAATGGGAAACGAGTTCTCGATTATCAGTGTAAAGACCTTCACCCACGAGACTCCTTCTCCAACGCTACAAATTCAGGTCCTAGGTAGTGAGTTTCCCATTAGCGACCCATTAAACTGTACTGAAGGTAACTTTTTTTGCCAAGTCTGCAAATTACATGAATTTCTAATTGATTTAAAAGAAAAAAAAACCTAGCCATTTCCTTCTACACATGGCGGGAATGGACTGAAAGGCCAATCCATGTGCATGGAGAGGAATTGTCGTGGGGTAGCTTCCCTCATGGTCATTATCTAACGGTCGTGACCCGAGAATAGACCTGATGTAACATGCCATGGTTTATAATACTGGCTGCCTGAACAATGCATCAGTGACGGCTCTGCATTAGTGATGATGAACGTGCTCGGATAAGGTGTTATCTGAGCATGCTCGGGTGCTAACCGAGGGTCTTCAGCGCGCTTGAAATATGTTCGAGTCGCCGCAGCTGCAGGTCTCGTAGCTATTCGACAGCCGCAACACATGCGGGGATCGCCTGTCGCAACTAACAGCCGCCGCGTGGACTCAAACATATTATTCGAGCACGCTGAAGACACGGTTAGCACCCAAGCATGCTCAGATAACACCTTATCTGAGCTCATCACTACTAGGCATATTAAAACACATTTCAGAGCTTTTGAATATTAGATGGACGTTATTATATACCATAATCCCAAAAGTAATTTGGGTTCAGATTTGGGAACCTTTGCTAGTCATTACATGGAACTATATCTGTAAGCAGCACAACACAGAACACAAGGAGCCGAGAAGAAATGCTATATAACTTGCATTTGTCCTTTTAAATCCCTGCCTTTACTTGGGAGTCCAGTGAGTGGGACGATTTCATATTTTGACCTCTATATGCAAAAATACACAGGAAGTCTGGTAATCATCTAAGCATAACATTTCGAGAGGGTTTAAAAAGTAACCTTTGTTTTAATTTTTATTTCATAAATCAATAGTGCGCATAAAAAGAAGCAACTTTGTAATATATAGTATATACAAAGGGTCAAATACAAAAGTGCTGGTCTGACCCTGGATTTCGCCTCTGGCTAGGCTTCTTCAGGATCACTCAATGTGCCCCTGAAAAAGCCAAAGAAATAAAAGGGCTGCAAAAGAGCCCTGATCGATACATTCCTGATAGAAACATGGATTTACATATCGAGTTACGTTTACTAGAAGGTTTTTAAGTGGATCACTGGACGTATATTCTAAATGCTCACAAGATCAATGTTGTTCTATATCCCCTAATCCGAATGGAAAGCATGGTCACCAAGTCTAATTGTTGGTAACAAGTATTTACATAGTGACTGCAGAAGATATGGATTGAATATGGATGAATTGTCATCTCCTGCCATGTTATTGCTAAGGGAAAGCAGAGATGTAAAATATCAGGAAAGTGGCCGGTCAAGGACCAGAGCCTATTACCTGTAGTACTGACGGTAAACCTCTGATGAGCAAGCCCGCAAATGCTTTTAACCATGAACATAGAGACTGAGAAATTCTAACAAAGCCATTATGCTAAAAAGCAGAAATCTACAAAAAAAAAAAATCCTAAGATCTTCTCCTTTTTCATTTTGATCTCGATATATGAGACAACGCTAAGCAGCGCAGATCTTATTTGTCCGCCCTTGTACGGGAACGTGCATTCGGGATTTGCATATATAATATCATATGCTCTGGCATGTGCCACTTCTGAGCCAGAAAAGTAACGTTAAGACTCATTTTCAAGGGAAAAAAAATAAATAAAAAATGGAAATGTGATGTGCTTTTAAGCAGTGGATCTATTTAAAAATGCCGAGCGCACTTCTAAAAACTTGCCTTAGCTTATGTAAATCAAGCCACTTTATTATGGATGAAAGGAGAAATTTAAAGAAATAACCAACCGAGGTGCCAGCCAGTGTCATCGCAGAAGAAAACGAGATTCTAAGGCTACGATAAAGCTGCGGCTTTGGAAGGTCCTGTAAAATAAATGAAACCCATAGTTATTGCCATGAAAGTGGAATGAAAAGCAAGTGAGGCATGTACTAGAAAGCATATCGTGCTCTCTGCCAGATTACATCGTATCAGTCAGCTCACAAAGAGAAGGCCGGGTCAATTAATTGATTGTACGGCAGCAGCGCTCCGCTTTCAATGTACCCGAGACCTCATCTATGCGACATTGTTCTCCGGCTGAAAACATTTACAGTAAGATGAACACAGAACGGACATAAGAGTGAAACCACGAGCCTACTATGGTGGAGGAAACCAAAAAAAAAAACAATCGTGACCCACGGAATCATGGACGTCACAAAATCTCTGGTGGTGGCCTATGGTATCCGGCACCAAGGAGTTGGCGGCTTCCATGGACTGGACCATAGATGATTGATTGCATTGAGATTTGGGAATTTGGTGGCCAAGTTCAGACCATTGCTGAAGAATTTTTTTGCCGTTTGGCAGGAAACAATCTTTGCAGAAATAAAAAAGTTAAACAGCCACAACACACGCAGGGATGGCCTAACGGAGAATCACAGCATTTGTTATTGCTGTCAAACAGCCGCGAGACATGCAGCCGTGCGACGCTAACATATTTTTCGAGCACACTGAAGTCACTCGGTTAGCACCCGAGCATGCTCAGATAATACCTTATCCAAGCACGTTCGCTTATCAATATTGTTGTTCGATTTCTGGACTGGTGAAGGGGTGCATTTACTTATGTCTACCAGGTGGCAGCACTTACCATACATAGGAGCCTCGTCATTTCCTCCTCAACATAGGGTCCATTGAAGCGCAGGAGGCGCGAAACTGCTGTCGTTTGTCCATCCAGTGTCCACATTTCTCCATGTCTCAATGTATTTTAGGATCGGTGAGTGCCACCTATTTTCTTCATCTGAACTTTGCTCTTATTTTAGCCCAGCTGCTCCAGAGTATTCTTTTTTTTTTTTTTAAAGCCACCATACAGTTCCAGCGTAATAGGCCTTTTTATAAAATGCTACTTTTTATGGTCTTAACAAAGGGGCGTGGCTCAGTTCCTCAGGGGCGTCTCCCGCTGCTGCTCTGCATTATTACCCTGTGAGCCACGCCCCCTTTTAAAGACCATGACAATTAGCACTAATTTAAAAAAAACTTAACTCAAACCATATGGCGAGTTAAAAAAAAAATAAACTTAAGACTTAGGGGAACAGTGAGAATAAAATAACAGCAAATACTGGACATAGGTGCGCCTTAAAAATGAAAAAAAAAAAAAATGACAAACACTCAGACCAAATCGTGTCCTTAGAAATATTTAAATCTTTATTTTCAGGTTTTTGGAACTTTTTTTTTTTTTCCGTGATCTGTTTTAATAGCTTCCTCTATGATAAAAATGAAGCCTTTCTCTACCTCTCAGGTTATGTCCTCAGTGATGGTGGGAACCGCACAAAGCAACAGGATACAGGCCCCCCCAATTACTAAGGTATAAAGCAGCACCAGAAGAGAAAAAGTACACAGTTATGAGGGCGGGGAAGTTCTCGAGTGCCCGGGAATGGTGACATAATCTGTGGAGTCCATTAATGCACCTTCACACTCTTGCTTTCCCCATTAAAAAGTCTCATAAGAGTCCAGAAGTGACATGTGACGTAATGCTTTGACAGTCGACATCAGGAAGAGTTTTAGAGTTTTTGCAGGTGATGACCCTGCCCCAGTACGAGAGTTTGAAGATGTCTTTGCTTCTGAACAAGGCGTCCATGTTTCATACCAGCTCCAGTACCTGAAGGAAAGATGAAATAAGAAAATTACTGGGTCTGCAACTGGGTATGACAGCGGCAATAAATGATTTTTTCCTGACATTAAAGGGTTTGTCCGACTTTGCAAAACTCATTAATAGGCAAGGATTATTACATTGCGATAATGGAATGGTATCACTACAGGCTTGAGCTGCCGTCACTTCAGCACAGGTCGCACCATTTGCCTCCTCCAGACCAAGAAGTGGTGAGGTCCCCTTGTTTAGACCACTGATTGTAGCAGCAGTCAGGTGATAGGAATGGGACGCCGCCTCCCGACTGCTAGCAGCCGCCTCCCGACTGCTGCAGCCGCCTCCCGACTGCTGCAGCCGCCTCCCGGACTGCTGCAGCCGCCTCCCGGACTGCTGCAGCCGCCTCCCGGACTGCTGCAGCCGCCTCCCGGACTGCTGCAGCCGCCTCCCGGACTGCTGCAGCCGCCTCCCGGACTGCTGCAGCCGCCTCCCGGACTGCTGCAGCCGCCTCCCGGACTGCTGCAGCCGCCTCCCGGACTGCTGCAGCCGCCTCCCGGACTGCTGCAGCCGCCTCCCGGACTGCTGCAGCCGCCTCCCGGACTGCTGCAGCCGCCTCCCGGACTGCTGCAGCCGCCTCCCGGACTGCTGCAGCCGCCTCCCGGACTGCGCAGCCGCCTCCTGGACTGCTGCAGCCAATCACCGGCCTCTGCCAATAGGTGACCAAAAAAAGGGAATTCATCACTTCCTGGCCTGGTGGATACCAATGGAGCAGATTGTGCTGAAACTAGTGCTTACCTGAAGTTTTTTTAAAATGATATGTAGTTATAAAAAGATAAATATTCACAGCCTTTAACCCCTTCACGCCATTTTACGTTTTTTTTTTTTACTCCTCTTAATCTAAAAGCCATAACTTTTCTGTCAATATGACCATAAGAGGGCTTGGTTTTTGGGGGATAAGATGTACTTTTGAACGACACCATTGATTTTACCACAGTGTAAAAGAAAAGGGCAAGGGCTTATTTTTTGCGCCATAAGCTGACATTTTTATTGATATCATTTTGGGGTATAGATCACGTGCTGATCGCCTCTTATTGCAATGTTACGGTGGCCAAAAAAACCGTAATTCTGGTTTTTCGATTTCTTTTCTTGCTACGCCGTTTACCGATCTGATTAATTTATTTTATATTTTGATAGATCAGACATTTCTGAACTCAGCTAGAACAAATAAGTATTTGTTTTTGTATTTTCAGTGGGGCAAAAGGGGGTGATTTGAACTTTTTTTTTTTTTTTTACTTTTTTTCCCCCACTGTAATGAATAGTCCCCTTGAGAGACCTGAAGCTGCGATCGTCTGTGATATACATAGTGCTCCACAATAGTATCGTAATGACGGACAGACCCCCAACTGTCATGACAACCCATTGGTGTCCCCCTCCGATCACATGGAAGGCTCGCCGATGGGATGGATATGTGACGCGCTTCCGGCTGACGCGTGTTGAATCCCGCTGTCTGCTCCATCCGCGGCTATTAAAGGTTCATGACAGAGGATTAATATCAGCTGTCGTGTGCGGGGAAAGCTTCGGTCTCATCAAAGTCGACAAGGACATGACATATGATGTATATACACATCATGTCGTGAAGGGCTTATATACATTTTTTTAAGCAAGTCAGAAAAATCCTTTAAGTGTCTGCCTTTAAATGGAGCTTAAGTTACATCGCCGTCAAATTGAGATGCAAGACCGCAATTTTTGATAGAACAACTGGCATCATGACACAAGGGTTTAATTATAAAGACTATATTGTTTGCTTGGTGCATAAAATGGCCAACGCTGTGCACGAGGCAGGGAATAGACAAGAAATGGAACCAAAAATAACGAGGAAGCAAGAGGGGAAATAAGAACAGGAAATATGCAAAACAAGAAAAATCGGGGGACTCGAACACATTATTGGAGCACGCCCAAGATACTAAGATACTAAATAATATCCAACCTTGCTCGCTCATCATTAATCAAGAAACGAAAACCCAAATTATAGCTATGACCGGTGCCTGCAGGGGCGATTGGTAGAACTTACCTTGATTGTGCCCTGGCTGTTAGCAGCAATAAGAACATTGGACTCCTGTGAAAGAAAGAAGAGTTATTGCCAAGTGTGAATGTTTCTCCCATCACAAACATCTACTCAGTAAGTGGGACCCATAAGTGTAAGGACCCCCAGAGCACCTTCTATCTCCCACAATGCGTGTAGGACCCCAGAGCATCTTCTATCTCCCCAAGCGTAAGGACCCCCAGAGCATCTTCTATCTCCCACAATGCGTGTAAGGACCCCCAGAGCATCTTCTATCTCCCACAATGCGTGTAAGGACCCCCAGAGCATCTTCTATCTCCCACAATGGTGTAAGGACCCCCAGAGCATCTTCTATCTCCCACAATGGTGTAAGGACCCCCAGAGCATCTTCTATCTCCCCCAATGGGTGTAAGGACCCCCAGAGCATCTTCTATCTCCCCAATGGGTGTAAGGACCCCCAGAGCATCTTCTATCTCCCCCAATGGGTGTAAGGACCCCCAGAGCATCTTCTATCTCCCACAATGTGTAGCCATTCTTTCACTTGGACATTTCTCCGCAACTCTTTATAGAAGCAGTGGATTTTAAAGAAATTCTTTATTAGCATTGCCCAATCTTTAGAAGAAGCCTCCGCCGTCTCATGTAAAGAGGCAAACACCTTGCTGACTGTGGTGGTGCTCCAGAGAACGGAGATGAGAATGTGAAATTAAATATTTAAGGGGCTTGTCCACAAGAAATACACCTTAATTAGGAAAGCACAAGACGAGCTTTAGTTTCTTTATATACTCGAAGCTACAATGCAAAGCGGATTTTGGTAATGGATTTCCTACCGTAACGTTGGAAATCAAACAATGCCTTGATCTCTTGGACTGGCAGAACGGTAGCAGGGGGTACGAGCAGGGCTGTGGAGTCCGAGTCGGAGTCCATTTTGGAATCATCATGGAAATTGAGTTGGAGTCGGAGGTTTGGCTTACCGACTCCACAGCCCTGGGTACGAGTCTACTATATGTCTACTTCCATTAAGAGCACCGAATAGGATATTTATATACAGATCTGTATACATTATTCTAGATTTCTATCCTTTATATGGCCATCTTTGGGGAAATTAGATTTTTAGCCCCAGATACAATCATTTAAGAAAAAAAAAAAAAAAATTATTATATATATATATATATACACACACACACACACACACACACATACACACATATATATATATATTATACACACAAGACAGTGCCGCGGGACGGGAGCGCTGATGATAAAAGGTGAAGACGCCGGCGGGTAAGAATAAGATTTTAGACTCTGGCGCTAAAAAAAATAAATTAAAAAAAAATGCTGGAGTGGTGCTTTAATGAAACCCAAATGCAAAAATGATGATTAGCACAAAATACCTGTATTTTAACAAAAAATAAATATGTCTTTAAAGAGGTCAATAACAGTTAAAGACTTTAAAGAAGACCTGTCACCTGATTTCCCAATACAAACGGTATACATCAACGCTCTTCGACCCAATGGGACTGGTGTACTTGCTTTGAAAATTGATGTAATAATAGTTATATAATCCTTTTAGAAAATGGAGGTGCCTGATATTAAAATAAGCATTCTTTTTTTTTTTAGATTAGCTAGGGTTGTAAGTACACCAGTCTCATCAGATCAAAACTGGAGACAAGTCTTTCATAAGGGAAAATAATTCTGAGAACTACCAGTTACAAGTAGTTGGGATATTGATGGGAAAGTGGCGTCTCCAGCGAAATGTCATGGATCAGAAGGGGTTTAAGAGCAGAGCTAAAGCTGAAGGAAGAGCGGGCAAGACTTACTGGGGGGCGCAATACATAATTTCTATAGATTTTCCCTTGATGCATTAAATTGAAAAATCATAGTTTTACTAGCCCATAAGAAGTTAAATATTTATTTCAATGCCGGGCCGACGATAAGCAGATTTACCACTCTGTGCATATACTCGAGTGTTATCCAGGCAATGCCATAAACCCCTCTGCCAGCGGACCGATGCAGTAACCGTAAAGATAAAATCCCACCCAGGACACTGCCGCGCTCCCTCCACGCAGGACCGTTCATTACACCGTAGACGGCGGCACCAGGGATGGTCACTCAGCAACCACCACACATGGGAAACGTTCACTGAATGCGTCCCAGTCATTTCTTTTCCAGGCACCGATACAAAACCCTATCAGCAGAAATCCCAGCAATCATGTCCTCCCTTTCATCACACGCCGCAGAATTGATCTAACAAGAATCTTTAACCTCCTTGCGGTTTGATATTTGTCCGATCATATAAGTAACAGCGCCCTGCAAAACCCCAGACTCCATGATGTGATAAAACAGAACAAAAAAACCAACAAAAAAACCTCTAAACGTTCAACTTAATTGTTAATATGCTTTCTATTAACCTCCGTGTAAAAGATCACAGGAGGAGAACTGCATTTTGGCTTGTGTGCAGCTTTGTGAAGGATCAGAATGAAGGCAGGCCATCAGGAAATTTTTGATAATTTTGTTTCTAGCTGATTCAATTGGATTCTGTAAAACGAATGCATAAATTAATACAAAGGCGGCAGTGTGAAGACTGTAAAGGGTAATAACATTACAGCCACGGTTGTACTTTCCTAGTGTGAGTCCCTTTTCCAGATGCACTATGAGGACATATCTACGTCGTATTACGGGAAGTCTTGAAAGAGCGTTTTTTGCTCCAGTGGACTCAATCCAACCATTGATTGCGTGGTCGGCCATTCATTTCTGTAATACCACGATGGACAACCTTGGCTTTTCTAGGTGACATCAATACTGCATGAAAGGGCTGGGTATGCCAGAGTTTCTCGGAGTTATGGCTCATATATGGGGGTCAAAAATAGGAAAATGCCCTCTCTATGATTTCCATATGTCTTATCAGGATATATGGACACAATCCCCGTTGGACAACCCCTATAATGGTATGTGCACGCAGTCACAATCTGCTGCAAATACTGGAGTGTTGCAAAAAAAAAAAAATAAAAAAAAAAAAATCGCTGCATAAAACTGGTATTTTTTTAATATGTTTTTATTCCCCCAATCACTTGGATGGGTGAAGAATGCAGCAAAAATGCTGAAAGAATTGATATTGTGCATGAAATTACAGACATTAATGCAAAAAGTGCAGTAAAATGCGGCTTCTTTTGACAAAAATATGCAACGTGTGAATATGCCCAATCTGTGGTCTCACTCAATTATGTTTTCTGATGTAACGTTGTGTCGGGACATTCAGTGAAAGATGCATACATTTAATAAAGTAGTTTGCTAAAACAAGACTACTAGAGGCGGCCGGGCTGCTAGGCAAGAAGCACCACGCTAACAGGCTCTCTGCTACAGAGCTTTCAAGTTCTGCTCTGAAGCCGGCCAGATTGCTGCCTCTGCTTGTAGCATGGGAGAACGCAAAGTTCTGACGTGCCGCTCAACCACGCCGCTGGCCTAAAACGTCAGTCATCAGGAGCACACAGATTCCTGGGAAGTAGGAAGCCGGAAGGCAGGGGAGCAACGTGCTCCTGAAGATCTATGTTGAGAACAACTCTTTATAGGGATTCTCTGGGCTGATAAAAACTGATCATCTAATTAGTATTGTGTGACCAGACAGCATAGGGTAAGACCTAGTGATGAGCGAGCATGCTCATATACTTTGGCGTTCTCGAATACAGTCTAGTCTGCGACTATGTCTCGCGGTTGTTCGACAGTCACAGCACATGCAGGGATTGTGTAACAAACAGGCAACCCTTGAAGGTGTTGCGGTGGGGACTCGAACATTTTTCGAGCACGCCGGAGACACTCGGTTAGCACCCGAGCATGCTTAGATAGCAGCTTATCCGAGCACGTTCACTCATCACTAATTGTCACACAAAGCACAAACATATCATGGTAAATAATACCCGAGCAAGAGGTATTTGGTTTGCATCCTATCATTTTCATGGCGCTAGCATTATCCAAAAGTTACAAATTTCCATGCTCTTCTTCTAAGGGGGTATCGCCAATATTTCTAAAATGTTTGTAGTTAAACCAATGAAAAAAATGCTTAAAAATACAAAAAAGTTAATGAAAAAAAAAAAACTAACAAAAAAAAGGGTCAATTATCGCTGAGATACAAGTTCTAACAATGGTTTTGCAGTGTGGAGGCGGTGTATGAGCACCGCTGCCCTTCTGCCACCCGGTGAAAGATGGCTCACAAGTCCTGGCACACTTTTGATCATGAAACATTACAGACTCCATTGTCGGCGTGATATTCTTTTGCATCAGATAGTAGGCTGTAAAAGGCATGCCGATGAAGTGATCGCGACGGCCTTGTAAATAAAACCGAATATGGAGACTAAGGCGCTAATAAAAGCTAAAATAGAAAAAGTGAGGCCAACTATATTAATGGACTGAGTCACTCGGGAGATAATTAAGAGGTTATGTGCTCCCACTTAGATGCAATACGGAGGGAGGCGCAGCACTTAACCACTTGGCTGCCGAGGACATGCGCTATCGCTTTATTCATGAGTGGGAATCAAAGAGGGGACGGCGATTCATTGTGAGAGAATAATGTGCTCTGTTTCTGCCGGCTCTTGTAATTTGCCGAAATGTGAACACAGATGCTCGAGTGGGGTCGAGAGTGTAATTACATGATATAATGATATGATGTCATAGCCGTGGGTGAAGACCTGCCTTGTTACAAGCCAAAGGCGCGAGCACCAAAATGAAAACACTTCCAGGCGTTTAAGCAAATGCAATGACAAATTATTTGCGGAGCGGGCCACAGGGGGCATCCTTTTTATTTCTTGCTGCTTTATATTTACCCTCTTAAGAGGCGAAACCTCTGGAACCGCAAATTACTTTTGACACGAGTAAAACGACTGTCAAATTAGGGTAGATTTCTACAGAAACTAAAATAAATGCCTGAGCAAAAGAGCGAAGCGATAACTACTTGGAGGGTAGAAGAAATTCAGATGGAAAAGGGCTGCCATATTCTCATCTGAGCAGCATCCGTATACAATGTTGCCCACTTGGCTCCTAGCTCGCCCGCTACTATGCTGGTTTTTTTTGCCAGACTTTTTCTGTATTCTACGCTTTCAACTAAAAATTCCAAAACGTCTAAATATACATTTTGCTTTTGATCTGCCTGGTGGGAAATGATACAGTGATGGCGTCCAAACGTCGATTTGTCCAAAATTGTTCTCCGGGCAGTCAGATATGGTAAAGTGATATGAACCTAGAAATGATGAATCAAAGATGTAGAAGTAAATCAGTCTGCAGGGGAATCTACCTTTAGAAGAAAGGCTCGGTGCACGCAACGTCTTAAGATCAGGCGATCTTGCAGGGCTTCTCAAGCAAAATACAGTTCAGGAAACTGGCGCTGTTTTATTGGTCTTTTCTTGAGCATTTTTCTGACAGTTTGGGTTGACAAATTTTTTGTTTTTAGATGGTTTTCATGACTTTTAAGCCATTGAATAACAAATGAACTGAGTAACAGTTTTCTAAGTAAAAATGGTGGCAAAACTCTCAAAACGATATCCAGTATTGATGAGCGAACATGCTCGGAAAAGGTGTTATCTGAGCATGCTCTTGTGCTAACCAAGTGTCTTCAGCGTGCTCGAAAAAAACATGATTGAGTCCCCACCGCTGCACCTCTTGCGGCTGTTCAACAGCCGCAACCTATGCAGGGAATACCTGTTTGTTAAGCAATTCCTGCATGTGTTGTGACTGTCGAACAGCCGCGAGACATGCAGGCACTGGGACTTGAACCTATTATTTGAGCACGCCGAAGACACTCGGTCGGCACAAGAGCATGCTCAGATAACACCTTATCCCAGCACGTTCGCTCATCACGAATATCCAGTTGTCTTTTGCGCTTCACCATTGACTTGCACTGTAAAGTACAGAGTGTCTTCTGAGCGAAAATGTCAGCTCGGTCAGGTCACTTTCTTAACAGTTTGCAGGTTTTAGAAACTCAAAGTTGTTAAATATTCAAAAGCCTGAACATGTGCACAGTGAGTCGTTTTTTTTTTATAAATAGAAATGAAAATGTTCAATCTTTTGAGCGCTTTCTGAAAAGCTGAAAGATGTGTGTACATACCCCAAGGCAGAAAATCAAGGGTCTTTTGTATCTTTAAAGCAGTGTGAGACCCATCAGGGTCCACAAAAAAAAAAATCAGCTCACCCATGGATAGATGTATCCCTATTGTACAGACAATCCTGAAGTATTGCAAGGTTCCACCGTAGAGAAAAGAAATCCAGTAAAGGATCCAATAAAAAAAATTCTTCTTTATATAAAGTTCATTAAAATCCACTCCTATCAATAAACGCAGATGCGTTTCTGACCGATGTCCTTATTCTTTTTTATCTTGTTTTTTTTCCATGTTTCAGCTGTTTTGCATTGGGTTAAAACTTAAAAGGTTTTTCCAGGATTCCGATAGTGATGACCTATTTAATATCAGACTGGGAACCGATCAGCTGTTTTAAGCAAGTAAACATGTAAATGGGTGAACAAGGCCAGAGAAACAAAAAACAAAAGAAACTGATCTGCAGTACCAAAGAACAGTCAGTATACAGTAAAATATCTGAGCAGTCCGACTATTCACGGTTCACATCTGGCCGCCGGAGCGTAACAGCTGATTAGTGGGGGGGGAGGGGGTGCTGGGTGTTGTAACTATATCGATGACATTTCCCTTTAAATGATTTTTTCCCACTATAGCAAGTGGTATTAAGTTGGATGTGCCATCACTTACTAATCATGCGAGTCCAACTGCTGGAACTTCCGATCCTTATCGTTATTGCCCCTGCACACAGCGGGTGACCGCAGCTACTACCCAGCTCCATTCATTTAAATGGAGTGAACTTTTGCTTGGCTGCCTATTGCGCAGGAAATAAATCGGTTGGACCTCAGTCCCTTTGTGGACCTGATTAGTGGGCGTTCAAGAGATCAGGCGTAGACACAGCACAATGTTCTGACATGCCTTAGTAATCTTGTAAGATGTGAAATTTCATTTAATTGAAAAAAAAAAAAAAGTTTGTCAACTTGAATCAAAGCCGAAGAAACTGAGGTCTATTGTCTCCCCGGCAAAATAATCTATAAAAGTATGGTGCTTTCAACAGAAACGGATGAAACCACTGGGATTCTGAGACCTCACACCATTGTCCTCGTGTGTCAAGCCTCGATCTCGCTGAACATTCGAATGTTACGTTTCAATGCTGATCACCAACATGCTGAAGGATAGGCAAAGACGTTCATTCTCACCTGCTCATTTCTGTACCTGACTATAGCAACCATGAACGAACCAACAGTACAAGGCACGGTGGCTCAGTGGTTAGCACTGTATGGTGACTCAGTGGTTAGCACTGTTGGTGACTCAGTGTTAGCACTGTTGGTGGCTCAGTGGTTAGCACTGTATGGTGGCTCAGTGGTTAGCACAGTATGTGTACGGTTGCTCAGTGGTTAGCACTGTATGGTGGCTCAGTGGTTAGCACAGTATGGCGGCTCTATGGTTAGCACTGTATGTGTACGGTGGCTCAGTGGTTAGCACTGTTGTTTGCACCGATGGAGTCCTGGGTTTAAATCTCACCAAGGACAACATCTGCAAGGAGTTTGTATGTTCTCCGTGTTTGTGTGGGTTTCCTCCGGGTTCTCCAGTTTCCTCCCACATTTCAAAAGACATCCTGATAGGCAATCTAGATTGTGAGCCCCAATGGGGACAGCGATGATAAAGCAGTGTGGAATATGATGGCGCTATATAAGAAAAGCAGAACAAAGAAGACTTGTGTCAGCCATGCTGATTGTGACATCTCAGTCAATGTGGAGGTCACTAAGTACAGATAAATGACTACAACTATCTCGGACTGACCCGAACATGCACATTTGGTACAGCTGAGCGTTCATGCATTTTTAACTGGGGAAGGGGAGAAATCTGTTGCCAGACTGTCTCAAAACACAAGACAATCAGGTGGTTTTTAATCAAACTACATGACCCTTATGTCTCCTGATTTCATCTATTGGGGGAAAGTTGGGAGGGCACCTACTGACAGATGGTCAGTGGTCCCACAGAAAATGGTGGGTTTGAAAGACTTTCAAGGGAAGCTATCAGCAGGTTTTTGCCATGTAATCAGAGAGCAGCATGACGTAGGAGCTGAGAGCCTGATTCCAGCAGTGTGTCACATATTACGTTGTGTTTTGCTGTTTGAATAAAATCAGTGTTTTATCAGCAGGCGATTATCGTTGCTGGACTCGCGTCTCGTGCCTCCTGGTCCTCCTGCTGTGTATAACCATGCCCCCCACCACCGATTGCCAAATTTCTGTCAATATACAGTGTACACAGAAAGCTGCTAATCAGTTGTGTGTGTGGCGGGGTTATACAGAGCTCAGCATTCAGAGCGCTGCTAGATCTGCAGCAGAGAAAATTGATATTTTCAAAATGACATCAAGCAGTCCAGCAAGTGACATTGCTGGAATCAGTCTCTCTGGTCCCTATATCATGCTGCTCACAAATTACATAGCAAACACCTGCTGACAGATTCCTTTAAGGTATATCAGGGCCTAACATGCTCTGTAAAATCTGGCGAATGAAGCCATATACTTCTGATGTGGTTGTGATGTATTACAGAGATTGAAGCCCTACAAGCTCCAGGATGCCGAGCGAGTCACAGGCAGCAACGGGAGACAAGCCACAAGGTCTGGATTCACTCCACACACAGAAAATTAATTTCTCAAGCAAAAGGTATGACAACAAGAGTGGCATTTACTTTTGTCTTATTTGATAACCTTGTGATGAAAGACTTTCTCCATGCATTTTATCCCTCGTTTAGCATTTTCCATGCAGACCGCCAGCATTAAGAAAAAGCGGCTTGTTCTAAAAACAAGAGTGACCTCTGTGTTCTTGTAATTCATAGTCCTATAGAAATGCCGTATTAATCTCACACTCGGCCAGAAGAGTGAACATGGTTAGATTATCTGAAGTCGGGCTGAAATTGCCTTGTGTGCTTTACATTCCGAAGAACATGGATTTCATTTCCTTAAAATGTTGAGTTTGACAGTTTATTTTACGGCAATCTCCTAGCCGAAGATGCCAGTGTAAAATGGCATTATACGGATCCGCGGAGACATTTATTGAATCAACATTTCAGATTTCCATTACAATGACATGAAAGGAAAGATCTGCTGAATAGAGTAATACTTCTCCATATAGAGAGAAACTGTTAAAGGGGACATTTTCTTGGCAGCTTATGGGAAAAAAAAAATAAAGAAAAGATAAAAGAAAAAGCTCCCAAAATGTATTTGCCTCCAAGAAAATGGAACAAAGCAAGGTGCCAACAGTAAACGGGAACTAGATTAATCTATCGGCCATGTGACCAGATAATTCGTAGTGATGAGCGAACGTCCCCGGATAAGGTGTTATCCGCCATGCTCTGGTGCTAACAGAGTGTCTTTGGTGTGCTCGAAAAATATGTTCAAGTCCCCGCAGCGGCATGTCTCATGGCTGTTCGACAGCTGCATCACATGCAGGGATTTCGTGTCTGTTAGGTAATCCCTGCATGTGTCGAACAGCTGAAAGACATGCAACTGCGGGGACTCAAACATATTTCTTGAGCACCCTGAAGATACTCAGTTAGCACCCGAGCATGCTCAGATAACACCGAGGCGCCGGCACTGCCGGGAATTAACATGCGAGACTCGGCCGTATTCCTCGCATGTGTGATCCCGGCCTAAGAGTCCTCTATTTTTCACACTCCAACTTTCGTAAAAGGCCAATAAAGTAGTAATAAAACAGTAAAACTATCACTGTTCTTTAGAGAAATCGGGCCTTAGATCACTAATAAGCATATTTTAGGTTCTACTATTTCTAAATTCCAATGAAAATTAATGAATAATTTAACCAATATCAATAACGTATATTTTTTGGCATTATATAATATATATATATATAATATATATATATATATATATATAAATAAAATCACTTTTACTCTTTCCTTCAATTTTCTACATCACCATCTATTAATGATGAGCACAAGTGCTCGTTACTCGAGTTTACCTAGGGTGCTCCGGTATGCACAGAGTCTCGAGGGTGCTCGAGTGACATGTTTGAGTCCCCGTGGACACGTGTTTCGCGACTGTTACACAGTCACACAATTTGCGGGGATTGTCCGTTTATGTGAAGCAATCGCGACATTTTCTGTGTCTAACAGCTGCAAAACATGCGGCAGCGGGAACCTGAACATGTCACTTGAGCCCCCGCGATACTCAGTGCATACCCGAGCACCCACGACAAACTCGAGTAACGAGCACTTATGCTCATCATTACTATAATATTCTTAAAAATAAAGAACAAAAAAAAAGCAAAAAGCTTAAAGGGGTCGTCCACTAGTAAGACAACCCCTTCTTAAATTAAATGTCCGGCCCAATAAAATAATAAAGCCTATACTCAACTCCCGTGCCTTTCCTGGGGTGTTGGCACTCGCTCTCCCGAGGCTGTGATGCGGTGTTGTGACACCGGTGCCCAATCAGCGCTGGTGTCACTGTCTCCGCATTTATACGAACTGAACATGAAGAAGAAGCGAGGTGAGCAGCCCGAATATCCTCTTCAAGTTCAGTTTGTCCGAAGGTGGAGACCGTGACGCCAGCGCTGATTGGGCACCAGGTGTTATTCCACCGCATCACAGTCCTAGGATTGCGAGTACAGACACCGCGGGAACAGAGCCGGCAGGTGGATAACACCTTTAAATCACTCCCCCCCCACCCCGTAATTAAAAAAATAAAAAAAATGCATTTGGTACTGTTGTGTATATAAAAGTCCAAAGTTATCAAAGAAATAAAAATATTTAAACAATATGTTAAATGTAGAAGAAAAAAAAAAGCAAAATGACAAAATTGTTAATTTTTTGTTTGCGATATTTCCCTAAAATAAAATAAAAATCTATTTAAATGTTTTATGTACCGACAAAAAGTATTAATAAAATTATTAGCCTGGTATGCAAACAAAACACAAGCAGTGGCACAGATCTGGGCATGGAAAAAAAAAAAAGAAAAAAAGTTACAGGTCATAAAAAAAAAAAAAAAAAAAGTGGTTTGTATCGCCACATTCCTTTTTTTTTTTATTACCAAGTTCTAAATTTATTTAACCATTGAAATAAACAAAAAATTAAGCCTGCAACAGCGGTGACCTGGAGAATTTTATTGCTGGGTCATTTTAAATTCACAATGAATTTAGTAAAAACGAAACCCCAAAAATACCATTACGGAATAGCTTTTCTTTTTTTCTTTATTTTTTTTTTACAAATTTTATCCCACTTTGAATCCTCCCCCACCCCCTCCTTTTCAGTACAATGAAATGGCGCCATTCAGAATGACAACTAGTACCACAATTAACAAACCCTCGTAAGGCTGTGTCGACAAAAATATGTAAAAGTGTTACGGCTCTTGGAAAAAGGGAAGAAAAAAGTGAAAGAGCAAAAAAAAATATATATATATTTTTTTGCCTTTCCTGAAGGGGTTAAAAGAAACCACACGTCTCCATGCTCAGTAACTATACAGTATGGTGGAGAAACTGAATGCTGGGGTAGAAAACTAAGGGGTAGGCTGGCAGCATGGTACCGGCGGTATCGCTGCCTGCATACTAAGTCAATTGCACTGTGGTCATTTTTCGACAATATGCAGCTCGGACAGAAACCTGCAATTTGCTGCTTTCAGTGCAGAACAGAAGTAGGAAACAGCAAGAAAAAAAAAAAACAACAGAAATTAAAACAAAAGAAAGAAAAGAAACAACTGTAGCTGTGATCAGTTAAAACGAGATTTGTGAGTTACACATTTTATACTCACTTACGGCCAAAAGCTGTTAATAGACTTGAAACCGTCTTTCATCAACCACTTGTTTACCCTCAGCCGAATTCTCTGCAAGTGTGTGAATCATTACCGGCAACCCTGCCCGGAGCATCTTCTGCGATTCTGATACTGACACGCTGCCAACTCACTGAGCTGGGGGGCAGCGGAGCCGTCCTGCCAGCTCATTCACCTGCAGCCGGCGTGCTGAACGCAGCCTTCATGCCAGGATCAGGCAAATGCACCTCGCGTGCGCGCAGCGGTACAACATTGCTTTTCTTCTGCGATCTCCCACAATGCAGTCCCGCAGCCCAATTCCACGCTGAAAGCCTGAAAATTAAACATGCCCGAGGCAGGACCCATTATTACTCCAACTATCGCAGCACGAGCCGCCCTGAAGCTACAGCAGCCTCTCTCCATAGAAAGCAGACTTTTGATCATTCGAGGCTCGGGGTCTTTACAACATCATACACTCCGGAAAATGAATTCTATTATGTGTCAATATGGCAAATCTAAATAAAACATTTCCATCTAATGCAAAAAAATAAATTAAAATAGCGACAACCAATAAGGTCAGGAAAATCTAATAGTCACATAATTATTATCAAGGAGCATATGTAAATGCCCATGGGGTTATGACAATGTTTAAAAGGATTTCGACACCACAGTTCTCCACCTCCGGACAAGCTGGATAGTCCTGACTGAAGGCCCTTCTGGGTAAGGAGGTGAAACATGGAACGACCTTTCCATTTCTCATTACACACTGGTTGCTTTCCTGGACAGTTTGGCAGGCGCTATCTACAGGAGCGAGTCTGGCTTTAACCACTGTGCTTCCAGATCAGACCTTCTCTCGCGCTTCACATGTAGTATAGCGGAGTTTTTTTTATATATTTTTGGATGCAGCAAACAACAATGTGTTTGTTATCCCTTTTCATCATTTCAACATTTGCTTTTGTAAACGCCACAATCCTCTTCCCATGAAGGAGGCCTCGATTCCAGCTCAGGCTACATCCATCATGCGGATTGCTCGGATCAAAGGGCTGTAACAGTGGTCAGTTCAATGCAAGAGCCTGAGGCCATGCTGACGGGCAGAGAAGTCTGACCATTATCTATGGGATTTACTGCCGACAAATCAAAACAGATGGTCCAGTACTTTTATATGGAAGGCCTATGCTTAGGATATGTCATCAACACCAGATCGGTGGAAGTGCAATACCAGACACCCCGCCGATCAGCCATTCCAATGCTGGCCCATCCCTTTAGTGATAAAACCAAAACACAAAATCTTAGGTCCCTCATATACATTAGACAGGTCTAACCTATGTAAATGTGAGCCTCCCCCGACAGATGATGTTTGGGGCAAGAAGGATCAGCCATGTTGAATTCAACACCCCGTTCTTTCATTTCTTTGCAGCTCACTCCCCTCTCCCCATTACAACACACATGAACGCTCAGCTGAACAATGCATCCATGTGCATGGGCGAGTTAGAAGAGAAAGCTGTTGGCCAAACTGTATGGGCACCTTTACCAGACCGGTAAGAATCTGTAGTAAATGTTGCTGAAGGACAGTTTTGTAGAAACCGTGCGCAGGACACAGTGGCTCATGTGCTGTGGATTTACTCCATTTTCTTTTAGGTAGCGGCTCAGAGGGAAAGCTTAGTGGGCAGAGGGGAGAAGCTCCTGCTGCAGCCAGTTGTCTTACAGCCAGACATAGGTTTGTAACATAAAAGGATGAAGCACTGGAATATGTTTACTTGTTCTCTTTCCCCCTGATAGCACCAGATAAGCCATTTAATGGCATCCCTGTTCTGTCCAGGGAAAAACCAAAGCGAATAATGCCGATGACGATACGACTAGTGATGAGTGAGTATACTCTTTGCTCGGGTGGTCTCTGAGTATTTGGAAGTGCTCTGAGATTTAGTTTCTGTTGCCGTACCTGCATGACTTACAGCTATTTGACAGCCTGAATACATGTGGGGATTCCCTAATAAACAGGTAATCCCCACGTGTATTCAGGCTGTCTAGCAGCCGCAAATCATGCAGCTGCGGCAACAGAAACTAAATCTCAGAGTACTTACAAATACTCGGAGACCACCTGAGCAACGAGCATACTCGCTCATCACTAGTTACGACCCCACACACGTCTTAGTAAGTGTGGAGGGTGGTAAGGTAATGTCATTAGCACCATTCACTTTCAATATGGAAGTGAGCAGTTCCGGACGGCAAAAGATCTCTCCTTTAACTCACTATGCCCTAATAGTGCAGCCCCGAATAGCTCAATGACAAATGCAGCTCTGCTACCTCTCTTTACCTTTCAGCACAGGCAGTGTTAAAGCCACCAATCTGACAACAGAAAACCCTGGACCAGAAATATCTTGCACCAGCTGTGTGTGTAATGGCTTTTTCCTTCTCCGCTGTATTCCCTTCTCTGCGCTGCACAGCTCGCCACTAAGGAAGCAAAAATCCTAACAGATTTTATTTTTTTACCTCTTTAAATCTACAACGTGCCTTAAGTGGAAATATTTGTGCAGAGAAGGCAACCTGGAGAGAGACCCACCTTTCAGCTTAGGAAGCCTTAAGGGTATGCCACACTAAACAACATCGCTAACGGGATCGCTAAAAAACGTCACTATTTAGCGATCCCGTTAGCGATGTTGTTGTGTGCGGCATCTGCCAGCGACGAGCTTCCTGCTGTGATCTCGCTCGTCGCTGGAATCGTTCCGGACCCTATTTTATCGTCGGCGCTCCCGCTGGGTAAGTATATATCGCTAAGTGTGGCACCTTTTTTAGCGATACTTTTGTACCGCTAAAGTCGTTAAGGAGATCGCTAACCGCGATAGCGTCCTTAACGACATCGCTAAATGTGGCCGACACTAGCGATATAGAAACAATCCCGCTAGCGATCTCATTAGTATGCGACGCTAACGAGATCGCTAGCGGGATTGTGTAGTGTGGCAGTACCTTTAGACATAGGAGCAATCTATATAGTAATTACACTCCAGAAACTGCAGGAAATCTCAGAAATCTAATGTAAGGGACAGGGCTGTACTTGTAACAGAGTTTCATAGTAAACTTTTCTCTGAGCTGAAATGTCTCAACTTCTACTTCTGTCAAAGTTCTCAACATAAATGGGTAAAGTTACGATGTGATGGATCAAATGTAAATTAGGTAAAATCCACTGGATTCGAGAAGGATCTGATCAGTCAACAAAATTAAATGCTATGGCTGTAATCACAATCATGCAAAGGGAACTGCATGACCAAGATGAGTGGGGCTTTATTTAGCACTGGAGACGTTCTGGATTCACGGAGTGATCTGTAATGATATTACAGATTGCCTTGTTCTCTGATAATCACATTCTGCCCTTACACTGGCTGCCTTCACTTTGCATACAGATGACATACTGTAATAACCGTGACACGTCGGATGTTACAGCTCTTCACAGCAATCAGTGAAGAGCAGCTGTCAGGTAGGACAAGTGCAGGAAAAGCCAAGACAACTTTTAGAGAAGGCAGGCAGAACGCTAACAAGTTACTCCCCCTGTCACTGTTATTTCATTGCTTCAAATATTTTATCTCTGCAGACTTCTGTGAAATGCGGAAGCTATAATGATGCTTTTAGGTCGCCATGCATCTTTCCCAAAACATACAGCAATAAATAATAATTAAAAAAAGGGTCCCTCGCTCTATATGTCCCGTTTAACACATCCGTTACATAGCGGCACTAACGCTATGTAACGGATGCGTTAACGCACCCATTGGCCGACATTACACTAACGCATCCTAACGCATGCCAAATTCGGCATGCTTTAGCGATGATGCATTACTTTGTGACACACCCGGTCTACAGCGTTTTGGGGTGCATCGGGTCTAACGCACAGCAAACGGACGCGTTCACTGTGCATAGACCTGTATGGCTAACGCATGGTAACAAAATGCTACCATGCGTTCGCAAAAATGTTAGCGCAAGAGGTTAAAAAGCTGTCAAAAATGACATCAGCGTTAGCGCATCCATTTAACGGATGCCCCAACGCGATGTGAACCTAGCCTAAGTGCTTCACAGAAGTTTATAACGCAGAGATGTAAAAATACAAAATCTTTTTTTTTCCACAAAAATGATTTTTTTAGCCCCCAATTTTTTATTTTCCCAAGAGTAACAGGAAAAATTGCACAACAACTTTGGGGGTCTAATTTCTCCTGAGTACGCTGATGCCCCATATGTTGGGGTAAATCAGACGGCGGGGGGAGCGGAGGACAGGAAGGAGGGGAGGAAATACTGACGGCAGCGGCAGATCGCGGACGTCAGTCGGCGGGGAAGATCGCAGTGTCCAGCCATGGCCGATGATATTGCAGCATCGGCCATTGCTGGATTGTAATATTTCACCAAGCTTCATTGGTGAAATATTACAATTGTTCTGATTGGCTGTTGAAAGTGAAACAGTCAATCAGAGCGATTGTAGCCACGGGAGAGGGGAGGGGGCAAAGCCTGCCCCCTGGGGTCAAGTACAGGTCCTCCTGTATCTGCAGGTCGGGTGACCTTTCAGTGACCCTGGTCACCCGACCCGCAGGAACACGATCCCGCCATGACGCATACGCGGCGTCACAGGTCAGGAAGCACAGGTCAGGAAGGGGTTAACAAAAAACACCTGCAAAGGCTTCCTAAGCGTTTAAAAATTCCCCTTAGTCTGTTTCAGTAAGCTCCACAATCATGGGGAAGACTGCTGACTTGACAGGTGTCCACAAGGAGGGTAAACCACAAAAGGTCATTGCTAAAAAAGCTGGCTGTTCACAGAGTGCTATATCCAAGCATATTAATGGAAAGTTGAGTGGAAGGAAAAAGTATGGTAGAAAAAGGTGCACAAGCAACTGGGATAACTGCAGACTTGAAAAGATTGTTAAGAAAAGGCCATTCAAAAATTTGGGGAGATTCACAAGGAGTGGACTGCTGCTGGAGTCATTGCTTCAAAAGCCACCACACACAGATGTATCCAGGACATGGGCTACAAGTGTCACATTCCTTGTGTCAGCCACTCATGACCAATAGACAACGCCAGAAGTGTCTTACCTGGGCCAAGGAGAAAAAGAACCGGACTGTGGCTCAGTGGTCCAAGGTGTTGTTTTCAGATGAAAGTAAATTTTGCATTTCATGGAGAAAGAGTGGAGAGGCCACAATCCAAGCTGCTTGAGGTCTAGTGTGAAGTTTCCACAATTATTGATGGTTTGGGGAGACAAGTCATCTGCTGGTGTAGGTCCACTGTGTTTTATCAAAACCAAAGTCAGCGCAGTCGTGTCCACACTGCCAAAAGTACCAATACCTGGTTTACAAACAACAGTATCACTGTGCTTGATTGGCAGCAAACTCGCCTGACCTTAACCCCATAGAGAATCTATGGGGTATTGTCAAGAGGAAGATGAGAGACACCAGACCCAACAATGCAGACGAGCTGAAGGCTGCTATCAAAGCAACCTGGGCTTCCATAACACCTCAGCAGTGCCACAGCTGATCGCCTCCATGCCACGCCGCATTGATGCAGTAATTGATGCAAAAGGAGCCCAGACCAAGTATTGAGTGCATTTACTGAGCATACATTTCAGTAGGCCAACATTTTGGATATTAAAATCATTTTTCAAGCTGGTGTTATAAAGTATTCTAATTTACTGAGAAAATGACTTTTGGGTTTTTATTGGCTGTAAGCCATAATCATCAACATTAACAGAAATAAACACGTGAAATAGATCACTCTGTTATGACTCTATATATCAGTTTCACTTTTATTGTATTGAAGAACTGAAATTAACTTTTTGATGATATTCTAATTTTGTGAGAAGCACCTGTATATACACATATATACACACACCCGTTCTTGCACTACATGTCCTTGGATGCTAAATGGGTTAAATTAGATAATGGATCTTCTGCAACACAAGCTCTGCAGTCCTATGTAAACCATATTCTGAAAATAGCCGAGTTACCGTGCAGAAAGTCATAAGCTCAGTGCTGTACCAAACTTTGGTGTGTTGTACATTTGTGTTTGATGGGTGCAGCATAAACTTCTTCACTAATAGCTATAGATACAATTGTTCTCTGCTTCTACTCGCATCCAAGTCAGTCTGCACGCTGCCCAGAAGGGCGGATGAAGAAAGGACACAAAACCACTGCTCACTGTCAATTGGCCTGGAGTTCCTTTTCTTTTAATAAAACAATACTTGCTGAGGCTTTGTCAAGTAAGACGTTGTTTACTTGGTGCTTTGTTAGTGGAGATTTTCAGCTTTCAGAGTGTTATCTGGATTCCAGGTCATCATGTTCCTAGTGGAGCGTAGCAGGGAGCACAGCAAACACATGGAGAAAAAGACAATCACTTATGCTCCACAGGACGGATCCAAACAACTTGTGACGCAAGACGTTTCCTGAAACGGCTGGTACCATCACAGGACAAAGGGCATAAATCCAATAAAAGGCAATGAATTACATGCACCTGTGAAGCTCCTATTGAGATGCAACCCTACATAAATCAGACTCTTCAATTACTTAAAGAGCTTGTAAAACGCTATTAGACATTTACATAGCTAATGAAAGGTAGGCCCAGTGATTGCTCATCAACTAGAGTTGCCCAACTCCTTATTACAATTGTTATACTATTCCACCGTATTTATATTGTTAAAAAGTTATTCCAACAATCACATTTTTCACAAAGCACAGTATCAGCATAACTATTGTTCATTTACAGACTAGAGCCTTATTCAGACATCTGTGTATGAACTGTTACATGGACTTCTGAATGAGGCTTAACTCCAATATTAGGTTTCTGACTTGTACTTTTTTCATCTCTTTTAGCCTCTGTATCTAGCCTCGCAAAGCTTAATAGTCAGACCTTCTCTTACTGTTAAAATAACATTTCCCAGCAGCTCCCTGCTTCTCCTCAGTGCTGCAGGCCCCTCGCTTCACTCTCCTGCATACTTCTGAGTGGCCGAAACCAGTCTTTACTGTGCACTAAGTAAATACATTCTGTCAGAAGCAAACGCAGATAGGACTAAATAAATATATTAGGCAGAAGCTGTTACAGCAGAAAATACGTTCTTAATAGAGAAAGGCGACCAATTTACATTGGATTTAAGTTTTATAAGACAAAAGCGCTGTAAACAATGCAGATCAGGGCTCTGAGTGATCACTGCACAGCTAAACGGAGCACAGAGCCAACTACTGGCAGCGTGCACATAGTTCAGTATAAGGAGTCGTACCAGCAAGGCTTCAGGGATGGGACGTGGAGCGCTCGCTCCTGAGTCATTGTTCCAGCGCAGTCTCATGGGGATGAAAGAAACTGGGAAAACAAAAGAGCGCAATAGGATCTTATCCGAGGATACCGGTAGAATAAGCACGGAAATGCACTCACCTGGTGGGGTTGCACTGAAGCAACTTAAGATGGGCATGTCTAATAACAGCTGCTGCAAGACACCGGTCATGGAGAGACCAAGAGCGTTGCGATAAGGGATGGAGGTTTCATTCAATGCACTGCTGATGAAGACTCGAAGAATAAAACTTGAGGACCAGGTTAGGTTTTGTCCTGATGGAGAGGCCAGGTGTGGCCTTGAAGGTTTTGTCCTGATGAAGAGGCCAGGTGTGGCCTTGAAACGTGTTGACACTGTAAACCTGTACAATAAACTCTCTCAAGTTTTATTCTTCTTTGAGTCATCATCAGCAGCGCATTGGATGACACCTTCATCCCTTATCGCAAAGCAGCCTCTTAACAGACAGGTGGTGTGCTGCCGGCTCACCACAGCTTAGATGAGCCGCGTTGACCGTCTGCCCAAGTGAGAATATTCTGAACTGCCCATGTATGGTTTACTGAAAGGGCAGGTGATGAGTCAGCACAGGAAGCTGGCTCATAAATGATTAGAAGTACACACCTTAGAGAGAGGATGCGTGCAGACACAGGCTGGCATCTGCGCATGCTCAACCTTTAGAACTGGAACTGGAGTATGGTTCCAATGTCACAGTCTGCGAAAGAAACTGAGGGTAAAGGTGTTGGACTGGCCAAGCATGTCTCCAGACCTAAACCCTGCTGACCATCTGTGGGGCATCCTCAAACGAAAGGTGGAGGTAGAGCACTATCTCCGTGATGTCGTCATGGAGGGGTGAAGAGGATTCCAGTGGCGACCTGTGACGCTCCATGCCCAAGAGAGTTAAGGCAGTGCTTGAGAGTAAGGGTGGCCACACAAAATATTGACACTTTGGGCACAATTGGCCATTTTCACTTAGGGGTGTACTCACTTTTGTTGACAGTGGCTTAGACATTAATGGCTGTTTATTGCGTTATTTAGAGAGCACCAAGTTTACACCGTCATACAAGATGTACACTGATTACTTTACATTGTATCACAGCGTCAGATCTTCAATATCGTCCCATGAAAAGATATAAGAAAATATTTACAAATATGTAAGGGGTGTACTCACTTTTGGGATATACTGTTCATATGGATTTAAAAACGGCTGCCTCCATAGCTAGTACACTAAATGAACATCACACCATTAATCAAAAAGCAGTCTGCTCAAATATGCCGGGGGCGATAACAGAAGTCATTCACCACTGGCTAATCGCTTCCTCTATTCAAGGGTACAGCCGTAATGCCAATAAAGCAAGTTGTTAATGCCGCTTGTGGTTATTAACTTTTAATAATGTATATTCTATTCAATCACAGCCTGACCGCAGACGCCCATTTGCTTCTCTAGAGCGGTGGTGTGTGGCTCTCTGGCTATTAGCGCATCAATGATTTGTCACGTGGGCAGAAAATGTTCTGAATTTCATCAGTATTTTTGATCTGATTTTCTTCACTGTGTCATCAAGAGTTTCAATCGTTTTTACGGAGGTTTCTGAAGCTTCACCTGTCAAACAGTCTGAAAAAAGGACAGCAAAAACGTGTGGACACGCGAACAGCCCCACCAACTATAATGGGTAAGAGTTGGATCCGCAAAAAAACACAGATCGATCTCGTATGTGAAAAACTGAGTCCTAAAGAAGGTGTCAGAAGCCATCAGGAAACTGATGGTAAGAAATAAAATATATATCTACATACAGTCACCAAAACTTGTATTAGGGCTGTATACTTATTGAGGTGGAGATATAACGGGGATTGAGGTTACCATGGATGATATGTCGGTGAAATAATGGAAAAATGACCCCTGCGGTGAGAAAAGCTGAAATCCCTCAAGGACAAAGAAAACCCATGTAAAACTACAGATTTTTATAACTTGATAACCGCCTTCTTGCATAGTACTAATCGTTTTTCATCTTCGACATACTTAACGCAAATCAAATTTATCAATTTGATTATAGATGAGTGACTGGAGGTAAGAGAACAAGAAAAAAGTCAAAGTAGGAAAGAGAGAAGAAAAGAAAATTTGTACAGACAGGATTTCTTAAAGGAACCAGAAATGATTTTTTTTTTTTTTAGCTCTGTTTTATGAGGTTTTTTTTTTCCTTCTTTTCCTGTTCAAGTTCAAAAGCAAAGTCTCTTTTTCAGTAGTGGATGTTCAGTGAATTGAAAATTACTCGTGTACATTTTATCTCCATGTTACATTCACATGATTTGTGATGCACAATTTAGTATCAATGAAGTCCGAGCGTGGATATGAGAACGAACATCGAAATCCAAGGTGTACAATGTACGGAGATATCCTTCCGACACCCTTCTACATACGTGCAAAGACCCCTAGCTACTATTAACAGACCAGAGAAAAAAAAAAAAAAAATCACACCAATACATCCAGCCAGTATTTTCCAACTGCATCTTGCCCTATGCTCTACATTTTTTTTTCACATTGCTTCAAAAACATCTCATTTTTTGGCTATGTAGAAACATCCAAACCACCGCAGCCCTGCTGTAATACAAAAGCACAGAAATGCGCTTGTGGATGGCTAACGGTACGGCTCATTTCTGCTGGGTATAATACACAGCTCACAGAACACACACAATAATAGTTGAATAAAAGTAGAAAAATGAAAAAAAAAAAAGAAAAAACCCTGAAACCAGTCATTAGTAACGCGCCATTAGGTACAACACAATATACGTCGTTTACTTCTTGTTGGCGCATTGATCTGTGCCGCTCTCGAACTACAGAAATGTATCAGCGAAGAGGGTGTCTGGAGAGGAACGATCCGGCTCTGCGCGCTGTGCAGGACCAGACAGAGATCTCCAGGACATTACTATAGGAAGCCTCGTACCGCGGGCAGACACTGCATCTGCACGCGAGGAGTCACTCAGCTTCCACAAACTGCTCTACCACGTTTTGCTATGTATCGTGTGTGGCTGTAAGACATTAACAGTAGTCCACATGGAAACGCCTGCTGCCTCCTGCCCTGAGGTTACTCCTGCATCCAACATGGCTACTGCAGTGGCAAGGTGAGTGCGGTGGCCGTCTGACCTACACCTTCCCCCAGTAGCGGACACAGATGGAAGGGGGCCCCTGAGCAAGAACAGTATATGGGTCCTGCTTTGAACCTGCGACAGGACCTGATTGCTGATTTGAAGGTGGTAGTGGGACCCTTTAGCTCTGCAAATATTGCATCAATGATATGTCCGCCAATGCCTATCCTGTAGAGACGCGATTCAGACTTACCGATGCTCCCTACGCCACTGCGGAGGCCAACTTGGATGCAAGACGATTGGAAAGCCCGTCTCAGCTAACGAGGCAAATGGAGGTCACTGTCTGGGTGGAGGGTTACTTTAAGGCTGGGGTCACACTTGCGAGTGTGATGCGAGAAACTCGCGTGAGTCTCTCACATCAAAACCCGGCACTTGGAACGGAGTGTGCGGCTGCATGTATTCAGCTGCACACTCCGGTCCAGAGTGCCGGCGGCAATGCCGGGTATTGATGCGCGAATTTCTCGCATCACACTCGCAAGTGTGACACCGGCCCAAGAGTTAGAATTGTTACATTTCCTAATAACTTTAATTACATAAATTTGTGTACAAGTTGGTTACACCAAATCCAATTTCACCAGTGGATCACTGTTAGTGGTGGATGAGCAAGCACAACACTCCTCCATCCATTGTCTATGGGGGCAGTCAGAGATAGCCAAGTGCTTAACCTGGCTACGGCCTAATCCAACACAAATTTTGTAACCCCGCTCTTTGGATTGGTGGTGGTCCCAACTGTGGACAGGTGATAACTTGCCAAGATGGGAATGACCATTTATATGCTCCACTAAAAGACATGTAGCTCAACGAATATCATGTCAGAACATCTACTAAAAGTTGTGTTACTGTGATTGAAGTTTCCACAGAAGTCCATTGCATCGACAGAAGAAATCTGACGCCTACCCTGTTCCTAAGTTCAACAAAGTCTCCACATCAGCAGTAGCGGGTCTGAAGGAAGTGTAAAGAGTCGGTACAGCGCCATCAAATATCTAGGCTTACAGCGACTCCTATGATGAGCACTATATTGTATTTATTTGCTGCCTAAGTGAACTTGAAAGGACCTCTACATTTTACACTGCTCCTCACACCGGTTATTAGGAATTATTATGGCGATTCATTAAGGTTGCTCCAGTCACACGCGCTTCCCCATCCATTTTGAACGGTGAGAAGGTGCTTGGAAGAGCTCTTTATCCACCTTAATGTTGCTTATTCTGCCAAAGAACATCCTTAATAACACATCCCCGTTGACTCGGATGCTCTGTATGTGATCTAAAAGCTTTCTGTGCTGCCAACGCATTTTATCTTCTCCCGCACTAATGCCAAGATGTGCCTTAAAGTTGTACATTGCTTTGTCCCACATTACTTAGCAATATATATCTGTTCGGACCAGGATGTCAAGTTCTGACCATGCCCTGCTCAGCCACCTTCATGCCAAAGCACATATTTAACATTGTATCTCCGTGGCTTCTCCTGTTGTCTTGTGTAATTCTGATAAATAAATTACGGCAAGCTCTTGGAGACGCCGTTACTCACGCTCTCCAGGTGCCAGCCATAAAAAAGATGGACAACGGCACTTCAGCAACCTTCAATAACCGTCAGAGAGGGAGAGAGCGGGAAAAAGGCTGCGTTAACCACTTCCAAGTGCTGGAGTCAGGAGAACGTAATGCAATTACCAATATGCTGCCTTACACTAATGTGCCCCAATATCATAAAATGAAGGACTCAGACGAGGAGCCAAATTAAATACAGGACAGGTAAATTATATATGTCATTAGATAATTATAAATGCTCCTATCTAGGGAAAAAGCAGAGACGGACCGAAAACCCGAGAACAGCTATTACAGGCTGTCAAGGCTCATGTCTGGCTCTTCGCTACTTCCAAAGAAATGATGAGCTAAATGCTGATCATTATGGCTTATAAGGAGAGATGTAAAGCAGAGGAAGACTGGAAATTGTACTTAACTAAATGGATAGCATTAGCTGCTGATAAAATAACCAAATATTACAGATGAAAAGCGAACTCTGAACAAAAATATGCATTTCTTCCAACAAGAGACATTATGGCATGTTCAGACTATCGGTGCATTACAAATCATCCTAAAAGGCATTGATATGGACACCATCAGCAAGCCCAAATTCATGTGGATGCCGCCAACTAAACGCTTTCCATCGTCTGCTCTATGAAATCTACTCGCTGTTCATGTCCATGGGTTCTTCTGCCGGGGGTTTTGCAAACGGTTCAAAAAGTGACATGAAACTTCCTAAAGTCTGCAGAATTCACGGAAAAAAATAAGACCGTCCGTCTTGAAATTTTGCAGTGGATTTCACTGCAAAATCCACTTTGTGAACATACAACGATAGTCTGCAGTCATGCAGCACCAGACCCCTCTGATCGCTTCCTGATCATCGAGGGAACTTTTTGCAGTTTGCAGCTGCAAAGTTCTTCCCCCTCCTAATACACACAGCAGGATGATGTGCGCATGGAAAGAACTAAACACCATCTCTTGCTGCACAGTTTTGCCTCTCCATGTCCAACAAGAATCTGTATGATCAATGCGGTGCAGGGAGGGAAGCTAAACGAGGTGTGCACATCTTGGTCAGCTTCCCGATGGTACATGTCTCTGGGGCAAGTAAAGCACCAGCCTGAGACCGCATCCGTTTCTGAACTGTGTTTTCTATGAACACTTTGTAGGCATCTACGAATATGGTGTCAGTAATATCCAAAGTAACAAGGCCCCAAGAGTTCAAACTCACTTCTTCCTCATGGGAATTCGGTGTTCGTTGCATCACTGTTCAAAAGCAAGTTGGCCAACTGACCCAACATTTCTTAATCAATGTGGACCTCTTTTGTTCGATGCTTAGTCTAAAGCCCCCGTCGCTAGCGAGATCGGTGCTGAGTCACTAGTTTTGTGACGCAGCAGCGATCTCCCCAGCGATATCGCTGTGTGTGACATTCAGCGACGATCAGCCCCCCTGCTGGGTATCGCTGATCGTCGCTGAATGTCCTGGACATTTTTTTGATCGCTGGTCTCCCGCTGGCAGGCACGCATCGCTGCGTGTGACAGGCGGGAACCAGCGATCCGCTGGTAACCAAGGTACACAGCGGGTTTCCAGGCGCGGGGCTGTGCCTGGAAACCCGCTGTGTACCTTGGATACCAGCGCCCTGATGCAGGGAGCTGGTAACCAAGGTACACAGCGGGTTTCCACGCACCGCGCAGCGCCTGGAAACCCGATGTGTACCTTGGTTACCAGCTCCCTGCATCAGGGCGCTAGTATCCAACGTACACTGCGGGTAACTAAGCGACGTTTACCTGCAGTGTCGCTGTGCTGATCGCTGCCTGAGCTGCCTGTTTGGCAGCTCAGCAGCGATCATGTAGCAACACACCAGTCGGGATCGCTGGTGTATCGCTATGTGAGACCCGGGCTTAAGACCATACAGTTGCAGGTCTCGATAAAACCACATATAGCTGTCTAGACCTATTTAACTTTCCGGAGGATCAACTCTTCCCCTTAAACCTTAACTGTTCAACTGAGCATCTCCTCAAACATAATTTTGTTTCTTCTCAACCAATTACAGTATAGCCTCCCTTCTACTCTAGGCCACCATTAAATGGTACATTAAAGGGGTTGTCCACTACTAGGACAGGACAACCCCTTCTTAAACTAAATGTTTGGCTCCGATAAAATAATAAAGACTATACTCGCCTCTGTTCCAGTGGTGTCGGCACTTGCGGTCCCGGGGCTGGGATCCGGTGGAATGACACGTGATGCCCGGCACCCAAATAGAGCTGGCGTCACTATCTCTGCTTTCGGACAAACTGAACATGAAGAGGAAGTCCGGGATGAGCTGCAGCCCTGGCTTCCTCTTCATGTTCAGATCATACTGAGGTGGAAACAGTGATTGGGTGCCGGCATCACAACACCGCATCACAGTCCCCGGGGTGAGCGAGCGCTGACACCGCTGGCTCGACGCCGGCACGGGATGCGAGTATAGGCTTTATTTTATTGGGCCGAACATTTAGTTTAAGAAGGGGTTGTCCTAGTAGTGGACAATCCCTTTAATACTTATACCCCACTAGACCCTCATCTGTAACCCCTCTGATCAACACCAGGCCACCAGGAATATATATCCTGCCTAGAATCCCTAATATACCCTAGACCACCAAAGTTTCCAAAATTTGTGTGAAGTGTATGTTGTATATCCTGGATTAATCTTATGGTACTAAATAAAAATATAAAGATTTTGGGATGTAAGAATATGGACTAGAGTATACACCACCTGGGTGTCGACCCAACATGTGCGGGTAACAAAGATGAATTTTGATATACGATGATGTCTGGCATTCGTTTTTCACTTTTGTAGCTGTGTCATTGTGTATATGAATATATTTTTGGTATATCCAATGTTATCGAGCTGCTTGGGATTTTCAGATGTCTAAGTTAAAAGATGGGCCCAGAAAGAACGTAAGCAATAACAACTGCAATGAGAAAATCGAAATCTGAGATTTAACTTTCAGATGTTTAATTGTCCTTTACTCTTCTCTCAATGTGCAATTATTTTAGGCAGGTGTGGGGAAAAAAAAGGGCAAAGTTAGAATGCCTTCAAAAATAGAAAAGTGTTAATAGTATATTTTTGTCCATTAAAATGCAAAGTAACAGGATAAGAATAAAATCTGAATCAGAGATGCACATAAACATAGGACCCCGGGGTGCAGAAAAATGGCAGCAGGTGCTCTGGACTGATGAAACCAAGTCTGAAATACTAGAATGTAACTGAAGGCACTTTGCTCAAAATTCATTGCTTTTGCATTTGTTCTCGCCTAGTTTTTTTTCTATTTGTGCCTTTTTTACCACCCAACTTATATTTTATTTGTTCTCGCCCGTTTAGTTTTTTTTGCACTTTGTCTAGCCATTTCAGATGCATTAGTCTAATTCAACAAAAAAAAAAAAAAAAAAAAAAAGGATTTTCGGAAGCGACATCCACAGAAGATCTGTGGTTATTTCTCCAAGATGTTGGGAACATTCTCCCCGCGGAGGACCTTCAAAAACTTTGCATAACTTAGAAGAAGTGATGCAGTTTTAAAGACAAAAAGGCGGGGACATCAAATATTGATACGATTCAGATTTCCTTCTTGTTCATTCCCCTTTGCATTTTATTAAATCGATAAAAAATAAACTATTAACGATTCTAAACTTTGAAGCATTTTTCCACTAATGAATGTTCGTTTTTCGCTGGATACAATAGTTTCAATGGAAACCTGATTAACCCATTAGGACATCAGTGAATCCCAATCCTTCACCTTTTCTTAATCAATACACAAATTTATTTTGTCTGGCATTTTCAACTCCTTTCTAATGCACAAGTGGTCAGCTACTTTCCTGGCCATGACTAATGCCACCAACGGGTTTGTCTCCGCTTCCTTAGGTTGGACAACGCATCTGTCTACTTATGCAGCGATTCATCCAGCATTATCTTCAGAAGATAAAAAAGAAAAAGTTGTTTTTCTGGCACAGAAAACCCATTTGCACAAAAAAGGACATTTGCAGCTAAAAGAAGAGTCATCATTTACAAGCCAGGACACATAGCTTCTAGAACAGTTTTCAATCGTGGTGCTGTAATACTTAATATCCCCTGCGGAGGCAGTGCAGGGAAAAGAAACACCTACTGCCAGGTTGTGCCACAGGCTATAGCTGATTGGTTCAAAACCAATCTGCGGAGTCCAGATGAAGTAACGTCAAGCACTTCCACATATCATATATATGTATCGCTAAGAAATTGCTGAACATTATATTAAATGAGCTGAAAAATAAGACTTTTCTCAGGACTTCTAACTGCAGATAATTTTCTCTCTCATTTTCGGAGAAATTGCTCTCAGACACATCATGCATTGTGTCCTATTTCTTGAAGTGAGCACATTCTGGCCAAACTAGAAGCTCGCGCCCGTCACACCGTGATGTTCAACTACCTTGCAGCTACGGAACATTTGCTGAAAACAGATGTGATGATCTTTTCTTAATAGCCCCAATTGCAATTATCGGCTTAATGTTCTGGGCTGCATGAAAAGCCAGCAGCCTGGCAATTATCAGCACACGCCACTCGTATGGATTTTTCTACATGTATAAAATAGGTACGGTGTGAGCGCGGTGGGATTTTGATCTCTGCGTAACGAACCATGGTATAGGAATGATTTATTCTATTTACATGTATAGAAGGGACGGCAGAGTCGAGTCTCAGGAAGTAAAACGGAAACTAGTAAAACAATCAGCAGGAAATTTGTTGCCGTAAAAGCTTTTCTAGGAAAATGTCACGTAATTACCGACTTTCAAGTGTTGGTTTAGCAAGAGCTTACACTTCATTTCAGACACGCCAAATATAAACTTAAAAGAAAAACGATTGGTCTCTAATATGTCCAGATGGGTATTTAGAGAGAACCTGTCGTTTGCCATAAATATGTATTTTTTTTTTTTATTCCCTGGTGTAAATGTCACAGTTTTCCTGAATCCGGCGTTCTTTTTCTTCTGGACCTGCTCCACTCCATTCCTGAGATATGGCCACTTCTTCCTCTCATATAAATCTAGTTTTGTTAGTCAACTAGGCATGGTCGGCAAGACACCGCCCATATATTTTATGACCACACCCACATGGCTAGCAAGACTAAATACAGCTACAGGACAGAAGGTGCCATATCTCAGGAAAGGCGAGGTGCTAGAGCAAAAGAAAACCAATGTCTGATTCAGGAAAAAAAAAAAAACAGTGGTTAGTTCTCGTTCACACCAAAAAGTTGAGAGTAGGGCAATGTCCAGTCCCTTCAACCAAACCACAGTATGCACCATCTACGACAGTGCCGTCATCAGGTCCACAAACACAAAACAAGTAGCTCTGGCAATATTTCCATCACAGCGTAACCAACCGAGCAAATACAAGACATTTCAAGAAATATTGTGTACCTGTTTACACTTGCCATACAAATTACAAGAAGTCAGAAATCATCTGTGCCAAAGTTTTTTTTTATCCCCTTTTTCAGTAACATTATTGTTATAAATATGATCTAAGTCACTGTGTCCTTGGGTGTCGGGAGAGGCGCTGATCATTAGTATGTCAGTGTGCTACATACATCACGTTCATCAGCACCGGGATGACTTGTTTACTGGCAGATTCACCTATTCGCATTCAAGGAGGCACAGAATAGTCATGCCGCGGTCCTGGCTTCCTTGCAGAGTATCGCAGACATATTCATAGGGCAAAGCAAATAATTAGACTTGGAGCATTTCTGCTGCGTACCAATGTAATATTAAAAAGTGAGGCGGAAATCTACATGCAGTTTGGTGTCAGCTCAGCAAATTTCGGCTATCCCGTAATGGTCCGGCAGCCATTCACGCTAGCTGGACTTGATGGTGCACGTAAGGCCTTATTCACACAACCATATAGCGGACGTACTGACCAACCATGGATCTCCCGACCCAAAGTGAATGCTTATAAGGCTACTGGTTCAGGCCAAGAGACTAGTGGTCGAGCTAGGAACAGCAGCAGTAACAAACGAAGGAAAAGGCGGTAGCCAGCCTAATAATGACACCTACGTGACCTTAAATAAAGCCAAATTTGGATGTTAAAGGGTTTGTCTGCTTTCATAATAAAATCCTCCAAAAGCTTGATTTTGCTTTAAAATGCATCTCTGTTGCTTTCTTGATGTTTCGCCTACAGCACATAACCGCTGCAGTCAATCACTGAGCTCAGCGGTCATGTCCAGGTAGACTGTCGTGTCTAATGACTGGCTGCAGTAGTCATGTGATGTACATGAGAAGTCACTTTTGCAGCCATGTCCACAAACATCAACATTTTCGCGCTCATTTTGTCATTTTAACCCAGACCAAGTCTTTAGAAAGCAGACAGCCCATTTAAAGGGGTAATTCCACATCAGCCATAGAAAAGATCTATATAAATAAAAAAAAAAAAAGAGTGAATTGATATGAAAATTATATTATTTCAGCACATTACTCTTCCACCAGTGAAAGAAAAACAAAATCTGTCGGGGTCATACGATGGTTTCTACTAATAGAGCGGTCTCGTAATTTAGAAGTTCACATAAACAGCTCATCTTCACCTAGATAGAAGGTAACATTATACAGCGTGAGATCTCGATACCTGCATGTGACGGGGATATAGAAACTCTGCCAGAGCAGAAACACAAGTCTGCAGACTCTGTTCTTCTGTAAATGTCAGCCGCTAGTCGGCTGTATACGTAGATATCCCTGCTGGGTACCACAACGCTGATTACTAATAAATCACCTCTTATTTCCCCGTTGCCTGTTTTGCTATAAATTAACTTTACAGGGGCTTTCGAGCGCTTTCCAAACCCAGCCGCCTAAGATAGCATTTCCAGCAGACGTGCAACGCTTTACATAGCATTTCCAGCAGACGTGCAGCGCTTTACTGTGTATTCACCTAGATCGGAGTGAGATATATTTTGCCTTTTTCTTCCTTTACGGAATGAAGGGGTGGGGGAAGAAGAAAGGTGAAAAGTTTAACCAGTGAAGACCGAAGCAGAATGATGGAAGTATGACCCTGCTCTCACTGGATTACTCAGATGATCACTCTAATTAATCAAGAGTTTTCTATGAAATATGAAGCACATAAACACATAACTCATCTCCTTATATGCAAGGAGTGAATAGAGCAGAGGAGACCCATAAAGCCAAACTCAAAAGCAGACACTCAAATGGATAATTTTAGTCCTCATTTTTCATGGATAAGTTTTACATCGTAGGCTACCCATTAAAGCTATCCATACACCCATCTGTCAACTATTCCCCCTGACCCTTTTTTCCCCCCATACACACATGGGCTAGCAAGCATGTGTTCTCAATAGGGAGAGGCAATAATCTGTTGCCCCACAACTGATGGCTTATTGACCTTAAAACAGTATTGTCATGTTATTAGGTTGCTTTAGTTAGACGGCATAAAAATAAGCACAATTGCAACTGACTTTTTTTTTAAAATCTATCATTCTACTGCATTGAGAGCTTTTCTCTTACATAGCGTACAGCTAGTTTTCAAAGAGCTCGGCCACAAGAGCCTAGCAGAGTGTGCATACACTCCAGGCAAGGAGTTAGCTCCTAACATCCCAGCCTCCTGTCTCCAGCCCATTGATTTCCATACAGCAGTTAGCAGCTCACCTCCATCAATCTCAGTTCTCAGAGCAGTTCTAATGAAGACTCTCACTTTCCAGAGGCATGTGATTGTTCAAATTCACCGTTATCTCTAAATGCAAATCTAGTAATAACTATGTAGATTCAGAACCAACACTGACAGATCATTAAAATGTTGTAGAAGTATGGAGCTCCTGAACAGAACGGTCACTTAAGAAGGAGTGACCGCTCCCCAAGCAATCAGATCTAACATATACTCTAAAGGGTATGCCACATTAAGCGAGATCGCAAACGAGATCGCTAACGAGATCGCAATTGCGTCACCATTTATGATGCAGTTAGCGATCTCGTTAGCGACTTAACTGTGTGTGACATGTAGCAGCGATGTGGCCCCTGCTGAGATGTCGCTGATCGTTTGTAAACGTTTTGAGCCGTTTTTTGGTCGTTGGTGTCCCGCTGGTGAGCTTGAATCGCTGAGTGTGACACCCTTTATGAACGACTTCACCAGCATCGCAGGTGGGACTAGATTTTCCCAACGACCCCAGAGGTCGTTATACAGATCGCTGATGAGATGTGTTTGGAATCACAGATCGCTGATGAGTTGTGTTTGGAATCATACAGCTAAGTCGCTAACGAGATCGCTACTGCGTCATAAATGGTGACGCAGTAGTGATCTCGTTAGCGATCTCATTTAGTGTGGCATACCCTTAAGGGACAGAAGCGATGAGCATTGTGTCTTCCTGTCCTTTTCAAGGCTGCAGAAAGAAGTTCTGACGGCCAAAGGGAACATTCAGGCATAAGCTGGTGCAAATGGCTTTGACTATTAGGTTTAGATACAAAGTCAAAAAATGCCTTCAACTGTAAACCACAAGGGAACCTCTTGCTGTATTTAGAAATTCCCATTCACACACATATAAAACATCTGTCCGCATTTGAGCGGCTCATTTTTCCCCCATAACCACTTTTTCTGCATGTTAAAATGGTCCTAATTCCTTAAATAATGCCTGTGAAAGATCCGTCTCACTCCACTCTCCCAGCCCACAGTTACATTAACCTTTACCTAAAGCCAATTTTCTGCTTGTGGTTTCCTTATCTGGATCTCCTTGCTAGTTGCATTGCACCCTCCCTCGCTCTTCTTCCTCCCCATCTCAATTTCCTCATCTGCAGTAATGAACTCGCTTTTCAGACAAAGAGCCGGCAATTTGCTGGGCTCTATCCTAACGAGTACGAGGGCCGGAGAAGAAATTAATATGCAGAGTCATATTCGCCTCTGTGCGCGAACACCTTTTTGCATTGTTTTAAGAAAAGCCTTTGGAAGCATCGGAGCCAGAAAAAACAAAACAAAACAATCATACAAAACAAGAACTGGTGAGCTTCTCTCTGCAACCATTACCCAAAACTGATCTAAATTCTACACAGCGGTAGGAACAGCGTTCGCACGTTTCACCATTCTCATTGCATTTGTTTAACAGAGCTCTTTGAACTGTTCTATTGATACAAGACATTGCGGTAAGAATATGCCCAAGGTCAAGGAAGAACATGACGGCAAAATAATATCTTTTTCTAGACACAATGGAATCAGTTATGCATTTACTGAGGCTCAGCGACGAGGTGGTCTAGGACGAGTGGAATACAGCTTTCAGAGGAGGAACTTGGAGATACAGAAATACTGATGGATTTTCAAAGAACTTATGAAAGATTCTCATTGATTGCACAGAACCTTATTCAGAGGCTTTAAACCTGCGCAAGTCGTTCCCAAAGAGCCTCCTGCCTGCTTTATATTGCTTTCACAGGCATTTATAATGATATTCGGTCTTAAATGTTTTGTGGTGTGCAACATAATGACTATAAACTGTGCTACACAGGGAACAATACAATATCCCCCAAAGCCGAAGACTATTTTTAAATGAAACCGGGAGGGGGAAATTTTTATAGCAAAAATCATTGAAAATTTTTCTGAACACATATTTTAGAGCCATAAGGGTCCCAAAAAATAAATAAAAAAGGGAACCAAACCCAAAAAAAAGGGGGAAATTCCCCATCAAAAAAGTGGGGGAAAAAGCAAAAAAAGGGCCACACTGTGGGTTTACAACCATATTCAAAGTCTTACCCCATCGGGAAAGCCCTCCAACACACGCGCCCACAAACTCATTGGGGTCATCTTCTTTAAAAGATCTTTGTCCAAGACACTCTTGACAGGTCAAACTTAAAGGAGAAGGGTTTTTTTGGGGAAAACCCCATAAAAAAAGGGAAGGGAATTGTTTTCACTTTCCCATAACCTAATAATTACAACAAATTGTTTAGTTTTTTAAAAATCTGTTCAAAACAAAAAACTAATCCCTCCCAACAAAAAGAGACAATTGGATAAGTAAGGACAAAACTACTATACAAAAAATGTCACATGCAGAGGGCCCTTTCCCTCCCCTGTAAAATCATTTTCTGCCTTTGACCAAATTTTAACTTCCGAAAAATCTTTTTTTTAAATTTGGGGCCCAAAACTGGATCCCCCAAATTCTGATTTGCCTTAAAGGTGAGGACCAAAAGAGTGGTAATAAAACAGCAAGGGCCCAAAATTTTGAGAAAGACCCAAATAAATTTTATTTTCCCCCAGATCTGCGCCCTCTGGTTTTATGTGTTTTTTTACAGAAGGGTTTTTAT
>JARQOD010000009.1:94114972-94267037 GCA_033576555.1 Oophaga sylvatica | reverse complement strand
CGCAGGTAAGTGATCAAGGAAAATAAACGTTCTCTGAAATACCCCCAAAATTACAGGTGTTTCTTTTAAAAAAGCCCCCGATTTCAAAAAACAAATTATGCTGAAAATTGCATAGTTCTTAACTTTAAAGGGTTTTGTATTACTATTGTATTAAATAAAATTTTATATATATATATTTATATATATATATAAAATTTTATTATATATATATTATACACACAACAAAAAAAAAAAAATTCTACGCCCCCGTGGCGTCAAATCTGATATTAAAAGGTTTTTTGGTAAAGACTTCTGTAAATTTTTCAGCAAGGAAGGAAGAGAGAAAAGAATTCATTATGATGGGTAGGGGGGGCCCCCAGTCAGGTGTTACCTCAGATCAAAGATTTGGAGGGGCCCCCTCCATCGGGCCCCCCACTCAGCCATGTATCAAAGCTTTTGGAAAGACCAAGATCACCAGGGGAACAAACCCTTTAAAGGAACTCAGAGAAAAAAAAAAGGATACGGTTATGCAGAAAGAAAAAAAAAAACCCAAGATTCCGTATACTAGGAATGATATGCGTGAGTGGCGATGTGGAACGGCCTTACCGTGCCCCCAAACCCAGTAATCGCTTCGAAAAGGGTGGTGCATTAAAAAACATCAACCCACTTTCCGGGGAGGGTGCTGTGTTTTTCCCCTTCCTTGCTGAAAAGGATTTTACGGGTAAGTCTTACAAAATCCGGTTTCAGCTGCAGAAAAAGGAAGGAGCCACAGAATTCATTACGGGGGGGATCCAAAGCGTTCAAAATAAGGGGGGAAAAAAAACCCAAATAAAAGGCAAAACCCCCAAAAACCTTAACAACAAAGCGCAACCAGCCAAACCCCAAAAGTTTCCGAATTTAAAACTAAGCCCCCTGCAGGACCTCTTCCGGGGCTGCATCAGCGGAAGCACTGCGTCCCTTTAAAAAATTTTTAAAAGTGTGGAAGGCGCCAAGTCCCGCTCGGAAAGCTGCACTGCCGAACCCTTGATGAAAAGCCACGATAAACCCCAACCCTCGGGAATGGGCCAATTTAATGGAAAGTTACCCGAAACGGTAAGTTCCCAAAAAATAGTGCCGGCCAAGAGCTTAAAACCCCCTTGGAATGTTGACCCCCGGCCTCCGGGAAAACCACAAACAGGGAGTGTTTCGAAAAACCTTGGTAATAGATAAAAAAAACTAAAGGGCCCCGCATAAATAAAATGTGTAAAAAATCCGCTTTTCGTATTTTCGGCCGGACGAGTGAGGCAACAAATTTTCCCGGGTTAACATGTTTTGTACACCACTTTGGCAAAAAACCCCCCGAGTGAAAAGCACTACAATCCGGAAAAAAACTAAAGGAGGCGAGCAAAAAGAGCTGAAATTTCAAAAATTCCTAAGGAAGTGCTGAAAAAAGGAAAACCCCACCTTCAAGAAAAAAAAAGAAGGCTACAGAAACCATAGGTCAAAAGGTTTTTGAAGAGCCCCAAAACAAGGTTAGCCCCCAAGGAGACCAGGTCCTTTCCCCGCGGCGGAAACTTACGAGAGTACCTCGAAAAAAGAGATCACTCTCTATTCAAGAAGGTTTTCTCCAATAATAAGGACGAGCAAAAATTGACCTTTTTTAGAGTGCTAACGCCAAACCCTTGTCACCCCATTTTGCAGAAAAGCAACAGGTTTGGGAATGGAAAACTTTTCGGGTTCCGAGAAGACCCCAAACACCACGAAAAGAAGGTTTCCAAATTTTGGTAATTAGAAGTGCCGGACATCTTGCAGCACGAAGGGTAGCAAGACCTCGGCTGAAAAACCTCTACGGGTCAAGATCTGGTCTCAAAAGCCACGCGCAAACGCAGGGACTCAAGTCCGGATGACAAATGGGCCCCTGAGTCAACAAGTCCGTTTAAGGGGAGTGGAAACGGAGGTCCGCCAACAAGCGACTTTATTGTCGAGAACCACACCCCCCCCTTGGGCCAGTCTGGAGCTTCAGAATAGTGGAATTTTCTAGTTGATCCGACGCAGCCTAAGGAAGTAAAGGATATGGGGGAATACATGATCAGCTTGAAGATCCCTGAGCCACTAGAGCATCCACCGCCAGCCTTCGGGTCCTTGACCTGGACATGAATGTCGGTAACTTGGATTGGATGGAAGCCAATAAATCACTTGGGGGGTTCCCCACGAGAGCACGTGTGCAAAAGCTTTCCGGGGGAGGCTCCCATTCCCCCGGGATCCATCCTTCGCGATGAGAAAGTCCGCTGAATATTCTGGACCCCTGGAATGTGAATCGCCGAAATGATGGTACATTGGCCTTTTGCCCAATCAGAAATTTTTTGGACACCCACCATGAGTCGGAACTCCCTTTTCCCACCTTGGTGATTGTATAGGCCAGCCGTGCATTGTCTGTCTGAACCCGGCTGGCAGACCGCTAAAGGGACCCCAAAGTTGGAGGAAAGAAAAATCGCCCCAATTCCCGGATGTTATCGGAAGCACAGATCTTTCCCGGTGACCATACCCCCTGAATCCAGAGATTGGTCCCAAAACCCCCCACCCGTCAAGGGGCATCGTGGTTATGACGACCACTTCAGAGGGAGGAAAGCTTCCCCAGGAAAGCCCCCGGACGTAACCACCATTCTAGAGAACCCGCACCGGGGGAGAAATGGTGACACTGCAATCCGCGATTGGAGGGTTCCATCGATCAAGTGAACCCTTTTAAGAGTCGGAGTGGAAACGGCAAAAGGAATTGCCTCCATGGACGCCACCATAGTCCCAGAAAGACGCTTTCACTTCCGTGGGAATTGCCGTTGAGGCTGCATAATCTTACATGTCGAAGAAGACTGACTGTTTGTCTGGTGGAAGGAAATACCGACCGAAACGTGTCGAGAGCATTCCCAAAAGAGAATTTCCTTGATGGTTCCAGGGCGACTTCTCCCAAATTTACCAGCCAACCGAAGTTTTCAGAAATGAAGAGACAAATCCCGAGCCGTCAATGCTCCTCCTCCGGGAAGACACGATCAAAAGATCGTCCAGATAAGGGAGAATGTAATCCCCTGTTTCGAAGGAGTGCCATGAGGGGCCAGAATTTTGTAAAGACCCTTGGCGCTGAGGCTAAGCCGAACGCAGAGCCACGAACTGGTAATGATTCTGACTATGGCAAATCGAAGAAAGCGCTGTGAGCCTTTCCGATGGGAATATGCAATAGGCGTCGCGAATGTCGATTGACAACAGAAAATCGTTCTGTGACAGAGCTGCACAACGGACGAAGCGACTCCATGCGAATTTCCGGGTATGGACATGCCGGTTTAATCGTTGAGATCCAGAATCGGGCGAAATTTGTTCTCCTTTTTGGAACTAAAAAAGGTTGGAATAAAACCTTTTCCTCGGTCCTTGACGGAAACCGGTATCACTACACCCTTTTGTAGTAGCGATTCGACCTCTCGCTGTAGAGCGACAACAAGCTCGGGTTCCGACGGAACCGAGATGACAAAAAACATTTGGGGTTGAGAAGCAAACTCTATGAATAGCCTGCCGACACTATCCGCGTTACCCAGGAATCGGGAAAACGCGAGCCATCCAAGTCTCCTTGAAAAGAAGCAGGCGACCCCCCATCGAGAATCCTCGAGTGGACCCCTGGCGTCAATCCGACTTTGCGGGTTTCTTGTCAAGTTCCCGCTTGTTCTGGCGGAAACTCTGCTTCCAGGGGTACGAGTTTTCTGAGAGGATTTCTTTTCCTGAGAAAGAAGGACGACCGATCCCCACGAGGAGTGACTAGATCGTCCTCGGCCCCGAAAGGACCGCCGACCACTATAAACACCAGGCTTACTGGACACCGAGGCCATGGCCCTTCGCTGTGGTAATGCTGATTCCTTTGCCTTAGCTTGGAAATCAGCTCTGTGAGGTCGGATCCAAAAAGATGGCCACCCTTGTAAGGTAAGGCCAAAAACCCTTGTTTGGAAAACTGCGTCCCCGGCCACTGTCTGAGCCATAAACCTTCTGACTGTGACCGCTGAAGCTTGCGCTTTGGCCAGCAGAGATGCCGTATCCAGACCGGCATCAAAGATATAACAGGCTGCCGTTTCTAACCATTCACAAGTTTCCCGTATCTCAGATAACGGAGATTCATTTTGCAACTCCGTCTTCAGACGTGCCAACCAGCTTAGAGAAGCTCTAGCAGCACACATGGATCCTAGCACTGCTCGAAATCCATGGACCGCAGCCTCATAGCTTGCTTTGCCGCCATTCTGCCTTTCTATCCAAAGGTCCTGTAAGCTCGCTTTTCCCTTAATAGGGAGTAGTGAGGATTACTAAGCGGAATAAGGACACATCCACTTCAGGAGCAGAAGTCCAATTAGCCTTTAACTCCGTAGAGCAAGGATAAAGTGTATCAAGAAATGCGTTCCATGAAAACGCTTATTGGACATAGACGTTCCTCCTCTATTACACATTAAGCTCATCCGAGCTGGCAATGTTGTGCGCGAAGCACGGGACTCCTGGAACATGCGTGCTGTTTACCAGGACGACTAGTTACCTCCTCCGGGTAACTGTAATATTCTCTCATGGCTTCAATTAATGCCTCCGTACGCTTGCCATAGAGGAACGCTCCTGCGGCTCGTCCGCATCTGAATGCGGATATTTCTCCATCCGAATATAAAGGGGAACTCTGCCCAATTCAGATACATCTGACTCGCTCGTGTGAGGCCGGTAACGGCCTGCGTCGCTTTCCCTGAGAGGAATTAGCAGACACAATTGACCTAAAAGGTCAGATAAGTTATTAATCGATCGAGCGCTATCATCCAATTTTCCACCGCTGTCGACCGCAGCGCTAACGCTGTGGAGGTCTGCGTATTGATTGCCGCAATGGCACTGGGACGTGATCCGCGGCATCTGAACTCTGTTCAGACATGTTTCATCTGAATGAGCAGGTCAAAGCGGTAATTACCAGCAAAAAACTATGCGGTTTTTTTTTTTTTTTTTTTTTTCAAACGTGAAGGGTTAACGCTCCACCAAGCGAGTTACCCCAGCGGTATTCATCAGAATTTAGCAGGTAGAAATAACCCTCAAAGGGTTAATATTGCAAACTCACCAAAATATATATATATTTGTGAGCCCAGCCAATTTTTATGTCTCTGATGAGACTGCAGCTGCAGGATAGCGATCGCTGCGCTGCGGAGTGAGGAATCCACACTCACCCAGCTGGCCTGGTGTTATATGAGGAGGGGAGCGGTCCGAGGAGCCCAGGAGCCGAGTAATGGCCGCCACAGTGAGGGGGGTCGCAGGAGAAAAGCCAGAGCGCGCGTCTTCTGCTCAAAGACGGGATAGATAGGCCACGCCCCCTGCTAGCTCAAATAATGAGCGCGAAATCTCCCCGCTCCTGCTCCTCTCTGTCCTGCAGCTATCTGCCTGCGGACAAAAATACCAATCTTCATGTAGAAGCGCTGTCACAGCAGCGCTGAAGCATACTGACTTTACATGTAGTAGCGCTTCTCATTCAGACGCTAAAGCACTCACACATAATTATTATTAAAATTTGTGTGGAGTATCACCAGCCAAGGCGCCACAGGGACCCTCAGGGGTTTCTGGCGCAGTGCCCATGCTTCCCCCCAGGGCGAAGAAGCAGTGACGCACGTGTGGTTTGCGTTCCCGCCAGAGAACTCTCCTCATCCCCCAGGGCGGCAAGGATTTGCAGGACTTTGGTGAATACAGACCGCCAGGGAGAGGTTGGGGTACAGCAGCGCTGATACCCTGAGACCTCTAGACCAACTAGTGATCCAAGTCTCCTGTCCGAATATTAAAATAATAAAATTTTCTGAGGAGCTGCATTAGCAGCGACCATCCTCTGGACCTCAAATCTTAGACTGGAGCTGAGTAGGAGGAGCCCGAGCTGGAGGGGCCAGCCAGTCATCACTCTTTTGATCTGAGGTAACATCCTGATCTGGGGCTCCGCCTACCCATCAGTAATGAATTACTGTGGCTCTCTTCCTTCATCTGCAGCTGAAATGAGCATTTTGAGATTGCAGATATTGAATGAAATAGCTCAGGGGTCCAAGTGTATTCAGTCTCTGCCCAGCCAGCCTGATTCAAAGCTGCAGCTTGTACTGAGCATTTTGAGATCACAGCAGGGAGGAGGGTCACTGAAGTGTTATCAATCATGCTAGATGGGCGCAGACAGTCAATTTTTCAGAAAGGATTATACAGCCGTTTCGGAAATGGATTTCCAAAGTAAATACAGAGTCCCTATCAGGTCTAAGAGATTTATCATATTGTGAAACCTGGAGGCAGAGTGCTGCCACTGAGGAGGAGGCTAAAAACAGGAATTTATTCAAACAATGCATTTCGGAGCGCACATGGCTCCTTTAACAGGTACCTTTGGCTCTGCAGTATGTGAAAAGTGCAAGGGGACAGAGGCTGGTCAGATCTAGAGACGAGCGAATATGTTCAGCTCCTTCCTTATTCATTAAGCTATAGCGCTTACCGAATAAGCTGCAGAGGGAACCCGGCTTCCTGGATCGCTCCGGATGATCAGATCTTCAGCTCCGCAGCTGCATGTGTCGCGGCTGTGTGGCAGTCATGACACATGCATGGAGAGCCTGTGTGTTGGGCTCTACATGAAAGTGTCGTGACTGTCACACCGCTGTGACACATGCAGCTAATCAGCCGGAGTGATCCAGGTATCTGGGTTCCCGCTGCAGCTAATTCAGAAAGCGCTATAGCTTGCTGAATAAGCCCTGACCCGATCAAATTCGCTCATCTCTAGTCAGATCCAGCCATCTTCAGAGAGGCAAGATCAGGCTTTAAAACATAGCCAGCCACTGCGTGTGCTCCTTGCCTAGGTTACTGGCCACTTTCAAACCACAAGGTGGCCGGTAACCTAGGCAACAACAGGTATACTATTAAAATACAAATCATCCATTCTTAAAAACAGGAAGGATTTTTAAATAGGGTGTATATTCCAAAACGTGCTTGTTTTTACAAGCAGCTTTGAAATTTTGCCCATTTCTGAACTTGAAACAGATCCCCCTTTTTTTTTTTTTTTTAGGATCGGTAACATTTGGCTCCTTCTAGTTCTCCTCACCATAACCTTACTATCTAGCTTGAATGAAGATCTGCAAGTTCTACCTGCATAGAGCCGCAGCTGCCATTCCCAGCAATGATGTAAGAATCGCTGCACGCTATATACCAACGGGTACAAGGTCTTGCATGATGGCGATGCCGGTGTAGAAAGTGAAAAAGGAGGAGCCGAAAAGATTGAATGGCAAAGGCATTTACAGCACTTGACGCCTTTCGAAAAACCTGGTATAAGTCTTCTAGGGGAAAGATGAAACCATCATCACTTTGGCTCCAGTTTATGGGAAGTAGAGTAAAATTATAGAGTAACTTTTACAGCCTCTCCTGATCAAATGCGATGAATAACTCGTTATGTGCTTAATGGTTTATAGTGTCGCTTACACCTCACCTCTAGTATTTTGGCATGTGAAGGGTGAGACTGTGTGTGGCCCTGGGAGGTAGGTGACACTTCAGATACTCGCTTGTTTTGTACTGCTGAAATTATGCATTACTCTAAGCTGGAGACCAGAGATTTACAACCACTGTATATTTATTAATTAATAACCCAGGTATATTTCAACTAGATACAGACTTAGATTAACACATGAAATGCCGGAGAACAAAAAGTCAGAAAAACGTATCTCTAAAAAGGTATAAATTTATTATTGTACCACATTATAAAAAATTAACAAAATATTTTTTATTATTATAACAATATAGTATATATGGATTAATTTACAAAGTGATCCACCAGATTAGTATGATGTATAAAGGACGCACCGGGCACCTACAAAGGACTCAAAATAATGTGTAACGCTGGTAATATATATTATTTCAGATGCAGAGACTTTAAATTAGATTTATCCATCACAAAGACCTAGTAATTAGTAAAATGCATTGTGCATCTGCAGCCCATATAGGGATACTAGTAAGACAGGTCTATTTGCATGTGATGCCTATTACAAAGAACGAAAGCTCAATGATATATACATCTATCTTTATAGCCAGCGTTAGCCCAAAGAAATCAATAGAAGTCATATAGTAAAGTTTACACAGGTTAAATTACCCATTGTAGAAGTAGGGGTGTTTCAGCCACGGAGCGTCCCGGACCCTGACGTACGTTTCGCAAGCACTAGGCTCGCTTCCTCAAAGGGGGGCACTGTATATTTATAGCTACTCATTCTTCGTCAACCAGTTTAGCTTTATGATAACCTACAAAAGCTGCGTACAATAATATCCCATAAAGCAGAGCGCGTGCACCATCACTGGGAGATCTGGAAACACTAGTTAACAGATTCCTTTTTCTCCCCAATGTTGGTGGGCTGTACGTAGAATATCATTAATCACCTGCAAATGAGTCCTTGTTCTCAAGTGAGGTCCAAAAAATCAAGGATCCAGAGACTGAACATCACTGGGCATCTTAGCAATATGTCTTTACAAATGTAAAGGGGTTTTCAGTTTTTTTACTCAGGCATAAAAAGGTGTGATAAAAGAAACGGGAAGGCATGCTAAACACAGGCATCTGGAAACAAATCGGTTAAACCTGCGCAGTCAAAGGATGATGAGAAGGCAGGAATCCAAAATATGCAGTTTATTACCCCGGCCATCCAGTCGCCTGGCCCTCCACCCCGGCCATCCAGTCGCCAGGCCCTCCACCCCGGCCATCCAGTCGCCAGGCCCTCCACCCCGGCCATCCAGTCGCCAGGCCCTCCACTGTTATGTTATGGTAGCTGATGAGAGCAGGCAAAAACGGCAATACACCAGAGAGGTTGGAATCTACTGGATTGCAGTACCCTGACTAACCACCACAACTAAAGGCAGCCGTGGAGCGTTCCTACGTTGGTCCTAGACGCCTCGTCACAGCCTGAGAGGCTAACTACACCTAAAGATAGAAAGAGTAAAGCTACCTGCCCCGCAGCAGATCCCCAAAGAACATAGAAAGCCCCCAAACATATAATGGCGGTTAGACAAGAGGAAATACAGACACAGACAGAAAATAGTATGAGCAAACGCTGGGCCCAATCTGCCTAAACAGAAAAGGATAGGAAGGACACTTACTGCAATTCCAAAAAACCCTAAAAAAAGCCAACGCTACTAATTGCAAAAACACCTGAGATCACACGACCTCTACCACCTAAATTAGTTCTCTGGTGTAACTAAACTAAGCCGCAGCCACAGAAAAAACTGGAAAAGGCAAATGAACAAACAGTGGCTCCAGAGGAACCGAGAGGAGACCAAGCCCCCCGGGGAGGGGAACCTGGCCAACCTCACAGAAATGCAGAGAAAAATGCAAATGGCAAGCACAAAAACAAAAGAAAAAAGAAAATATCTTATCTGAGAGCAGGAGAAGAGGCAAGACTCAGCAAGCTTCCCAGTGAACCAGGAAACAACGTTGAGACAAGAACAATTGATCACCGGCAACCATGATGGGGGGAAACCTCCCTTATATCCAGCCAGTCTGTAATTCCTGATTGCCAATCCTCATTGAATGGTTCAGTACTGTTTGTAACCACCAGATGGAGCGTCTGCTCAGAATTCATTTCTAAAACATTCATAACACTTCACCCCGGCCATCCAGTCGCCAGGCCCTCCGCCCCGGCCATCCAGTCACCTGGCCTCCGCCCCGGCCATCCAGTCACCTGGCCTCCGCCCCGGCCATCCAGTCGCCAGGCCCTCCGCCCCGGCCATCCAGTCGCCAGGCCCTCCGCCCCGGCCATCCAGTCGCCAGGCCCTCCGCCCCGGCCATCCAGTCGCCAGGCCCTCCGCCCCGGCCATCCAGTCGCCAGGCCCTCCGCCCCGGCCATCCAGTCGCCAGGCCCTCCGCCCCGGCCATCCAGTCGCCAGGCCCTCCGCCCCGGCCATCCAGTCGCCAGGCCCTCCGCCCCGGCCATCCAGTCGCCAGGCCCTCCGCCCGGCCATCCAGTCGCCAGGCCCTCCGCCCCGGCCATCCAGTCGCCAGGCCCTCCGCCCCGGCCATCCAGTCGCCAGGCCCTCCGCCCCGGCCATCCAGTCGCCAGGCCCTCCGCCCCGGCCATCCAGTCGCCAGGCCCTCCACCCCGGCCATCCAGTCGCCAGGCCCTCCACCCCGGCCATCCAGTCGCCAGGCCCTCCACCCGGCCATCCAGTCGCCAGGCCCTCCACCCCGGCCATCCAGTCGCCAGGCCCTCCACCCCGGCCATCCAGTCGCCAGGCCCTCCACCCCGGCCATCCAGTCGCCAGGCCTCCACCCCGGCCATCCAGTCGCCAGGCCCTCCACCCCGGCCATCCAGTCGCCAGGCCCTCCACCCCGGCCATCCAGTCGCCTGGCCCTCCACCCCGGCCATCCAGTCGCCTGGCCCTCCACCCCAGCCATCCAGTCGCCTGGCCCTCCACCCGGCCATCCATTCGCCCGGTCCTGCAGTCAGTGGCTTCAGCATTCAGGTCACTGGTGGTCGCGACACTATCTCTTCCGGTGGAGCCGGTCAGAGTGCCAGCATTGGAGACGAGGGTGCTGAAATTCAGAAAAGCTTGGAAAATTCTTTTTTTTTTTTTCTTTTTAATAATGATCCGCACACAACACAAACTGGTAAGAGCCAGGTACTCACGCAGTCGCTGTACATATCCCAAATGATAAATAATAAAAAAGGAATAAAGTTACCTTACAGAAGCTTGAAGGGGAGATTTGACCACAATAAAATGCTCTGCACACACTCTTAAGTTGGCCTTACAGAGCAGTATACAGTATCTAGACATTGCTGCAGGGAAGTAAGGAAAGAAAGAGCGCAGATAGAAGAAATCAAGAGGCCAGGAGATGAGGGGAGAACTCGGCAGGCTGCCAGCCGCTCACCGCTGGGTCTCCAGCTCCAGTGCGCAGATAGTTTACCCCTGCAGGAATGATATATAAATATAGATTGCTATAGAAATCAGGATGCGCCTACAAAACGCCACTATTGGGACGTTCCTTCTAATAACAATTGCAGGAATAAGCTGTAAAAACATTAAAACATAATGAATCATAACACAGATAATAAAATTAATACAAATAAAAAAAGAGAATAGTAAATATGATAATAAATCTGAATAATATTCATCAAATTGTTCTTTTGCACTATAAGGGCAGGTGCAGATGACCGGATTTTCAGTCTGAGTGTGATCCGACAATATACCGGATTGCACATGGACCAATGTTATTCTATGGGGCCGTGCACGTGTCCAAATTTTTCCTCGGTCAGCATGCACGATTTGCATCAGATATACAGATTGGCCATGCAAGTCAATGAGTTAGTGGCAAAAAAATCTGGACTGCACTTGGATGACATCAGAGTGCGGTTTGATTTTTATGGACCGAGACTGGAGACGATTAAGAAATATTTTTTTTCCTATCTCCTCCACATCTAGAACAACGTACCACACGGTGATCAGAGCGTGATTAGCGTAGTCATCCCGATCCTTTCGGATGAGAGCATACACGGTTGTGTGACCCCGGCCTAAGAGTATCTAATAAAGACGGCATGTCATGGGAGCTAATGGGGTCTTCTGGAAATCAGGGCACTTTGAATGTCTGACGCTCATCCACACAGATCCGTACTCGTTGTTAGCAGCTCCGATATTTTTCATTTAGGCGTCCATATTAATAAAACAGGTAACTTGTTAGCGGTCCTGACGATCCGACCTCGGTGATTTTTTTTACCGCGGTCGTCAGCTCTTTCCAAAACACTTCACAAAACATGTCAACCAGAGCCGGAGAAGAAGGTCTGTCAGGGCAGCGAGAGCTGATGTTGATGTAAGAGGAAAGGCTGCCATGGAGATGTAATTGCGACCAATACAGTTGTGTCTCACCAATCAAACCCGATTAGGCAGACGAGGCGCGCTGGCAGATGCGGGCAGGAGAGGTGCCCCTCACCAAGTGCGGTAACAGCTGTAATATGCACCACCGGCTCTAATGACTTCTCACTCCTCATGCATATAGAACAGTGGGGCGAAAAATTAAGTCCACTAGACGGATCAGGTCAGAGAGTCGCCGGCTCAGCAAACGGGGAATGTTTATTATTTCAACCAGTAGACAAAAGCATTTTGCTCCGTGAAAGGTCTAAGAGAAGCAATTAAAATGAAGCTACTTTCCGGGAAAAGCAAACACTGCGCAAATGAACCAGAACCTAAAGGAGGCTCGTTTTCTTTTATTCTCTCTTTTTTTTTTTTATTTAACAGAAAACTTTCTGTCTTGTACGCACTTCAGAAATTTAGAAGTAAAAATCGGCATTTTGGTAAATCAAATGCACGCATAACACATGTGTCTGAAATGAGGGATGAAATCAGTCAACGTCTCGGCACTATCAGACTGGTTTTGATGGGGTTCATGCACATGGGACTGATCCGCTCTGCACTGATCCATACTGGCCAGTCCTCGCGAGACTGATCCGCAGCAAAAATCTGGCGACCCCATTGCCTCCTGGGGTGGAGTTCAAATGAAGCAGCAGCAAAGCACGCGCCCCTGCGGCTCTACTCATTCTCCATGGGTCTGACGAGGGCAGGAGAGCATTGTCCTCGGCTTTTATCAATCAGTCCCATAGACTTTTTATGGAGCAGCACCAGACATTTTGACAACCACATCACAATTCTTCTCTCAATGATGGTGCGGTGAGAAGGATCAGTGGGGTGGTGGGGGAGACCCCAAAAATCAGAATTCATCACCTACCTTGTGATGATGTATATCTAATCAGTAAACAGAATTTGTGTACTTGCAATGGTGTCGAAGTTATTACTCCACTGCAACTTTAAAAATGTAAAAAGGATATTGTCAAGTTATCTCCTATTCATGGGCTAGGGGATAACTTACTGGGACCCCACTGATACTGAGAATCGGGGCTCAATGGCGTGGCGGCCACCATGAGCTCTACCACTTTATTGATTCTTATGGGAGTACAGCATTTTATCTCCAGCAATCCCATAGAGATAATGGATCGGAGGTATGAATAATTGATCACTGCTGCATTCACACGGGCCCGGATTTCAATGTCAATGGGGGCCCAGCAGCCGGTCCCCCAGTGATCAGGAAGTCATCCCTTTCTCATGGATAGGGGATAGTTTCTAAACTTGAGAAAACCCAATTTAAAGCAACTCGTCCGTATGATCACAGTACCGTATGACCATAGTACCAGAGCGGAGGCGGCTGGCACAGGGTTGAGTTGTCCATATATTAAATACACAGGTAGACATTTAAATGCAATTATTCCTGACTGTGGCGGTCTCAATCTGTAGCGAGACGACCCCTTTAAGAACTTTTCTCCTAAACTACGAATATATATATACATATCTCAACATACGTAAAATTGTGCAATTCCCCAAATATGATCCTCATAAGTGAACCTCTACTTTAACTCTTTGTAACCCCTAGGGATCAGCCTTCGTTTGTTGCTGTCTGCACCATTAACTGCAGGCTTGTTACACTTTACCACAGGACGCTTCCCCATTGACGAGGAAGCCAACAGACCGCTGGTCCGTCAGTATTGGAAATAAAGATTTTCTAAGTACTGCCCCATTAATTCATGCCAAGCTGCAGAATAAATAGACCGTCCATTAAATAAAAAAAAAAAAAAAAACAGAAATCCCACTTATCTGCCTCTACGATGGCATGCAGCAAATGACCCTATTGATGGAATTGGCATTTCTGTATCGAATGCAGCATGAAAAGTTATCCCGTTTATCACAGTCGTATTATGCAGAAATGCTAATGTTTGCAGTCCTTCAGATTTTCCCTTATCTCAGCACAAAGTACTGGGGGCGTGATGACACACTGAGCTAAAATTTAGGATTTTTATGCTTTTCTTTAAAAAGAGGGCAACATTTTATTAAGAGGTGGGACCTCCGCTGATTTGCTGAATGCCCAGAATTTATGCCAAAAATTGGGAGTAAATTAGCAGCAAATACGCATCCACATAACAGGTGTAAAGGTTATTTTCCGTGCAAAAAATGGTAAAGGTGCCCTGAATGTACCAGCAAGAGTCGGCCTCTAATGGTGATTTTACTCCAGCGTCCTGTGGTATAAACTGGCTGGAAGAAAGGCCAGTTTTGTACATTCTACAGCTGTGCACATTGTTAATATAAATCCTAACAGAGAAAAGAGACACCAATTTATACCTAAATTATCATATAGCCTAGAACTACGGCTGAATATAAAATCTAATGGATAAAAAGAGCATTGGAATAGAGAAATACGGAATCCGTTCAGTCGTGGGCGACATCCTTATGTATATATACACATACTTTTTTACATTATTTTTCATATCACTATATTAAAAATTAAATAAAAATATCTTGCAGGCTTGATACTGGCCACTAAACCTCATGTACGATACCTACTTCCTGTTGGACACGTGGACATTAGAAGTGATCGTTATGTATTGTGAATGATGGATCTTGTGTTATCTACTGTATATAGAGGTGTTATCAGTCATTGTACAGGAGGAGAGGTGAGCTGTGACATCACCTATTGTGAATGGTGGATTTTGTGTTATCTACTGTATATAGAGGTGCTATCAGTTATTGTACAGGAGGAGGTGAGCTGTGACGTCACCTATTGAGAATGGTGGATCCTGTGTTATCTGCTGTATATAGAGGTGTTATCAGTCATTGTACAGGAGGAGGAGGTGAGCTGTGACATCACCTATTGTGAATGGTGGATTTTGTGTTATCTACTGTATATAGAGGTGCTATCAGTTATTGTACAGGAGGAGGTGAGCTGTGACATCACCTATTGTGAATGGTGGATCCTGTGTTATCTGCTGTATATAGAGGTGTTATCAGTCATTGTACAGGAGGAGGAGGTGAGCTGTGACATCACCTATTGTGAATGATGGATCTTGTGTTATCTACTGTATATAGAGGTGTTATCAGTCATTGTACAGGAGGAGGAGGTGAGCTGTGACATCACCTATTGTGAATGGTGGATTTTGTGTTATCTACTGTATATAGAGGTGCTATCAGTTATTGTACAGGAGGAGGTGAGCTGTGACATCACTATTGTGAATGATTGGATTCTTTGTGTTATCTTTCTGTGAATATATGAATGGTGTTATCTAAGAGACATTGTACAGGAGAGGGAGGAGGTGAGCTGTGACATCAGCTATTGTGAATGGTGGTTCCAAAGTTGTCTACTGTATATTGAGGTTATCAGTCATTGTACAGGAGCGGGAGGAGGTGAGCTGTGACATGGCATATTGTAGATGGTGGATCCGGAGTTATATACTGTGTATAGAGGTTTTAGTCATTGTAATCAAGTTTGTGATAATAACAGGATTGCTGAATGCAAAAAGTGGAAGGCCTAGTGGTCAAAGTAAAAACACGGATTTTGGTAAGAACTTACCTGTAAAATCCTTTTCAGCGAAGGAAGGAAGAGAGACACAGTAATTCATTACTGATGGGTAGGCGGAGCCCCAGATCAGGATGTCACCTCAGATCAAAAGAGTGCTGACTGGCTGGCCCCTCCAGCTCGGGCTCCTCCTACTCAGCTCCAGTCGTACCAAAGCTTTTAGGAAAAGAGCCAAGATCACCAGCGGAGCAACATAACCCCTTCTGAAGGAACTTCAGAGAAAAAACACAAGGATACAGGTTATGCATGCAAAGAAAGCCAAAAACCACAGAGTTCCAGGTACTACTCACGGAACCTGACTACTGCGATTAGCTGGCGATGCTGGAACAGAGCCTTAGCGCGCTGACCTCAGCCCAGATAATCGCTATCAGATAAGGGTCGCGCTGCATCTGAAAACATCAACACACTTCTGCCTTGGGAGGGTGCTGTGTCTCTCTTCCTTCCTTCGCTGAAAAGGATTTTACAGGTAAGTTCTTACCAAAATCCGTGTTTCAGCTGCAGATGGAAGGAAGAGAGCCACAGTAATTCATTACTGATGGGACGTCCCAAAGCAGTTAAAAAATAAGGGTGGGAAAAAACCAACAAAAGGCAGAAACCCAACAACCTTAACAACAAAGCGCAACCAGCGCTAAACACAAGTTCATCCAGAACTTTAAACTACAGCTGCCTGCAGGACCCTACGTCCGAGGGCTGCATCAGCGGAAGCACTGACGTCCACTTTATAAAACTTTGTAAACGTGTGGACAGAGCGCCAAGTTGCCGCCCGGCAGAGCTGCACTGCTGAGGCACCTTGATGAAAAGCCCACGATGAGGCCACAGCTCACGTGGAATGGGCTCGAATCTTAATCGGGCAAGATTCACCCCGAAGGCGGTAAGCTTCCAAAATAGCTGACCGGATCCAACGAGCTATAGAATCCTTGAAAGCTCGTTGACCACGCCGACGACCTGCTGAAACCACAAACAGGAAGTCCGTCTTACGAAAACCTTGAGTAATAGATAGATAAAACTTCAAGGCCCGCACTAAATCCAATGTGTGTAAATCTCGCTCTTTCGCATTCTTCGGATCCGGACAGAGTGAAGGCAACACAATATCCTGGTTAACATGAAATTGTGATACCACTTTAGGCAAAAAATCACCCCGAGTGCGAAGCACTACACGATCCGGAAAAAACTCCAGAAAAGGAGGCGAACAAGAAAGAGCTGCCAACTCAGAAACTCTCCTCAAGGAAGTGACTGCAACAAGGAAAGCCACCTTCCAAGAAAGTAAAGAAAGGCTAGCAGAAACCATAGGCTCAAAAGGTTTATGTTGAAGAGCCTCCAAAACAAGGTTGAGCCGCCAAGGAGACACGGGCGCCTTCCGCGGCGGAAACTTACGAGATATACCTCGGAAAAAAGGAGAGCACGTCTCTATTTGAAGCAATGGTTCTCCGGAACAATAAGGACAGAGCAGAAATCTGACCTTTCAGGGTGCTGACTGCCAAACCCTTGTCTAGCCCATGCTGCAGAAAAACCAACAGGTTGGGAATGGAAAATTTTCTCGGGTTCCGAGAGGACCCCAAACACCACGAAAAGAAGGTTTCCCAAATTTTGTGGTAAATCCTAGTAGTAGCCGGACTTCTTGCAGCACGAAGAGTAGCAATGACCTCGGCTGAGAAACCTCTACGGGTCAAGATTTCGGTCTCAAGAGCCACGCCGTCAAACGCAGGGACATCAAGTCCGGATGACAAACGGGCCCCTGAGTCAACAAGTCCGGTTGAAGAGGGAGTGGAAAAGGAGGTGCCGCCAACAGCGACATTATTGTCGAGAACCACACCCTTCTTGGCCAGTCTGGAGCTATCAAAATAGCTGGAATTCTCTCTAGTCTGATCCGACGCAGTACTAGAGGAAGTAAGGATATCGGCGGGAATACATAGATCAGCTCGAACTGATCCCACTGAGCCACTAGAGCATCCACCGCCACAGCCTTCGGGTCCTTGTACCTGGACATGAACGTCGGTAACTTGGCATTGGACCTGGATGCCATCAAATCCACTTGGGGGGTTCCCCAGCGAGAGCACAGTAGTGCAAAAACTTCCGGGTGGAGGCTCCATTCCCCGGGATCCATCCTTCTGCGACTGAGAAAGTCCGCTGTAATATTCTGAACCCCTGGAATGTGAATCGCCGAAATGGCTGGCACACTGGCCTCTGCCCAAATCAGAATTCGGGACACCTCTACCATGAGTCTGGAACTCCTTGTCCCACCTTGGTGATTGATATACGCGACAGCCGTCGCATTGTCTGTCTGCACTCGGACTGGCAGACCGCTCAAAGGGACCGTCCAATGTTGGAGGCAAAGGAAAATCGCCCTCAATTCCAGGATGTTGATCGAAAGAACAGACTCTTCCGATGACCATACCCCCTGAATCCAGAGATTGTTCCAAACACCCCCCCCAGCCCGTCAGGCTGGCATCGGTGGTTATGACTGACCACTTCGGAGGGAGGAAAGACTTCCCCAGGGAGAATGCCCCTGTCCGTAACCACCATTCTAGAGAATCCCGCACCGCGCGAGAAATGGTGACGCTGCAATCCAGCGAACCTTGCGATTGATCCCAACGACTCAGAATGAGCCTATGGAGAGCTCTGGAATGAAATTGGACAAACGGAAAAAACCTCATGGACGCCACCGTCAGACCCAGAAGGCGCATACCTTCCGAAGGGACACTGCTGTCGCAGACTTCATAGTCTGTACATGCTGGAGCAGACATGCCTGCTTGTCTGGAGGTAGGGACAACACCGCCCGTACCATGTCGAAATGCATCCTCAAAAACAGGATTGCCTGCGACGATTCCAGAGACGACTTCTCCTTTGAAGCCACAACCGAAAAGGCCGTCCAAATAGGGACGAAATCGTAAGTCCCCGTCTTTGAAGGATTGCCATGAGATTTTGGCGTCAGAATCGTTGTAAAAATTCTGGGCGTTAAGGCCAAGCCGAATGGTCGAGCCACAACCTGGGTGAGGTCTTCCGATGGGAACATGCCAAAAAGCGTCATGAATGTCGATTGATCGTTCTGCGACAGGGCTGCCATAACTGAGCGAAGCGACTTCATGCTCGGCTCTGACGGAATGTCAGAAGTCAGTCCGCCTTAGCGAATTTTTTTTTTTTTTTGCCAGCTTCTGCCTTAACAGAAGTTCTGTTTCCAGGGTATGCGGAATTTCTGAGAATTCCCCTTTTTTTTTTTTTTTAAAAAGAGAGAGACGACACAAACCCCCAGAGGGTTGGTCAGATCATCCCTTGAACCGAAAAGGACTGCCGATAACTATCGGCACTAGTCCTGCCAGACGCAGAAGTCACAGCTCTGCGCTGCGGTAAAGCTGCTTCTTTTGCCTTTGCCTTGGCATCAGCTCCGTGAGGTCAGTCAAATAGCTGACCACTTTCTAAGCTAAAGATAGCAAACCCTGTTGGAAAACTGCGTTCCATCCAAGTCACAGTGCTCTTCTGACTGTAACTGCCGAGGATTGCGCCCTGGATAGCAGTGACGCATTATCCTTCAACTAGAAAAGCCCATCTACCTTGATAGAGGGAAACTTGCCATGCCGTCCTTAGACGGTCCAACCGGCTCAGGGGAACTTAACAAGTACACCTAGATCCTTAATACCGAATCTATGATCCACGGCTACACAGGTGGAAATTGTTGCCATCTCCGTTCTTCTGTCCAGCGTGTCCTGCAGACTCGTCTTCCCTTTTACCAGGAAGATTTGCTAAGCTGGAATAAAGGGACATTCACTTCAGGAGAAGAGGTCCAATTAACAAATAACTCCGTAGAAAAACGGATACAGTTTGTAAGGTCATCGCGACCCATGGACCCTTGCAACATCCGGGCCGACTTACCAGGACGACTAGTTACCTCCTCTGGTAACTGTAACGTCCACATGGCTTCCACAGAAATTTTAGTACGGCCCCTGAGAGAGGCAGGGTGTCCCTGCCGATCCTCCTTGACCGAATCGGACTTCTTCGCTAAGCGAGAAGGAAAACACCGATTTGTGTCGCTCCCTTGAGAGGATCTAGTTGACACTCCATAACCTAAAAGGTCATCAATAGAAACCAGTGAAGGCCTTCATTTTGACACCATTGGAACCTCTGACCGTGTATGAGTCGAGGTCTGCGTGTCAGATACGCGAGGCTGATCCGTAACGGATCTGGGAGAGGGTCTCTGACATACCCTTGCATAGTATATGGCAGGATAAACCTGTCAGTAACCAGAGCAGTACTTAAATAAAAAACAAACGCTGAAGGGTTAAAGCTCTAAAGAAAGAGCTACCCCAGCTGTCTCCCATTAAGAGTTAACCTCCTAAGAAGGGGTTAAAGTAGCTGACTCCCCACAACCTTGATAATGAAAAAGGGTGTGCGAATCTCAGGCGCCTCTTATAAGGCCGCAGCTGCAGGACAGCCATGCCACACTAAACAGAAAAACGTTCCACAAGATCGCTAAAAAATTGCGCTGTTTTTTATAACGCAATGACCGCCAAAGTTGTCAAGGAGATCGCTAATCGCCTATGCGATGCTAATGAGATCGCCCAGATTGGCAGCTAATAGCGACATTAAAAATGACACACAAACGATCGCAATATTATGCGACGCCATCAGGATCGTCAGCGGAAACGTATAGTGGCAGCATTAATGTCGCAGACTCCCACAGCCTCTTTATTAATATTAAAAGAGTGTGCGAGCCCCTTATGCGAGAACAGCCGCAGGACAGCGCAATCTGTCACTCAGAAGTGCCCCAGACGGCGCCCGCGCTGTGGAGGTGAAGGGGTTAAGCTTCTGCCCGGCGGGCTAGAAGCGACTCACCAAGCTGGACACGTATTCTAGCCGGGAGGGAAGGAGAACGATCCGGGGAGCTTTCAACCTACAGCGCTTTATCAGCAATAGCCACGCTGTGGAGGTGAAGGGGTTAAGCTTCTGCCCGGCGGGCTCGCTTGTCAGCAATGGCCGCCGCGCTCTGCCTCCGTGTGCTCCATGTAGAGGAGCCGGAAATGGAGGCTGCAGTAAAGCGCGCGCTCAGAAGCGGCGCGAAATTCAAAAAAATAAAAAGAGCGCGTACTCCCCTCCTTTCCCTCGTCCTGCAGGCATCCTCCTGCGGACATAGAAAAACTAGTCATCGGCATATATATGTACAGCGGCTGCCGCAGCAGTCGCTAAAACACTCACACACATTTTACCAAAATGTGGAGTACTCACCAGCCGAAACGCCACAGGGACCCCCAGGGGTTTCTGGCGCTATGCCCATGCTTCCCCCCAGGGCGGGAAGCGCAGTGACCCCAGTGTGTGGTTTGCGCCCCCGCCAGGGAAACTCTCCTCATCCCCCAGGGCCGGCAAGATTCTGCAGGGACCATTATGTAGTTACAGATCCGCCAAGGGAGAGGCTGGTGAAATACACTGATAAACATGTAATAGCGCTGTCACAGCAGTGCTGAAGCATACTGCTATACATGTAATAGCGCTGCCATCAGACGCTAAAGCACTCACACATTAATAATAAAATTTTGTGTGGAGTACTCACCAGCCAAAGCGCCACAGGGACCCTCAGGGTTTCTGGCGCTGTGCCCATGCTTCCCCCCAGGGCGAGGGACGCAGTGACCGCACGTGTGGTTTGCGTCCCCGCCAGGGAAGCTCTCCTCATCCCCCAGGGCCGGCAAGGATTCTGCAGGGACTTTGAGTAAATACAGATCCGCCAAGGGAGAGGTTGGGGTACAGCAGCGCTGGTACCCCTGAGACTTCTAGACCAACTGGTGATCCAAAAGTATTCAAGCAGCTGACAGCACTCGGGAGTTAGCACGGATGCACGTTCAGGCGTTCAAGGATCCAAATGAACAACAGTCCAACGAAAAAATAGGAACAGCATCCAATCCAGGTGAAGTATAACAAGTCTTTATTCAGCCACCATAAAATACGACGTTTCGGCCATTTGATAAAGGCCTGAAAATGGCCGAAACGTCGTATTTTATGGTGGCTGAATAAAGACTTGTTATACTTCACCTGGATTGGATGCTGTTCCTATTTTTTCGTTCAACTGGTGATCCAAGTCTCCTGTCCGAATATAAAATAATAAAATCTTCTGAGGAGCTGCATTAGCAGCGACCATCCTCTGGACCTCAAATCTTAGACTGGAGCTGAGTAGGAGGAGCCCGAGCTGGAGGAGCCAGCCAGTCAGCACGCTTTTGATCTGAGGTGACATCCTGATCTGGGGCTCCGCCTACCCATCAGTAATGAATTACTGTGGCTCTCTTCCTTCCATCTGCAGCTGAAATTTAAATTTTAGATTATATTTTTTTCAATAAAGATATGGAAAAATGAAAAAATAAAAAACAAAAATGGTTAAAAAATCCATTTACCATAAAACTTGACACAGAACTATGATAATCATGTAATATTTGGAACCATGTATAAGTAGGCATGAGCCATGTTCTCCGACCAGTAATGTTTAATAGCAAAAGCAGGGACTCACCTTTGGCATCATCGGATCCGGACGCTAGAAGTTTGGGGTCCATGAGGTTGAAATCCACACTCCAACACCTCTTTTCATGTTCCTATTTTTTTTTTCAAGATGGGACACAAAAGCAAAGTTTTAAAAGATGCAGAACAATGAGCAAAACACAGAAGCTTTTATGAGGGAAGATACTGGGAGACGGTAATGTATATATTGTGAATCGTTTCAAAAGGCTTTCATAACAAACCAGCGAAGATCGAGGAGGCCAAAGCCATGTTTAAGCTCTGCAGATACATGTATGGAAATATTCGGGAGACACACTGACACAGAAAAGCTTATAAGCAAGCACCTACTCAATTAGCAAATGCACGTGACCCCCTGTGACCGCCTTCTGCATATATCAGTACAAGACACAAAGTTCACCATAAATGGATCCAGCCTCGGACTGGCTCAAAGGAGAGCAGTGGAATCCTCCGGTAGGCCGCCCCTATGAAGGCGTGCGAACAAGTAGTGCTATTACACTTGATTGATAATTTGCAGAAAATGGTAAAACCTAACCATTCATTAAACAAGCTAGCCAAGTTCATATTACATAGAAGCAAAAGTAGACTTGTGTAATAGGGTAATTTTGCACGTAGCTGAACAGTGGGCCCAGAGAATCAATGTTACTGGTGGGCCTTTGCCAACCCAGTCCGACACAGGGACCCATCTGCATGGTGTCTGGAAAGCAAATGCAAACTGGGTCCTGGATTCTTAGGAGGCTGGGACGCTACGTGTGGTATTATGGACGGTCATAGCTTAGGATTTGTTTTCGCCTGATACTTTCCTCATACAACTGTATTGTAATATATCTAACATGCGGCAGAAGGACGGACGCCCATCACACAAAAGAGTCATTTATTAGTGAATGAGACGGCAGAGCAGAAATCAACATTCGGCAATTACGTTCTTTCGCTCGCAAGGTTTTTAATTTCCTGCTGACATCTGCGAGTGCAGTCACATTGGTTGTCGCTTTTTATATTATTTTCTTGGGAAAAAAAAGATGGCAAAACTAACACTTGGGTATTGATCATTTGTTTCTGAGAAATCAACTTTAATATGTTTTCTGATTTAAAAAATGCATTTTGCAAACTTTTTTTCACCTAGATTTTGGTTCATAATATGTGCAGAAAAGATACCCGAAAAATGCAACCAATCACAGTGCACGTTTCATGTCCTAGAGGGTCAAGGAGAAATTGAAAGCTGCTCTGTGATTGGTTGCTGTAAGAAATAAGACTAGTTTTTCTTCCAGACGACTTAAGGTACTGTCACACTAAGCGAGATCGCTAAAGTGTCAGCGATTTTATGACGCAGTAGCGATCTCGTTAGCGATGGCGCGGTGTGTGACACGTAGCGGCGATGTGGCCCCTGCTGAGATGTCGCTGATCGCTCATGAACGTTCTGAGCTGTTTTTTGGTCGTTGGTGTCCCACTGGTGAACCTGAATCGCTGAGTGTGACACCCTTTATGAACGACTTTACCAGCGGCGCAGGAGGGACTAGGTTTTCCCAACGACCGCAGAGGTCATTATACAGATCGCTGATCTCGGATGAGATCTTTGTGTTTGGAAGTTAACTAGCTTTCATATAGCGATCGCACCAACGATCTCGCCAGGTCGTGTGGTTGTCGTGATCGCTGGTGCGATCGCTAAGTGTGCCAGTCCCTTTAGACCAAATCACAACCTCGGCTCTGCTAGACCTGCGTATATATAACACTGGCTGCACACAGCTGCATTTTCAGTCTGTGTAAGGTCCGGCTGTCTATTTTGTAGAATTAAATCCCATTAGAGGGAAGTTCTGCTGGCGCAGAGTTCTTTACCACCGGCGGTTCTGACTTTGCATTTCTTTTATATTAGGATACAAAGAACGGAAATAAAAATAATAAGAGCGCAAATACTCAGGTTATCACAAAGAAAAACAAATAGCACAGCATGCATTTTAGCACAGATAGGTTTTCTCCCCCGGGGTCTAAATAACAGAATAAAGAGGCAGCGGTTTGGTTGTGTCGTGACAATTTCCTACTGTAAGAGGAGCAGACGCTGCAACCACTACAGAGGAAAGCAGCCATAGACATCTGTCGACAGCCGGCGTATTAAACGTTACCTGGTATACTTTGGATCTCTGCCCTGTAAAGCCATCCCAGAGAATCACCGTCCCCTCGTAATCGCTGCTGGCCAGTAGGTTTTTGTGATAACTGCTCCAGCTTATACAGCTGCAAAAGATAAAAAAATATATATTAAAGCAAAAGAATGAGCGAAAGGCGAGGATTGAGCTGGCGCGGCAGTGTCATGTCCGCTGGGTGCCTGCGGACTCCACTCCTGACTCATTCAACACACTGTGGGCCCTTTCAGCACGGGACCGAGCCAAACGCCAGAGCTGTAAGAGATTTCTAAGCTGGAGAGGATCATGGAGGTTTCATTTATCGGAGAATAATTGGTTTCTTAAAGAGGATAATGGGGGAGGAGGGGGTCTGCCACTGTCCCTACTGAGTTGCAAGCCTGGATCTATCGTGAGACAACAACGTGTTTCACCCTTTGGCATGAAGAATATTAATATGGAAAAATCTTTTAATATGGATTATTATATCAGCCACATCACACACTTGATTAAAGGACGAGATACAGATCTAGGCAATGCAAATGATTTCTACATCTAGGTGAAAAAAAAAAAAAAAAAGGCATCTCTAATAGAACAATAGAAGACAATATACCGAATAACATTTCTGGGACCCCCACTGATCCAGAGAAAAGGGCTCCAAAATGTCCTGTGTGTACGGAGTGGTGGTGCATGAATAACCACTGCCCCATTCAGTTGTATGGAGAAGCTGCTCATAGAAGTGGATGGAGTGGCGGTCACACAAGCTCACCACTGTTCCATTATGCTAACCACTGTTCCATTCTTTTGTATGGATATGCTGTTTATAGAAGTGGATGGAGTGGCGGTCACACATGCTCACCACTGCTCCATTCTTTTGTATGGAGAAACTGTTTATAGAAGTGGATGGAGTGGAGGTCACACATGCTCACCACTGCTCCATTCAATTGTATGGAGAAGCTGTTTATAGAGGTGGATGGAGTGGCGGTCACACATGCCCACCACTGCTCCATTCAATTGTATGGAGAATCTGTTCATAGAAGTGGATGGAGTGGCGGTCACACATGCTCACCACTGCTCCATTCAATTGTATGGAGAAGCTGTTTACAGAAGTGGATGGAGTGGCGGTCACTCGTGCTTACCACTGTTCCATTTAATTGTATGGAGAAGCTGTTTACAGAAGTGGATGGAGTGGCGGTCACTCGTGCTTACCACTGTTCCATTAATTGTATGGAGAAGTTGTTTAAGAAGTGGATGGAGTGGCGGTCACACATGCTCACCACTGCTCCATTCAATTGTATGGAGAAGCTGTTTATAGAAGTGGATGGAGTGGTGGTCACACATGCTCACCACTGCTCCATTCAATTGTATGGAGAAGCTGTTTATAGAAGTGGATGGAGTGGGGTCACACATGCTCACCACTGCGCCATTCAATTGTATGGAGAAGCTGTTTACAGAAGTGGATGGAGTGGCGGTCACTCGTGCTTACCACTGTTCCATTTAATTGTATGGAGAAGTTGTTTACAGAAGTGGATGGAGTGGCGGTCACACATGCTCACCACTGCTCCATTCAATTGTATGGAGAAGCTGTTTATAGAAGTGGATGGAGTGGCGGTCACACATGCTCACCACTGCTCCATTCAATTGTATGGAGAAGCTGTTTACAGAAGTGGATGGAGTGGCGGTCACTCGTGCTTACCACTGTTCCATTCAATTGTATGGAGAAGCTGTTTATAGAAGTGGATGGAGTGGTGGTCACACATGCTCACCACAGTTACATTTACACTAGAAACTTTGGAACCACTAGAGTTGAGGAAAAAAAGATTATTAGGATCCTAGCGCAGCAGCCATGTCAGTGGTCTATGGTCTCAAAACCAGAGCACTGCGCATCTCCTCTTCCTGGCCGGCATCACCAACACCCCTTCTGGTAAGTGAGCTGAATGCAATGTCATCATTGCAGCGTGACACACACAAGTCATTGTGCCGGGCCTACAAATCAGAAGAAATTCTGGGAATACTGGTAGGAAGGATGGCTCCGGGGCAGCGGCCATGGACTACCAATGTGGCTGCTGGACCAGGATCCTGTGAGCCTTTTTGATCATATCTAGGGATCACCATTCTCCGAATCAATGGAAGTCCCAGCATTCAGACCATTATCGATCATCCACTGAGAAACGATCGCTTTAAGTTACAGACCATATACAATCAGGCACGAAAGAGAATAATTATCAATAAGAGGAATTATAACATCAAGTTGTCATCTAATGCATTCAACTCCAGGAGTAACAGAGGAATAGCAACATTTTAAAGCAAGGAAAACCTAGAAAAGCTGCTGAATGCACATTTAGTGTTACCTGATGAGCTTGGGCCATCTCACCTACAATCTTAGACGGGATCACAAGAAAAGTCAAAGACAGAACCCACTCACATAATCAGACGAGAAGCAGCGTTTATTCCAACAGTTATAAACCATGAAGGAGGCTTAGATCAAGTGGAAACGTCAAATGTTGGACTAAAGGATATGCTGCTCACATTTGATGCCGTGGCTGGGTTCTGACCCCAACCTTCCTTGGGATTCAACAACATTTAGAAAAGACAGAATTGTTATAAGGTTTTTAGGTTAAAAAAAAAAAAAAAAAGGTCAGCAAATCTAAAAGTAAACCTGGATCCTAGCAAAAATCTGGATTGCATACTGCTCAATCTAGAACTCTGAAATCGAGAGACTGGTTTCACGTGTTGCCTGACATGTAGGATTAGGCTCCTAATCTTGCAGCACGTTATGTGTGCTTACACACAGCGAGTCCTCAGTGTTCGTGCCAAAGTAGAAATCCGCACTCAAGAATGTTTTTTAATGTTGATTAATTGAATGCAATCAGTAGACAAAATGCCGGTGACGTTTCGGCCTTGCTGTTAGACCTTCATTAGACCTCTGGTTTACAATAGAAGATAAAGCAAGGAGAGATCAGAGAAAACTGCTGTGCAGCGGTAAATACTGATACTTGGAAGCAAAGACTCCTCCTAAATAGGAGCAGTGCCCTCTCTATACATCGGGGAAGGGGGCTGGCTTAGCAGTTGAAGTTGGCTGTAAGCCTGCACCCTTCACTCATGTGAAGAGTTGAGAAGCTGATATGTTGAGCGCATGACCAGAAATGTGATGGCCAGTACCCAAATGGCAGCAGATGGGGGGGGGAGGGGACGCCTGGGATAATGGGATTACTATGTTATATAACTTACCATGTAAGGTTCATTTAGCAACATTTTGTATTTGCTGCAAACTCCCCTGAAAGGAGTTCACTGGTTTATAAAGAGGTAAAAAAATACAAAGTGCTTCTAAAAACGTAACCCTAATTTACCCGATTAAAAATCATCTTCATTCTCAAGAAGAGAGGGATTTTTAATTTTATAGGGTAGAGTTCATTGCCCAGGTGACCGGCCACCTTATAGTCCCAGCCTGGTCGATTACCTAGGTAAGGAGAGTGCGTCGCACCCAAGGCTCTGAGCGTTACAGCCGGCTCGTGGCACCCTGAAGCTGGCGGGATCCGGCGATTCTCCCAGTGTTAGCAGCCTGGGAGAGAGCGTGCACGTGCCGCAGGTCTGAACTGTCAATCTTCAGGAGTGCATTGCTACCGGCAAAGCAGGTAGTCAGAGGAGCCTTGTGCTGCTGAAAAAACAAGTTGACAAACCCCCTTAAAGAGAACCTGCCATCGCGATTTAACCTGTTAAAGTAAAGGTATGGCCATAAAGGCCCTGTTAAACAAACTGATTTAATGGATACCAGTACTAGAAAAAATGGGTAGGCCGTGGCCCCTCCACATGTATAAGAGACTACCTTTTTTAAAATCTTGCACACAATCATGTCCTGACATTCTCCAGAAAAATGGCGCCTGTGGTAACATATGCTCAGATTAACCCTTGGCAACCTCCAACAACATGGAACCGGTGGCTGCATGGGATCTCGGCTCAATGCTAAATAGAGATCTCGATCTGCGCATGCGCCGGCAGCGGCGCCATTTTAATGGATACTGTAAGGTTAATATGAGAGCCATTTTGCTGGATACTGTAAGGTTAAATTGAGCGCCATTTTGCTGGCGATTTGCCTGGACATGAATACGCACAAGCGTTGCCCATGGCATTTAAAAAAGGAGGCTCATACAAATGCGGAGAGGCCACGGCACAGCCGAAGACCCTACCCACAGTCACGCCCCATTGCACAAAGAGGTTGTTGCACAAAAACTTCTAAGGAGAATTAAACAAGAACCAGGTGACGGATTTTTTTCACTACAGTTATCCATTAAATCAGTATAACCGGGCCATTATGGCCAGATCTTTACTTTAAGGCCAGGATCACACATGTGACGAAGTCGTCCGACACTCGCATGTGGTAGTGGAGTGCACGGCTGCATGTAGTTCTATGCAGCAGCTCGCTCCACTCCCGAGTGCCGGCGCCAGAGCTGGGATTTCACATGTGAGTGTCGGACGACTTTGTCGCATGTGTGATCCCGGCCTTACAGGTGAAATCGTGATGACAAGTCCATTTTAAAGGGACTATCGGCAGAGAATGACTGTTGAAACCTTGTATATGCGCTTGGTGCAGCTACCACTTACTTGTTTCCACCTATCTCCACCATTTTCTGGCTCTATGAAACCACGCCTGTCAAAGAGGGGAGGTGGAGGGAAAAGTAAGTGGGGAGGTGCACTTAATTGTTTGGCCACACTGTAGACGCAAACACACTCCCTTTAAAATTCCTCAAATGTTGCAGGCAATAGTCATTTCTTCTTGCTGCTGTTAGAAAGTCCCTAATAGGCCACAGAATAAAGATTACGACCACTAGCAGCAATCTGTCCCTATATCAGTGGTCGTAACCATAGATACCCAAGGTCCTTCAATGCCCTGCATAGGAGGAAAGAGAAATAGCGAATCAGAAGAACTATACTACACTTCTAATTGGAGGTATTTGCTAATATTATTACAACTACTACATATTGGGATAAGATCTTTGAGATGGGAATACCCATTTAAATACGTATGTATAAACCCTTAAAAATAATTCAGCAATATATTACAAAAAAAAAAAAAAAAGATACATTTTTATTGTAAGAAAAAAAGTGCTTTTAATAAAAGGTTAAAATAAAGGAATCCAGCTTCACATAACGCACATCCTCCTCCTTATTCTCAAGGGGACAAAAAAAATGCCTTTGTTTTCAGAAACCAGCAGCAATTTACGGATTCCCAAAACATTCCATTAAGAATGAAAAATTAAGAGACATCACTGGAGGCGAAGCGCGCGACGTGAGGGAAGACAAAACCGGTTTTGATTAAAAGTAGCGGGATTAATGTTTTATGGTTGGAATCAGTAATAATGATGGCGGTGCTATGATTCAATGCCATCCGACGACCCTTGATATGTGGTCTAACGTCTTTGAAAGTCAGAAATCTCGACACAAAGTACTCCGACGTCTCACTCCAGGCACTGCTTTATAACCAGCCAAGTACAAAGTCAAGGAAACTGCCACTGTGGAAAGGAACATTTCCGAATCTCCGATTCTAAACCAGACAAATGAGTTATCAGTGGCTCGCATTGTGTACAGTTTTACGCTTCCACACATCAATCCTCCATTCTTTTGTCAGCGAGAGGCACCCAGCTGAATGCTGCACGCTCTCCAAGCCCAAGATACGAGACATAAAAAAGGAGATTTGTAGGAAAATAATAAAGATTCTTCTGTGAAATGTTTGCGAGAGGACAAACTTTAAATGTAAAAGTAAATTTCAAGTAGCAGCGGCTCTGGGTGATCGGACATTTTCTCTTTTCTGGATATAAGTTGGAATGAGCTGCTTGCACCAATGTTGGAATCGCAGCCAAGAAAACCCACACAGGGACATCACCCAATTCCAGAATGATGTCCTCAAGCTGGAATCCGGCTCCTGCCCTAATCTCAGGCAGTCACCAGATAGCGGGTGCTGATGAAATGGCACCAACTGCAAGGAAATCTAACAGTACACCTCATGTCACCCAGAAGAGTAACTCCGGAAAAGTTTTTCCAGGACTCCACTTTCGATGAGCTAATCATTGGACAGGTCATCAAATTAAGGCCTCATTCAGACGTCTGATTTTCACACACGAGTGTTATGCGCCATGTTTTTCGCTGATCGCACTCGTGCCTGTGATAGTCTATGGAGACAATCTGATGTCGGTGCTTATTCTCAGACCGATCAGTTGGTGAAAAAAATCGTGGAGACATGTCGAATTTTTATCCGAGGGACAGATCAAAATCGACAATACAAGTCAATGGCTCTGAAACAAAATTGGACCGTACTCTGATGACATCAGAGTTTGGTCCTATTTTCACAGACTGTCAAAATGGAGAAACTTTTTTTTATTTCTCCACATATATGAAAAACAGATGACTCTTCTAATCAACCTTCCGATCAAAATTTGTCTTTCTCATACGTATCAAAATGGTAAGTGTGAATGAGACCGAAGGCCAACTCTAAGGCACCAATACCGATCAGTTGATGGAAGGAGCAGTGATGTACGAGGAGAGGTAAAACTACAAATATTCAGGAGCAGAGGCTATGAATGGTCCAGCAGGCGCTCTACCATTCAAGTGAAGAGAAAACTTGCTGCACCACTCGCTACATAGTGTACAAAATCTTTGTCACTTCCGATGTACCGCAGCCCCTTCAAAATGTACATGGCTGTCTGCGAATTTTAAAAAAAGCAACATGCAATACCACATTCCGCCTATAGTGGTCAGTGCAGGGAATGTAAACTGTGATCATAGGTTGCGGATCATCAGGACCTACAGTGATCATCAATGATTTCTGATAAAAAAAAATAGGTTTCCAGCTCACACAATTGCTTCCATGATGGGTGTAATGTAACAAGGTGAAGCGCGCAGGTCCTGTGCAGTCCACATGTGCTCAAGAGAGATATTCCTTGCCTAGGTTCCCAGGTGCGGTCACAACACACTGCTCAGGTCCTAATGGACCCAATGGAATCAAGTAAGCACAACAAAGAGGAGCTTTTCTGCTTTAATTTAAAGAGTCACTTTAAAAAATATATATATTAAAAAAAAAATACTGTCAAATCATATGGATTGAAAAATGATGAAGAAAGCAGGTGATGTCGGAAAAGTGACTACAGTCAATAAAGCTGCTCAAAACGGGCAGTCAAGAGCTTAAATATGATTGAAAGAAAAAAAAGAACACAGGGCAAAATACATGAGAGCAGACGAGGTGATAACTACATCCCTCAAGTGTTTGTCCACCTACACAAAGTCCCATAATTACACCTGTGTGCACAGAGGCACCGGCAGAAGAAAATCATTGACGAGAGACAGCGGGAATGGTAATATCTACAATCTAATGTTCTGCTATTAGCCCATCATTAAAACTTTACAGAGAAAAAAAAATAATACTCATCTCCTGTTCACTTAATTTCATTGAAGGATGAATATATTGTCAAACTGTATTATCATCGATCACCTCCCGGGAAAGTTTGTGGTAATGAGGTTAAAATGTAATCCCTCTCAAATATTTATACTTAGGAAAAGTAAAACATTGCCTTACAAATTTAGTAATAAAAGTTCACCTGAAGTCAGGCTCTCTCCAGTCACGCTATGTTGTGAGACTTCACGTCTCTGGGTAGGGAGAAAACTGTATAGAGGATGGGGATGTGTTGTGGAGTAGGCAACGCCTGTGTGTATAGTGAGAGGCACCAAGGGACAAGAGCCGGCACCAAGGGAGCAGAGCCGGCACAAGGGCACCGCACAAGGGAGCAGAGCCGGCACCAAGGGAGCAGAGCCGGCACCAAGGGAGCAGAGCCGGCACCAAGGGAGCAGAGCCGGCACCAAGGGAGCAGAGCGCACAGGGACAGAGCCGGCACCAAGGGAGCAGAGCCGGCACCAAGGGAGCAGAGCCGGCACCAAGGGAGCAGAGCCGGCACCAAGGGAGCAGAGCCGGCACCAAGGGGAGCAGAGCCGCACCAAGGAGCAGAGCCGGCACCAAGGGAGCAGAGCCCGCACCAAGGGAGCAGAGCCCGCACCAAGGGAGGAGACGCACCAAGGAGAACGCACCAAGGGAGGAGAGCCGGGCACCAAGGGAGGAGAGCCGGGCACCAAGGGAGGAGAGCCGGGCACCAAGGGAGGAGAGCCGGCACCAAGGGAGGAGAGCCGGCACCAAGGAGGAAGCGCCCAGGGAGGAGAGCCGGCACCAAGGAGAGAGAGCCGGCACCAAGGTAAGAGAGCCAGCACCAAGGGAGGAGAGCCGGGACCAAGGGAGGAGAGCCGGCACCAAGGGAGGAGAGCCGGCACCAAGGGAGGAGAGCCGGCACCAAGGGAGGAGAGCCGGCACCAAGGGAGGAGAGCCGGCACCAAGGGAGGAGAGCCGGCACCAAGGGAGGAGAGCCGGCACCAAGGGAGGAGAGCCGGCACCAAGGGAGGAGAGCCGGCACCAAGGGAGGAGAGCCGGGCACCAAGGGAGGAGAGCCGGGCACCAAGGGAGGAGAGCCGGCACCAAGGGAGGAGAGCCGGGCACCAAGGGAGGAGAGCCGGGCACCAAGGGAGGAGAGCCGGGCACCAAGGGAGGAGAGCCGGGCACCAAGGGAGGAGAGCCGGCACCAAGGGAGGAGAGCCGGCACCAAGGGAGGAGAGCCGGCACCAAGGGAGGAGAGCCGGCACCAAGGAGAGAGAGCCGGCACCAAGGTAGAGAGCCAGCACCAAGGGAGGAGAGCCAGCACCAAGGGAGGAGAGCCGGGACCATGGTCTGAAACTATGACGATTAGTTTGAGTATCCCAGCATGCACTGGGGATACTCAAAAGAATCGTAGTCAGGAAATAGGAAAAAAAAATTGCAAAAGCAGTTAGATAGCGGAATTAAGGAATTTTAAACACAAGTATACTAAAAGCAGTATACGAAAGCAGCTTAGATTATGAGACTAAATAGATAGGAAGTTAGGAGAAAAATGCTTTGCCTTCTCAGACCACCCATTTAACCTTTTAGGAGCACCTATGTCCTCTTTTTACATATTAACCCTTTTCAAGCAGCCGTATCCTCCCTTCCTATACTTGAGCTGTTTAATACACAAGGACATCTCATCATATGGCTGATAAATAATATTCTGTGTGATGTAAAGTTCAGGCTCTTGGAGGGAGAGAAGAAAAACTTTTGCCACATTTGCATTCTGCTTTACCATATTTGTACTTCACTTATTTTTCTCTTAAATTTGCAAAAAAAAAAAAAAAAAAAAGAAAATACTCCTATTGTATTTTATAAAGCAAAAACTTGACAAAATGGCAAGACAAATCAAACTCTCTATTTACCATTCAGATACTGTAAAGTATCTCCCAAAGAAGTTGGTATCTCCCGAAGAAAATCTCTCCAGATTTTGTACTAACTCTGGTCAAGTGAGATTAAAACCTGACACAGAGGGAAATCATGTGATCTGAAAATAAAGTATATTTGAGAAACATTGACATTTCATCTTCTGTCACTTTTTATGATCGGGCCTAAAAGTCTGTTAACCTATCAGATGCTTACGGGTGTTTAAGGGTAGTCAGTAGTCTGGTTGCCTGTGTAATAGAGCTGTATTACTACCACCTGTATTCACATAGGCAAAATCATCCTACAAAAGGAGAGGCTCCTAAAATTAAGAAAAAAAAAAAAAGAGCACCATATTTTGGTTCATTTTATATAAATAGAGATTATACCTAGATGCAGAAAAATGAGAAGGTGGCTGCCATGAGGCCACCGCTGGGATAACACTGTCAATGAACGACCTCTCGGAGTTTGCACAGCACAATTGTTGGTCACTTTCCAGCATTTTAATAAGGAATCAGCAGCATCTGTCCTGTCTCCAAGTGAACTGATGGATTTGATGAACTGAAGAATAATGGAGATCCTCTCTCAATATTCACAGTGGACATCTACACGCTGACCTCCAATTATATCAGACAAGGTTAAGAGATGCAATATGTTAACGCAGTTAGAGAGAGACCTGCCAACCGGTCATAAGACAACAGTGAGCTGCATCTGTAGACCCCAAATTCACTTAGAGAGAACCTGTCGCTTGCCATAAATACATATTTTTTACCCTGGTAGAAACGCTGCTGTTCTATTGAATCCGGCCATATCAAGAATGGAGCAGAGCAGGAACAAAAGAAAAACATCACCAAATTCAGGAGAACAGCGGCATTTACACCAGGTTAAAAAAATTTACATATTTATGGCATAGTGACATGTCCTCTTTAAAGGGGTTGTCTGGCCTAAGGCTACAAGTCTGCAGTCACTCGATGCACGCTGTGAGGTTTCTCCTGTGACGGCACCGGGAGTGTGTCTAACTATTTGATTTGAAAACATGCAGTCACATGCCGACTAGTTGGGCAGGGCCTCACTTAATGCAGTCAAGTCTAGTCAGGATGTGGCTGGAAGTACGCAAATAGCATATATGAGGTCACATGACCGCCTGCTCTCAGTTCCAGGAAATTTTTAACAGTGGTCGCAATGTGAGGATTCACAAGTCTGTAGTCATAGACTGACTGCAGACTTACAGATTAAAACTGGACAACCCCTTTAAGGCTGCCTCAAGCACAAACCTGACCTTAGCTTCCTGCGATCCTGTATGTGGTGCAGCCCTATATATATCTGCTCCTACTTTTGAGACTGAACGGTCAGTGACCAACACCAGTGAAAACTTAAAACTGTTGAATTGCGGCCGCCGATTTTCTTGTACAGAAAAGTTACTGATTTCACGCTTTGCAAAGGCAGCTAAATATGAAACACATATGCGAATAGTGCTGCAGACTGGCTGCGAAAACCACAGAAAAAAATAGTCACATCAGGACCAATCCTCAACTCTGACTATTGAACTTTCCTTTGACCTAGCGACGGAAATGAAATCACCGACAGCTTTGGTGACAACTTTGTACCCTACATGCCAAACGGAACTTTTATTTTTATGGAAATGAACACTGAATCACACTTCTGTAGGACGAAGCAGAGAACAAGAGGTCCCATGGGGATGCAGGTGAAGCACTCAGCTATTTCCAACGGTCCCATTAGTTGTGTTGGATAACGGGGATTCACTCTCAGTAGAGGTGAGAGTTAAGAGAACAGGTTGCCACTAATAATTTGGTAACATGTCTGATTTATTGATTTTTACCACTTTATGATCGAAGAAAGGAGTTCTCAGGGATAGAAATTATTTTAGCCAGTGTCGCTGATCCTAGTTATTGGCTGCAGCAGTCAAGAGCGCTGGAGTTGTGGCTTCACCGCTGCAGCCTGTCAACAAAAACTGTGACATCAGAGGAGAGGCAGCACTGGACCTGTGCAGAGGAGAAATAACAGAGGAACAAGCACCAGCGGAGTTATGATTAAAGATGATCCAGATATGATATATAAGTAATAACTAAGACGGCAGGAGCGCTCGCTGACAGCGCTTCCGAGCAGTACTACGAGCCTCTTGCTACAATTACCCACCATACATATTCTTTCTAGGTCAGCTTGCGTAAGACATAGAGAAGTTTTATTATATTGCAGGCTGTATTGTACTATATTGCGGTCAGTTTTCAGGTCTTGATTGGAGTAAGGCTTTTACAGGGCTGCACACATGTACTGACATGCTGCTTTATACTAAATGTCTCTAAGCTTTGGTGGTTACAGTGGGGGAGGTGGAGGAATGCCACACAAAATGAGAATGAAGTGCATTTCCCTGAGGACCTTGCTGTGAATAAGAGATTGGAAAAAGAGACAGGGGATAAATTTGTTCAGGAAGCAGGTGATGAGAATGGGTGATCCAGCTGGTCTGTGGCTCTGCTCCAAGTACATCGCTGGTACAGAGGGGGCAGTCAGGGCTCGGGAGGACGGCTGGCACACTGCAGATTAGTGACGGGGGCAGATATGTATCACACGCTGATCTGATAAGCAGATGGGGTGAAGTGTGATAGGAGCTTGCTCTCAATGCACAACTCCAACAGGCAGGAGATACCGGTACCAACCCCTCAGCGCTGCTATACCAATGCTGGTGAAAGATGGATGAGTGCTACCTTCTTCAGATCCGCAATGGAACTTGCGCGGAAGAACACGACATTGATAACTAGTCACAGGACGTCTGACCTCTGTGAGGCCCACCTATGGGACCCCAACCGGTCACCAGAACGCTGGCCTTCTCAAGATTCGATGGAGCAGCGTGGCCGCACCTGCAACACTACCGCTCTATTTAATTAGTACAGCACTCCCCTGTCACAGTCAGACCCACAGATGAGGCAGATTAAAGGGGTAGTTTAGGCATATAATACTGAGAACCAAGTATTAGGAGAGGTCATCAATATCAGATGAAAGGATGATCAGCTGGTATCGGCTCCAGTGGTGGCCGATGTAAACACCACCAACATTTCCTTGAATAAAAGCAGATTAAATGGAGCTGTGCTGTATCGCTCCGATGAATCAGTGCTTACATCGGCCACCCATGGAGAAAATATCAGCTGATTGGTGGGAGTGCTGGGTATTGAATCCCACCAATATGTTGTTAATCCCCTTTCTGACACATGACGTACTGATATGTCATGACCTGGTGTATGGAGCGGGCTACAGGGTTGAGCCCACGATACCCGGTAGATGCAGGCTGTGCTGTACACCCGACATCCTCCTGTAACAGCAGTGCACAGATCGCACGTCAATGGCTTATGCCACTTACATAGCATAATAAAATTAATGGTCTAATTCAAAACCACAGAGCGCACGCACGACCATGCCAGCGCGCACGCATGACCATGCCAGCGCGCACGCACGACCATGCCAGCGCGCACGCACGACCATACCAGCGCGCACGCACGACCATACCAGCGCGCACGCACAACCATACCAGCGCGCACGCACAACCATACCAGCGCGCACGCACAACCATACCAGCGCGCACGCACAACCATACCAGCGCGCACGCACAACCATACCAGCGCGCACGCACAACCATACCAGCGCGCACGCACAACCATACCAGCGCGCACGCACAACCATACCAGCGCGCACGCACAACCATACCAGCGCGCACGCACAACCATACCAGCGCGCACGCACAACCATACCAGCGCGCACGCACAACAATGCCAGCGCGCACGCACAACCATACCAGCGCGCACGCACAACCATACCAGCGCGCACGCACAACCATACCAGCGCACACGCACGACCATACCAAACAAAGTGATAAGGAAAAAAGGAGATCAAGACCCAACATTTAGTGATCTCTGGGGGTCCTAGGGATCAGACATTTATCATGACCTGTCCTGTGAATTGGTGTTAGATGTCATAGTACACCACAGTCACTCAGAAACAGGCAAACCAGTTAGAATCACCCTCTAAGAGCATAATAATGAAAGGACTTGCCTGATTTTAGAATTACAGGTCATTTCATTCTCAGGGTAATGGATGTCCACAGCATCTTGGATGACTGTGCCATACTCGTACACCTTGATCTTCTTGGTCACACCGGCAATGGCAAAGTAGTCACAGTCTCTGTCAAACTCTATGCTGCAAAAACAAGAGCAAATGCATATTAAAAACATAAATCAAGGCTAAAAAAAAAGTGTAAAAATTAAGGATAACATGTTTCCATGCAGGAAGTGCATTATTGCAATAGACCGCTGATACATTAGTGACACCTATAAAATGTTGCCCTAATTAAAATGGTTCTCTCACAAAGACTAGCTAATTCCATAGTCTCAAGAGAAGACTCTAAAAAAGCACAAAGCCACTCATTGGAAAGGCAGCCATAAAATGTGACATTTGGCTGCTTCAGAGGCAATAAAAGGCCGCCTGCGACTTACCCCAGTGACAACATGAGGGGTTTCAGATCACTTGTCAAAAAAAAAAAAAAAATAGTTGTCTTGCACCGTGACTTGCCCACAGTATCCTCGGGTCTCCTGACCCAATTGTAACTAATCCACACTATCCTCGGGTCTCCTGACTCAACCATGACAAATCCACACTATCCTCGGGTCTCTTGACCCAACCGTGACTTGTCCACACTATCCTCGGGTCTCCAGACTCAACCGGGACTTGTACACACTATCGTCGGGTCTCCTGACCCAACCATGACAAATCCACACTATCCTCGGGTCTCTTGACCCAACCGTGACTTGTCCACACTATCCTCGGGTCTCCAGACTCAACCGGGACTTTTACACACTATCCTCGGGTCTCCTGACCCAACAGTGACTTGTCCACACTATCCTCGGGTCTCCTGACCCAACTGTGACTTGTCCACACTGTCCTCGGGTCTCCTGACCCAACCGTGACTTGTACACACTATCTTTGGGTCTCCTGACCCAACCGTGACTTGTCTACACTATCCTAGGGTCTCCTGACCCAACCGTGACTTATCCACACTATCCTTGGGTCTCCTGACCCAACCGCGACTTGTCCACACTATCCCAGGGTCTACTCACCAAAACGCAACAACCTCATATGTATCCTTGAAGCTTTTGAGTTCAGATCAGGACAGAGTGGTCAATATTTGGACTTTTACAACTGGCCTTAACGAGAGGGATTCTTACAAAGGCAGATCCGTAGCACTGAATATAGAGTGTCCTAATATTCAACAGCCCCTGATACTTCTTTGAAACTAATAAACAGGTAGTTTTTTTTGTTTCTTTTTAAACCAAGCAAACAGGGATGACCGCTAGTCGAGTGAAAGAGGAATCCCTAATAACTACAGCGCTAGTTTTATTCACGGACCGGACAGCCCCTATACAATGCGTCGTTAATTCTTACATTTATTGCCCCCATACATATAGATCTGTGGAAACTGCATTTTGCCCACACATTAACCTCTTTTCACGCTTGTTACTTTGTTAACCAAACTTCTTAATATAAAGTTAATTTCTGTAATTACATTTTTGAACATCAGCACCTTGACTCGTAACGATATCGGCGAACATCTGGAGATTGACAGGAACCTAGAGAAAGACCTTGATCATGGTGCGCACAGAGGTCCACGGCCGGAATTCCCACACTTCTAAATTGCAGCAGTGGTAATTGCAGATTTGTGCATGGAGCAAACTCAATCTCCGCTCTGACAGTCTTTGGTCACATCCCTGAAGGTCAGTGCTACACAATATAATTTTGTCTGTTCGCCATCTTACGCACTCTTTATTTTTATGTAACACGTCCCCTCCTCCAGTGCCCTGGCTGCAATGCTCCATTAGCTTCCCATGACACATCACTTCAGCCAGGCTGATTTAGTGGCGGCTCAGGGTGTGAGGAAGAATAATGACAATACCAGAGGGAGCGGAGGACTGGACAGGCTTAAAAGGACCTCCAATTCCCTCTGAAGGCAGCATGTCTGGCCGGTGAGGGAGGCACAGTAATCCTTCCCCCTCATCCACAGCAATTCCTTCATAGCAGGGTGGTGGGGACATCAGTTATAGTGATGGAGGGAGAGCAGACGGCCTGTTGGCAACTAATGGGGCCGCAGTGTGGAAGGCGTACTGATCATAACGCAAGTCAATGTGAGGTATTACTGCGGAGGACCTGGGTGTGGAGCGGAGATTTGGTGAAATGCCAGCTGGTTAATAAAAAATACAATATATTATCCATCTCATCATGTAATGTACTATCGCACCCATGTCATTTACCAATAGTGCCAACAAATGTACAATGACCATAATTAACTGATTAAAGGGAATCTGTCACCCCATTTTTGGACTATGAGATACGGCCACCGCCATCAAGGGCTTATCTACAGCATTCTGTAATGCTGTAGATAAGCCCCCGGTGTCACCTGAAAGAGAAGAAAAACGAGTTATATTATACTCACCCAGGAGCGGTCCGCCGTCCGGTCCGATGGGCATTGCGGTCCGGTTCGACGCCTCCCATCTTCTAGCGAAGCCGGCCTCTTCTTTCCGTCCCGTCGTGGCTCCTGCGCAGGCGCTCTGATCTGCCCTGGTGAGGGCCGAGCAGAGTCTGAAGTGCGCAGGCGTTGGACCTCTCTGACCTTTCCCGGCACCTGGCACTGTAGTACTCTGCTCTGCCCTCACCAGGGCAGATCAGTGCGCCTGCGCAGGAGCCGCGACGGGACGGAAGAAGAGGCCGGCTTCGCTAGAAGATGGGAGACGCCGAATCGGACCGCGACGCCCATCGGACCGGACGGCGGACCGCCCCTGGGTGAGTAAAATATAACTCGTTTTTCTTCTCTTTCAGGTGACATCGGGGGCTTAGCTACAGCATTACAGAATGCTGTAGATAAGCCCCTGATGGCGGTGGCCGTATCTCATAGTCCAAAAATGGGGTGACAGATTCCCTTTAAGACGATAGACATTAAAAAAAAAAAAAATATATATATATATATAATATATATATATATATATATATATATATATATATATATATAAAAATCAGATTTGTATAAAATTAGGAAACTGATAAAAATAAAATGAAATGACCTCAGTGCGTTGACCCACTTGCAAATGGACAAACGAGCCACAAATTATGCATTTGGACAGACAATACATTGTCTAAGGGAAGATAAATTATTTGCTTTGAAAATTAAGACAACTGATCACCCAAAACTGCACGGCTTAGAGTAACTATAAGAATTGAAGAGTAGCGGTGCGCTCTCCTGCCAGGATAGTTTCAGTGCACTCTTCATCATGGCTACTCCTGAAAATAAATCATTTCACAGTAGTCTGTTAAAATTCCGTTAGTCAATAAGGTGCGTTCTTCTACGGTATGACCTAGTGTATTCGGTGAGGGCAGTGCCAGACCAGGAACACTATGACAGCGAAAACGGACAGACTACTATTCTGACTGAGGAGTTATAAATGGTGATATAATGCCAGGATTGCACAGCTTATTAAATGACAGCTTATCTGCGATATATAAGCAGCTGAGTGGTTGTTAACGGGGAAAAAAAAAATCTATGGGCACAGAGTGATCATTAATACCTGCTTATGGGAACATTATACATTTCCCCGTTGCCAAGTAGTCCAGTGGGCGGGTACAGAACAGCTCAGGAATTGCTGTGAACCTAGCCCAATCAAAGACAAGAGTCTGGATTAGTACTCATCCATCAGAGCACTCAGCCCTGACCATAAGAGAGCAATGTATATAGCTACATAGCTCATTTCTGCAGGTAGCAGAGCTGTAAGGACTCAATCATTAGGATTCTAAGGATGCAGAAGGTGATGGAGGCAGCTCAGATCCAGTAAACCTGGTGACAGGTTCCCTTAAAAACGGTAATTCACTCAATAAAAGTCAAGTTATCCCATAGTTATAGGATAAGGTTAACTTGTTGATTTCAGGGGGTTCGACTACTGGGACTCCCAGCAAGCCAGAGATGCGGGATATGGAACGTTGACAACGGGGCACTCAGAAATGAAGCAGAGGTGCACACGTTTGACAGCAGCTCCATCTATCTCCTATGGTACTGCTGAGTAAAGCACTCGGCTATTTTTGCAGTCTCAGTCAATTAATTGGAAGCGGCGCATGTGCACCTCTGCTCCGTTCCTTAAATACTGCAGAACCCCAATGTATAGGGGATACGTTGGAATTTTTTTTGGGTGGGATTAACTCTTTAACTCACAGAATCAGCAGGGGGTCCAGAGATCACAAGGAAGCATCAGCAAAATGTAGCAATGTCATCATGAGAATTGTAGAAAGAAACTGAAGTTTAACTCATTAGGTGCCAATATTTTGCCAATATTACCGCAACATACAGTAAAACTAAAGAAAAAAAAAAAAAGTTTTATTCCGTTCTGCATTAATTATTACATTGTGAAAAGTCCTCATGAAGTCAAGAAAGCAATTTTCCTTCACATTTCATTAAATAGTAGAGTATATACAGTGGATTTCCATCTACACATTTCAGGATATTTCGTGTGCACACTGACGGTGAGGTTTCCAAAAATCTCACTCACACAATGTGGGAAAATCTTAAGCATAAATGAAAATGTCAATTTACACTGCAGATGCGATGCAAAGGCTGAAATGTGCAGGAAACACTATGGAAAATCCATGGCGGATATGACACCTAGTGACATGACCTAAGAGCCCCTATACCGCAGCCTTCCCCGATTATTAGCTTTACACTAATCATGTGCGCGCCTCTATAGCACCCGATGTCTACGTCACATACAGCTCAATAATATAAGACTATTAATATAGGACAACGTGAGAATTTGACCTAAGGATCTCGACAATATATTCATGAATTCTTTTTGTGTGCCGCTATTCACATCAGACTTGAAAAACTTAATGCACAGATCATTGCTCGTCTTAGGAAGCCAGCCAGAAGATGTAAAGGACACGAGAAGGAATTTACTACAAGTCTCTAAATCATTCATGCACTTTAAAGATTCTCTCATATGTTGCCGCACCTCGGTCTCACGAAACCATTATCCAAGCATTGATGGAAAAGTAGAACAGTGCAGCAGAATTTCCAGAGACAAGGAGGCAATTTACACCCAGAAAGCAGAGGCAACGGGTGACTATAAATCAGCTGATCAGAGAAGAGACATCACCTACCAAACATTAGTCCTGGTGGCATGTCCAGCAACCTATCCCAAATCACCAGCACTACATGGACATTACCTAGTGGGCAATTGTCTTGCTTGGAGCACCTGTCATTTTACCCAAAACCAGGGTAGAAGCGTTGCTGGCCTCATCTCCCACCAGTTAAAACCGCTATTAATGTGTATAACAGTCTAATATGTCCAGGAACTGCCTGGATTCTCATGCTCAGTGACTTGCCAACCATCCTTTCATAATGGGCAGGTCTTTGTCATTCCGGCAGCACTACGAGAGCTGTACCTTGCCTTTCTTCACATCCCAACATGCATTGCTCCTGCTTGCCTGCCCTGTACTGTAAGCCTGACATTCTGTTGGGCCTCTGTGCACCTTGACAGGCAGAGACACAAAAGACCCGACTCCACCTCCTGTAGAGATGAAAAGCCGTCCCCACTTCCTGTAGAGACGAAAAGCCGTCCCCACTTCCTGTAGAGATGAAAAGCCGTCCCCATTTCCTGTAGAGATGAAAAGCCGTCCCCATTTCCTGTAGAGAGGCAAACACCTGCTCCTACTTCCTGTACAGGATCAAAGACCTACTCGAAACTACCGGTAGAGACAAAGATCCGCCCCCACTTCCTGCAGGGAGCAAAATATCCGCCCCAGTTTCTGTAGGGAGATAAAGACCCACCCAAAGTCTTGTAGAAAAGCAAAGACCCACCCCCACTTCCTGCAGAGATAATAACCTGCCCCCACTTTGTGTAGAGACAGCGACCAGCCCCCACATCTCTTCTGTTACAGATGGATTGCACTTGACAGCAGGCAGAAGGGAGATACCTAGGACAGCACTTAGTTAAATAGGTTGAAAAAAAGACCTAGGTCATCCATTTTGTCACTAAATTAACTATAACTCTCAATGTTATGTGTATTGAGAAAATCATCCGGCCTTTTTTTAAAAAAGCTGTTAGGGTCTGTGCACACGTTGCGGATTCATCTGCGGATCCACAGCGGATTTGGCCCTGCGGATCCGCAGCAGTTTTCCAAGGGATGTACAGTACCATGTTACCCTATGGAAAACAAAAACCGCTGTGCACATGCAGCGGAAAATTCAGCGCGGAAACGCAGCAGTTTATTTTCTACAGCATGTCAATTCTTTGTGCGGATTCCGCAGTGTTTTCACACCTATTCCATTATAGGAATCCGCAGGTGTAAAAATGCAGGGTAAATCCGCACAAAAAAACGCAGAAAATCCGCAATGAATCCGCAGGTAAAACGTAGGTCATTTTACCTGCGGATTCTGCAGATACTGTGCGGAAAAATCTGCAACTTGTGCACATACCCTTATAGTCTCTGCCATTACTACCTCCTGTGGTCGGCATTCCACAGTCTGACTGCTCTAACCGTAAAGAACACTTTCCTATTTAGCTGCCGTTATCGCCTTTCTTCCACCAGTAATGAGTGCCGCCTCGTCCTTATTATGGTCCTTGGAAGGAATAAGTCATGTGCCAGTCCTCTATACTGACTGCACATATACTTATACATGTAAATGAGATCCCCTCTGAGGCGTCTTTTTTTTTCTAAGTTAAACAAGCCCAACTTTTCCAACCTCTCATCAGATGAGAGGCCTTCCATCCCTTATAATCTAGTTGCCACCTTTGAACTAATTTCCGAACGTCCTTTTTTAAATGTTGAGCCCAAAACTGGATCCCATATTCTAGATGTGGCCTCAAGTGATTTATAAAGGGTTAACAATACAATACGCTGGGATCACGTGAGTTTCTCTTTTTATACACCCTAAAATCCCCCGTCCGTCTCCTGTTCTGTAGTCCCGAGTACACTCCCATTTAAGGTATATGCAGCAATAGGATCACTCCATCCTAGGTGCATTACTTTACATTTACCTACATTAAACCTGATTTGCCAAGTGTTTGCCCATTCAGACATCTTATCCAGATCGATTTGCAAAATTGTGCCGTCAAGGTCAGATTTTAGTATCCTACATAGCTTGGTGTCGTCAGCAAAGACTGACACTACTCTCAATCCCATCCACAAGGTCATTAATAAAAAGGTTGTAAAGAATCGGTCCTAGCACAGATCCCTGCAGTCCCCACTGCCGACTAGATCCCATTTAGAGAACGTACCCATTCATGACGACTTTGTTTCCTGTCATTTAGCCAATTCCTTACCCATCTGCGCATAGTTTCCCTCTGTAGCTTCAGTATAAGGCTGTTATGTGGCACAGAATGACTTGACAAAGTCCAGATCAATCCCATCAGCCGCATTACCTACATCCAGATTTGCACTTACCTCCTCATAGAAACCCAACATATTAGTTAGGCACGACCTATCTCTCATGAATCCACTTGAGTCATTTTTAGTCATGAAAATGTAATTTTGGGGAAATAAACTGCTTTGAAATGTTGTCAGTCACTGCACTGACCATCAGACGACCTTACTGAAATTATATTGATCATTTCAATCCAAACCACTAATTACTACCACGACTTGTTATTCTATAGCCAACAACATCACTTCATACAACACTGAATTACTTAAAAAAATAAATAAATTATAAAAAAAATAATGCTATGATTCTACATTACTGTCCGATAAAGACCTACTAGCTCACATAGTAGAGACATAGGCATTGTAAAAACCGCCATACGGTGCCCTTGTACTGCACTTGATCCAGGCATTCTGCCCTAAAAGCAATGCTTTCAGAGGACAATGACCAAAATACATTATTACATAAAACATGGCATCATTTTCAGTATTTGGAAATGTGTAAAGGTACAGTAAAGTCCCACGGTTCAGTCTAGGTGCAGGATTAGTGCTCCATAAAGCTACGAGGTTGAACATGGCCATAATGCGCCACTGTTCCCGAGATCTTGTTCTGGACAATGGCCATTTACAGGTTTCCTGCATCATCTGCTGGATAATGAGAGAAGCACTAGATACTTTTAGGATGCAATGATGCACGTTGACAATAGCCGATAAAACAAGGGCTTCTCAAAAATGTTATGCGGTGCAAACCAGCAGTATGACGTACAGTTTGGTTAATCATGTGAAGCATTGATCGAATCTCGCATGATTCTTACTAAACTGATTATTGATGATGCGTTTAAATCCACTACAAAGAACAGAGGACTCTAAATATTAACGTAATATGTGGTCACTTTCAGCCAATTAATCAATCTTCATCAAAATTATGCGACCAACAGAAACCAGGTGTCATGATCCAGACCGGGTTTTGAGTCCTGTTTTCCCTTTTCCCCGGTCTGGTCATGTAAGGGGTTAACCTTGCTCAGCCTCAGTCTAGGTTCAGGTTGGCTATTTATCGCCGCTGCTTCCAGCAGGCGGTGTCGGTTACAGTTTTTGCCTAGGGCTGCTGTAGCTGACTGATTGCTCTGATTTGTCCTCCTGCGTTTGCTGTCTGAACCCGTGTCTCGTTTTCCCCCATTCCCATTTTGACTCACTGTTCCCTTTTGATGTATTGATCTCCCGGTTCTGACTTCGCTTGTACCTTGACCTGCTTCTGTCTTTTGGCTTATCCGCTCCTGACCGCAGCTTGCCTCGGACCTCGAGTTTGTTTGTTCCGTTTTGTACTGCGCTACAGTGTGTAGCTTGACTCGGCTTGTTTGACTGCTCTGCTGCCTCCTGTGGTAGGCTTGCTGCTGCATTGCAAGCCTGCTCTGTTTAGTTGCAGTTCTGCGTTCTCTACTGCCATCTAGTGGAGCCTACACCTATCTGCATTGCAGTAGCCTGACATTATAACCGACCCCGCCTACAGGAAGCAGCGGAGATAAATAGCCAACCTGAACCCAGACTGAGGCTGAGCAAGGTTAACCTCTGACATGAACAGACTGGGAAAAAGGGAAAACAGGACTCAAAACCCGGTCTGGATCATGACACCAGGACTTCACTGTGATATACAACTGCTATAGCAGGACGCTCACTACAAAATTACATAGATGTCCAATTTACATGAAATGTTTTCTGCATATGGACAATTGTAAGCACATTACTGGAAAGTGTCATGTCCTAGGAAGATGTATATAGATCATGTCAAGTAATTAAGGGAGAAAAGGATAGCTAAAGAAGAGAGTTCAAGTGGTTGTAAGTTTACAAATTACTAAAGTCATGTGATTACAGCAGTCTCAGCACGGGTTTAAAAGGAATCCGTCAGCAAGATTTCATGTGATTACAGCAGTCTCAGCACTGTTTTATAAGGAATCAGTCAGCAAGATTTCACCCCTAAACTATTTGTATTCACATGTAGCTCTTCCAAAAGACAAGTCCAGCAATACCTTTACATGGTCAGCCCGTTGCTCTGTTACTGAGAAATCAGAAACTATTTGTAGAACTGAATCCTCTGTCACTCCAGCTCTATTCCCAGACCAGCGCCACCTCGTCCTGCTGGACTGACCGCCTCTGTTGTGTAACTTTAGGCTAAGAAGCAGCGAGTCAGGTAGAAGGAGGTAGTGCTGGGCGGGGAATAGAGCTGGAGTGACAGATTTACAAACAGTCCTTCAGCCCCATATGCACAACAATTCAAACGCCGATTTCTCAGTAACGGAGGAAAGGACTGGTCAAGTAAAAGGTATTGCTGGACTTGTCTTTGAAATCGCTACATGCACATATAAATAGTTTGGTGTGTGAAATCCTGCTTATAGATTTACTTTACGCAAGAAGGGAGAGGAAAGTCTAATGTGGACAGGCAGGCTTTCAGAAAAAGCGATTGTGATGGCGGGGCAGCTCTGCTATACGTGTAACATTGGTAGACAGTGATAGCATCCTGTTCATTAGTAAGAACATGAGGTCTGCAGCACAAATGCCTGAACTTTGAAAGGAAAGGCTTCACAAAAGATACAGAGATCTAAGTGCATTGTGAAGTGTTTGTTTTTCACTGAAGGTGTTCTTTGATGTAATGCAATCATTCTCTAAGGCCCATTCCCAGCCGGCGTCACCGTACTGCTTGGTGGGCAATGGCTGCTGTTGTGTAGTCCATATCTAAAGCCAACATAGATATTCAACTTTACTTCTTTCCTAAATCAGTGAATGAAGTCTAGTGAGATCCTCACCTGGTACAAGGACTATCCTACATCCCAAATTACGCAAATAGAATTCTAATATTAAAAGAGGTTTTTCCCTTTCGAAAGAAAAAAATTAAAATAAACAACACTTTACTTACCCTATCCTACTATATATCTGGTTGTAAGTTTACAAATTACTAAAGTCATGTGATTACAGCAGCCTCAGCAAGGTTTTATATATATATTTGGAAATCAAAATAACATTTTGTGGATTTTTTTTATAATTTTTTTTCCCTTTGTAGGTTTCTTTTTCCTTGAATGTTGGACTTTGCATTGTAAGATGTGTTATTAGATTATTTTATGGTCTTGCCATTGAGCAAAAATGATGCAACAGATTAGTGTCGACTAATTGGAATAATGAGGATCCTGCGGCTCAGATTAAAAGGGCATACGCTGCGGGCATCTCCGCGGCTTGTGCTCCTATTTATAGTGAAGGTCCGTTTCCTTGAACATCTGACGAGAGAGCTGAAGCGTAGATTACTTGTGGATATCGTAAGAGTGCAGAAACGTTTTCTGGCTGATAAATATCTAAACCTCAGAGCTTTTCTCCTACTGAAAATCCCTCTAGTCATATCCAGAAGTGAAGGCTGATGACCCCGTTGCACATGGTGCTAGGGACGTAGCCTTGAGAAGTGACCCAGCACATGTGTGATTAATAAAGCTGTTCCCCAAGGCAGCTCTGTCCTAAAGAAGGAAAATTAGAGGTCGGTCCCCTGTGGAGAGTCGCTGTCTGTGACATTGACCTTACTGCCAGTGACTCTCTTGGATATGAAAGAAAGGACATAAAAGAGCGGGAGCTGAATGTCCTCTGCTGGGAGCTGCAAACGAAGAGCGGCTGAAAGGGATCTGTCCACCTGAGTCTTGGGCTTTTTACCATCCACCGGTTCTTTGTGCTTCTCTAACTTTGGTGGAATACATTTACATAATCATCTCTTTCAACATTCCTCATAGTTCAGATTGATGAGTAACTGAGAATTTACATAAATGCTTCTTTCTGTGGCTGAACTTTTATAAAGGGACAGAATAATTGTTTAACTATTTCACAAGAAGGATATGGAGCAATGCGCCAAATCAATATAGATAGGTGGCTTCCGTCAGTCAATGTCCGACTCCTTAGAGGGTTATTGCCATATTGCAATCCAGTATCTTTAGGATATGCCATCACTTTTTGATCAGTGAGGCTGACACTTGAGACCCCCATTGATCCTTATAATGAGGGGGCTACGGAGGTGCTTTCAGGTGCGTTAACTAACGATTATGTGGCGTTAAATGGCCACAGATTGATAAACACTCTGATCTGTGGCCATCTAATAGTTTATTGCTAGCGATGAGCACATGTGCTTGTTACTAGAGTTTGCCTACTGTGCTCGGTTATACACAGAGTAAGGCGGGTGCTTGAGTGATGTTTGAGTCCCGGCGGCCGCATGTTTCGCTGCTGTTAGACCCAAAACATGGAGGATTGTCTGTGTTGTCAGGCTATCCCCGAATGTTCTGTGACTAACAGGCACAAGGATTCGAACGTGTCACTCTAGCACCCGCGATACTCTGTGCATACCTAGCACCCTAGGTAGAGTCGAGTAACGAGTACTTGCGCTCATCAACATTTATGAAGATCGTTTAATTGTGTACATAGGCAAACTGAGCATCAGATGGGCACTGATCAGTAATAGATCGCTCAGGATAGGATGCCATTGTTCTCGGCAGCGCAGGCCATGTTTACACAGAATGATGCGCTGTTGAAAACTTAAGGCACTGTCACACTTAGCGATTGCACTAGCGATCACGACAACGACACGACCTGGCGAGATCGTTGGTGCGATCGCTATATGGTCGCTAGTTAGCTTCCAAACACAAAGATCTCATCAGAGATCAGCGATCTGTATAACGACCTCTGCGGTCGTTGGGAAAACCAAGTCCCGCCTGCGCCGCTGGTAAAGTCGTTCATAAAGAGTGTCACACTCAGCGATTCAGGCTCACCAGCGGGACACCAACGACAAAAAAACGGCTCAGAACGTTCAAGAAGGATCAGCGACATCGCAGTAGGGGCCACATCGCCGCTACATGTCACACACAGCGACATCGCTAACGAGGTCGCTGCTGCGTCATAAAATCGCTGACACTTAAGCGATCTCGCTTAGTGTGACAGTACCTTTAGATCTTTTGTGCAGATGAAAAAGATCAAATCACACAAAACGATCAGGCATTTTGCATGTTCTTGGGGAGATCGGCAGCTTGTTTAGGCTACGTACACATGTACAGTAATCATCCGTCAGAACGGGTTTAGCAGCAATCCGTTGACAAAAACTTGTGCAGACAACTTTGTTGGGCTAAAATAAATTTTGACTGGATTATATCATAATGGTGGGGGTCCTACACCGACACCCCTACCAATCTGCTGTTAATTAACAATGTTGCCGGTCTTCGCAGTAGGGCACCCACTAATCTTGAGAAAAGGGAATCTCGCTCCAGCCCCCCAGTCTTGGCAGCACTAATAAAGTGGATGACGTTAATAATATAACACTGGTGCATTTGAAAGTCGAAAAAAGGTCATTCAAAGCAAAGCAAGTGAATAAAAGTAGCCTAGATGGAATAATTACATATTCTCGGAGTTCCAAAAACAAGTCGATCTACACTAATGAGGATGGAACCAGAAGGCGAATTTACTCCACACGACTGGACAATTACTAAAGCGAGCTGCAGACAGATATTTCTGATCAGTAAGCAGGAGGAAATAAGACATTAAAAATGATTTGCCGGCTATCAGCCCACAGTTTATCCCCTTTAAGCAAGATGTAACTTGTTATCTCGCTAAGCAGAGAGAAGCACCGGTACCGTACGTACACATACCAATTATCCCATTCTCTCGCTCTCTCTGGCTATGTAACATGCAAAAAAAAAAAGAAAGAAATAACGCTCAGAAGATACAAGAGATCATCATTAGCTGTGCTGTAAAAAGACAGGTACATCTGTGCAGCTTTTATAAATAAAACCATTCATTCATTGGTAACATCCTGTTCTCAAAATCTAACAAACACGTTATTAAAAGTACACCCAGAAATGAATAGGAGGTGTGCGGAGCAGCTCGGGGGTCACGTCCAGCAAAAATAGCTGCTAACAAAGGAATTTCTGCAAATGTCTCTGCAGAATTTATACTCAAATCCATAAGGATGATTGGCTATTATCTCCCTTATTATGGCCAACGGTGCAGATGCCATGTAGGGGCTGAATCCACCAGAGAAATACTTTGTGGCTCTATACGTAGGCTCATGTTGGGTGGTGGGAAGGGCTCGGCACCTACATTTGTAAGCCAAATTTAGCTTTTTAAAAAGGAATAGTATAGGGGGTCTATATCACCCAGAATACATATTATATATATATATATATCATATTTTATAATGCATTTATAATTTACCAAATTGCCCCCGAATACTACACTCCCTGTGGTCAATGTTACCTGCGTCTTTGTTTCTGCACCACCAGGTCTACGCACCTGCGTTCCATCCACGTCTGCCCACCCGCTTACCATTGATTATGTCACCAACGAGCCATGATATCCCTGACCTTAAGATGTGACGTTCCTAATAACAAGAGGCTGCCGAGTAGTGATTTTCCATTGAAAGAATAAATGTGCCTTCACAGATGCTGCACAAAGTTGTTGAATCCACATACGCGTGGAGTGGAAGAAAACTCCTCGCCTTGTCTAACAGAATAACACTGGGCATGTGCAGCTCAGTAAGTAAAGTAGGGGAGGGGTGGGTTGGAAAATTAGAAAGGTGAATACCCTGGGGCAGACATTTCACTGGTGCAACCAGTGCAGCCGCACAAGGACCCAAGAGGTAAGGGGGCCCATTTCCACCTCCAAAGCAGGTGCATCTGTGCATTTTGAGGAGCTATTGGACTGCAAAGAGCCCATATATTGTTCGTGCACAGGGGCCCTCTTCTGTCTATGTATATCAGTATGAAACCCACAAGGGACACTAGGAACAGTAATTTCAGCTGACATGTTCACCACTGCGGCACACAGCAGGAAAGCAGAAAACAAAACAAAAAACATTTTTTGATTCACTCAAGAAGGTAAGTAGATGCTAATTACTAATTTGTCATAGTAAATGTTAATTCACCGTTAAAACCTTTTTTTTTTTTTTTTGTGCTATGACAGTTGCAATCATTTTTTATTTCGCACTCACCTCAACTCTTCTGGAACTTCAGTTCTCATGCAAACCTGTGTCTCCATGGTAACAGACTACAAACAAACCATGTGAAGTCAGAAACTGCTGCATTTCCTTCCAACAACTTGTCCCATACTTCTGGCTAACGCATTCATTTATATTATTTTTTTTTTACAACATGCATGAATTAGGGAATATGTGTTACGGTTTAGCTTGGTTGCGGGAGATTTCTCATTTTTTTATATAGCTATAAAGATAAAGTTTTTAACTTATTGTTGACATTATGCCCATGTTTTAATAGAATTCATTGGAGGGGGGTTTGGTCGTAAGAACCCCACCGATCGGTCACCTGAGGGGTAGAAGCACTCAGGTCATCTTTCGGTGGAGCAAAATGGCATTTGGACCCCATAGACTTTCATTTGAGCCGCTATGGCTCTGCTCCCAACTGAGAACTTCTGCCCTATGCATTGAGTGATTGTGGGCAAAACCAGGACCTGAACCCACACCAATTGGTGCTATGTATGTATAAAAAAGTTTGATGCTCCCAATTAACCCTTTAGCTTAACACACACAATAAAAAAAAAAATATATATATATAATATATATATATATATAATATACATATACATATATATATATATATATATATATATATATATATATATATATATATATATATATATATAACACACACACATACACACATATATATCTATATATATATACATATATATATATATATAGATATATATTTACATACACACACGTCACTAATGACAGAAAAAAACACCCTAATACTGTGACAGTAGTCACAATCAGGACTATGCATGGCAAGTCCCACCAGCGGTGCCGTTTGCTGCACATCAGGCGAGCAATCATATCTGCACTCCGCAATCAGGAAGCGTCAGACTATTTACGTATGCTCACTGAGCGCCATTTACTGGCATTTCATTCATGGAGACTGTGATAATTGCCCTTCCAGATACACGGAATTCATTTGCAAGAAGGAGTATCTCTGCAATCTTGGATTTCCTCCTGCTCAACAAGGATGTGAATCGGTTCAGAAGGTCTTCATTTCCATCCATCTGCTCGCTATCATACATAAAACAAGTACGTATATATATATATATATATATATATAATTTATATCCTTTACTGTACTAACAAGACGTGAAAGCGAGTGTTCACAGGACGGCAATGACAGATGGGAACTTATTAGCGGAATAAAACATTGGAGTGGCGGTCTTACACGAGGAGACAATTCTCGTTAAGATGCAACATTGATTCCTTTTCTTGCAAATAAATCTCTGCTCGTCACTTCTGCATCTTCAGTGCTGACCCTCCACTTTTAGCGGGAGATCAAGGTTGGATACATCAAAAGGCTCCTGACACAAGACTCAAGCGCCAGGAAGCTTTCTGCTGCCTACTGACAAACTGACTTATTTTAGAAGCACCGACTTTTAACCATTGAGGGCTGTTTACTCCGGCAATATTACCTACAATGAGATCTCGCCAGAAGAGAGTGATGTACCGCACACGAAAAACCTGGAGATGAACTGCACAAAGCCTTCCAGTGACAATCTAGAAGACGATCCTGCTGCGTAGTCGCTCATGGGCTCCAATTATAGGAAAGCAAAGAGCGTCAGAATGAGCAAACAGTCAAAGAAAACCTTCCTAATGATTTGAGGGAAACCGCCATGGTCCTAGTGACACAAGTCCAATTATCCAGCATGCGGACTGCCTCTAATGCCCCAGACCAGCTAGTATTCTCGTATATGTGGTCAGATATGGGAGTCATCTCTGCTTTGTCTTCGGATCCAGCACCTGAGGAAGCCCAAACTGCTAAACTGTCGGTATACAAACAAATGAAGAACATCCGACCCTCCGGCACAGTCTTTCAAGGGGAAACAGTCAGTGAGTAAACCACCAGCATAATGTTAAGACACAGTTAGGGCCCCGTCTCACATAGCGGGATCGCTAGCGAGATCGCTGCCGAGTCACAAGTTTTGTGACGCAACAGCGATCTCAGCAGCGATCTCGCTATGTCTGACACGTACCAGCGATCAGGCCCCTGCTGTGAATCGCTGGTCGTGTCAGAAATGCCTGGATTTTTTTTTTTGATCGCTGGTCTCCCGCTGGCCAGCACGCATCGCTGAGTGTGGCAGGCAGGAGACCAGCGATCAGCTGGTAACCAAGGTACACATCGGGTTTCCAGGCGCGGGGCTGTGCCTGGAAACCCGATGTGTACATTGGATACCAGCGCGCTGCTGCAGGGGAGCTAGTAACCAAGGTACACATCGGTTTCCAGGCACCGCGCAGCGCCTGGAAACCCGATGTGTACCTTGGTTACCAGCTCCCTGCATCAGCGGGCTGGTATCCAACGTACACTGCGGGTAACTAAGCGACGTTACCCGCAGTGTCACTGTCCTGATCGCTGCCTGTTTGGCAGCTCAGCAGTGATCATGTAGCGACACACCAGCGATCCTGACAAGTTCATATCGTTGTCGGGATCGCTGGTGATGGGGCCCTTAGGCAAACTATTACTGGCTTGCATTAACATATCAATCACCTGAAGAATGAGTAAAACCATTGTTCTCAGCAGGAAGGTTGTCCTGTAGAAACCAGTGATGTGCTGCCGAGAATGATGGGTTTTTTTGTGCACAAAATTCTGCTCGGCCATTAAGCGCCCGCTGATCGGTTTGCAGTAAGTAGTCAGGGATTGTTTAACCGCCGCGATCAGCAAGTGTACATGGATCTTTACATCCCATTATTAACCCCCTATCAACATCTGTTGCAAGTGAGGAGCGGATGCATGAAGCGGACTCAGCAGCTGAGCCGGCACTAAACAGCAAATGATGGCTGTGCTAATTAGTCAGAATCTACTTTAATAGCAGTGAGTTGAGCTCGACCAGCTGCTTTTAGCCTCTTATATGCTGCTGCCAATCTCGGACAGCGGCACTTAGAGAGCACAAACCAGGAAAGTGTACGTCATTCCACGCTATATCGGGGTGCTGATGGGTTGACATGGCAGCAGGAGTTCTGTGCAAGGCCTTTGTGTCTGGCATGATGCTGCTCCTGTGAAGGTCAGCCTGTATTTAGTATAGGTGATCAGACGTTCACAGGTCAAGTAGGGAACTTAAAAATAAATAAATAAATAATTGTTTAGGAAAGTGGCTTGAACTTTTTTTTTTTTTAAATTAATTGAGGGGGAGCGGAGAAAGCTGCTGACAGACTCCTCCGGAAGCGCCCCATAACCCAGGCGGAAAAAAAAAAAAAAAAAAAAAATGGGGAATTTGACATGCCTGATCCTTCTTTCCCAGACATCATCCCTCTTCCCATACACATTAGGTGGGCTGCAGATCCTGTCTAATTCAGCTGTAATGTGTATGGGGGCCTATGGTCTGACATGGTCAGTGCACGCAGGGATAGCGTCAGCGCTTGGTTATGTACGTCTGGCACCTTCCCCCTACAGCCCCATTACAAGTACGCAGCATACAGAACCCTCATAGGGTAATCTGGCATTGTGTACACTCTACATAAATGAGAAATAAAACGAGAGAAGTCTTTTTTTTGTATTTCCGTCACGAGAGGTACACAAAGCGAGAATGAAAGACAACAGCACAAGCGGCTGACAAATGGTTCCTCCAATTCTCCTATCACTACAGGGTCCGGCCGGTCTTAAGTACTATAAGGCCAGGATACTCCTTTATGGTTTCTTCCTGCACTACCGGTCAATAAAGGTCACCACTGCACTGTGCGAACATCAATCATGGGGATGAGACGTGATTAGATGCCAGGCACAGGAATCGCTGGCCAAAGTCTCTGCAGCGACGATAAAGTCTACATTTAGCAGGATTAGATGACGATACGGCTCCCCCCTGCCCAATATGTGCATCAATCAGCGATGAACCCTGCTCAGCACAGTCCAGAAATCAATCACAACGGTACAGGCTGACCGTCTGATGTGTATGGGGTCCTCATGACTCTCCCCCAGAAGACGATGTCTGAGGATAGAAGGATCGGGCAGTTGAAGCGCAAACACCCGATTATTTCCAGGGAGTTGTCAGGCCCTCCATGTAATGCCCATTAGGGTGCGGTAAAGTTGCAGATTACTACATTTGAGGATACAGACTCCCTTGGATGACTAGTATGTTTCTCCTCATCGGCCTCCATTTCCAGCACCCGTCCTCGTCATTCGTGTGACCTTCTTATCTCCGGCAGTGTTGCATATTGCGTTTGTGGCGTTTTAGGCTCTTACATTAGTCGCCATGTATGTAATCATGTTGTCACCACTGGTTTACGGTCACTCTTGGGATATTTTGCACTTATTTTCTTCTGTCTGGTTTCCATTGATGGCTCTACAAGCCGCTCATGAAATGTATGGACCCATTATAGGCCGCTCCATACAGAGCGTTAATGCACTTGGAAAAGGCTTGTAAACACGTGACGGTATATATTCTACATGATGTATGTCGTAGTGGTGGGCGTTCAGATACCTTTTTCCACTACTGTATACAGTAGTTTACTGCACAGACAAATAAAGTGCGGTATAGCATGTTTTTTTAATTGATTGTTTTTACTATTAAGACCCCAATAACAGACATGTGACCACGTATATGCTCCAAACAAAAAACGAACAAAGCTAAAAAGAGTTGTCCAATTCTGTACACCCCCCGCTGAATCCCCACAGAAAAGAAATCAGTGTATACTTTCCTCTCAGTGCTGCTGCTGATCCTGGAGAGTGATGTTGGTGCTGTGTTATGTTACCCCTGCAGTCAATCAGCAGCCGCCGACTGGCTGCAGCCTTAACTATTTTTGCAGAGCAGATACCCAATCTGACGGAATAATGATGAGCTGGAGCTGATCATCAGCTGCGGGGGTCGCATGACAACACCAGACATTGTTGGAATGGCACTGATGCGGGAGGGGAGTAGCTATTTTTTTCTTTCCTACTGGGCCCTCAGTTGATTTCGCAGGTGCTGCGCAGTAGTGGACAACGGCGGTTATAAAACATACCTTGTAGAAGAAGTCATACAGCCCGGTCCCTGAGGCACTGCTGCTTGTGGATCAGGTTCCCTTTAAATCTCACCCACCCGTTGAAGAAAAAAATAAATATATATCTGCAGATTATAAATCCAATTTTTTTTCTTTTTTAATTATTACTTATGCAGCAGACTTTCACAGCGGAGTTGATCTTCGTCAAAGCATATGGGAAGTCTGAATCAAAATGTGTGGCTCATTTGCATGTAATGATTGCAGATCTTGGATTGGATTTTTATGCAGATTTGGAGAATAAAACATGTAAGAAGATAAAAAAAAAACAAAAAAAACAAAGAAAAGACTGAGCGCACATGAATCGCACAACAGATTGCATCGAATGAGAGATTCAAGGTGAAAACCTTTACGAAATGTAAAAAATTTTTTTGACAAAAGGTAAATGCAAAAACAACAAAAATCAATCGACTGAGGGCCAGATTGTAAATCGCCTCAGAAAATCAAAATACCGTATATACTCATGTATAAGCCGACCCGTGTATAAGCCGACCCCCTAATTTTGCCACAAAAAACTGGGAAAACTTATTGACTCACGTATAAGCCTAGGGTGAAAAATGATTATGCCCCCATATGATGCTCCACAGATTATGCCCCCATATGCTCCATATTATGCCCCCATATGCTCCAGATTATGCCCCATATGTTCCACAGCTTTTGCCCCATATGCTCCATATTATGCCCCCATATGCTCCAGATTATGCCCCATATGTTCCAGTTTATGCCCCCATATGCTCCATATTATGCCCCCATACGCTCCAGATTATGCCCCATATGTTCCACAGCTTTTGCCCCCATATGCTCCATATTATGCCCCCATATGCTCCAGATTATGCCCCTATATGCTCCACAGATTATGCCCCCATATGCTCCATATTATGCCCCCATATGCTCCAGATTATGCCCCATATGTTCCACAGTTTATGCCCCCATATGCTCCATATTATGCCCCCATATGCTCCAGATTATGCCCCCATATGCTCCATATTATTACCCCCATATGCTCCATATTATGCTCCCAAATGTTCCACAGATTATGCCCCCATATGCTCCAGATTATGCCCCATATGTTCCACAGCTTATGCCCCCATATGCTTCATATTATGCCCCCATATGCTCCAGATTATGCCCCATATGTTCCACAGCTTTTGCCCCCATATGCTCCATATTATGCCCCCATATGCTCCAGATTATGCCCACATATGTTCCATATTTTGCCCCCATATGCTCCATATTATGCCCCATATTCTGCACAATTATGCCCCATAGTATAGGCCTCATATGCTGCTGCTGCAAAAAAAAAAAAAAATGACATACTCACCTCTCGTCGCTGGGGGCCAGGTGCCGGTGTCCTGAGCAGGCGGGGTGTCACCGCTCGCTCAGGACCCCGGCACCTGAGATATTTACCTGTCCGTCGGTCCACAGCAGCGCACTGCTCTCTCGGTCCGACTCCTCTGTGTGGAAATGATCTGGCAGGGGGCGGGGCGCGCACTAACGACGTCATCGCGCCCTCTGCCTGATCATTTACACACAGAGGAGTCGGACCAAGGGATTAGTGCGCAGTGGTGGACCGAGGGACAGGTAAATATAACTATACTCACCCCTCCGCCGCGCGTCCCTGCAGTGTCTCCTCTTCTCCCGGCGCTCTCCGCAGCGCTTCAGTCCTGCAGCGGTCACGTGCTACCGCTCATTAAAGTCATGAATATGTGCATATTCATGACTTTAATGAGCGGTGCCATGTGACAGCTGCAGGAAGGAGCCGGAGATCGTGGGAGAAGCAGGGGGCTGCAGAGACCGCGCCGGCGGAGGGGTAAGTATGATCCGACACCCCCGCTTCCCCTCCCCCGCCGACCCCCGTATATGACCCGCGTATAAGCCGAGAGGGGGACTTTCAGCCCTAAAAAATGGGCTGAAAATCTCGGCTTATACATGGGTATATACGGTAAGTAAACTGAAATTATAAGGTGATCTCAATTATGGAAATGTCATCACAGCAACTGATAATGTGACTCAGTAAGGAGTATGGTCCCCGTGCTCAGGGGTGCACTCCCGATGTAAGGGGCACGCTCCGAGCCGATGAGATAGCGGGTAGTACCCTGGAATATACATATATCCCGGACCTAGATCAGCGCAGCAGCGAGATCAAGGACAGGTGGCAGTGATACTAGGTGGCGATCGATGCACTAAAATAACGACCCACAGGTTGTCGATTGGATTTCAGGTCATTATAATACACACGTACACCAATACTATATATAAATATACACACACAGATATTACACACATTCGCCTGTAACATCACAAGACATTTCTAGACTGATGGCTTCTTCTGCCAAACAGGACAAAAAGATGTGCCAAGAGCGCCACCAAGTGTCAGCAGCTGGAATAACCGTCAGCGCTGACTTCTGAAGGCAGATATATACCGTACATCATGGGAGAAAGATTTTCTCCGCTGCAATAATAAATCAGTAAATAAAATCCAATGGCAGCTAAACAGCGATAAATCTGTCATTCTGGCGAAGCATTGCCGCGAGCGGGTGACAAATCATGGCGCGGCTCTCACTTAAGGCATAAAATGTGCAGGTAAATGGGATTCTGCGGATTATGTAATTTCAAATGGGCTGGAAGCAACGGAGAAATTTAACCCATTCGCAGCCACAAAGAAGATCAAATAAGGTTGATCTGCACAACACGGGTGTCATGTCCCACTGTCCACGCCGACGTGGTGTGCTTACCTGGATACAATGCTGGAGCCGTTGTACAGGTCACTGGCATAGGAGAGGGTGGCGAGAGGGCGCACAGAGTTATAGCGGGTAAATTTGGATAAACACTCTTGAAACTCATCCAACTGACTCACTGTCCGACTGTCATCTGTCCGGGGGAAGAAAAAAAAAAAGGAGGCGAAAGCTGAAAACACAGAATAAAGCAAAGCTTACACATTACACAAGTCCTACGTGCCACGTAAATGGCAGATGGTTAATGAGGACCTGTCCGCGCTCGTGACATGTCACTTTTAATTGCACTCGTAAAAAACAGAACAATTTTGGAGAAACTTTTACAGACGCCTAGTTATTTGCAGATCGGTGGGACGACTGACCCCCACTGATAAGAGAAGTATCAGCACAATTACCGGACGGGACTCTCACGAGCAGGGAACGTTTCCTGTGATAGCCGTACAAACACCTCTGAGCTTTATCTCATTACACACAGTAGTAAAAATCGCTTTATGGCAGTTAGCTGCTCTTAAAAAGTCAAGAAAATAACCCAGATGTCAGAACTTGTGTACGTGCCCAGCACCTGCTCGCTGAGAGATATGTAGCCACATAAATCACGGACACAATTACTGCAAATCTGCCTGAAATTCAAAGACGGCCATGTACCGAATATTCTGCATGGGCCAGATGTGCGGCCGGTGGCGGATTGTAAGAGGCCGCGCCTCATTCAGCAGCGCAAGCGGGAGAAATTGGAAACAGAAAAGAGTCTGGGAATGGATATGACGTGCAGAGGGGGCACCTGCCGGACTGAAGGTACAAAGCGTCTGCATCCTGATCCCAAAGGCTCAGGAAGGGACGCAGCACTCACAGGGGCTGGATCAGACAGCGCTGGGGTCTGCTTAGTCCTTACAACTGCAAGCTGCAAAAAAGCAGTGGAGGAAGTGAATGCAACTTCTAGAGGAAGATAAATGGGCGACAATCATAAAAGCTCATTTTATCCCTGGTTTGGCTGGGATCCTGAGCGCTGTCAGTGGAATAATAAATTCTTCCCATCTACCAGGAGAGGGCACTGTTCAGCTGACTACTTACCTATAGAAACACGGACCCCTGCTGGCTGCTTGGAAAAATGGTCTAATGCAAGTAGGGGCTTCCTTTATTGAAATCTCCCCACAAGGGAAACAGAAAGGCTAAGGTGCCTCCTATCAGGATTTCTCATCTCTATGGGCAGGACACAGACAAAAATTCCATTCCCGTATGCCGCTGCGCTCCTGATGATTGACAGTTCGGATCCAAATCATGGCTGCGCCGCTGGTGCCAATAGTACGCTCTCCGGTTCTGCCAGTACAGGCGGCTTTGTCTATGCTGCACTTAAGGCTGGTCGAATCCTGCAAACCAGCCAGCCTCAGAGCAGCGCTTACAAGGCCAATGTCAGACTCCTTCTCCCTTTGATGTGGGCTCCAGTGGTGAGCCCATATCTTTCCCGGCACATGTCAGCTGTTTTGAACAGCTGACATGTGTCCGGATCAGTCATGGGTGGAATCACGATCCACCCGGCTAATAACCTGTTAAATGCCGCTGTCAAATGCTGACAGTGGCATTTAACATGCGCTTACGGCAATTGTGCCGGAAATCCGCCCATCGGTGACCCCAGTCACGTGATCGCAGGTCACCGATAGGTTGGCATGACAATCAGAGGTCTTTTAGAGACCTCTATGGTTGTCAGTGCCGGATTGCTATGAGTGCTGCCCGGTGGTCGGCGCTCATAGCAAGTGAGCAAATCTGCTACATACAGGTGATCTGCTCATCGCCTCTATGTAGCAGAGCAATCAGGGTATGGCAGCTTTTAGTCTCCCATGGAGACTATTGAAGCATGCCAAAAGTGAAAACAAAAATGTTTTTAAAATAAAATATAAAAGTTCAAATCACCCCCTTTCAAAATAAAACAAAGAAAAAATCAAACATACATATATTTGGTATCGCCGCGTTCAGAATCCCTATCAATTTAAAAGGATTAACCTGATAGTTAAAAAAAAAAAAAAAAAAAAAAAAACAAGTGTGGGATTGCACTTTTTTTGTAATTTCATCGCACTTGGAATATTTTTCCCCCGTATTCGAGTACACAACATGGTAAAAGCAATGGTGTCGTTCAAAAGTACAACTCGTCCCTCAAAAAAACAATCCCTCGCACAGCCATATTGACGGAAAAATGAAGTTATGGCTCTGGGAAGAGGGGGAGGAAAAAAATGAAAATGCAAAACCAAACATACCTGTGGCCGTTAAGGTGTTAACTAGCAATTAGAAAACGACACTAATTTGATATGTATCAATACCATATGCGGATGCACTTCTTGAAAAGAAAAAAGTTGATATTTGGAAGTAATGGTGGCATAGCAAGTCAGACTGCCAAGGGGTCTTCTGACCCAAACTGAACCCCCTCATAGGGATACAAGTTGTGTTTGGTCAGGAGACCAGCGGACGATCTTGGACTGTGAATCTCGGGTGTGCGAGATCGGCCTTATACTAATCCCTCATTAAGAGGAGACCCGCAGGAGAAAGACTTTAGAGGAGCATTCACACACAGGCAGACATCGCTGCGCTCCTACCTGACACTCGAGCCATTCTGGTAGAGAAGTAGCACTGCTCCAAGTCTTCAAAGTGTGCTGTAAGGCGTTTTCGGCGGGATGCCAGCGTGCTGTTATACCACGGCTGCTTTTTTGTCTGTATGTAAGAAGGAGAAGATTAGGAGATCGGCACGTGGCCACGGAAAGGTGGAAGATATCTGTACAAAATCTGCCAGAATTCTATTCATGACCAAGGCTCTGCTCTGGGTCTGAGCCAAAAAGCCCATTATATACAAGAAAAGAAAAATGCAAAACTAGACATTTATATAGAAATGGGTCATTCCACATCAAGTGGACCAGTTTTAAAAATCGTCCCCACTCGACCTTCTCCGATTTTGTTGAAAATTTATAAGGATGTACATGTATGTTTGAAAAGAGGTTCTGTAAATTTTTAGGGCCAGATCTCAAATACATTGGGCACTGTTGACCTTTCACTGGAGGTTCCACCAAGCCTGCGGCTTCAGCTAAGAGGATTTTGCAAACTTTGGCACATAGCCATTAGAGTTCTATACTGGCTATGATGCTGAAATTTGGCATACTAGCTCAACTTTTGCTGCTAAACACGATAAAATTATTACCGGCTATGACAAAACAATATTTCGGCCGCAATTTTGTGTCAAAGTAGCTTGTAAAACGCGTCGCATAAAATTTATGCCAAACTTTGCCCATATATAACTCAAGACCAAAAACCAATAGTAACTGGTGCTTTGCCCTGTACACCAAACATCTACATGACTTTGCATTGCTGCAATATCACGGTCAAACCATATGTATTTGTGGAAATATTCACACCCACATATGATGAAAAACTTAAAAAAAAAACGAATTTTACCTATTTTTAGGTCAAATTTCTCAAAAAGGGTACCCCTAAAATATATTAATTCTGATATCATTAGAAAGAGCATATTTTTCTCTACAAGGATCATTGTTTTTTTTTTGGAGTCTCTCAGTTTAAGAAAAGAAAAATGCCACTGAACATGGTGTTATTTATGTGCGTAATGCATTGATTTTGTGTTTGATTTTCAGATTCTTATCACATGTTACAGAGTAGTATTGTTGCTAGCAATGTCTATTATAATCAAAAACCTATAAACCTTTTTGGTTATGAAAAGTTATTGACTATTGTTACATTTTAATGCATATATTATTTATTTTTTAGCGATGGAGAATGAAATTGATGATGAATCGGCCCAGTGCTGTATCGGCCTTGCGAACAATTCAAAGTGCCACCTTAAGACCATTCACCCATAGCAAAGATGAGTTGAAATTGTTTACAAGCTTTGGATTGGATGAACAGAAATTGCTGCGTCGACGAGTGGGACTAAATTTTGACGAACATTCACAAATCTGTTTACACCATGAAGCTTCATTCTTGACCAAATATGAGCATTTGCAAAAATCGTGTTGCAATCCTTTTGGGAAGAAAGGTCATAACACCAAAAAGAATTTGCGAGCTATCAATTTGTTAGCAGCTGACCAGTTGAACGAATTTACAAAGAATGATGTGAAGCCTGGCCAGAAGATGTGTGCATCATGTCGAAAAGAATTTGCTAACAGGAAAGAATCAGCTGATCCAGTTTCCTCTGAATCAGATCCAGATGGAATGGAATGTTCTCCTGAAAGTCTAAATTCAAGCTTAACATCCATTGGCATCTCTCCTCTGAAATATCCATGGGTAAGCCAGTGGGATTCACTTGGATATGCAAGGAGAAAGATAAGCCAGGTACAAAATGCATTTTCTAGCAAGACTGCTTCAATTGGAGGGCTTGAGCCGAAAGACATTGAGCAAACAAAAACAGCACAGTGCAAAATGTGTCTGGATTACAATCACCTTTTGGCAGATTTGAAGCAAAAGCTGCAGGTGTCCAGTCGGGCAGAAAAGGTCCAAATCTTGACATTGGCACCTAAAAGTTGGTCCATTAAGGCTATATCAGACGAATTCAGTGTCTCTGAACGAATGGTCAAACAAGCTCGAAAGCTTAAATGTGAACATGGGATCTTAGCCTTACCTAGAATCAAGTGTGGCAAGAAAGTTTCTGAGGAAGTGAAGAAAAAGGTGCAGGCATTTTTTGAGGATGATGAATTCAGTCGAATGTGCCCTGGTAAAAAAAGACTATGTATCAGTGCGAATAGCAGGAGAAAAAAAGCAGATGTAAAAGCGACTATTACTGAGCAATATGAGGGAAATGTTTGTTGCCTATCGGGATCGGAATGGCCCTGAAATTGGATTTTCCAAGTTTTGTGAGCTTCGGCCAAAGTGGTGCGTAACCGTTGGATCTGCTGGAACACATTCCGTTTGTGTGTGTACCATTCACCAAAATGTCAAACTAATGCTTGCAGCATGCCCAATCAATGATGACTACAAAGCGCTCATATGCAAAATGGTCTGTGGAAATGAATCCAAGGACTGTATGCTTGGCCGTTGTGATAAATGCCCGGGTCCTGAAGTTTTAAAAGAATTTCTAGTCAATGTGTTTGTCAACAGTGACCCTGAAGATATTATTGAGTTCAAACAATGGATTCACACTGATCGAGACACGCTTGATACCAAACAACTGACTATAGAAGATTTCATTGAAGAATTGGTTTTGAAAATCTCTAAACTTTGTAGCCATCACTACATCGCCAAGCATCAAAGTTGCTATTTGAAATCGTTGAAGGAAAATCTGAGACCTGGAGAGCTTGTGATCCTTATGGACTTTGTTGAAAATTACTCATTTATTGTTCAAGATGCCATTCAAGGTTTCCACTTGGAAAATAGTCAAGCTACAGTACACCCATTTGTAATTTACTTCAAGGAGTTAAATGGTGAAGCTGCGCAGAACATCAGCTTGTGCATAATCAGTGATTGCTCACGACATGACACAGTTGCAGTCCACACTTTCTTAACAGTAATTGTGGAGTATCTCAAGACTCTCATCTATGGGATTCGTCATATCCACTACTTCAGCGATGGATCTGCAGCCCAGTACAAAAATTTCAAAAATTTTCTCAACTTGTGCCACCACAATGCTGATTTCAATATCAGCGCTGAATGGAATTTTTTTGGTACCAGTCATGGAAAGTCACCCTGTGATGGGATTGGAGGGACAGCAAAGAGGTTGGCAGCTCGTGCCAGTCTTCAACGCCCAACTGAAAACCAAATACTGACCCCGGTGGATTTATTCAACTTTTGCAACGAGCAACTGCATGGAATCAAATTTTTTTTTTGTTCCATAAGAAAAAATTGACGAAATACGGGTAGTTCAAGAGGAAAGGTTCAAAGATGGACATACAATTGCTGTAACAAGAGAAAATCACCAGTTTGTGCCAATTGATGACAAAAAGATTTACATTTCAAGGGTGTCAAATGACCCATCATCTTTCATTGCCCATGTAGATAGATCTGTCAGATCAGAAATGCCTTTTGTGCCAATTGCAAACCTCCAGCTAGGGCAATACATTGCCTGCATTTACGATAGGAACTGGTGGATTGGAAATATTTCTGAAATTTCAGTCGACGACCATGATGCATTAATAAATTTTATGCATCCTCATGGACCAGCTAGCTTCTTTCACTGGCCTGTGAGAAATGATACATGCTGGATTCCCGAGCAGTCAATCATTGCAATAATTCCAGCACCAGCTGCAACAGCAATGGGCCGACAATACAGCTTCTCTGAACCGATTATGTTGCAAATTCAGCAACAATTCCAGACCACTTAGACTGAACATTATGGCTTGGGAACCAACATAAGATACCCAATATTAGGCTTGTGATCCTAGGCAAAGACACCCACCCTCAGGCTTCGGAACCTGTGATAAAGAGACCGCCCGCGGCTTGCCTTGCACGGCTATTGGCCATGGCTCCTAGGCGATGGGGCTGCCAATTCTCGAAAGACAGCATTATTACAATTCTTAATAGGATTATAATACCAATTCTTAGGGAATTGGTTGTGGTATAACCACCATGGACCAACGCAAGGGTTTGAATAGTGTTATGACCTTTCTTCCCAAAAGGATTGCAACACGATTTTTGCAAATGCTCATATTTGGTCAAGAATGAAGCTTCATGGTGTAAACAGATTTGTGAATGTTCGTCAAAATTTAGTCCCACTCGTCGACGCAGCAATTTCTGTTCATCCAATCCAAAGCTTGTAAACAATTTCAACTCATCCTTGCTATGGGTGAATGTCTTAAGGTGGCACTTCGAATTGTTCGCAAGGCCGATAGAGCACTGGGCCGATTCTTCATCAATTTCATTCTCCATCGCTAAAAAATAAATAATATATGCATTAAAATGTAACAATAGTCAATAACTTTTCATAACCAGAAAGGTTTATAGGTTTTTGATTATAATAGACATTGCTAGCAACAATACTACTCTGTAACATGTGATAAGAATCTGAAAATCAAACACAAAATCAATGCATTACGCGAATAAATAACACCATGTTCAGTGGCATTTTTCTTTTCTTAAACTGAGAGACTCCAAAAAAAAAAAAACAATGATCCTTGTAGAGAAAAATGTGCTCTTTCTAATGATATCAGAATTAATATATTTTAGGGGTACCCTTTTTGAGAAATTTGACCTAAAAATAGGTAAAATTCGTTTTTTTTAAGTTTTTCATCATATGTGGGTGTGAATATTTCCACAAATACATATGGTTTGACCGTGATATTGCAGCAATGCAAAGTCATGTAGATGTTTGGTGTACAGGGCAAAGCACCAGTTACTATTGGTTTTTGGTCTTGAGTTATATATGGGCAAAGTTTGGCATAAATTTTATGCGACGCGTTTTACAAGCTACTTTGACAAAAAATTGCGGCCGAAATATTGTTTTGTCATAGCCGGTAATAATTTTATTGTGTTTAGCAGCAAAAGTTGAGCTAGTATGCCAAATTTCAGCATCATAGCCAGTATAGAACTCTAATGGCTATGTGCCAAAGTTTGCAAAATCCTCTTAGCTGAAGCCGCAGGCTTGGTGGAACCTCCAGTGAAAGGTCAACAGTGCCCAATGTATTTGAGATCTGGCCCTAAAAATTTACAGAACCTCTTTTCAAACATACATGTACATCCTTATAAATTTTCAGCAAAATCGGAGAAGGTCGAGTGGGGACCACTGGTCCACTTGACATGGAATGACTCAGCTGTATGGGGGCATTTTAAGGCAGAACGTGAAGATCGCAGGTATGCATTGAGATATCCTATCATAATTATTTCTATATGTATATATATATATATATATATATATATATATATATATATATATATATATATATATATATATATGTGTAATATATATATTCCCATCTCAAAGATCCTATCCCAATAGGTAGTAGGTGCAGCAAGAATAATATTAGCAAATACCTCCTACTAGAAAGGTTCTTCTGATTAGCCATATACCTTTCCCCATGTGCAGGGCAATCAAGTAGCTTAGGTATCCATGGTTATGACCACTAATCTAGTGACAGTTAGCAACCTGCTAGCGGTTGTAACCATGGATACCTAAAATACTGCAATGTCCTGCATATGGGGAAGTGATATAGCTAATCAGAAGAACTATACATTTCTAATTGGAGGTATTTGCTAATATTATCACGCCTACTACATATTGGGATAGGATATTGTGATACCTCTTTAAAGCACTATCAAGAACAACTAACGGGGCACAATACTTAAGCCACTGGGAAAACAGTTCCTCTGTCCATACCCTGACATCCATTTTAATTTACTATCATTTTACATGAATTTACAATTCCACAGTCTCTTTTTCCAACAATGCAGTTCCTCTGTTACACCTCCTGGAAATGTAATGTGTCACCATATCTCTTTATTGAGTCGAGTGCATGTCTACATACAGAGAAAGTGCAATCAATGATGACAGGAGAAGAGCTTAGGACATGCCCTAATGTCATGGGGCAACACCCTGTTGTTAATTTAATGGTACCAGGAGCAATAACAGAGGAAGGAAACAAAACAAATATCAAGAAAAGATAATTCAAACAATAAAATACAAGTATTTAGTAAACCAGACAAGACCTAAGGGCATCGATTATCTATTTGGCAAGAGGGCGTTACTACTTACAGCTAATATATGGTCTAATTTGCCCAGGAAACTCTGGGCCCGTAGTTATTACTTAAAGGACCCTCAATGACGCTGCTCTTATTCTATGACCACATAATAAAAAGCTAAAAGCACCACCTGCAGGCCGTTAGCGGTAATAACAGTAGAAAGCTTGAAAATCTGGAGCTTTGGTTATTGTGATCTCAGATCACTGAAAACAGAAAGTTTATAGTTTGCGAATGGAAACACAAGTGAGAATGCAAGAAAAGAATTGATGTGTTAAATCATAGGATAATACTTATGGTAAGGCGAAAACTGAAAAAAAAAAAAACACGACTTACTTGGGAATTCCCACTGAATCCAGGTGGTTGACTGTATTCTGTGGAGTCGATTATGCTACTGCAAAAAATAAGTCGCACAATATAATACCCTAATCATTGTGTAATAAATATATCTATTTTTTTTGCTCACCCATAGACTTGTTATGGGCGTGTCTCAGCCGAATTACACAAGATAATAGCGCATGATGAGATTTCTTGCACACATACGTGTCATCTGAACAGCCCTACTGAATAACACCGGGCAGTGTGCGGCTCACTCGGACGGCACACGGCCGTACCATACACTCGTCTGAACTAGCCCCAAATCCACTTTCTCTGCCTTCAAATTTGCAGAAGAATGTGGGAGAGAGAAGAAACCTTCTAGGATCAGTTCCTGGAAGGGGATGCAAACTACATGGCTCCTTTATCAAAGAGATCCCTTTGTATTTGCAGAAGCTGCCGTCTAATAGTATCCCGAAGTTATGGGTATTTTAAATGCATCATCAACAGGTTTGTCAGGAGGGATGTGGCTGCACCAGAGAATAGGGGAGCCGTACATTACATCTATTTGCAGATTTTGCAAGCCCAAAAGACACGATGGGCAAGTCTCTCCAATGTCCAGAAGGTTAAAGGCTCATTCAGACGTCCAATATCAGACTGCTAATGAACGGACTGGCTGCGGGTTCCCCGAATGAAAAGTGACAGCTTTGCGTATTTCCATGAGGCCGTCCTGCTCGGTCAGGAGAGCCACAGCCAGTCCGGTCCGATCTCAGACATCCGAATGAGCCTTAATACAGGGCTTGCATAGGTGTTTGCCATATATCAGACAGGGGAAGCATTTGCCTAAATCGTTATTCTCAGTTTCCAGAACAATTTGCTTTCCTCTGTCTCTCTCGACGGTTCTCTTCCATGTTGCCCTGAGCTATCAGATCCTCCCGGCACCATCTAATGTACTGCTGACATTCTCGGGAGAAGGAAATTGTCTCCCGTCAGATTAAAACAAGCATACACCAAACTGCCTGCGACAAGGAACGCGATCACTTATTTCACGCAGTAAGAACCAGAGGAAAAGAAATCAGAATATTACCTGTGTGATGGGGAAGGGGCCTCAAACTGTGGCACAGTGCTGTCTTCACTGCGGGGGGAATATAAGCCGCTCATCTCCTACAACACAGCAGAAAATACATTTCACGGCACAGAAAAGTTACTGGAAACCGAATCGTTCATTGTAACATACTGACTGCACCAAAACCACGAGACTCAAGGTCATCCACACAGCTACCGGAGGCTAAGGGAACCACAAGGCCCCATTCTCCCCTCCATTTTCCATATACATTATAGTCTACAGCCCTTTTCATGTGTCTGTTTTTTGCAGAATAACGCTCTGAAAAATAAATTAAAGTAGCGAAAAATGTGAGAGTCTGGACTAATTTACGAACCAAACTTGACCATCGAAGTGAAGAAAAAAAAACAAAAAACAGACAGCTCACAGATGACCCTAATGTCTTGCACATTTTTCACCGACTGCAAGAAGCTTGGAAAATCTACGGCCCAATTTTTTCTCATACAAGAAAAATGGACAGGGCCGACACGACCACGCAGGGCCGATACATTGTGGATTTGGAATCTGGAATTTCTGGGGGTGGGTGGTAGAAAAATATTGGCAGCGTATTAGGGTTAGCATCATAAAAAGATCCCAACGGTAGATGGATCTAACATGTGAATATACAATTAATTTTCTCACTGCAAACTTCACCTTTTTTTTTTGCAATATTTCCACAATGAAATTCATAACAAAATCCAGATAATTTTGTGCGGATCTTTCTACCCAAATTTTTTGCTGTGGAAGATCAAAAGTGATCCAGTGCTGTGTGGATGTAATCTTTACGATTTCTTTGAACTAGCTGTGCAAATTATCGGATTATTAAAAAGGGTTGTCCACGCTTGGAGCGGACGTCTACCGCAGACTTGTGAATCCTCACGTCATGCACACAGTGCAAGCTGGCCGGGATCTCTGGTGTCATTGCAGGGGGGTGACGTGACCACATGCACGCAATTTGCATACTTCCGATCCATTCCAACCAGACACTCGTTTTGAGCGAGACCGCACACGTCAAGTCGGCACATGACTGTATGCAAAATGTACACTCATGGTCACCTGCATGCCTGCCCGCTCCTGGCTCTGCGCAGTGTGTGGATTCACAGTGACTGCAGAACTGACCACCAAGCCGGGACAACCCACTTACGTATATGTTTTACAACACCTAAAATGACCAATAACACAAGAAAAACCCTGCAATTAAACTTAAGTCGAGTGTGTTTACAGGGTCTGTAAAGACCCGGCAGACGGGCCCCTCGAAGTTTGGGTTGCAGGATCCACATTGTTGCGCTCTGTCTCTAAAGCTTCAACATGCAAAATGAACATGAGCTGCAGAGTGACACTTCATGGTATAAGGACATCCGCCCTGTCTATACCAAAACAGCGCCAGTCCAGGCCTATAGATGGCTTCAGTCACAGGACTGGGTCTTGGGAGAGGTTTACATGCATACTTTGCTCTCCGCTGAGCACTACGTCAGTGTTTGTCAGAATCAATCTGGACGCTGTCTGGCCCCAAGCCTGTTTAGTCTTCTTTAAACATGCACAAAAACATAGCAATTAGGCGCATCGCATGCTTTGCCCCAGAAAAAAACAAATCTACACCTGCTATGGGCTTGAAGATTTGCAGTACAGCTATAGTAGATTCGTCAGGCCACACACCCTCATGCTAAGCTTTGACACTTTTTGAAAGGTGGAGAGTGTGGAGGAAAAAATGTAAAAAATTGCAAAGGGCATGCACCATCGCAACTTTTTTTTTTTTTTTACTACAGTTTCTGATGCATTATAAAACATCCTCCTATATGTTGATTCTACATGCTTGTCTTTACACACAAAAAATGCGGCAAAAAAGTACTAAAAAATTCACAAAAAAAAAAAAAAAAAAAAAGACATCGGTGTGGGATCTCTCATCATGTAAAGCCACCAAAGCTTCGGAGCCAGATGTTATTGTAGTGTTTGCCGAGAGCATCCAGCGGCAGACAACTTTAATGAAGTCTCTCACCTCTACACGCTTTATGTCTTCCTCCACCACGCTCAGCTCCTTCTGGATCTGCTCCAATTGCTGTGGGGTCAGGAACGGGGGAGAAAAGAAAAACATTTTACAGCTTTGCTTCTCATCATCTACAAATTTACAGGTTACATAAAAACAAAGTCCTGCATGACGAGCAGAGTGCAATCTAATGGTACTGATACTGACAAGGAGAGGAGTTTTACAGCAAAAGAAAAAGGATGAGAATTAAGAAACCATGGAGCTTCCCAGCCTGACAGTATCAGACCACAGCTGTTTGCTTTAGCCTGGCTGGTTATCAAAAATAAAGATAATGCTACGTCATTTTCTTTTATTAGGTTAATACATGCACAGTAAACTACATGCACGGCACTAATTATATATCTCATGGATGTCTATCATTATACATCCATCTGTAGATAAGATTGCTTTATTAGGTTTGTAAACCAGCTTTAAATTAGATAATTAGTGTGTAAAAGAGAATGTTAAAAACCGATTGCATATGGATGTCATACTGATGTTAGGTGAGAAAAATAGCATGACACGTGTCCTACTCTTCTGTAAGAACTTCGGAGACATTTTTTTTTTTATACGATTGTGTGACTCCAACCTACTTGTAAGATCAGTTTGTGAATCACAGACTATGCTGATCATTACGTATCTTTTTTTTTTCTCTCTATTTACTTGACATCTATATTGTGACCCCATCTCGTCAGCACTTCTACCCCAGTCCAGTCTACAACAAAATCATTAATATGTAAGCAAACAAATGCGCTTGATTGAAAGTAAATGACGTACGGAGGGTAACAGAGTGCAAAAAAAAAGGCAAACACAAGCTTACGTGATTATTTGTAAAGTAATTACTGAGTTCCAGAGCGATTTTCTGAGGATGTTTATTCTCTGTGACCCCCCAGGGAACCCGTTCACCTCATTTGTGACTCAGACGCTGATAGGAATTCTGGGACGTGACACGTCTAATACGGCCAAAACATATACGCATGATCTGGGTTTCTTGGCCCCAAAAAAACGATAGAGGTCTATGGGTTACGTGAGTAACTTGACAAATACTGGATGAAGTCCTATCTTTCTAGAAAGGAACAAGCATCCTAAATGCCAAAACTAGAAACCCAAACAGACACAAAACTGTTTCCTAAAGAACAAAAAAATAAAAAAAAAAAAAACTATAAAATAAATAAAGGCAAGAAGCTTGGTCTGTGGAGGTGACATCGTCAGCGCAATGTTTATCGCCAGGGGTGTAGAGGGAGTTTCTTTCGGGGAATTTCCTGCCAATATAAATATAATTTCAGCCTGGTCATTTGTTTTTCATTATTCTTCACCAAAACAAAGGAAATATATGCAGCTGAAAAAGGGGGACAGAAGAAACTAGGCAAGGAGGTGGTATGTTGTGCAATCAGATGAGAGACACCACGCATCTGTTTAGCATCGACTGACCCCGATTAGAAAGCGATCCCGAAAACTTCGTCAATGAAACCACTGGAGTGGCTGAACGCCATCAACACTGGAGGTCCTGATGGGAACGTGGTCTGACCTCATAGTAAGGAATGAATCCATACTGGTATGTCAACACGGGAGGATGCAGGGTGACTGTCCTGTCCTTGTCAAAATACCTAGCTGTCCTCACAGAACAGGTGTCTACAGGCCAGTATGATGAAGTAAATGCCCCCCCGTACCCATTAGATTAACAGTTCATGCAAAGTGGATCTGATTTAATGAAAACTATGGGGCCGATTTGTTAGGACTGGCGATGCGCTCCCACAGGTTTTAGAGAAGGGCTTGCGGAAGTACGATGTGCCAAATTCATCGACAGGTGCGACTCAATGCCCTGCGCCTCGCCATAAATGTTACGCCAGTCCAGGACTGGAAAAGCATTTCTGGCGTAAAAAAAACGCAGACACTATTTGTCAAATATCAGATGGACAAAGCTACAAAACTGTTGGGCAACTCTGCGTTGCACAAAATTTTTGCAGCGTTTGACGCCACCTAAGGGTAACCCCAACAATCAGCTGCACTATGTGGAGTAACCAACCATACAATTCCTCTACAGCGCCATCGCAGGACAAATTAAGAATTACACAACAGCCTTCTCAATGAACGAACTGTCCAGCGAGTGCCCAGATATCCATGGTCCTCTGGAGTGGGAGAAGCTCTTCATGCTCTGATCTGACTCAAAGACGAGTCTTGAGCTGCTCAATTGTGAACCCTCGGCTAATAAGTTGGATTCCTATAAAGGGGAGTTTTAAAATGGGTTTGCTAATTCATACACCCCTTTAAAACTGTAGCATTGACAGCAGCACATGCTTCTACAGCAGTGGGACAAGCCAAACGTGTGTTCTCTGTGCAAAAACAGGGGCCACATTACCTATAGCCCCCACTCAGTGAGCACTGTGTATGTGTAAATCTCAACACAATGGGGCAGATTTAGCAATACTGTCTGATCGTTACGACAGTGCAAACTTACATAATACAGTCTTAGAAAGCACCAGATTGACCAAAGCAGTTAAAGGGGTTTTTCCAGCCTTGGAGCTTAAAGCCCAGGTCTCACATAGCGATACACCAGCGATCCCGACAACGATCAGGATCGCTGGTGTGTCGCTACATGATCGCTGCTGAGCTGCCAAACAGGCAGCTCAGGCAGCGATCAGCACAGCGACACTGAGGGTAACATCGCTTAGTTACCCGCAGTGTACGTTGGATACCAGCGACCTGATGCAGGGAGCTGGTAACCAAGGTACACGTCGGGTTTCCAGGCGCTGCGCGGTGCCTGGAAACCCGCTGTGTACCTTGGTTACCAGCTCCCTGCATCAGGGCGCTGGTATCCAAGGTACACAGCGGGTTTCCAGGCACAGCCCCGCGCCTGGAAACCCGCTGTGTACCTTGGTTACCAGCGGATCGCTGGTCTCCCGCCTGTCACACGCAGCGATGCGTGCTGGCCAGCGGAGACCAGAGATCAAAAAAATGTCCAGGACATTCAGCGACGATCAGCGATACTCAGCAGGGGGGCTGATCGTCGCTGAATGTCACACACAGCGATATCGCTGGGGAGATCGCTGTTGCGTCGCAAAACTAGTGACTCAGCAGCAATCTCGCTAGCGAGATCGCTGTGTGAGACGGGGGCTTAAGTCTGCAGTCACTCTTGTGAAATCCTCACAGCGAGCATTGTCAGATCGCTAGGGGTGGGACGGTGCGTGACCACAAGCCCACGATTTACATACATGTGGTCACATGCAGACTAGACATGCATGAGCTCACTGAATACAAGTGTATTGAGCAAGGCATACTTGCGTTACATGACCACTCGCTCCTGAAACCGGAGAATCCTAATAGTGCGAAGTGCAAATTGTGATCATTCACAAGTATGAAGTCAGAGTCAAGCCTGGACATCCCTTTAATTTGGTCTGATAAATCAGACTGTCTAGTCTAGGCAGAAAGGTGGGCCACAATTTTCAGCAAGGACCTTCCCCTTTCCCTTGAGTCGGAGAAGACATAGAAAAAGTCTAAAACACAAAAAAAAAAACACAACATGGTCCAAATTATGACAGTCTTTTGGGCGCCAAAATTCTGACATTAGCTGGATAATTAAGTCCCAGCGCAATTATGTTTTTAGTTTGCTCAAACTTTCCTTTAAGGACGAGGAGCGAATGTGAAAAAACTACACTTTCCATTGGTCAAGAAGTGTGAATATCTCGCTTCTGCAGGAATGAACATTCCTGGTGGTTGGGTTTCACTTAAAAGCAAAAAAGGTCGATCTCACTTACCGAGGAGGATGCGGGAGGAGAAGGAGCTGAACAAAAGAATTTTCCACTACATGAAGGTCTAGTATCAGGCTATTGGTCCTGTGTCTGAAGGTCTAGTATCAGGCTACTGGTCCTGTGTCTGAAGGTCTAGTATCAGGCTACTGGTCCTGTGTCTGAAGGTCTAGTATCAGGCTACTGGTCCTGTGTCTGAAGGTCTAGTATCAGGCTACTGGTCCTGTGTCTGAAGGACTAGTATCAGGCTACTGGTCCTGTGTCTGAAGGACTAGTATCAGGCTACTGGTCCTGTGTCTGAAGGACTAGTATCAGGCTACTGGTCCTGTGTCTGAAGGTCTAGTATCAGGCTACTGGTCCTGTGTCTGAAGGACTAGTATCAGGCTACTGGTCCTGTGTCTGAAGGACTAGTATCAGGCTACTGGTCCTGTGTCTGAAGGTCTAGTATCAGGCTACTGGTCCTGTGTCTGAAGGTCTAGTATCAGGCTACTGGTCCTGTGTCTGAAGGACTAGTATCAGGCTACTGGTCCTGTGTCTGAAGGACTAGTATCAGGCTACTGGTCTTGTGTATGAAGGTATAGTATCAGGCTACTGGTCCTGTGTCTAAGACTTAGGGTTATGTCAATCTCCGCAAGTAGAAACAATACTTCTTGGATCCCGGTCAGACGCCTCTCACACAGCCAAACCAGATCTCACACTTTGCACTGATGACCCCGAAACACTGTCTGCAAATTGAGATTCCGCTTCGGCTTTTATCCCAAGTCATATGAGAAGGCTCGTTAAAGGGTCGACATTGACTTTTAGGAATGCTACTTCCAACAGGTGGCACTAGAGTTCTAGCCCTCTTCCTCTCTGAAGAGACAATTTGCATAAGACTTAGGGTAAAACACAACATCCCATCAGAATCGACTACAGCGTCGTATGCTCCACAGCAAGTAGGTGCCTACATGTCATTTTTTTCAGATGATAGATCTATAATCTGTACATGCCAAACTGTCCTGGGACAAAATACCGTCCCTGCGCCCACACCCCAGCTGCCAGGCATAGTCTGTGGCCAATCCAGACTTGGCTACATGGCACATCCATTTAAGAACCTATGAGGCCATGTTACCACTTAGCATAAATGCTTTAATTTTTTTTTTCAGCCGAATTTCTTTTTTTCCTCCCTTCCTCCCAGAGCCATAACTCTTATTGTTCTGTCCATAATAACACATGAGGGCATGATTTTAGCAGGGGCGAGTTGAACTTTACAATAACACCATTCATATTACCACATGCTGTGCTGGAAAACAGGGAAAAAAAATTCTGCGATGAGATTGTATAAAAAAAAAAAAAGCAATTCTGATTGTTTTTTGGGAATTGTTTTTACGGTGTACATTTTGTGGTAAAAATTACCATGCAATATGATTCTCCTCATCAATACGATTACAGAGATCCTCAACATGTCCAGCGGTTTATTATTTTAGTGGTAGAATAAAAAAAAATCTGAAGTTTGCAAAAAAAAAAAAAAAAAATTCACCATGTCACCATTTTCTGCTGCACAACATTTTTATTTTTCGGTTGATGGAGCTGTAGGATGGCTTATTTTTTGTGGGGTGAGACGTTTCTATTAATACCATTTTGGGATAGATGTGACTTTTTGATCGCTTGTTACAGCCTTTTTTGTGGAACTGCAGAGACCACAAAATGTAATTTTGGCATTCTTTGATTTTTTTTTAAATTTACGGTGATTACCGATCGGGTTTTTCTTTATTTTCAATGTGGGACAAGGGGGGTTACTTGAACTTTTAGGGTTTTTTTTAACCTTTTTTTTTTTTTTGTTAGCCCCCTTATGGGACCTGAAGATGTGATCGTTTGATCGCTTATACTTATACAGAGATGCCACAGTATCGATGCATATAGCAGAAATCACAGTCTCCTTTGAAGTCTGGCAACAGGCAGGATTTCAAAGGAGCTACGTAATGACAAGCACTGGGGTCATCAGCTGACCCCATGGCTGTCATGACAACTCATGGGTGACCCGTGATCGAATCACTGGTGCGCTGATGGGTGGAGAAAATTATGTGAGCGCACGTTGGTGCATGTTAAATGTGGTTGTCAGAGACTTGAGTCTCCGCCCACGATTGTTAGCGGCAGGTCCCCAGTAAAGCACAGCCATCACCAGCTGGGTATGAGGCAGGCTCGCTCCATACACCTGGATTTAGTGGAGCCTGAAAAAGAAAAAAAAAATAACGAGAGCAGTTTGCAATTGCTCATTTTGGTGCATACGCCTGCAAGAAATGACGCAGGCTTTTGAAAGTGGGAACATGGCCTGGGATGGTTTTCTGCAACAAAGACATGGGGATCAAGCATTTTCTATAGGCATGCCGTAGAGCACAAAACTGCATGTATATGAAGAAAAACAACAACAACAAAAAACAACATTAGCATTTTCAGGACAACCATAAAGTAATATATGAATCCAGGCAAGAATACTGCTATACAGTATGCTTGCACTGGTGTCGTCACGGCAACATTAACAGACCACCTCTGGATGTAACGTATGCCGTGACCTAGAAATTGGGATTAACTTGGGTGGGGGGGTGGGGGGGGGTGGGGTGGGGAAGGCAATTTTTTTCCCTCTTGTAATAAGCCCCACTATTAACAGTAACATGCAAATTCACTGTGATTTGCACCAGAGGCCACGGGGATACATTATTTTCCGAAAATAGGGACATCATACTGGTGGGGATATGTTTGCAATATTTTTGTTTTTTAAGTTATGCTTTTTCCTACAGGTATCACTATTACGGGCTTTTTTGGATCTGCATCAGATTCATAAGGACTTTTTTTTTTATATATTTCTTTGGGGCAGCCCTTTCATCTCCATGTGCTCAGTAAAAGCTCAGTTGCGTCAGTGTTTTATAACACACTTTGCACGGGGGAGATCTATGCACCTCTCAGTGCTTTAAAAATCCACCAGGAATCCTCAGTGGAAATAGAGCCCATTTCAGAACGTCAGCATTTAACATTAGGCCCAAATTACCTCTCTCTTATTCCGTCGAGCCACTTTTAGGAATTCCATCAGGATCTGAACTTGAGCTGCGTGCGATTCCTGCGGAGATGAAAAATTACAATTTTTAACCTATATAAGAGTGTCGGAACTGCTGCAGCTCCATCACAGCTAAAAACACATACGAAACTGGGAAAAATAAAATAAAAAAACTGAAAGGTCTATCAGAGAGTCATAATACATGTAGAAAAAAAAATAGAGCTTAAAATGGTATTCCCATCTGCAAGATCTGATCCCAATATGTTGTAGGTTTAATAGTAATAATATTAGCAAATATCTCCAATTAGAAAGGTAGTTCTTCTGATTAGTGATGTCACCTACCCCATGTGCAGGGCATTGCTGTAGCTTAAGTATCCATAGTTATGACCACTCACATTGTGACAGTTAGTCGGTAGTGGTTGTAACCATGGATCTGCAAGCTACAGCAATGCCCTGCACATGGGGTAAGTGACATAGTGAATCAGAACTATACCACATTTCAAATTGGAAGCATTTGCTAATATTTTTTTACACCTACTACATATTGGCATAGGATCTTGGACATGGGAATATCCCTGTAATGCTGACCTTAAAGGGGTTGTTGCATTAACAACATGTGGCCACTAGCGAGAACGGGAGAACTAAGGCCCCCTTTTAATGGAGAAGTAGTGAGCACGTACGACCACCGCTCTTTTGACGGAGTTCAGCGGGCGTCGCACATGCTCACCCCAGACAGGGGGACTTTCTACCCCAATTTTTGTAATGAGAGCAGGTCCCAGCGATCAAACATTCATCCCCTTTGGAGAGGCGAGATATGGGGTCTACAGTACAGCCCCTGTAAAAGGCATTCTTTTGGATCTATAAAAATATTTTAGCAACGTGGCCGCAGATAAAATGTTTTGAAAGATCGAAACAGGCGAACCAAGCAAATGTAGGAGTCAGAACGAACCGTTACAGATCCTGTCCTAAATCTTGGGTACAGGGATAAAATTTGGGCAAGTTAGATAGATTCTTATGCATTAATTACGGGAACAACGTTCAATTCCATTTTTGATACGCGGCAGAAATGACGTCTCTAGGGATAGGGGTGTCAATCAAGTCACTCGGCCTCGGTTAGCACACAACCATTTGGACTTCGCGGGCTCGTTGTCTCCACTTCCTTGATTGGACTTGGTTATTTTGCAAACTGCAAGTTTTGGAGCCGAAAATGCCCTGTTGGCAATGTTATATATAAGATCAAAAGATTTAGTACAACTTGCTTCCTAAAATACCGGTCTCAGCGTTACTAGTAGTGTTCCCCACGTCAAGTTTCTCAACACCTGCTCAAAAGGCGCAACTGTCGAAATGTCAGTCATCAATAAGTGACGGATTACATGTAAAAAAAAAAAAAAAACGGATTTGCCATTCATCAGGTCAAAAAAATGGGTTTGCAGCAGAGCGAGCCATTTCTCTTACATACACTTTCACACGTGATATAAAACGACATATTTGGATGTAAGAGTATTGTGAAAAACTAAGAGAAGATCATGTGATAAGTCTTCAAAATCCCAACTTTTTATAAATAACAAAAAAAAATAGAACAAAAGTAAAAAAATAACAAAAAAAAAAAACAAAAAACACAGCGAGCGCTGGGGCTGCCAGTAAATAATGAATATCAGGGCTGTTTATCAGTTTCGTCCAAAGGTTACAACACTGACTTCGTTTAGCCGAGAGTGCACAGAAGTTACCACTGATCTCCCAACTGCGTTTATCCCCAATTTTACCTCCTGGTGCAGATACTGAGATCCCTCCTGTGCCAGGATCTGATAGACGGAACGTAAGGGCTGCCGTCAACCCCCTAGTGTTATTTTTTCTGAAGCTAAATGTAATCTGAAGATTATACTATTTTTTCCCTTTTGCTGCTGTGATATTTGGCCAAAATATTTTTACGGCCGTCCTGGCAGAGGAGCTGAACAATATGTGCTGTGGAGGGAGGCTCTGTTACTGGCACATCACTCAAGCGGGACAGAGAGCTTCTTTATCAATTCCACGAGACGGTCTTCGCTAGGCTGATGAGGATTGCCAAGAGACAAACGGGGGCACCGCCACCTTCTTTGGAAATCGAAGGGTGAAGAAAAACATTGATGGGTAATATTTTTTCACATTGGACTGGATAAAAACCCTTCTAACCAAAATCTTCAGGAGTGCGCCGCTCCTTTACCTCCAGGCTTCCTGCTTGCCAGGGAGCACAGTGCGGTCAGTGAAAATTAACAGATTGGGCCAGAAAAATTTGAGTTGCTGGTCCGAACTGTGGTCCCTCCAATGCCGCTAACAGATGTGTCTACAGGGGCATAAAGTGGCGGGATGCAGTCATCCGGTCAGCTTCAGAGCATGCTTTTGCGAGTGCTGTGCTCCTTGCCTAGGACACCGGCCACCTCTGAAAGACTGAAGAGGTGGCCAATAACCTAGACAACGAGCAGTAAACAATCAAATGAAAAACAGGAATTTTTATTACGAGTAAATTACAAAGCTATTCCTGAAATCTCACCAACGCTTGCACATAAGTAGCTTCGGCTTTTGCGCCAAAAAACAGATCCCAGAGCCAAGTGGCTAGCTGGTGTGATCAAATTGAAATCTAAAAAAAGAAAGGCTGTCAGCATCATGTTTTAACATGACTTTTACTAGCCTCTCCGCATTATGCACCTTTTAACCCCTTCACCCCCAAGGGTGGTTTGCACGTTAATGACCGGGACAATTTTTACAATTCTGACCACTGTCTCTTTATGAGGTTATAACTCCGGAACGCTTCAACGGATCTTCGCGATTCTGAGATTGTTTTCTCGTGACATATTGTACTTCATGTTAGTGGTAAAATTTCTTCCATATAACTTGCGTTTATTTTTGAAAAATACGCAAATATGGCGAAAATTTTGAAAATTTAGCAATTTTCAAACTTTGAATTTTTATTCCCTTAAAACAGAGAAATATGTAACACAAAATAGTTAAGAAATAACATTTCCCACATGTCTACTTTACATCAGCACAATTGTGGAATCAAAATTTTTTTTTGTTAGGAAGTTATAAGGGTTAAAAGTTGACCAGCGATTTCTCATTTTTACAACAAAATTTACAAAGCCATTTTTTTTAGGGACCACCTCACATTTGAAGTCACTTTGAGGGGTCTACATGACAGAAAATACCCAAAAATGACACCATTCTAAAAACTGCACCCCTCAAGGTACTCAAAACCACATTCAAGAAGTTTATTAACCCTTCAGGTGCTTCACAGGAACTAAAGCAACGTGGAAGGAAAAAATGAATATTTAACTTTTTAGCCACAAAAATGATCTTTTACAAACTTTTTTTTTATTTTCACAAGGGTAAAAGGAGAAAATGGACAGATAAGGTTGTTATGCAATTTCTCCTGAGTACGCCAATACCCCATATGTGGGGGAAAACCACTGTTTGGGCACACGGCAGAGCTCGTAAGGGAAGGAGCGCCGTTTGACTTTTTCAAACTAAAATTGGCTGGAGTTGAGATTGGACGCCATGTCGCGCTTGGAGAACCTCTGATGCGCCTAAACAGTGGAAACCCCCCACAAGTGACACCATTTTGGAAACTAGACCCCCTAAGGTACTTATCTAGATCTGTTGTGAGCACTTTGAACCCCCAAGTGTTTCACAAAAGTTTATAATGCCTGGGTGTGAAAAAAAAAAAAAAAATTCCACAAAAATGATTTTTTAGTCCTAAATTTTTGAATTTTCCCAAGGAAATTGGACCCCAAAAGTTGTTGTCCAATTTGTCCTGAGTACGCTGATACCCCATATGTGGGGGTGGAAAACTGTTTGGGCGCACGGCAGGGCTTGGAAAGGAAGTAGTAACGTTTTGGAATGCAGACGTTGATGGGGGTCATGTTCCGTTTGCAGTGCCCCAGATGAGCCTAAACAGTGGAAATCCCCCACAAGTGACCCCATTTTGGAAACTAGACCCCCTAAGGAACTTATCTAGATCTTTGGTGAGCACTTTGAACCCCCAAGTGCTTCACACAAGTTTATAATGCCCGGGCATGAAAATAAAAAATCCTATTTTTTTCCCACAAAAATTATCTTTTAGTCACTAATTTTTTTATTTTCCCAAGGGTATCAGGAGAAATTGGACCACATAAGTTGTTGTCCAATTTGTCCTGAGTACGCTGATGCCCCATATGTGGGGGGGAACCACTGTTTGGGCGCACGGCAGAGCTCGGAAGGGAAGGAGCACCATTTGACTTTTTCCAACCAAAATTGGCTGGAATTGAGATTGGATGCCATGTTGCATTTGGAGAGCCCCTGATGTGCCTAAACAGTGGAAACCCCCCACAAATGACCCCATTTGGGAAACTAGACCCCCTAAGGAACTTATCTAGATCTTTGGTGAGCAATTTGAACCCTCAAGTGCTTCACACAAGTTTATAACGTAGAGCCGTAAAATTTAAAAATCATATTTTTTCCACAAAAATGATCTTTTCACCCCAATTTTTATTTTTCCAAGGGTAACAAGACTCCAAAAGTTATTGTGCAATTTGTCCTGAGTACACTGATACCCCATATGTGGGGGTATACCACTGTTTGGGTGCATGGCAGAGTTTGGAAGGGAAGGAGCGCCATCTCACTTTTTCAACGCAGAATTGGCTGGACGCCATGTCGTGTTTGGAGAGCTCCTGATCTGCCTAAACAGTGGAAACCCCCCACAAATGACACCATTTTGGAAACTAGACCCCTCAAGGAACTTATCTAGATGTGTGGTGAGAACTTTGAACCCCCAGGTGTTTCACTAAAGTTTATAACGTACAGCCTTAAAATAAAAAATCCTTTTTTTTTTTTACAAAAATGATTTTTTCGCCCCCAATATTTTATTTTCACAAGGGTAACAGAAGAAATTGGAACCCAAAAGTTGTTGTCCAATTTGTCCTGAGTACGCTGATACCCAATATGTAGGAGAAAACTACTGTATGGGTGCACGTCAGGGCTCGGAAGGGAAGTAGTGACGTTTTGGATTGCAGACTTTGATGGAATGGTCTGGGGGCGTCATGTCGCATTTGGAGAGCCCCTGATACGCCTAAACAGTGGAAACCCCCCACAAGTGACCCCATTTTGGAAAATAGACCTCACAAGGAACTTACCTAGATGTGTGGTGAGCACTTTGAACCCGAAGTGCTTCACAGAAGTTTATAACGCACAGCCGTAAAAATAAAAAATCCTTTTTTTTTTTACAAAAATGATTTTTTCGCCCCCAATATTTTATTTTCACAAGGGCAACAGGAGAAATTGGACCCCAAAAGTTGTTGTCCAATTTGTCCTGAGTACGCTGATACCCAATATGTGGGAGAAAACTACTGTATGGGCGCATGTCAGGGCTCGGAAAGGGAAGTAGTGACGTTTTGGATTGCAGACTTTGATGGAATGGTCTGGGGGCGTCATGTCGCATTTGGAGAGCCCCTGATGCGCCTAAACAGTGGAAATCCCCAACAAGTGACCCCATTTTGGAAAATAGACCCACAAGGAACTTATTTAGATGTGTGGTGAGCGCTATGAAGCCCAAGTGCTTCACAGAAGTTTATAATGTACAGCCGTTAAAACAAAAAAAATCTTATTTTTTTTACAAAAATAATATTTTCGCCCCCAGTTTTTTATTTTCCCAAGGGTAACAGAAGAAATAGGACAAATTTCACAATAACTCTTGGGGTCCAGAGTACGCTGATACCCCATATGTGGGGATAAACTACTGTTTGGACGCATGGCAGAGCTCAGAAGTGAAGGAACACCGTTTGACTTTTTCAACGCAGAATTGGCTGGAATGGAGATCAGACGCCATGTCACATTTGGAGAGCCCCTGATGTGCCTAAACAGCGGAAACCCCCAATTCTAACTCCAACCCTAACCCCAACACACCCCTAACCCTAGTCCCAACCCTAATCCCAACCCTAACCCTAATCCTAACTCTAACCCTAATCCTAACTTTAGCGCCAACCCTAACCCTAACTTTAGCCGAAACCCTAACCCTAACCTAATGGGAAAATGGAAATAAATACATTTTTTTTATTTTATTATTTTTCCCTAACTAAGGGGGTGATAAAGGGGGTTTGATTTACTATTTATAGCGGTTTTTATGATTGGCAGCTGTCACGCTAAAAGACGCTTTTTATTGCAAAAAGTAGTTTTTTGCATCGCCACATTTTGAGAGCTATAATTTTTGCATATTTTGGCCCACAATGTCATGTGAGGTCTTAATTTTTGCGGGACGAGGTGACGCTTTTATTGGTACCATTTTTGAGCACGTGACATTTTTTGATCGCTTTTTATTTCGATTTTTGGGAGGTTAGAATGAACAAAAATCAGCAATTCATGAATTTCTTTTGGGTGAGGCGTTTTTATTGTTCCGCGTGTGGTAAAATCGATAAAGCAGTTTTATTCTTCGGGTCAGTACGATTACGGTGATACCTCATTTATATAATTTTTTTATGTTTTGGCGCTTTTATAGAATAAAAACAATTTTATATAAAAAATAATTATTTTTGCATCGCTTTATTCTGCGAGCTATAACTTTTTTATTTTTTCGCTCATGATGCTGTGTGACAGCTCGTTTTTTGCGGGACAAGATGACGTTTTCAGCGGTACCATGTTTATTTATATCCGTCTTTTTGATCGCGTGTTATTCCACTTTTTGTTCAGCGGTTATGATAAAGCACTGATTTTTTGCTTCGTTTTTATTTTTTATTTTTTAAGGGGTTCACAAAAGGGGTTAACTAGTGGGACAGTTTTATAGGGGGGGTCGTTACGGACGCGGCGATACCATATATGTGTACTTTTATTGTTTTATTTTTTTTATTTACAATAAGTAATGAATTTATTGGGGAATATTTTTTTTTTTTTTTGGATTTTTTTTTACACATGTTTATTTTTACTTTTTTTTACTTTTTTACTTTGTCCCAGGGTGGGACATCACTGTATTTCATCAGATCGCTGGTGTGACAGTGTGCACAGCACTCTGTCACACCAGCGATGTGACAGGCAGTGCAGGACGCTTCCTCATGCCTGCTCTCGGCAGGCACTGAGGAAGCCGCCTCCCTCCAGGACCCCAGCGCCATCTTGGATCCGGGTCCTGGGAGGGAGGAAGCCCTCAGAGCAGCGCGATCACATCGCGCTGGTCTGAGGGTCTCAGGGGGGCGCGCAGGGAGCCCCTGCCTGCGCGATCCTCCCCTGTGCCCCCAGTACACCGCGATCATGTTTGATCGCGGTGTGCAAGGGGTTAATGTGCCGGGAGCGGTCCGTGACCGCTCCTGACACACAGTCACGGGTGTCAGCTGTGATAATCAGCTGACACCCGGCGGCGATTAGCTGCGCTCCCTCCGGGAGCGCAGCTAATCGCCTATGACGTACTATCCCGTCCATGGTCAGAATGGCACGGGTTTTATGGACGGGATAGTACGTCTAATGTCAGAGAGGGGTTAACGAGGACTAAATAAATACTGAAATTTTACAGATAGCCTTTTTTTTACATTGAAATTAGAAATCTTCTTGTTTTCACAAACACTTTGCAATTTTTTACCGTATCGAGACAACCCCTTTAATATAAAAAAAAGGAGATTTTTGTGTACTCACCGTAAAATCCTTTTCTCCGAGACGCTCATTGGGGGACACACAGACCGTGGGTGTTATGCTGCTGCCACTAGGAGGACACTAAGCAATACAAGCACAAAAGATTAACTCCTCCTCCTGCAGTATACACCCTCTGTTGGCTCAATCCTGAACCAGTTCGGTGCCAAAGCAGTAGGAGCTCATAACAGAGTGCAATATGCCAACAATGCAAATGAACAACGAGGCTACAAGATAAACCAGGGTGGGAGCTGTGTCCCCCAATGAGCGTCTCGGAGAAAAGGATTTTACGGTGAGTACACAAAAATCTCCTTTTCTCCTTCGCCTCATTGGGGGACACACAGACCGTGGGACGTCCCAAAGCAGTCCCTGGGTGGGAACTCATCAACAGATGAAGCCTCGTGAACCTCATGCATATAACGCTTAACTAGTCAACAGACAACTTACAGATGCGGAACAGCTGATTGCAGAATCTGTCTGCCAAGAGCCGCATCTGAAGAAACTTGAGCATGAATTTGGTAATGCTTGACAAAAGTATGAAGACTGGACCAAGTCGCAGCCTTGCACACTTGCTGTGCTGAGGCCTGGTGCCGAATGGCCCAGGAGGCCCCCACAGAACGAGTGGAGTGTGCCTTAATCCCAGCCGGGATAGGCTGTCCTTTAACACGGTACGCCTCTGGGATCGCTGAGCGAATCCATCTGGCTAACGTGGCCTTGGAAGCAGGAAGACCCTGTCTGCGTCCTTCCGGAAGCACAAACAGAGCGTCCGATTTCCGGAAAGGTGCCGTTCTCGAAATGTATCTTCGAAGAGCCCTCACCAAGTCTAAAGTGTGAAGGGCTTTTTCAGTATGGTGAATTGGCGTCGGACAGAATGAAGGCAAAACTATCTCCTCATTGATATGAAAAGCCGAAACGACTTTTGGCGTGAAAGACGGAGAAGTCCTAAGGACTACCTTGTCCTGGTGAAAAATGAGGAAAGGAGGTTTACAAGATAAGGCTGCCAATTCCGATACTCGTCTGATAGAGGTAATCGCCACTAGGAAGACCACCTTCCAGGAAAGAAGCGATAAGGACACTTCCGGCAAAGGTTCGAAGGGGGAGTCCTGTAAGGCACTGAGGACCAAATTAAGATCCCAAGGCTCCAAAGGCCTCTTGTAAGGTGGAACAAGATGAGACACTCCCTGAATAAAAGTCTTGACCTGATGCGATCCGTCGTTGGAAAAGGACGGACAAGGCAGAAATCTGGCCCTTGAGGGAAGAAAGGGCTAATCCCGAATCCATTCCTGCTTGAAGAAATTCTAGAATGGAAGGGATAGAGAAAACCAAAGGTGAACGACCTTTGCTCTCACACCAGGAAAGGAATGTCTTCCAGACACGATGATAAATGCGGGCGGAAGCCGGCTTTCTGGCATTGACCATTGTAGAGATGACTTTGTGAGAAAACCCAGCCTGAGTTAAGATCCAGGCTTCAATGGCCATACCGTCAAATTCAACGCTTTTGAATTGTGATGGTAAATCGGACCCTGTGAGAGGAGGTCCGGCCGATCTGGCAATCTCCAGGGAACGTCTGCAAGCAGACGCACTAGTTCCGCATACCACGGACGGCGAGGCCAGTCCGGAGCGACCAGAATGAGAGGAACGCCTTCTGCCTTGATCTTCCGAATCACCCTGGGGATTAACGGAAGAGGAGGAAAAATGTAAGGAAGGCGAAATTGACTCCAAGGGAGGACTAGCGCATCCGAGCCGACGGCTAGTGGATCGCGAGAGCGACTTATGAAGGTCTGAACCTTGGCATTCAGTCTAGATGCCATGAGGTCTACGTCCGGCATGCCCCATCGCTGGCAAATAAGATGGAACACATCCGGGTGCAGGGACCATTCCCCTGAGTCTAGGCCCTGGCGACTTAGGAAGTCGGCTTCCCAATTGTCCACACCTGGAATGTGAACCGCGGAGATGAGAGAGCGGTTTTTCTCGGCCCAGCGGAGAATGTGCGATACCTCGAGCATCGCTGTTTTGCTCCGAGTGCCCCCATGACGGTTGATGTACGCCACGGCTGTGGCGTTGTCTGACTGAATCCTGATGGGACGACCGGCCAGGAGATGATGGAAGTGCACGAGAGCTAACTTGATAGCTCTGATCTCTAAGATGTTGATTGGGAGACGGGACTCTGGTAGAGACCAGCGGCCCTGAGCCGTGTGGTGAAGAAACACAGCTCCCCATCCGAGGAGACTGGCATCGGTGGTCAACACCAGCCAATGGACAGGCAGGAAAGATTTTCCGTGATTCAGTGATGAGGCATTCATCCACCATCTTAAGGAGCTTCTGACTGTGGGAGACAGATGGAAGCGGCGACCTAGAGACGCTGGGTTCCTGTCCCAGACTGATATCAACTCCTGTTGAAGAGGGCGGAGATGAAACTGGGCGAAAGGTACTGCTTCGATGGAAGCTACCATTTTCCCGAGGACCTGCATGGCGCTCCGCAGAGAATGAGGGCGGTTTTGCGACAGCAGGAGCACTCCCCGCTTCAGAGAGATAATCTTCTCTGGAGGGAGAGATACCAATCCTTGGGAGGTATCCAAAATCATTCCCAGAAAAGGAATTTTCTGAGAGGGAGTGGGAAGAGACTTGTCTAAATTGACAAGCCAACCAAGGCGGGAGAGGGTGTCGATAGTGATTTCGACGCTCTCTTCGCAGGCTCGAAAAGTCGGACCTTTTATAAGTAGGTCGTCCAGGTACGGGAGGACTACCACACCCCGAGAGTGTAAAATTGACATGGCGGCCGCCATGACCTTTGTGAACACTCTGGGGGCAGTTGCGAGACCGAAGGGCAGAGCGGCAAACTGAAAATGATCCTCTCCGACAGCAAAACGCAGAAACTTTTGATGTCCGCTGAAAATTGGAATGTGCAGATACGCATCCTTGATGTCGATAGACGCCAAGTATTCTTTCCTTTCTAGAGATGCCACAACAGAACGGAGGGATTCCATCCTGAAATGACGGACTCTGATGAATTTGTTCAGCAATTTTAGGTCCAGAATAGGACGCAAGGAGCCGTCCTTCTTGGGAACCACAAAGAGGTTTGAGTAAAACCCTTTGAATTTTTCGTTGTGAAGAACTGAGACGATGACTCCGCTGGAACGGAGCGTATCCAGAGCCTGAAGAAAAGGAATTGTAAGATCCTTGGACTTGGGGAAGCGAGACTGAAAGAAACGTCTTGGAGGAAGGGACAAGAATTCGATTTTGTAACCTGAGTGTACTAGATCGAGAACCCACTGATCTTGAACTACTGACCCCCAGACTTTGTGAAACAAGAGTAGGCGGCCACCTACCTTGTTTGGGTCTCCCATCCCCAGCAAGGAGTCATTGTGATGACAACTTGCGAGAAGAGGAGGAGCTCCTATTTCCTGCCTGAGAAGACCTGTTTCTCCAGGGCTGAGAGGATCTGGACGATGGTTGCGAGCCCCTATCTCTACGAGATGACCGGGATGCTCGAGCAGAGGACGAAGCAGGGGACCAATTAAAGGAGCTACGAAAAGGCCGGAAACGACCTTGGTATTGAGGCCGAAAGGGCCTATTGATTCTGCGCTGTGGAAGAAATTTGCTTTTGCCACCAGTAGCGTCAGAAATAATCTGATCAAGGCGATCTCCAAAAAGACGCCCTGAATGATAAGGCAATGATGTTAAAGTCTTCTTTGAAGCAGCGTCTGCACGCCACTCGCGGAGCCATAGGGACCTCCGAATGGCGATAGCATTGGCGGCCGTGATAGCAGCGCAATTAGCTGCATCCAGGGACGCATGAACCATATAATCACCTGCCCGAGTAATCTGATAGGCCAGATTACGTGCCTCGGGGGAAAGAGGGATATCACTAGTCATTTTGACTAGGTCCTCAACCCAAGCCACCATAGCTCTTGCCACCCAGGTGGCTGCAAAGGAGGGAGACAGAGACGCTCCAGCCGCCTCAAAAATTGATTTGGCGAGGTTGTCAATCTGTTTATCTGAAGGGTTCTTAATGGATGAACTATCAGAAACAGAGAGTAGGGTTTTTGAAGATAGACGAGATACTGGAGGATCTACAACAGGAGATTCCGTCCACTCTTTCGCCACGGTTGTTGAAAACACGGATTTTGGTAAGAACTTACCTGTAAAATCCTTTTCAGCGAAGGAAGGAAGAGAGACACAGTATTCATTACTGATGGGTAGGCGGAGCCCCAGATCAGGATGTCACCTCAGATCAAAAGAGTGCTGACTGGATGGCCCCTCCAGCTCGGGCTCCTCCTACTCAGCTCCAGTCGTACCAAAGCTTTTAGGAAAAGAGCCAAGATCACCAGCGGAGCAACATAACCCCTTCTGAAGGAACTTCAGAGAAAAAACACAAGGATACAGGTTATGCATGCAAAGAAAGCCAAAAACCACAGAGTTCCAGGTACTACTCACGGAACCTGACTACTGCGATGAGCTGGCGATGCTGGAACAGAGCCTTAGCGCGCTGACCTCAGCCCAGATAATCGCTATCAGATAAGGGTCGCGCTGCATCTGAAAACACCAACACACTTCTGCCTTGGGAGGGTGCTGTGTCTCTCTTCCTTCCTTCGCTGAAAAGGATTTTACAGGTAAGTTCTTACCAAAATCCGTGTTTCAGCTGCAGATGGAAGGAAGAGAGCCACAGTATTCATTACTGATGGGACGTCCCAAAGCAGTTCAAAAATAAGGGTGGGAAAAACCAATAAAAGGCAGAAACCCAACAACCTTAACAACAAAGCGCAACCAGCGCTAAACACAAGTTCATCCAGAACTTTAAACTACAGCTGCCTGCAGGACCCTACGTCCGAGGGCTGCATCAGCGGAAGCACTGACGTCCACTTTATAAAACTTTGTAAACGTGTGGACAGAGCGCCAAGTTGCCGCTCGGCAGAGCTGCACTGCCGAGGCACCTTGATGAAAAGCCCACGATGAGGCCACAGCTCTCGTAGAATGGGCTCGAATCTTAATCGGGCAAGATTCACCCGAAGACGGTAAGCTTCCAAAATAGCTGACCGGATCCAACGAGCTATAGAATCCTTGAAGCTCGTTGCCACGCCGACGACCTGTTGGAACCACAAACAGGGAGTCCGTCTTACGAAAACCTTGAGTAATAGATAGATAAAACTTCAAGGCCCGCACTAAATCCAATGTGTGTAAAGCTCGCTCTTTCACATTCTTCGGATCCGGGCAGAATGAAGGCAACACAATATCCTGGTTGACATGAAATTGTGACACCACTTTAGGCAAAAAATCACCCCGAGTGCGAAGCACTACACGATCCGGAAAAAACTCCAGAAAAGGAGGCGAACAAGAAAGAGCTGCCAACTCAGAAACTCTCCTCAAGGAAGTGACTGCAACAAGGAAAGCCACCTTCCAAGAAAGTAAAGAAAGGCTAGCAGAAACCATAGGCTCAAAAGGTTTATGCTGAAGAGCCTCCAAAACAAGGTTGAGCCGCCAAGGAGACACGGGTGCCTTCCGCGGCGGAAACTTACGAGATATACCTCGGAAAAAGGAGAGCACGTCTCTATTTGAAGCAATGGTTCTCCGAAACAATAAGGACAGAGCAGAAATCTGACCTTTCAGAGTGCTTACTGCCAAACCCTTGTCTAGCCCATGCTGTAGAAAAGCCAACAGGTTGGGAATGGAAAATTTTCTCGGGTTCCGAGAGGACCCCAAACACCACGAAAAGAAGGTTTCCCAAATTTTGTGGTAAATCCTAGTAGTAGCCGGACATCTTGCAGCACGAAGGGTAGCAATGACCTCGGCTGAGAAACCTCTACGGGTCAAGATTTCGGTCTCAAGAGCCACGCCGTCAAACGCAGGGACATCAAGTCCGGATGACAAACGGGCCCCTGAGTCAACAAGTCCGGTTGAAGAGGGAGTGGAAAAGGAGGTGCCGCCAACAGCGACATTATTGTCGAGAACCACACCTTCTTGGCCAGTCTGGAGCTATCAAAATAGCTGGAATTCTCTCTAGTCTGATCCGACGCAGTACTAGAGGAAGTAAGGATATCGGCGGGAATACATAGATCAGCTCGAACTGATCCCACTGAGCCACTAGAGCATCCACCGCCACCGCCTTCGGATCCTTGTACCTGGACATGAATGTCGGTAACTTGGCATTGAACCTGGATGCCATCAAATCCACTTGGGGGGTTCCCCAGCGAGAGCACAGTAGTGCAAACACATCCGGATGGAGGCTCCATTCCCCGGAATCCATCCTTCTGCGACTGAGAAAGTCCGCTGTAACATTCTGAACCCCTGGAATGTGAATCGCCGAAATGGCTGGTACATTGGCCTCTGCCCAAATCAGCATTCGGGACACCTCTACCATGAGTCTGGAACTCCTTGTCCCACCTTGGTGATTGATATACGCGACAGCCGTCGCATTGTCTGTCTGCACACGGACTGGCAGACCGCTCAAAGGGACCGTCCAATGTTGGAGGCAAAGGAAAATCGCCCTCAATTCCAGGATGTTGATCGGAAGCACAGACTCTTCCGATGACCATACCCCCTGAATCCAGAGATTGTTCCAAACACCCCCCCAGCCCGTCAGGCTGGCATCGGTGGTTATGACTGACCACTTCGGAGGGAGGAAAGACTTCCCCAGGGAGAATGCCCCTGGACGTAACCACCATTCTAGAGAATCCCGCACCGCGCGAGAAATGGTGACACTGCAATCCAGCGATTGCGACTGATTCCATCGACTCAAGATGAACCTTTGAAGAGTCCTGGAGTGGAACTGGGCAAAAGGAATTGCCTCCATGGACGCCACCATCAGTCCTAGAAGACGCATACACTTCCGTAGAGACATTGCCGTTGAGGATCTCATAATCTGTACATGTCGAAGAAGACATGACTGTTTGTCTGGTGGTAGGGAAACTACCGACCGAAACGTGTCGAGATGCATTCCCAAAAAGAGGATTGTCCTCGATGGTTCCAGGGACGACTTCTCCCAATTGACCAGCCAACCGAAGTCCTTCAGAAACTGAAGAGACAAATCCCGAGCCGTCAACGCCTCCTCCTCCGAGGAAGCCATGATCAAAAGATCGTCCAGATAAGGGAGAATCGTAATCCCCTGTCTTCGAAGGATTGCCATGAGAGGCGCCAGAATTTTTGTAAAGACCCTTGGCGCTGAGGCTAAGCCGAACGGCAGAGCCACGAACTGGTAATGATTCCGACCTAAGGCAAATCGAAGAAAGCGCTGATGAGCCTTTCCGATGGGAATATGCAAATAGGCGTCGCGAATGTCGATTGACACCAGAAAATCGTTCTGTGACAGAGCTGCCACAACGGAACGAAGCGACTCCATGCGAAATTTCCGGGCATGGACATGCCGGTTTAATCGCTTGAGATCCAGAATCGGGCGAAATTTGTTCTCCTTTTTGGGAACTATAAAAAGGTTGGAATAAAAACCTTTTCCTCGGTCCTCTGACGGAACCGGTATCACTACACCCTTTTGTAGCAGAGATTCGACCTCTCGCTGTAGAGCGACAACAAGCTCGGGTTCCGACGGAACGCGAGACTGACAAAAAACATTTGGGGGTCGAGAAGCAAACTCTATGAAATAGCCTGCCGACACAATCCGCGTTGCCCAGGAATCTGGAACGCGAGCCATCCAAGTCGCCTTGAAAAGAAGCAGGCGACCCCCCACTCGAGAATCCTCGAGTGGACCCTGGCGTCAATTAGACTTTGCGGGCTTCTTGTCAAGTTCCCGCTTGTCCTGGCGGAAACTCTGCTTCCAGGAAGTACGAGTTTTCTGAGAGGATTTCTTTCCTGAGAAGGAAGGACGACCCGATCCCCACGAGGAGTGACTAGATCGTCCTCGGCCCCGAAAGGACCGCCGACCACTATAGACACCAGGCCTACTGGACACCGAGGCCATGGCCCTACGCTGTGGTAATGCTGATTCCTTCGCCTTAGCCTTGGAAATCAGCTCTGTGAGGTCAGATCCAAAAAGATGGCCACCCTTGTAAGGTAAGGCCAACAACCCTTGTTTGGAAACTGCGTCCCCGGCCCACTGTCTGAGCCATAAAGCTCTTCTGACTGTGACCGCTGAAGCTTGCGCTTTGGCCAGCAGAGATGCCGTATCCAGACCGGCATCAAAGATATAACAGGCTGCCGTTTCTAACCATTCACAAGTTTCCCGTATCTCAGATAACGGAGATTCATTGTGCAACTCCGTCTTCAGACGTGCCAACCAACTTAGAGAAGCTCTAGCAGCACACATGGATCCTAGCACTGCTCGGAATCCATGACCCGCAGCCTCATAGCTTGCTTTTGCCGCCAATTCTGCTTTTCTATCCAAAGGCTCCTGTAAGCTCGCTTTTCCCTTAATAGGGAGTAGTGAGGATTTATTAAGCTGAGATAAAGACACATCCACTTCAGGAGCAGAAGTCCAATTAGCCTTTAACTCCGCAGAGCAAGGATAAAGTGTATCCAAGAAATGCGTTCCATGAAAACGCTTATCTGGACATAGACGTTCCTCCTCTATTACACTATTAAGCTCATCCAGAGCTGGCAATGTTGTACGCGAAGCACGGGACTCCTGGAACATGCGTGCTGATTTACCAGGACGACTAGTTACCTCCTCCGGTAACTGTAATATATCTCTCATGGCTTCAATTAATGCCTCCGTACGCTTCGCCATAGAGGAACGCCCCTGCGGCTCGTCCGCATCTGAATCGGATATTTCTCCATCCGAATTTAAAGGGGAACTCTGCCCAATATCAGATACGTCTGACTCGCTCCGTGTAGAAGCCGGTAACGGCCTGCGTCGCTTCCTCTGAGAAGAATTAGCAGACACATATTGACCTAAAAGGTCAGACAAGTTGTTGATCGATCGAGCGATATCGTCCAATTTTTCACCGCTGTCGACCGCAGCGCTAGACGTTGTGGAGGTCTGCGTATCTGATTGCCGCAATGGCACTGGGACGTGATCCGCGGCATCTGAACTCTGTTCAGACATGTCTCACCTGTATGAGCAGGTCAAAGCGGTAATACCAGCAAAAACTATGCGGTTTTTTTTTTTTTTTTTTTTTTTTTTTATATATGCTGAAGGGTTAACGCTCCACCAGGCAGGGTTACCCCAGCGGTATTCAGTCAAAAAAAAAAAATTTTTCTGGTAGAAATAACCCTCAGAAGGGTTAATATTGCAAACTCACCACAACATATATATATGAAGTGTGAGTCCCAGCCAATTTTATGTCTCTAATGAGACTGCAGCTGCAGGATAGCGATCGCTGCGCTGCAGGGTGAGGAATCAGCACTCACCCAGCTGGCCGTGGTGTCTATGAGGAGAGGAGCGGTCTGAGGAGCCCAGGAGCCTGTGTAATGGCCGCCACAGTGAGGGAGTCGCAGGAGAAACGCCAGAGCGCGCGTCTTCCTGCTCAAAAGACCGGGAATAGATAGGCCACGCCCCCTGCTAGCTCAAATGTTGAGCGCGAACTCCCCGCTCCTGCTCCCTCTCTGTCCTGCAGCTAACTGCCTGCGGACAAAAGATCACCACATCTACAATGTAACAGCGCTGTCACAGCAGCGCTGAAGCATACTGACATACAGTAGTAGCGCTGTCACCGCAGCACTGAAGCACTCACACATTATTATAATAAAAATTGTGTGGAAAACTCATCAGCTCAGCGCCACAGGGACCCCTAAGGGTTTCTGGCGCTGTGCCCATGCTTCCCCCCAGGGCGGGAAGCGCAGTGACCCAGCGTGTGGTTTGCGCCCCCGCCAGGGAAAACTCTCCTCATCCCCAGGGCCGGCAAGGATTCTGCAGGGACCATTATGTAATTACAGATCCGCCAAGGGAGAGGCTGGTGAAAAAACACTGATAAACATGTAATAGCGCTGTCACCGCAGCGCTGAAGCATACTGATATACATGTAATAGCGCTGTCATCAGACGCTAAAGCACTCACACAATAATAAAATTTTGTGTGGAGTACTCACCAGCCAAGGCGCCACAGGGACCCTCAGGGGTTTCTGGCGCTATGCCCATGCTTCCCCCCAGGGCGAGGAACGCAGTGACCGCACGTGTGGTTTGCGTCCCGCCAGGGAAGCTCTCCTCATCCCCCAGGGCCGGCAAGGATTCTGCAGGGACTTTGAGTAAGTACAGATCCGCCAAGGGAGAGGTTGGGGTACAGCAGCGCTGGTACCCCTGAGACCTCTAGACCAACTAGTGATCCAGGTCTCCTGTCCGAATATAAAATAATAAAATCTTCTGAGGAGCTGCATTAGCAGCGACCATCCTTTTGGACCTCAAATCTTAGACTGGAGCTGAGTAGGAGGAGCCCGAGCTGGAGGAGCCAGCCAGTCAGCACTCTTTTGATCTGAGGTGACATCCTGATCTGGGGCTCCGCCTACCCATCAGTAATGAATACTGTGGCTCTCTTCCTTCCATCTGCAGCTGAAAAGGGTATCGAGCTTTCAGAGACTTCAGTCCTGAAAAACGTCTGTCCGGACGCTCCCTGTGTCCCTGAACAATATCAGTAAATTCAGGGTGGTTACTAAACACCTTGTGAACACGTTTTGCCCTTTTGAAGGAGATAGGATGATTCGGCTGAGACCCAGGTTCTTCTTCTAGTTTGAGGATTGTATTAATTGCCTCAATTAAAGAATCTGAATCTAACGACTCCGGAAATTCCGGCGAGTTGGGATCATCACCAATGTCCGACTTGTATTTCCGAATCATGGTCACTGATGTTCCTGGGAGAAGGTGAACGAGAACCTGAGCTCGCAGATGCTGAGCCACTAGATGGATTGGGAGATGTATTATGGCGGCGTTTTTTGGACGACCGCTTAGCGGGCGCCGTGAGACGGCCCCTGTCAGATGACACATCTCTGAAGGCTAACGGACCCCTTTCTGGAAAAGGGGCGCTCTGGCTAGGAGCAGATCCACGGAAGGTATCCAAGGCTCTAGTCAGAGAGTTTATGGAGTGTGCCAGATATTCGGGCCACCCTGAAGAACCTGACTCAATGGGATCAGGAATAGGTAGTGACTCCTGCTCGGTAATAGGGGGCTCCTGAGCAGACGAAGCCATGGGCTCCTGGGCACATGATGCACAGAATTGGGAACTATGCATTGATGGTAGGGGAGCGTTGCATGAAGTGCAGGTGACATATACTACAGAGTAGTTCTTGTCAGCCTTTTTAATTCCCTTTGATTGCGACATATTTCCTCACCAGAGAACCTTCTGCAGGAGAAGGGTTAAGCGCTGTGTAGACCTAGTCGCAGCGTGCACTTACCCAGGGCCTATGTGTGTGCACCAGGGAAGTGAGAGGATGGCGATGCAGCGCTGTCCCAGAAGAATATGGCGCCCGAGATCTTAGAAGCGCCTCTCGTGTGAGACGAGAGGCGCCAGAAGCAGTGGGAGGAGAGAGGGAGGAAACAGGGGGAGTCCCCTGTGAACTGGTGACGGCCAATAGCAAGCGTGTGGGCGGAGCCACACGGACCGCCCTCTCCCCTTGAGGCCTATCCCGGCCCGAAGCCGGGGAGTAAATTTTTAAAGTTGCGGCCTACCCTGGGCCGAAGCCGGGGGATAAATTTGAGGCCGTGGCTGCGACTTAAACGGAAGCGTCAGCGGCGCGATTGTGTGCTGCAGCGGCGCAACGCCATGCGGCGCAGTGCGCAGAAAGGCGGTCGCGGTGACCGATATTACAGTGCCCCTCATATACTCACTGCGGCGAGAGCCCGAAGATGGAGGAGGGAGAACTCCGCAGCATTACAGCAACTATGGCTGTACATCCTCTATCCACCGACCCCTTTCAATAGGGGGGTGGAGAGGGTTCTTATATGCCTCCAGACCGCCACCGCTTCCAGGAGAGGTGGAGGGGGTATACCATCCGAAGTGCCATGCAAAATCATCATCATCCTCAAGTAAGGGTATCTCATGGGGAGAGCGGCCTGTTATAAGGATCTGTCGCCCCATGGTAGCGTGGCAGGAGGGGTACGTGGAGGCGACACTCGCACGATGCCGCCTGTTGTTGGTTTTTGGGAGATCGTGACTTTTCGTACAAGTCCCGTCGCCCATCCGTGCGTGAAGAAAGTAAAATAACAAAAAGTTTAAAAATCAGAAAAAAATCTGAAAAAAAGTGGGGTCTGATAGCAGACCCTAGTGCCTCCTACAGACACTAAGCAAGAACTGGTTCAGGATTGAGCCAACAGAGGGTGTATACTGCAGGAGAAGGAGTTAATCTTTTGTGCTTGTATTGCTTAGTGTCCTCCTAGTGGCAGCAGCATAACACCCACGGTCTGTGTGTCCCCCAATGAGGCGAAGGAGAAAAAAAAATGGTATAAGTACCTATTCCAAAAAGGCACAAAAACGGGGAGATATTTAGCCATTTCTGATTTGCAAAGTGAGGTTTTGTTAGAACCAGATGACAAAAGTTGGACCATCAGCCATATTGGTGAGAGCCCCAGCTTTATGGAGAGATATTGCACGAACAGGATTATGGGATTTTCGGTAATATGTGATAGAAAGATTACATATAAGGCCAAGGTCCCACTAAAGAGATTTGGAATTGTACCATGGGTTGACAGCCAGGCAAGTCAAAAAGCTGGAAACTTGCCCGACAAACTCATAACTCACAAACCCTTATCGTATGTCAGATCGACATGACCTAGAAGTGTTTTCTGGAAAACCCGCATAAAATAAAAATTCCGCTCTACTGTCGGGAATACACCTGCACGATTATGGCGCCTGGAGAACATTAAGAAAGATCCGCAGTCACCTAAGTGTCATTAGTCCACAAAACCAGTCCTCCAGGTGCTCCCTACAGCAGAGAACAAAGGGTCGCCCAGTCTTATAAAATGCAGACCGCACATAACACTTCAGAAGACAGCATCCTCGCCGTTACAATTACATTTACCGTAATCCTGCAAACTGAAGGGCTCAAAATCCAGTAAAATACTCTAAAATTCAGTTATTATGGCAATCACAATGGTGAAAGAAGGATGATGCATACTATTCTCTGTAGATCAATTATCAGTTTTGCTGCTTAGAATGGGACAGAATGAGCGGAGTCATCTCTAATCCATCACCTATTGAAGACAGTCTTTTGTTAAAGGAGCTATCTACTTTAGCTTTTGGGGGACTTTTTTTTTTCTTTAATGCATGAACTTTGGCCTTAAAATTATTTTTGCAAATTGGGTTTGATTAAAAATTCTGCAGAGTTCAATTTTTACAAGAGGTTTTCCTATATAATCAACTTTGATGTGGTTGGAGGTCATAAATCTGCTGAGAGGAGCTCGGAAAATAAAAACTGTTACAAACTCCCTGGTCAGGCAAGAGCTCACTGACGGATTCTTAGATAAATCATTTTGTAGTCAGCAATAGACTGTGCAATACAGAGGATATAGAAGGTAAAACTGTGCGCAGTTGGGTTTCATTAAAAATTTGCAAAGGATTTTAGCCCTATACATTTCAGTAAAAAGAATTGTCCCTAAATGTAAAAAGTTAAACAACTTTAAAATTGTCTTCATTTAGTCTTCTACCATTTTGCTGCTGTGGAGCGGCCTGGAAAGATGTTACAAATCGGTCATCGCCCTTGTGAAAGCAGCAGTGAAGGGTTTGCACACAAATTTCAATAGCATGGAGAGGGAATAAAGTATCAGGGAGGGCAGAGAAAGCAGCACATTAAGTCTTATTCAGACCATGAATAAGACTTGTATCGAAACGCGTATGTCCTAATTTTAAAACTGCCCCTTAGCCAAAAAGTTTTGTGTCACTTTATATTTAAATGGCTAATTAAAAGCCAAGTTATAATCAAAGCATTGAAGCCTTCTTTCACTGGATCATCACATATATTCCTTTGTCTTCACCTGCTCTGACTGGGTCCGTGTGAGGCTGCATTTGCTCCACACCCTGCAAGATGATCGGAGTATTACCCTCTTTTTTTGTTGAAACTAAATGATAATTCCTAACTACTTCAAAAAAAAAATACACATTTTCAAGTCAAAATCTGGCAAGTGCTTTTAAATGTCTTCTGCAGATTTATCTAATTAAACTAAAATGAAATGCATGATATTTTCCATTTAAAAAGGACTGATTGGCTGGGTGTTTGCATTTCCTGCGCAGAGAGATACCATGATGTAGAGACCGGTGGGGGACCCAACAGGCATTGGTACAGGAGCAGTGTAGGAATCAGTTAAGAGTAGCATGACTTCTTATATATTTTTAAGTCATTCTGATGAGACTTGGGCAAACAGATTTTCAGGACCCTAGTCCGTCAGCAATGTCAGCAGCCAATAGCCGACGAACCAAAGCACTGTGAATCTACCATTACCCGCACCATCCCTAGCACCTCTTCAGATCAGTAAGTCCTGTGACTACTTGCGACACAACCCATAGTACTGATGTGGCTGCTAGTCAAATAATTCTGACCCTTTAAATAAAATTTACCCGCTGGACAACCTCTTTAAAAAGGAGAGGGAAATGGCTACTTCCTATTTATACTTACAGCTTCAAGTTGCCTCTTCTTCTGTACCAAAAGTTGAAGCATCAGGTTTACATTGGCCAGATCCAGATTATCTTGATCGGTTACGAGAAGGTCTTGAAAGATCTGCCATCGGTGACCGTTCTAGGGACAGTAAAAAGAAAACGTTGGACCAGATGAAAACCTTCTTTGCTCACAAATCTATAGTCACATTTCACTTCATCTAAACATCCATCATTTTCAACACAAAAAGCACGAGAGTTCATAGTGTACGTTATTAGTTTTATAGGACAATGCTGCCTTTAATAATTCACATCGGTCGCGTAGATGCTTTTTCCTGGCAGGCAAACCTGATGCCGTCTACAACACAACACCTTCACATTTTGCAGAATGGCAGCCGGCTCCTCGGCTAAGACAGCAAATATCAGGCCGTGCTCCCTAATGTTGATCGGCGGTAGGCACATTATTTTTTTTTTTTTTTGGAGCTCTCCAACCCCATTCAATCCTGAAATCTGAACTCTGCAAAGACAAGTTCAACAATTCCTGGTAGAAAAGGGACAAAGGTTCATTATGCACATTGAAAAGAAGAAGGCCGATGCCAATAATGGATCATGTATCAGTGGAGCCGAATGCAACTTAACTACTGTCTCAGCTACTTGCCATTTATATTATTATAGGGGACCTGTCATTCGATTCATTCATTCATGAACCACAAGTACGAATCTGAGTGCAGCTGAGTAACTGCAGCCCTGCGTCTCCTATATGTTTATAAAGGGAAAACCCTGTCATCTGGATGGGGAGAAATCTCCATGGACCGGCCTTTGACTAGTCACCTGAAATGCTTAGTCCTCTGCTGGCTTCTCCAAATATGTTTTTGCAGGTAGTTTGATGCAGTTTCGTCATTTTTCCTATGTGCAATTCTCTGCCTTATCGTCATTTCCACATGAAAATATATTGACTAACCAAGAGATTAAGGGCGAGAGCACAACGAGCCCGCAGTCTCTTATCAACAGAGGATGAGTGGAGTGTCAGCCGTTCTGCCAGCCGCACCATATGGTCTCATCGTACAACCACTGACCGGTAAAGTCATTAGTTAACAGGCAGCAAGTGAACAGCTTTTCATGATGTTTTGGAAGCAGGAAACAAGCAAAGTAATTTGAGTGACTTCCAATAGATTTTAATGAAATAGTATTTGCAAAATCTGCAGATCTTGTGAGGTGGCCCCATTAGGCAGTGGATACTAACTTCCAACAATCTTAAAGGGATGACACAGGTCATCTGGCCATAGGCATCCTAAGTTCATTAAGTGGAGAGTGAAGGTTGAAAGCTCATCTGATTTAATATGATCCGATCCCTCAGAAAAACCACTGCAGCAATTCTGTTGAAATATTGAAGAGGTTACCCAGTCTTCTGATACAAGTCTGCAGTCACTATGCGGCTATAGACTTCTGAATCCAGAAATGTCAGGATTCACCAGTATCGCCGATGAAAGCGGTAGGTCACATGCTCTCAAGTATGTGATTTGCATACAAAGCAGTCACATGCAGACTAGACGTACTCGGCCTCTCTCGATACAAATGTATTTAAAGGCCAATCACATCTAGTCTGCACGTGACCGCAGTCACACTCGTGGGCAATACCGGCGAGTCCTGATGCACGTTTTTTGAATTCAGAAATCTAGTCACATAAAGTGAATACAGCTTATATCAGAAGACCGGATTACCCCTTTAATGGTGGACGCCTTCATAAGGTAGTCCATGACTTGACAGGTTTTGGCCATACAAATGAGACCAACATATTAGGCTCTTGACTTTAAAGGCGTTTCCTGACGCCATGGGGTACTGATACCCAACTACTGGAGCATAGGACTAAGGTAATCCTATGCAGCTAGTGATTGGCTGGATGGACACCGGTAAGGAATATATTAATAGTCGGGAACTGGCAAGTATTCCTCCTTTTGTTATTATATTCAATTGTCACATGCTAAAGAATAAAAAAAAGATATTCTGCAACGTTTTGACTGATAAGTGTATATATGTATATTTAGGGAGACTCCTTGATGCAAACTTTTTTTTTTTTTTTTTGCACAAAAACCTTTTAATGAAAATCTCAGCCGATGAGGCTATGTGTATTCTGCCATTCCTGTCCACACCTCGGTATCAGCGGTCATCTTCCTCTGAGCATTGATATTGCAGCTTCAGGACGGAAGCGACAAATCAGCGAGTTAATAGTCTGCTGGCCGCATTATAAAACTTTAGGTAATTTCTTCTGCCTTAGAACTGTTACTTCTTGGAGTAAAGTTAGCACGGCAGGCGGCGCCTTGTTATACTTTTATCAGAGGAGCGCGGCCCGTGTGATTGTTTTTTGATAACCAGTGTCACTTCCATTTAGTGAGGCGTTATTACCGATGGGTCCAGCTTTAACCGCTTGTCATCAAATCTCTGCTTCTGTTTGAGAATAAGTTCATTTACTGAAAGAAACACAAACAAGAGGTGACTCACGGAGAGAAGCCGAGGCATTGTATCTAAGGAACTAAAACGTGATTATCTAACACAGACTTGTTCTACAAAAATCCTCTTATGGCAGAACAGATCCCGCTGACAAATATCATATTTTAGCAGGAGCATGGCTGCCTCGTCTGGTGCTCTGTAACCAGAAACAGCCAACAAAAAGCAACATTTGCAGTCAAAGAAGAGGTGACCATGTCTGCACTTAGTTTCCGAGTGGGGGGTCCTACTTTCCCAAATTTAAAGGGAACTATGCTCACTGGGTTCATGCCGCCCTAGTGGAGTGTCAAAGACCCCAATTCCAGGGATGTTTTTTACCTAGTTATTTTCTTGAAATCAGTTTCCATTTGCAGCTCTAGTAAACATAAGCAGTCACTACTCCAACAGTGGTCCCAGCTATCGGACCCTCGGTGATATATGTTGTTTATGAGACAACGCCTTTCAAGTGGATTTGGCTTGGAGACATTAAAGGGGTTCTCCACCGAACACAAGTCATCATCTATCCGGCAGATTGATGGGAGACCAAACCTCTGGGACCCGCGCCGATCAGCAGAATGGGGTACATATATCAGTGTTAGAAAGGAGCGTCCTCGTGCAGGATCCACCTGTGCTCCAATTAATTCCTTATGGGGCTGATGTGCACGGCAGTTCTTTGGCAGCCCCATAGAAAATACATGCAACAGCATTTTGTAAGGGAGATGAAAAATTCCCAGCTCTGCCGATTTGTGCGGGCCCCAATAGTCGGACACCCATCGATCAGCAAGATGTCACCTATCTTTTTAGAGAAATTTCTGAAATCAGCTGTCTTCCAATACAGAAAAAAAAAAAAAAAACAGCCTAAAACAGCAAAGAGAACGAACACGATACAAGGACGACACTCACCTAGGAAGTTTGGGTAGAGATGATCAATGTTATCCACCACATAGTTACACTTTGGGCAGCGGTTATTGTCCTCCAGGCTTTGATGGATGCATTTGTAGCTGTAAGGAGACATAACAAATGTGGTTTGGCGACTGTGAAACGATAAAAATATATCAGATAACCAATTTTCTTTACTGTCGATACCAAAAAAGGTGTAAAGCGTGCACCATGTGGCGGTGCACCAACAGGACGGCAGCCAATGACATAAGTTGGCTATGCAATGCTGGGCTTCTAACTTTTTTTTTTTTTTTTTACTTCGCTTTGGGCAGCTTCTTAGTGTGAATTCAGACTTCACTATCGGATCTCTGGGCTGTGATGATAGAGCTTTGCCGGCATGAAATACTTCTGGGAAGACTTGAGTGACAAAGATGTCTGATATTAGAGATCAGACGCTCGTGCGGACGCTTACGTCCGTCCATCCGTCAGCTCAGACGACACAGCCGGCTTATAAGTAACAGGTGACATTATTACTGGATGGCAGAACTGATGTATCCAGGCTTAAAATGATAAAGATTGCAACGTGTGAACATGAAATCCCTCTAAAGCCTGGGAATACGACGTCTCGGTGTGGAGAGATAAGAATACGTGCAGAGCGTAAATACATATAAAGACAACGGCCCCTTCTGTACCAAAACAAGCCCCTACCTGCCCCCAAGACGTATATATACGTCCTACATCAGGTAGAGGTGTATGGAGAGGGTCTCCGAGGCAAGCTGTGCTATACAGCCAGCACATGGCTATAACAGCAGTGACCTACCGTAGCTCAGATTGCTGCTGGTTAACCATTTAGATTCCATTGACAATCGCAAAGGCGGAATTAAAATGTTTGCCGAGTGGCTACATATGAAGGAATGACGAGAATGGCCAGATGACGATTGTGACTTCTGAAGACATCGCAACTATCTCGCTCCCCCTGTGAAGTCCAGCCGAAGACTAGGGATCATAGGTCAGTATTTTGACTGTATTCTTTAGTACTAAAATATTACAGTACATAGTACAAGAGATCAAATGACTGCAAGCTTCCCCACCAAAAAATACAAATTTTTTTTGGTGCTGATGCATCAAGATATGAAGGTAATTAACCCATGGAAAAAGAAAAATCTACAGAATTGACGTGTTTTAGTTGCCACACATTCCCTCAAGAATAAGATAAAAAAACACCGTATTTCGGGGTACCCGAAATGGTACCAAAAAAAGAAGAAAAAATTGCGCCAGAAAAATAAACTAGTTATAGGGCTGACACACAAAACTTTTTTCTGTACTGCATGCTGAACGCTGTAAAAACTGAACCCAAAAGAGAATAGTGGTATTGCGTGTTTTTTTTCTACCATTGTTGTGCACTTGGAATTTTATTACCCATTTTTCAGGATGTTATATGGTAAAGTAATAGGGGTCATTAAAAATCGCAACTTGTCCTGCAAATGACAAGCCCTCATACGGCGATGTGGATGCAAAAATTGAAGCGTTATGTCTCTTGGAAGAAGGTGAAGGAGAAACAAATGCACAAGATGGAAAAAAAATAGCTGTGTCTTTAAGAGGAATCTCTCATATCGAACAGGTCTATGAAACAAAGCCGTTCTTGCTGACCCTGGCCCATCCATGCAATACATTCTTGTGGACTTATGTATGACCAAATGTGGATTGCTCCCAATATGACTGATCGCCAGGTGTCAAACTGCTTTGGAGCCGATTCATTAAGACTGGAGATTACTGGCGGCCTCCAGTAGCATTCATGGCGTAAGCTTTGATCAAGTGCCTAGGAGTTGGAAAAAAAGCTGAGAACACACGTACGCTCAGCTGAGAAAAGAGTGCATATGCTTTGGAGGAGAGAGGCTAAAGGATGACCGTAATCAAACAGGCTTGGCCTCTAAAACACGCTCACCAGTGAGATCGGAAGAAGGGAGTCACAAAGTGTAAAAACACAAGCCATTCTCCTCGGTAGCCACCGTGTGAACAGATCCCATTCGTGCAGATCACAGAAGCTTAAAATGAATTTTGCTGGGCAGGAGCGCTCTCCAGACAACGGTCAAAAAGCAGGAAAGTTACTCATGAAGACAACGGGAATAGGCAAGACTTATTATAGAGACACACTGCTACTATTTTAATCAAGGTCTCCAGTGCGACGCGGCCGACAGAGTCCCATGGAGCTGTGAACAATGAACAGTGTTTGGAAGTGCAGAGCGGAGTAAGCAGAGCCGGATCAGATGTCCTCTCCGTGTACCGGCAGCGGGGCCAACACTACATTACTCCACAACACCAAGAGGCCCTGCTAGTAACAAAGGGCTTAAGATGAGCTGCAGAAAAACAAAAACATCTTTCCCCCTCTGTATTCTCACAGAACATGGATTGAGTCCAGGGATAAAACTTCTCCAATGTCAGGGAGGCAGCTGCTATTAGTTTTACAAAAAGGTCTTTAAAGAAAGAAAAAAAAAAAAGTATCCGAGATATGCATCCAGACTGACACCTGGATGTGATTTCACTCAGCTTGCTTTTAGATTTTTTTTTTGCAGAAACTTGGGAATCATATGTATGTTTAGCACAGGAGCGTTAAGCTAACAGCGGGAAATGGATTTTAACCCTCCGTGTGGGAAAGGTCCTGGAGACGATTACAACTCTAGTGCTCCAAATACTGCAGAAATAAAGCCACGTACTTAGGAGTATTGGTAATTAAGAGCGTATTAAGAAGAGAAACTGCCAGAGCCCCTCCATTGTAAGGCACAATGATAAATTATCCTGTACACAAGAGAGGTCATTATCCGATAGGTGTGGGTCCAACACCCTGTGCCCCCAATGATCAGCCGTTTGCAGGTCCTAATGCGGCCGGGAGTGCACTGTGTGTGAAGCTCTGCTCAATGTGTAGTGGCTGCTGCAGGGTACTGAAGATAAGCGTTAATAGAAGAGAATATGAACTTGTCTAATGAGTCACTTGTAATAAATGCCTACAACAAGTCCAGAGAAAAATCCCAGTTGTCGCTGCAGGAGTTCACTCCAGTTGAGAAAAAAAAACACTTTTCACTACTACATTCCCAACAGCCCCCTTAGAAGAAGTGACCTACAATCCGTCCTAGTTAGAAAGGTCCTTTGACAATACATTGATCTCAAGTCTCCCCCTATCAAGACTCTTAGCGACCAGCAGCAATCTGCGGAAAACGTCCCTGAAAATTAAAAGGCGTATTCCAGCTACCGCCTGTCCACAGGAACCCCAATGATCACCAGAATGGAGGGGTGGGGGGGGTTTCACTCTATATAATAATAATAATCTTTATTTTTATATAGCGCTAACATATTCCGCAGCGCTTTACAGTTTGCACACATTATCGTCGCTGTCCCCGATGGGGCTCACAATCTACAATCCCTATCAGTATGTCTTTGGAATGTGGGAGGAAACCGGAGAACCCGGAGGAAACTCACGCAAACACAGGGAGAACATACAAACTCCTTGCAGATGTTGTCCTTGGGACTGTACTTTGCAATCTTCAGCAGTCCCATGGAGAATGAACACAGGATCTGCAGCACACATTCGTGACTGCCGCACCATTCAGGGGCACAAGTCCAGTGTTATGGCAATCCATGCGAGTCTTATGGGTCAGACCCTCACCCATTTAATAGTACCAATAGTAATAACTTGCCTAACAAATTACCTATTTTAACCAATAAGTTGAGGTCCTCCTTTAAACTCGTTAAAGGGGTTTTTCGTACATCTTCATCTGCAGTCATCAATGTGCGCACTGTCAGGATTCCCCTCTACCGCTAGCTTGAGCTGTGGTCACGTGATCGATCATATACGATTTGCATGCTGGCGATCACATGCTGACTCGCAACTATTCCTGCTTCTCTTAATGTTCTATTAAGAGGATTAGAAGTTTATTCGTAAGGAACACTGCATCATTGCTGTCACGCACTACTGCTTGAGTTTGGGAGAGAAAAAAATCTAGACAGCCTAGCCTAAAAATGAGGATATTGAACAGAGCCTCCCACTAGTGATGAGCAAACGTGCTCAGATAAGGTGTTATGTGAGCATGCTCGAGTGTTAACAGAGTGTCATCGTCGTGCTGGAAAAATATACTCGAGTCCCAGCGGCTGCATGTCTTGTGGCTGTCTAACAGCCACAACACATATAGGGATGGCCTGTTTGTTAGACATTCAGCCGCGGGGACTCAAACCTATTTTTTCGAGCACGAAGACACTTGGTTAATGCCTTATCCGAGCACATTCACTCATCACTACCTCTTACCCCTCTCCTTTCATTTAACTTAGAATTTCCTAATAGTATACATGGACATGGGTTTTAAACAAGATTCTTGGTTGAGACTGTAGCTTAGGAAAGGTAAACTTCCTTTTGCTTCCATTTCAGCATACATGGGGTTAAATATTTTTTCTGATAAGAGGCTATAGAATTTAGGGTCCTCGCTACACATCAGTAATAGCCATGGCACAATACTGACTTGATTACCACTGCGGCTTTCTTTGCAGTCAACACAAAAAAAATATATATTATTTACCGTATACAGAATATATACCGCATGTATTACATTTCTGGAGCTCCCAAGTCTGCAGTACATCTCTGTGGGATCTCACAGTTCATCTAAGGATAAAAAATTGCTTTTAGGAAGGATGGGTTACGTTGTACAAAACAGAGAAGGAAACTGAAAAAAAAAAGGTTGTGAAACCAGGAATATAATGTTCCAGTTTAATGCAAACAATCAATTGCACTCCGTCAACTTTAAAACACTGACTCTGCTCGGGGAACGGCGTCTATACTCAAAAGTTCATTGTCCTAGCACAATCCGCTAATTGTCGGCTTCCAAAAAGCTCCAGATACTTAGCGGTGATGTCAACTATCAATTTACATAGTTTACACGTCTCCAACAAACGCCAAACACAAAGGGGAAACAAAAAAAAAAAAGATGAAGAAAAAATAGGAAATCCTGAGAGAGGAACATGACGAAGAGAACTATAAAAAGTAAGAAGACTATTCCGGACGCCATGGCTTGTAATTCCCAATAACGGGCAATAGAAGACATTTTCATGCAACACGTTTCTGGCCAGCACATCAATAGAGAAAAATGGTATCATTATAGAATTATTGTAAAATGGTCTAGACATCCACCCCCAATGAACACAAGAAAAAAGAGAAGACCACAGCCATGACCAGAAAATGTATGAGGGGTCCAACTCTGAGCATCGTTCCAGGCCTAATATCTGCACAATGAGGTCTTATAGCTGATTCCTGCCCTCACCACAGGCTCAGAGCATACGGTATATACCCTGCAGAGCAGTAGATCAATGACTTGCAGGGTACCATACCACCGATACAGTGCTCTCCTTGGCACTGATCAAACATTTTTGCAATCTTTAGCCCACAAAATAACAATGGCTTACAGTTATTAATCAGTATATGTCGGTGTTTGAGCCACAAAAAATAACAAATTGCACAAAATTTTAAATTTTTACACTATGACTTTAAATGTTTAAGGAGAGCATGGTGCACCAGAAGGGGGCGCAGCCAATAAATTATCGATACTCGGGTCTTAAAGGGGTTGTTCCCTTTTAAATAAATTCAGACGTGACGTCAGCACCAGAGGCAATGGCAGATGCCGGGATCAGCAGCGGAGGATCATTGGTGGAACCAGAGAAGGCGAGTACAACGTGATTTCTTAATTGTTAATAAAGATTGTAATATGAATATAAAAACTCTGGCATAAAAAAAATGTTTAAAAATGCATTGAACACGAAAACTTGATTTAAACTATTGTCTCGTCATAAATTAACTTCTCTTTAACCCCTTCATGACCCAGCCTATTTTGACCTTAAAGACCTTGCCATTTTTTGCAATTCTGACCAGTGTCCCTTTATGAGGTAATAACTCAGGAACGCTTCAACGGATCCTAGCGATTCTGAGATTGTTTTTTCGTGACATATTGGGCTTCATGTTAGTGGTAAATTTAAGTCGATAATTTTTGCGTTTATTTGTGAAAAAAATGGAAATTTGGCCAAAATTTTGAAAATTTTGTAATTTTCAAATTTTTAATTTTTATTCTGTTAAACTAGAGAGTTATGTGACACAAAATAGTTAATAAATAACATTTCCCACATGTCTACTTTACATCAGCACAATTTTGGGAACAACATTTTTTTTTGTTAGGAAGTTATAAGGGTTAAAAGTTGACCAGCGATTTCTCATTTTTACAGCAAAATTTACAAAACCATTTTTTTTAGGGACCACCTCACATTTGAAGTCACTTTGAGGGGTCTATATGGCAGAAAATACCCAAAAGTGACACCTTTATAAAAACTGCACCCCTCAAGCTACTCAAAACTACATTCAAGAAGATTATTAACCCTTCAGGTGCTTCACAGGAACTAAAGCAACGTGTAAGGAAAAAATGGACATTTTAATTTTTCCAACAAAAATTTTCTTTTAGCATCAATTTTTTCATTTTTACATGGGCATCAGGATAAAATGGATCCTAAAATTTGTTGGGCAATTTCTCCTGAGTACACCGATACCTCATATGTGGTCATAAACCACTGTTTGGGCGCACGGCAGGGCTCAGAAGGGAAGGAGCGCCATTTGACTTTTTGAATGGAAAATATGCTGGAATATTTAGCGGTTGCCATGTCACATTTGGAGAGTCCCTGTGTGCCTAAACATTGGACTTCCCCCGCAAGTGACCCCATTTTGGAAACTAGACCCCCTAAGGAACTTATCTAGATGCATAGTGATCATTTTGAACCCCCAGGTGCTTCACAAATTGATCTGTAAAAAAAAGAAAGTACTTTTTTTTTCACAAAAATTTTCTTTTAGCCTCAGTTTTTTCATTTTCACATGGGCAACAGTATAAATTGGATCCTAAAATTTGTTGGGCAATTTCTCCTGAGTACACAGATACCTCATTTGTGATCATAAACCACTGTTTGGGCGCACGGCAGGGCTCAGAAGGGAAGGAGCGCCATTTGACTTTTTGAATAGAAAATATGCTGGAATATTTAGCGGTTGCCATGTCGCATTTGGAGAGTTCCTGTGTGCCTAAACATTGGAGCTCCCCCACAAGTGACCCCATTTTGGAAACTAGACGCCCTAAGGAACTTATCTAGATGCATAGTGAGCACTTTGAACCCCCCAGGTGCTTTACAGAAGTTTATAACGCAGAGCCGTGAAAATAAAATATCATTTTTTTTTCTCAAAAAATGATTTTTTAGCCCACTATTTTTTATTTTCACAATGGTTACAGGAGAAATTGGACCCCGAAAGTTGTTGTCCAGTTTGTCCTGAGTACGCTAGTACCCCATATATGGGGGGAACCACTGTTTGGGCACACGTCAGGGCTCGGAAGGGATGTAGTGACGCTTTGAAATGCCAACTTGATGGAATGGTCTGCGGGCATCTTGTTACGTTTGCAGAGCCCCTGATGCGCCTAAACAGTAGAAACTCCCCACAAGTGACCCCATTTTGGAAACTAGACACCGCAAAGAACTTATCTAGATGTGTGGTGAGCACTTTGAACCCCCAAGGGCTACACAGAAGTTTATAACGCCCGGGCATGAAAATAAAAAACTCATATTTTTTCCACAATCAGGATCTTTTAGTCCCCAATTTTTTTATTTTCGCAAGGGTAACATGAGAAATTAGACCCCAAAAGTTGTTGTCCAATTTGTCCTGAGTATGCTGATATCCCATATGTGGGAGAAAACTACTGTATGGGCACACGTCGGGGCTCGGATGGGAAGTAGTGACCTTTTGAAATGCCCACTTGATGGAATGGTCTTCGGGCGTCATGTTACGTTTGCAGAGTCACTGATGTGCCTAAACAGTAGAAACTCCCCACAAGTGACCCCATTTTGGAAACTAGATCCCTCAAGGAACTCCTCTAGATGTGTGGTGAGCACTTTGAATCTCCAAGTCCTTCACAGAAGTTTATAACGCAGAGCCGTGAAAATATAAAATCATTTTTTTTTTCACAAAAATAATTTTTAGTCCCCAATTTTTTTTCCCAATGTTAACAGGAGAAATTAGAACCCCCAAAGTTGTTGTGCAATTTTTCCCGAGTACGCTGATACCTCATATGTGGGGATAAACCACTGTTTGGGCATACGTCGGGGCTTGGAATAAAGGGAGCACTGTTTGACTTTTTGAACGCAAAATTTGCAGGAATCAATGGTGGCGCCATGTCGCGTATGGAGACCCCCTGATGTGCCTAAATAGTGGAAACCCCTCAATTCTAACTCCAACCCTAACCCCAACACACCCCTAACGCCTACACACACCTAACCCTAATACAAACCCTAATCATAACCCTAACCCCAACACACCCCTAACCCTAATCCCAACTAACCACAAGCCTAACCCTAATCCCAACCCTAACCCCAAAACACCCCTAACGCTTATCCTAACCCTAATCCCAACCTTAACCCTAATTCCAACCCTAACCCTAATTCCAACCCTAACCCAAATTCCAACCCTAACCGTAATTCAACCTTAGCCCTAATGCTAACCCTAACCCTAGTTCTAACCCTAAGGCTGGGTTCATATTGCGTTTTACCAGCCCGTTCAACACGTAGCGTTGACCGGCTGGTAACGGTATAGCATAACGCGATCGCGTTATGCTATACCCGCTAGCGCAGATGAATCAGCAGATAATCAGCCGCGGATCAGCAGCGAAATCCGCCGCGGATCCGCAGCGAAATCAGTCGCGGATCCGCAGCGAAAACAGTCGCGGATCCGCAGCGAAATCCGCCGCAGGATCCGCAGCGAAATCCGCCGCCTATCAGCAGCGAAATCCTTTGCGGATCAGCAGCGAAATCCGCCGCCGATCAGCAGCGAAATCCGCAGCGGATCAGCAGCGAAATCCGCCGCCGATCCGCAGCGAAATCCGCCGCGGATCCGCAGCGAAATCCGCCGCGGATCAGCAGCGATGTCCGCCGCGGATCAGCAGCGAAGTCCGCCGCGGATCAGCTGCGAAGTCCGCGAAGCTGCGAAGTCCGCCGCGGATCAGCAGCGAAATCCGCCGCGGATCAGCAGCGAAATCCGCCGCGGATCAGCAGCGAAATCTGCCGCGGATCAGCAGCGAAATCCGCCGCGGATAAGCAGCGATATCCGCCGCGGATCCGCAGCAAAATCAGCTGCGGATCAGCAGCAAAATCCGCTAGGAAAAAAAAAAATTCTTTATTTTTTTTATTTGTCCCTACCTATGATAAAGGGGGGGTTCATTTACTTTTTTTTATTTTGATCACTGTGACAGTTTATCACAGTGATCAAAATACATTTTTGAACACTGGGGGGCGCACTGCGCATGCGCCGGCCGGCGCACTGCGCATGCGCCCGCCATTTTCCAATATGGCAGCGCCCATGAAGAGGCCCGGGCGGACGCCGGGCCCGATCGTGGGACATCGGTGGATCGGGAGAGGTGAGTAGGGGGGTCGGAAGGCTGGGGGGGGGGGATAGGAAGTGGGGGCAGTGGACCAAAAGAGGAGGGGAGCTGTAAGTGACGGCGGTGACCGATCGCTGCCATCTTTCGGTGGCGGCGGCCGATCACCGCCGTGACTCGGTGTGGGGGGGGTCAGGGCTCGGTCTCCAGCCATGGCAGATGCTATTAAATTGGTGAAATATTACACATTGCTCTGATTGGCTGTTTCACTTTTAACAGCCAATCAGAGCGATCGTGGCCACGGGGGGGTTAAGCCAACCCCCCTGTGGTGAAGCACAAAGGGTCCTGTAACTGCGGGTCGGGTGACCTTTGAGTGACCCCGGTCTCCCGGCCCGCAGGGACGAGATCCTTTCATGACGCCACATAGGCGTCATGGGTCGGATTGGCACAGGTTTTCATGACGCCTACGTGGTGTCATGGGTCGGGAAGGGGTTAAAAGCCAGAAAAAAAAAAAACACATAATCTGAAGTCCTGCCCATGGGATGCTTTACTAAATGGTATGGCTGCATAGGTCCTAGTACAACATTTAGATTATATTTACAAAAAGAAGTATATATACTTTTTGAGATATTAGTAGAGATGTTCCATGACTGGGAAAAATTACACTATTTGAAGCCACATGCATATTATCCTAAAAGTGCAAAAGGGCGTATTGATGTACTCAGAGTATATTGAAAAACCCTTAATGGATTTTCAGGCTCATTGCATGTGGCTTCATAGAGTGATCTATCAGGACAGGTACATTGGATTATTGCTGATTAGAGTAGATTAGTGAGTAAATTTCCAGGACCCTGGTGCAGCCAGGTCAGTATTTTGAGGTCGCGTACTGCCGCCTGCCCGTCGGGATGCCCTGCGTACCGCCACCTGTCCGTCGGGATGCCCTGGCTCCTATTTTTATTAACCAGCCACCTAATAAAGAAAGAAGCCAGAGACGCCAGTAGGTAGGAGACGGTTCGGAGGGCTCCTGTGCAGCGGCCACAGAATACTGACCAGGCTGGACCAGGGCCCTGGAAATTTGTTCACTTACTGATAGATCTGTTTGGAACAGAAATCAGAAACTCACTAATTCTACTCTTTAAATTTAAGAGTTACTTAAAAATCCTGTAGTAAAAGGACTGAGATTAGAGGGGTTAGCCACTACTAGGACAACCCCTTCTTAAACTAAATGTTCAGCCCCAATAAAAGTCTATACTCACCTCCCATGCCAGCGCCGTTGGCACTCGCTCTCCCGAGGGCTGGGATGCGGTGGAATGACACGTGACGTAAGCGCCCAATCAGCGCTGTTCCCGCCTTCGTACAAACTGAACATGAAGAGGAAGCCAAGGCTACAGCTGATCTCAAACTTCCTCTTCATGTTCAGTTTATTCGAAGGCAGAGACGGTGACACCAGCGCTGATTGGGCGCCAGGCATCACGAGCCATTCCACCGCATCATAGCCAGGGACCGCGAGTGCCGACATTGCTGGAATGGAGCCGGTACCGGAGGCGAGTATAGGCTTTATTATTATCATCATGGCCGAACATTTAGTTTAAGAAAGGATTGACCTAGTAGTGGACAACCCTTTTAAGCCCGACCCGATGAACCAGGAATGCAATGTGGAAATAAAGGTGTAGAAAGCAAGAATTGCTACTCACATTTATCTCTAGCGTTACAGATCTTTTAAAGGGGTTGTCCAGGACTTTAAATTACCTATTCATAGAATAAGTCATCAATATGGGATTGGTAGGTGGTCTCGACACCCTGTACCCCTCAACAATCTGCTGATATGGACTTCAGCAGAGGCCAGATATATGAGTGAGGTACGGGCAGAGGGCAGAAGCCTTGTACATTGCTTGGTGGTCGCGGCTTATTTTCTATTTAAGTCAATAGGACAAAGCGCAGCAGCGGCCGTGGCGATGTACGAGAGCCGCTGTGTTCCGCAATGAACATCGCTTACCACCGGCCTGATAAGTGGTGGGGGTGGGGAGGGGGGGAGTTGGCTGTCGGACCCTCACCATTCTCCTTGACAGTCCCTTTAGAGAAATACAAATTAGAAGTGCAAAGTCTTCTTACCAGAAGCTGTGGCCACATTTTGTCATGTAGGCTTCCTCAATCATATCAAAGCATATAGGGCTGAAAAAGAAAGAAGAAAAGTCGCTGAAAAGGACAGGATACAAAAGACATCACCAAAACAGTATCAATGCCGGGAAATGAAACGTGTTCTATATCTTGCTACATATTACTAATACAATTAAAGCAATGGGCATATCCATACACGGAAGCATCCTATACACAAACATTTAAGGTTGAGGTCTCTGCCGCCAGTCACCTCCTCTGCTGTGCCCAAAGGATCGTGGACAACTACTGACACTGCACCAATGTCCACCATCGAAAGGGTATCCTGTTAGCGTAGGAATAGGGCATGCAGATGACAACGCTCAGATATGTGAAGTGCATCTATGGCTGAGGGGCTGCAGTAGAAAAGGAGGAAAAGCTCCCGTCCTTCAATGGGGCTAATCCGCAGCCTTTTGGTGCAGAATTTGCAGAAAGAAGAAGCGAGCAACTAATTTTCGCTGCATTCCAGAAATTAAACCCCATCAAAAAAAATTTCACTGCAAGGGCTGCAGAAAGTTGTTAGTTTTGATTTGCATTTCAGTGCAAAATTAATGTCAATTTAACATATGGAAAAAGGGGACTAAAGTTTTTTTGGGAAACCGCTCAATGATCCATCCGATTGCCTGTCATTTTTCCTTAAGTTCCACACACTTCTTACAACCTTTTCTTAAAAGCAGCACCGTGTTCAGTTGTTATCCACTGGTCGCCCATGAGATACACGGTCATGTCACATCCTCCAGAGCAGGCGGTTCTCTTCCCTGGTTAGAAGAGACAACATGAGGAACCAGAAGTGTTGCTGGTTGAATGCACTAAATTCTGCTGCCCCATCTAAGCGCATCATAATGTAGAGACAGAGACCCTAATTCCAGCGGGATGTCACTAATTGAGCATCTTGATTATCTGCTGCAACTATTTTTGTTCTCTCAGTGACAACCTCCTACCATGAAATCCTCCATATTCATGATCCGTATAAACATGCCTCCACCACTGACTGTACACTGTGCATAGGCAGAAAGTGACTAAAGAAAGCAGAGTAGCAGAGATGCAGCAGACAAAATAGATTATCAAAACTACAGCAGTGACAGATCTCAGGTCATATTCCCTTAAATTGTGAATTTATTGAACTGAAGATTTATTTGGGAAGCAAAAGTAGCAACTCACAAATAAAATAACTGTTGCAGTGCTGCTTTGCTCCTATCCCAAGCTGCCGCTCTACAGTTCAGATCCGTCAACAGCCAGGCGGGCAAAGGTAGGGTATTACTTTGCAGCAATGTACAGATGCTCCAAAAGCTCAAAGCACTTTAATTCTACATTGTCATTTACAGTTTACTTAAATCACCTTAATAGGTGAAAATGAGCCCATTGTGGGCTATAACTGGGGCAGGCTAGTGGCAGACAAGTGATCCTGCAGAGACCTCAGCTCCCGGGCCTCCACATAACACATGGCTCGACTGAATGAAGTCTTTCAAACATTGGGCCCCAAAAGAAAAACTATATAAACACTAGTAATTGCATGAAATCTGGAGCTAGAATAATAAAATGAGGATTTATTCTGATTTCTTGTGTTACTTAACTCCTTAAATACTAGCGTGCCAGGAATTGTTAATCTGGATCAGGACACAGGAGTCACTGTGAAACCAAAAAGTAAACAGGATATTGCTCATTAATGGAAACACTCCGACCCAGTACATTATAAACACGCTGGTCTCACAGCTTTCAGAGGGAGATGTCAGGTTTTTATTAATGGACAGAATGAACTGGGGAAAAAAAAAATCAATTTGGAAGATGGGAAATTTGGTTATTGTGCCAATGTCAGACAAGCACACTAAGACCCCATTTGTGTGCTAGTGTAAGGGATGCAAGTCCTGACCCGACAGCTGATCTAAGGATCTGACATGACAGCTTCTTTGATCCCTATGACGTTGTCAGTGCAGGTCTTTACAGTGGTTACCCAAAAATAATTTTAAAAATGGGCCCCTCATGGTATGAAAAAAAAAAAAAAAATATTCAAATCACTGATTGTTTCCCCAGTTCAGAAAACACAAATCTATAAAACTAAAATTTAACACACAAAAAAAAAGTCTCAGTTGCCGTGCTTGCGCCAAATACTGCAATGGAAAGCGAAAAAAATCTCTTATGTACCCCAAAGCGGGACAAACCAAAAAAGTGCAGATCGACATGCACAAACAAAAACAAAAAAAAGTTGCGCAGACATCAACAGAAGCCTAAAGTGAGGTGGCTACATGTTTATGCGCTGTAGTCAGCCGTGGTCTGGTCCTTGTCGCAGTGATGCCGAGTAGATGATGACCACAGCCATCGCCTTACAGATAGTGATTGGACACGTTTCCTCTGCCAAGGGCTTACTTAGAAAGGGAGAAGGCTGTCTCATAAATCTGGCTGTTATTAAAGGGGTTCTCCGGACACAAGATATTGATGACCTGTACTTTGGTCGATGATATCAGATCGGTGAGGATCTAACACCTTGCAACAGCCACCGGTCATCCACTAGCAGCTCTGGAAGGATTTTAAGACCACCTATCACTAATCAGGTGCTGCCCTTTTTATTTAATAAGAGCAGGCAGTCTCAGTATGGTTTTCTTTATAAATATCTTGCAAAAAAAAAAAAAAACTCAGAAGTGCCCCGAATGTTCCCCCAAAATGGCTTGAACCTCCCAGCCAATGTCGGGCCTGAACTTACGGGTTGTTGGGGATCCCATAGCCCTTTGTGAACGCTCTCACAGTGATAAAACGAGATCCCGCGCTCTGCACTCACCCAGCCCTGCTGCGCACTTTACTACGTTGCTATATAACGTTAACGGCTGCAGTGTTGGCGTAACAGCACTGGGATAGTGCAAAGATTTGACAAATCCAGAAGTTCGGGTCTGACTTTTGCTAGAAAGTTGGGTCCTTTTGGGGTTGATTGGGCACCCTTCTCGTTATGTTACCAGGTGACCTTTAGCATCGGGCAGCCCATTCTTATGTAATGATAAAGGCAGCCCCAGATGGGTAATAAGCAGCTGTTACGCGTGTTGCGGCTGCGGTCGGGGTCTGCCGACCAGGCCGTTCTCCCCCATAGGTGCTGATCTGCAGCGGCCCATCACCGGAGGTGCCAGGTGTCGGACCCCCACTAATATAATATGGATTCCATATCATTGACCCGGACAACCACTTTCAGCAACTACCTTGACAGAAGTCCTTCACGTCCTGCAGACACTGAGGATTTCCACCTGGAGCAGTATCACAGAAGCAGCGCATGGCTGAGATTCTCCCTCTGCACATTTTATAGCAGATCCCCAAGAAAAAAAGCAATTTTTTTTAAACACATTGCAGTCAGAACACAGATAAGAGGCGTCTGTCGCCATTCGTCTCCCGGGAAACCAGGAGGTACCGTCAGGAGACCCCCGCCATAATGGCATCAATCGCATCTGTAGGACTACAACTCCCAGCAGAGCCATGCAGGGTGCAGAGACAGTTCTGCACTAGTGATCAGCTCACACTACAGTGATATTTATGAGACTCCTACACCAGACACAGCACTCACTGCAGACAGCACGGCATGGTGGGACTTGTAGTTCCACCCAGTACACAGCGCAGGACTGGACCATCTCACACAGGGAGGGGGGGGATCTGCCTAACGCTCTCACCACACGAAGTCGTTGCTCTTGTCCTCGTAGGTGTTGATGAGACCGTTGCACAGCGGGGTGGGCAGAGGCCTCTTTCTGGGGCCAGAACTGACGGCCCTTCCGGTCAGCGCCGAGCCGTTACCCGTCACCCCGAGCCTGGACATGCTAGAAGCCACCGGTCTCAGGGGCCCCGCCGAGGATGAGGAGCTAGACGGGGCGGGGGATGAAGAAGACGAGGCTGGGCCCGTCCCCCCTCCCGGTCCGGGGAGCTGCTGAGACTGCCGGCTCGAGGACATTCTGCTGGTTGCGAGGCGGTACCGTCCCGGCTCAGGCCCGCCGCATTCCGCTGTTCACCACCTGGGAACAATAAAGTGTCAACAAGGAATCAGTTCCAGCCCGACACCGGAAGCGTCCAGCCACTGACGGGGCGCCAGACGATAGCCACGCCCACTGTGCGCGACGTCACATCTGGCACTACGGCGAAACATAGAGGCCAAAACACTGCGGATAGCGAAGCGTCCTATAGACTCTAGATAACTCTGCTGAATCTTGTAGTTCCTCCACTGACACAATTCCAGCGTCTGCGTGCATAGTCACTCATCTTCATGGACAGCGCCATAGATAAGCCACAATGCAGACGTTGCCTTCTCATTGAACCCTTCAGGGGAGTGTGCAGACAGAGGGTTTTGTTTACAGCGGTTTGTTTTTTTTAAGTATTTCCTCCACAAAAATCGCTTACAAACTGACAGACTTTTCCTATTCATGTCTCTGGGGTTCACACTTTCTGATTTTTTTAGTTTTTTTTTTGCTTTAGGTTTTAAAAATGGTGGAAAAAAACCTATTTCTCTAAAGTGGCTCCCGATGGAAAACGCTCCAAACCTGGCGCCGGACAATCCAAAGGCTGCAGGAAATAAAACCTCTACACACCTGCTCACACATTTACTATTTATTTGGAGCAGTTTTTTCTGCTGCAAAAAATAAACAAGAGTTTTGGCAGGAAATATGCAGCGTAAAATATTTTAACCCCTTCATGACCTGTGACACAGCGTATGTGTCATGAAAGGATCGCGTTCCTGCGGGTCGGGTGACCGGGGTCACTGAAAGGTCACCCAACACGCAGGCACAAGACCCTTTGTGCTTCACCACAGGGGGTTGGCTTAACCCCCACGTGGCTACGATCGCTCTGATTTGCTGTTAAAAGTGAAACAGTGCTCCCTTTATTCCGAGCCCCGACGTGTGCCCAACAGTGTTTTATCCCCACATATGGGGTATCAGCGTACTCAGTAAAAATTGCACAACAACTTTGGGGGTCTAATTTCTCCTGTTACTCTTGGGAAAAAAATTGGGGACTAAAAAAATGATTTTTGTGGAAAAAAAAATGATTTTTTATTTTCACAGCTCTGCGTTATAAACTTCTGTGAAGAACTTGGAGATTCAAAGTGCTCACCACACATCTAGAGGAGTTTCTTGGGGGATCTAGTTTCCAAAATGGGGTCACTTGGGGGTTTCTACTGTTTAGGCACATCATGGGCTCTGCAAGCGTAACAGATGCCCGCAGACCATTCCATCAAGTCGGCATTTCAAAACATCACTACTTCCCTTCCGAGCCCCGACGTGTGCCCATACAGTAGTTTTCTCCCACATATGGGGTACCAGTGTACTCAGGACAAACTGTACAACAACTTTCTCCTGTTACCCTTGTGAAAATAAAAAATTGTGGGTTAAAAAAATCAGTATTTGAGGAAAAAAATTATTTTTTTGTTTTTACAGCTCTGCATTATAAACTTCTGTGAAGCACGTGGGGGTTCAAGGTGCTCACCACACATCTGGATAAGTTCCTTGGGGGGTCTAGTTTACAAAATGGGGTCACTTGTGGTTGGTTTCTACTGTTTGGGCACATCAGGGACTCTGCAAACGTAACAAGATGCACGCAGACCATTCCATCAAGTCGGCATTTTAAAGTGTCACTATATCCCTTCCGAGCACTGACTTGTGCCCAAACAGTGGTTACCCCCCACATATGGGGTACCAGCGTACTCAGGACAAACTGGACAACAACTTTTGGAGTCCAATTTCTCCTGTAACTGACTCGCACCACAATTGTGGATACCAGGGCTATGGGGTAATCAAAGCCGAGCCCATTGATTTCTATGGGAGTTGTCACTGGCAGCAGAGCTCGGTCCGTGGCCCTGGCGGTCATGCAATGGGGGATATTTACAGGGGATTATAAGGATAGGTAGTTCGTGACGCCACCTGTGGTATCTGATCAATTGGACCAGCGCTGCTATAAGGATCTTCGCAGGGGATGTTATGGGGCAGCTGGGTGGTAAGTCTCCCACAGGTGAGACTGGTCCCTGGAAGTCTATGGTGATGATGCAGGGTGTAGTAAGAATTCAATCACACACAATGCAGCTTCTTTTCATACCTTTACTTGTAGGTGTTTCAGGAAGATCCCGGGGAGCTGGTCGGGGTGGAGAATGCACATTCGGGATAACCGCTGAGCAGGTTAGAGGCCTCCTTTACTTCATATATATCTGAGTCCAAACTTGCATGAAGCGAAGTTAACTCTGCAATCTCCAGCTTTTCTCAATAGCTGCCAAGCCCGGCTGACATTGTGTAGAGCCTTTTGCTTAATCTGGTGACCCGATATGGTGACCAGATATTGGAAAGAACGAAGTCCCTCTAAGCTTGGCCTAGCTAAAAGTCCTTGTTCCCCCTGGCTCCGTTTACGTATCAGCGCTTAGGGCTACCTTCTGCGACCTGTAGTCCAGAAAGCCTCCGGTTATCCTGTTACTAAGCATGAAGCACTAGCAACGCTTCGGACCCCGGTGTCCGGTGAATTAGTGCAGGTAATCCGGTACCTGGTGCACTAGCATCTATCTTCTCCACTGTGCCCTTCGCCCTGCTCTCGCTCTTAGCATAAGCACTTGTAGCTTTTGATGGAAATGTCAGCTTTCTTCTAGAGCTCACTGAATAGCTCTCAGTATCCTCCAAGTCCAGACTGGACTGAAACTGAACTGCACTGTCTGAAGACAGGAAACTGAATCCCTGAACTCCTCTGTCCGAAGACAGAAACAGACTGCTCTGAGCTCTTCTCAGACAGGAAACTTGAATCAACTGTCCTTAGACAGGAAGCTTGAATGAGCTCTGCTAAGTGTCACTACCTCTTATACCCCTGATGGGTGTGTCTGAAAGTGTGAGTGACGTGAATGGATAACAAGCTTCTGCGGTTACCTTCCTGTGCATTTTCCTGGATTATGTGTGCCTGACATAGCTGGGCCACACATCCCCCTTGGTTAAACACAGCACTCCCGGGCTGTAAAAGAGAAAAAGAAAACATTTTTGTTTTGCATTAAACAACAACATTTTAACTCTTCCCATCCGGGAGGTAAGACTTCTTGAACGTTACAATTTGTATATTAGAAAAATACAAAAGTATCAAAACATCAAAACATTTCCATAAATATTAGACAATATTCTTGTGAAGGACCCGCACCAAAAACCTCCCACGTGGGTCCTGGGTGGGCTGCAGGACTTCTGACTGCAGACCTCACTCTAGGCCACACCATACGGGTTTTTCTTCAGAGGTAATTCAAGGCTTTGTGTAAAACCAAGATAAGGCACTGTAGTGCAAACTATTTACAATATAAGTTCTTGGGCTGGCACAGTCCACAGCCACGCAGTCCATGCATAGTAAAAGACACATTTATATCTTTTTCAAACTTTATACAATTCTTCAGATGCAATAAACCCTGTCTGGGTCTTGCTAACTAATTTACTAGGACTACTCTCGATAACGAATAGGTAATCTTCCTTTAGTAATACGTTCTGACCTACGTGGGGTAGCATCAGGTATAGTAGTCTCTAGCCTATCTGTTCTGCGTAACGGCAAACTATAGATACGACTCCACCTCTCTAGGGACCTGGCAAGCATGCTAGCGACTGGGCGATGCTGTACTGCTTCACCAGGGGACTCCACTTCTTGTGGTGCTGCTTGGGATCCCAATGGTTGAGGGTCTGCCGGAACAGGTCCTTCTGGAACTGGCTCAACTGGCACAATTGGTATGACTGTATGTAGAGACTCCTCTTGCGGTTGATAAAACTGCAGCACAGGAATAATTACAGCGTCTCCCAATCTGGGCCAATCTGCAGGTAAATCTCCCAAATCCGTATGTATGACCGCTTCATCATTTTCTTTCTGAAGGACAACAGGTTCTTCCTCACGAAGCTTTAATGGGCCCGGACACAGCTTTAGATGATCTCTAGACACAGTTGCAGTCGTTTTTTCCCCCATCCTTGCTGATGGTACAGGTCTTTCTGTTATCAAAATTGGAATTTTGCACGACATATGGCTCCTGTTCCCACTGATCATCCAATTTGTGCATTCTTCTTTTTCTTTTGAGCACAATTTCTCCAGGCATCAAAGGCTTAGCGGGAGCATTTTTGTTATAGTTCTTCTCTTGTTTTTCTCTTACTCTATTGAGACTGTCTTCCACGCAGGCTTGTATTCTCCTGTACTGTTCTTGTCGAGTTGTGTCCCAATCTTCAGCACTGTCATCAGCCGCTGGTTCTACCACTCCAAGTTCCAAATCCATTGACAGTCTTCCGGGTCTTGCTCTCATAAGGTAGGCTGGAGTGCAGTTGGTGGAACTTACTGGTATGTGGTTGTACAAGTCGACCAGGTCGGGTAACAAGTCTGGCCACCGATTTCTTTCTTCCAGTGGTACAGATTTCAGTAAGTCGATGACAATGTGATTCATCTTTTCACAAAGGCCATTGGTCTGAGGGTGGTACGGTGTTGTTCTGATCTTCTTACATCCATACAATTGACAGAATTCCTTAAACAGTTAAGCTTCGAATGCAGGACCTCGATCAGTCAGCACCTGCTCTGGATATCCGTGTGGTCTGCAGAAACTTGCTTGGAAGGTTCTTGCTGCTGTCTTTGCTGTCATATCTTTGACAGGGGCGACCACCAGAAACCTGGAATAGTGATCCACCATGGTCAGGGCATATGAGTATCCTGACTTGCTTGGGGACAACTTGACATGATCCAATGCTACGATCTCCAGGGGACGAGTCGTCCGGATATGCTGCAAGGGTGCCTTCTGACTACAGTAGTCTTTTCGTCTGAGGCCACAGGGTCCACAGTTCCGGCACCACTTCTCGATGGAGCTGCGCATCCCTACCCAGTAGAACCGACACCTCAACAGGGTCTCCAGCTTTTTCCAGCCAAAGTGTCCCGCTTGATCGTGGTAGGCTTCTAACACCATTTGGATGTCTGCTCTGGGGACCACTATCTGCCAAACCATCTCATGGGTCCTTGGGTCGACGTATCTCCTGCACAACTTCTCACGGTATATGAACAACCGGCTTCTCTCATTCCACAGGAGCTTTGCTGGTATGGGTGCGTCTTTCTCCAAGGAGGAACCTTCCTGTCTTATCATCTCCTTGACACGGCTGACCACTGGATCGCTGTCCTGAGTCTCCTTCCAGCTGTGATGAGGTAAAGGGTTCAACATCTCACCACACCGCTTTCTGTAGACTCGTTGCTCTTGGACCATCCCATTTCGGTGGAACGCAGGTAGCTCGATTTCTTCCAGATCGTCTGATTCTTCCTCCGTGTCGGATTCATGCGGCATTCTGGAACAAGGCGTCCGCGTTAGCATTTTTACGGCCCGCTCTATACTTGATGGTAAACTGATAGTTTGACAACCGAGCCATCCAACGTTGCTCCATGGCTCCCAGCTTGGCTGTTTCAAGGTGCGTCAAGGGGTTGTTGTCTGTGTACGCAGTGAACTTGTTGGAGGCAAGGTAATGTTTGAATCTTTCGGTAATGGCCCAGACCAGCGCTAGGAACTCCAGTTTGAAGCTGCTATAGTTTTCCGGGTTTCTCTCAGTTGGCCTGAGCTTTCTGCTGGCATATGCGATGACTTTTTCTTGGCCATTCTGCTTCTGACTGAGGACCGCTCCTAATCCTTCGTTACTGGCATCGGTGTACAGCAGGAACGGTTGGCTGTAATCTGGGTAGGCTAAGATTTCATCGCCTGTCAGAATCTCTTTCATCTCTTTGAATGCCTCAGCTTGTTCTTTTCCCCAATTGAATGGAGGGTTTCTGCTCTTGAGAGGTTGTCCGACCAGGAGGTCCTGTAAAGGCGCCGCTTTCTTGGTGTAATCTTTTACAAACCTCCTGTAGTAACCTGTTAGTCCCAAGAACTGACGCACCTCCTTTAGATTCTTCGGCTCCGGCCATTTCTGGATGGCTGTGACCTTCTCGGGGTCCGGCGCTACTCCTTCGGAACTGACAATATGTCCCAAGTACTGTACCTTCCGTTTGAGCAGATGGCACTTTGAGGGCTTCAGTTTCATCCCATACTTGGACAGTGACTCGAATACCTCTGCCAGGTGCTTCAGATGATCTTCATATGTCTTGGAGTACACAATCACGTCGTCCAGGTACAGCAACACGGTTTCAAAGTTGAGATGTCCCAGGCAGCTCTCCATCACTCTCTGGAATGTTCCTGGGGCACTGCTGAGGCCAAACGGCATTCTGTCAAACTCACAGAGTCCCATTGGGGTGGTGAAAGCAGTTTTCTCCCGATCCTCCTCAGCCACAGCTACTTGCCAGTACCCACTAGTAAGGTCGAGGGTAGAAAAGTAGTTAGCCGTTTTCAGAGCAGCTAAGGATTCTTCTATGCGTGGTAATGGGTATGCATCTTTATGTGTTATGCTATTTACTTGTCTGTAATCTACACACATTCTCATGCTACCATCCTTTTTCTTAAGTAGAACTAGAGGTGCTGCCCAGGGACTACAACTATCCCTTATCACCCCGGCTTCCTTCATGTCACGCAACATTTCCTTAGCTTTCTGATAGTGGGCTGGAGGTATAGGCCTGTACCGCTCTTTGATGGGAGGATGACTGCCTGTAGGGATATGATGCTGTACTCCCTTAATTGTCCCAAAGTCAAGTGGGTGTTTGCTAAATACTTGTGCATACTCTTGTACCACCCGTAGTACCCCCTGTTTCTGGTGGACGGAAGTGGTGTCTGTCCCTATATGAAGCTGCTGACACCAATCCGCTACCGGGGTTGCCGGATCATTATTCTCCGCTGGTTGGCGGGAGGCTAAGGATTCGGTGGTGAGGATAGAATTGTTATCTACGGCATGTAATTTAGCAACTGTGGCATAACGTGGTAAATTTACTTCATCGTCTCCCCAGTTGAGAAGTCGTACTGGTACTCTCCCATTTATTACTTCCACTACTCCTCTAGCAGTTAAGAGTGTAGGTCTGTGCTCTGAACGATGGGCTCTACTACTGCTTGGTAGCTCTGTCCTCTCAGACCTATGGCTGCTCTACACCATATTAACATTTCACTCATTGGGGTATTACAATGGGATTCGGGTCCGTGACCCGTACATTACCGATTTCACCATCTGTCAGCTTCGCTTGCTGCTGGCACATCAGGGCCCGGATCTCCCTCTGGATCACTCCCTTCTGCTTTGGCTTGGCAACTTCAGCGAGCTGTTGGAGCAAAAACACAACTTCTCCCAGACAGTTACTGATAATGTTAGTACCTAATATCACATTTAGGCCATTTTCCTCATTTACAGTCCTGACTACTAGAAGTCCCTGATCCTTCAGCTCCACTCTGCCCACTTTTACGTCCACATTTTTGGCTCCGAGTACTTCAACAGGGAGACCATTGGTGGCGTACACTGTAAAGTCAGGGCTCGGGGGCTGGAGACTGTCCTTTGACCAAAATTTATTATAAAGGACATCAGGTATTATGGTCACCTGAGATCCAGTGTCCAGCAGTGCAGGAATTGCAATCCCGTCCAGAATGATGGACAGGTAGGGTCGTCCACCCACAAACCTGCGGTTCCAGTCTAAGGGGCCTGATGAGTCTACTCCTGGGTGTTGGCCCTCTGACCCAGGATTGGCTCGTTTAAAGGACATTGCTGAGCCATATGACCTTTTTGGTTGCAGCGGTAGCAGATGATCTCTCGGCGAGGATGGTGTTGATCAGGAGTCGCTCCTGGGGGTGGCGTGGTCCTCCTCCGGTGAGGCGACATCCTCCATTTCCTCCGGTTCATCCAAGGACATCCTCCGGACAGTCGGCTAGTGGATCTTTCCTCCTTCTTCTTTCCGCAGTTGCAGGGCATTCATTACAGTGGCCAGGTTCTTAGTCAGCTGGCGCACTTCTGAGCGCAGACATTCCAACTCGCTAGGGGGCGCCACCTGCGTTTTAGCTTCTGCCACCTGCGGGGAAAAGGTGGGTACTGCCGGCTTTAGAGTGGCTTCACCCGGTGATACTGATTTGCTACCTCTGACTTTTCCAAGGGTCGCAGTCCTTTTATTGCCATGTCCTTTAGGGCATCAAAAGTGGCATCTGGATGATCCAAGGACCACCAGTTTACAGTCCTGCCTTCCGCTGGAGACCTCAGTCCCCGTACAAATTGTTCTTTCAACATTTTGCTTTCGTCAATGGCACTTGCAGGGTTAGCCTGTTTGAGAGCTCGCAGGGCCCCCTGTAGTCGGCAGGCGTAGTCCCTAATGCTATTGTGTCGACCCGCCACCACAATTGTGGGTTACCAGGGCAATGGGGTACTCAGAGCCGAGCCCATGGAAGTCTATGGGGTTTTTGTCACAGGTAGCTGTGGCTCGGTCTGTGGCCCGGGCGGTCTGGCGTATGTTGGGGGAATATTTACAGGGATTGATTTATGTACAGTTCGTGACGCCACCTGTAGTATTCTGGTAATATGTACCAGCGCTGCTGTAGATCTCTGAGGGGATGGTGAGGCAGCTAGATGTCGGGTCCCCTACAGGTGGGACTGGTCCCTCAAAGTCTATGTGAGTTGTGAAGTCGAGTGCGGTTAAAGAACACAGTCTCACACGGTCAGCGTCTTTCCATACCTTTACTTGCAAGATGATAAGGCAGGTCCCAGGGAGGCTGATCCAAGGAGAGTGTATCTTGAGACGGCAGCTGGACAAGTTAGGGGCCTCCTTTATCTCCAATATGACGAGTGCAACTAGCATGAAGCGTAGTTCCCTCAATTCTCCAGCTTATCCAAAGCTGTACCTGCCCAGTCAGCTTAGTGTTAGGGGCCTTCCTATGAAGGAGCTGAATTCTTACGTGGTCCTGCAGAACTCTAAAGTCTTCACTCCCCCTGACCCCAGTTACGTACTGACTATAAGGGGCTTGTCTGCCGCGACCTAGGGTCCGGTAGATTCCTGGTTTTCCTGTCACCGTGCCTGAAACAACAGTGACTCTTCGGTCCCCAGTGACCGGTAGCAACGTGCTGGACTTCTGCAATCCTGTAGCACTAATTCTATAATCCACTTGCCTTTCGCCTTGTCCACGCTGGTAACATAAGCACTCAAAACTAGCCAAGGGTCGAGCAGTCACTTCTTTCCTTTTTCCTTCCAATGAAGTTAGCCACAGATGCTCAGTTATCACAGGCAGGAGCACGTCTCTGAACCTGATACCGTCCTCTAGACAGGGATGCTGAAGACTTTCCGTGCTAGTACTTCTTCTTTCCTCAGTGTGTGTTGATAAGGTGATACAGCTCTGACTAGACTAAGGTGTATTCCAAACACCTATACCAGACTCCACGATATGAACTGGGATGAAGCAGGCTAGACTCTTTCCTCCCTCCAAACGTCTCCTCACAGATGTCTAGACTCTACTCCACACGTCCTCACTGTCCAAAGACAGGAACTAGACTAATCACTCTAACACCTACTACCTTGACCACTCCCTCTAGAGTATACTCCACTACCCTAGGGGTGTGTCTAGTGTGTGTCGAGTGAATGAATATTGAGCATTAAGCTGCCGTCTCGCCATACACTCTCCAGGGTACTGCGTGTGCCTACCACCAGGGCTACACATTCCCCCATGGTAAACGACAGCACTCCCGGGCTGTAAAATACAAAAGACATTTTGTTTATGCAATAAACTTTTAACAATAACATCTTCCCATCCGGGAGGTGAGGAAATCTTGAACGTTACAAACTTTATAGAAAAATACAAATTTCAATTAGCATTCAATAAATATACAAGATACTTGTGAAGGACCCGCACCAAACCTTCAACGTGGGTCCTGGGTGGGCTGCAGGACGTCCGATTGCAGACCTCACTCAGTGCCACACCATACGGGTTTTGTTTTTCAGAGGTAGTTATGGATGGTTTTTGTAAAACCAAGATAGGGCACCGAAGCGCAACTATGTACAAGAAAGTTCTGGGTTAGCATAGTCCTTAACCTCAAAAGTCCATTTGCAAAGGAAGACATATCATATTAAATCACATTATAAAAGTGCAACTGTTTATCATCTATCATTTACCAATTACCCAGCCGGGCATTCTATAATTAGAAATATATATTCACTATATATAATACTTGTGCAAAACTTTTTCAAAACATTTTAAACTTTCTGCTTTCTACTTGTGGTAGATCCGATAGGGATCTCACCAACTCTTTACTATTTATTCATCTTCTACTAATACACCTTCCACTACATCTTTCACCCCGGGGGCTGAAACGATGCAATGAGCCCTAGATCCTAAGACCAGCAAATCATGTGCTGCGATCAGGGTCTGGGTTGCGACAGTTCTGGTGCGAACCTCTAGGGGCGCAACGGGTATACTCTCTCCGTGTGACACCGATTGCGTCTCCATCACAGTCAACGATATGGACCGCGTCAGGGTTTGCGATCTAGACTGGGTCGCATGTGGCGATGTGGAGGTGGCTTTAACTTGCGATGAACTCTGGGTCGCTAGTTGCGATGACTTTGCAGGGGCGATGCTGGGGCACGGCCGGATGCTGCTTGAACTGGGACCGGGGACGCGGCGGTAATGGTGACGATACCTGCGTCTGGGACGGGGTCGCGGACGATGGTGACATTCAGGGCATACCACCCCTTCATTCCCCAATGCCGCGTATAGGTGACTATATCTCCGTTCACTAAGTCCCTCCCGGGATGACCTTGCGGCAGGTGAGATTCCACGTCACGCCTGCTGACGAAGACCGCTGGGTAGAGGCCCGGTTCGCGGATAAAGCCCCAGCCCTTCCGGAGCTGGAACTCAGTCACACACCCCCGCCGCCGCGGTTCCCGTAAGGTACCTTTGTCGCGACGGACAGTCTCCTTGTCGGCAATCAGCTCGGCATACTGTCGCTGGCGGTTCCTTTGAGCCTCCCGCTCTTCCTCCTGCTGGCGCCTCTTCGTCTCCTCACGACTCTGCCATTCTTGCTCCCACTGGGGGTGTAGGCGACGTCATCCAGGCGCGCCATTTCGTCCCAGTCCACATCTGGTAGTGACGGACAGGACCCCTCCGGTGTCCCTGCCGGGGACCGATAATCTGCTGCGGCCTCCTGGCCGGGCGGGCGTTCCGGGATTGGCTGTACCTCCTCAACCTCCTCCGCTTCCACCGCTTCACCGGTGGGGTCAGGAACGGTACTTTCGGGGGCAGCCTCCGGTTGCTCCTTCGCCTTGGGCAGCAGACTCTTCGGTTTTTGGAATCGTGGGGGTTCGTTGAGGGGAGAGGACGCCGTGTTCGTCATTTGCCACTTCAGCAGGTTACATCGGCGTCTCTCTATCTCCTCCAGTCCAGGTTGAAACTTCTTTAGGCGTGCGTTCTCCTCCTGAAGCTCTAACAACGCCTGTTGCAGGTGCAGGATTGCATAAGTCTCCGATGCTGAGGGCAGCTTGGCGGGGGCACGGGGCCTGCCTTCCTCCGCTGCTCCGCTCGGCTGCACACGTCCTGCCTCCATCATGTTCCACAAGAATCTTTCTTTCTGCGGAGACATCCGGTCTCTTCCGTGGAGGTGGGATTTGCGTCTCCTCCTCCTCGCAGGGAAGGTGAAGAGGAGGCGGACCTCCTTTGCTGTAGGGCAGGACCGCATGTTGTAATAGCACTTTGAGAGGGCAGGCATTTTCTTCGCGCCACAGGGGGGTAGACGCCCACGAAGGTACGCCCACCTTCTTCTCCAGCGCCTGAGGGCGCGAATATGGCGACAAAAATGGCGATTTTGGCGCCAAAAGTGCAAACAGTCCTTTTCACAAAAACAAGTCCTTAGGCACACAGGGCTCGCAATTTCGCGAGTTTCGTATCCTGTTCGTGACGCCAAAAGTTTGTGTCGACCCGCCACCACAATTGTGGGTTACCAGGGCAATGGGGTACTCAGAGCCGAGCCCATGGAAGTCTATGGGGTTTTTGTCACAGGTAGCTGTGGCTCGGTCTGTGGCCCGGGCGGTCTGGCGTATGTTGGGGGAATATTTACAGGGGATTGATTTATGTACAGTTCGTGACGCCACCTGTAGTATTCTGGTAATATGTACCAGCGCTGCTGTAGATCTCTGAGGGGATGGTGAGGCAGCTAGATGTCGGGTCCCCTACAGGTGGGACTGGTCCCTCAAAGTCTATGTGAGTTGTGAAGTCGAGTGCGGTTAAAGAACACAGTCTCACACGGTCAGCGTCTTTCCATACCTTTACTTGCAAGATGATAAGGCAGGTCCCAGGGAGGCTGATCCAAGGAGAGTGTATCTTGAGACGGCAGCTGGACAAGTTAGGGGCCTCCTTTATCTCCAATATGACGAGTGCAACTAGCATGAAGCGTAGTTCCCTCAATTCTCCAGCTTATCCAAAGCTGTACCTGCCCAGTCAGCTTAGTGTTAGGGGCCTTCCTATGAAGGAGCTGAATTCTTACGTGGTCCTGCAGAACTCTAAAGTCTTCACTCCCCCTGACCCCAGTTACGTACTGACTATAAGGGGCTTGTCTGCCGCGACCTAGGGTCCGGTAGATTCCTGGTTTTCCTGTCACCGTGCCTGAAACAACAGTGACTCTTCGGTCCCCAGTGACCGGTAGCAACGTGCTGGACTTCTGCAATCCTGTAGCACTAATTCTATAATCCACTTGCCTTTCGCCTTGTCCACGCTGGTAACATAAGCACTCAAAACTAGCCAAGGGTCGAGCAGTCACTTCTTTCCTTTTTCCTTCCAATGAAGTTAGCCACAGATGCTCAGTTATCACAGGCAGGAGCACGTCTCTGAACCTGATACCGTCCTCTAGACAGGGATGCTGAAGACTTTCCGTGCTAGTACTTCTTCTTTCCTCAGTGTGTGTTGATAAGGTGATACAGCTCTGACTAGACTAAGGTGTATTCCAAACACCTATACCAGACTCCACGATATGAACTGGGATGAAGCAGGCTAGACTCTTTCCTCCCTCCAAACGTCTCCTCACAGATGTCTAGACTCTACTCCACACGTCCTCACTGTCCAAAGACAGGAACTAGACTAATCACTCTAACACCTACTACCTTGACCACTCCCTCTAGAGTATACTCCACTACCCTAGGGGTGTGTCTAGTGTGTGTCGAGTGAATGAATATTGAGCATTAAGCTGCCGTCTCGCCATACACTCTCCAGGGTACTGCGTGTGCCTACCACCAGGGCTACACATTATCACCTGGTCTCTGGGAGCACTGATAAAATGCCATCCGGAGATCCGTTTCTGTGCGGTCCTCAAAGATGGCCTGTAGCTTTAAGAGAATCGCAGGCACCGACTCCTGGTCTGCAGTGGTCCAAGTCTCCACTTCTCTCTCAGCAGCACCAGCTAACTGCCCTATTACTACCGCAGCTTTTTGCTTTTCAGTCATTGAGTACATGTCTAGGATGCTACATATTTTCCGTTTAAACCCTGGCAGGGTGTCTGGCTCGCCGCTGTACTGGGGAAGCCACTTCGCTCCTGGCATGTATGGGAGCGTCAGCGGCATGAGCGGGACCACCGGGCCAGGTGAGGGGCCCGCACCTCCATCCTGCACTACAATGCCAAGCGGTGGGCTATTGGGGCCTCCGGCGGGGGCCGCTCCGTCTGCCGGTTGCTGCGACATGTTGGTGCCCCCCTGGTTAATCGGAGCCTACCTCTTTCAAAGGCTGCAGCGTCGCAGGCACAGCGGTGGAGACAGGACCTTTGTCGCTGGAGCTGTGATGTCAGAGCGTTCACTTCCGCTCCCACAGGACCTGCCGCCGCGTCAGAGTTGGGGGCGGGGCCAGGGAACCAGCGCGCTCTTCCAGGTACGCCCACAAATGCACGCCCACCTTCTTCTCCAGCGCCTCAGGGCGCGAATATAGCGGTAAAAATGGCGGTATTTGGCGCCAAATGTGACACACAGCAAACAGTCTTTTTCACCAAACAGTTCAATAGGCAACACAGGACTCACAATTGCAAGCTTCGCATCCTGTTCGTGACGCCAAGTTTAGATGACTCGCACCACAATTGTGGATACCAGGGCTATGGTGTACTCGAAGCCGAGCCCATTGATTTCTATGGGAGTTGTCACTGGCAGCAGAGCTCGGTCCGTGGCCCTGGCGGTCATTCAATGGGGGATATTTACAGGGGATTATAAGGATAGGTAGTTCGTGACGCCACCTGTGGTATCTGATCAATTGGACCAGCGCTGCTATAAGGATCTTCGCAGGGGATGTTATGGGGCAGCTGGGTGGTAAGTCTCCCACAGGTGAGACTGGTCCCTGGAAGTCTATGGTGATGATGCAGGGTGTAGTAAGAATTCAATCACACACAATGCAGCTTCTTTTCATACCTTTACTTGTAGGTGTTTCAGGAAGATCCCGGGGAGCTGGTCGGGGTGGAGAATGCACATTCGGGATAACCGCTGAGCAGGTTAGAGGCCTCCTTTACTTCATATATATCTGAGTCCAAACTTGCATGAAGCGAAGTTAACTCTGCAATCTCCAGCTTTTCTCAATAGCTGCCAAGCCCGGCTGACATTGTGGTAGAGCCTTTTGCTTAATCTGGTGACCCGATATGGTGACCAGATATTGGAAAGAACGAAGTCCCTCTAAGCTTGGCCTAGCTAAAAGTCCTTGTTCCCCTGGCTCCGTTTACGTATCAGCGCTTAGGGCTACCTTCTGCGACCTGTAGTCCAGAAAGCCTCCGGTTATCCTGTTACTAAGCATGAAGCACTAGCAACGCTTCGGACCCCGGTGTCCGGTGAATTAGTGCAGGTAATCCGGTACCTGGTGCACTAGCATCTATCTTCTCCACTGTGCCCTTCGCCCTGCTCTCGCTCTTAGCATAAGCACTTGTAGCTTTTGATGGAAATGTCAGCTTTCTTCTAGAGCTCACTGAATAGCTCTCAGTATCCTCCAAGTCCAGACTGGACTGAAACTGAACTGCACTGTCTGAAGACAGGAAACTGAATCCCTGAACTCCTCTGTCCGAAGACAGGAAACAGACTGCTCTGAGCTCTTCTCAGACAGGAAACTTGAATCAACTGTCCTTAGACAGGAAGCTTGAATGAGCTCTGCTAAGTGTCACTACCTCTTATACCCCTGATGGGTGTGTCTGAAAGTGTGAGTGACGTGAATGGATAACAAGCTTCTGCGGTTACCTTCCTGTGCATTTTCCTGGATTATGTGTGCCTGACATAGCTGGGCCACACATAACCATTGTGAAAATAAAAAATAGGGGGCTAAAAAAATCATTTTTTGAGAAAAAAATGATTTTTTATTTTCAAGGCTGTGTGTTATAAACTGTATAGCACCGGGGGGTTCAAAGTGCTCACTGTGCATCTAAATAAGTTCCTTAGGGGGTCTTGTTTCCAAAATGTGGTCATTTGTGGGGGAGCTCCAAAGTTTAGGCACACAGGGGCTCTCCAAACACGACATGGTGTCCGCTAACGATTGGAGCTAATTTTCCATTAAAGTCAAATGGCGCTCCTTCCCTTCTGAGCCCTGCTGTGCACCCAAACAGTAAAGAAATGTGTACAATTCCTACATTTTCTAACACATATTTTTGTTCAACCCTTCAAATTAAACGTTACAATCTGCACTTGAATTCTGTTGTAGAGGTTTCATTTCAAATCCAATGTGGTGGCATGCAGAGCCCAACTCGCGAAAATTGTGTCACTGTCCAAATATTTCTGGCCCTGACTGTATTACTAGAAGGGGCACAGGATGGAAATAATACACCAGAATGGGGGACATTATTACTGGAAGGGGCACAGAATGGGGGCATTACACCATGATGGGGACATATATTACTAGAAGGGGCACAGGATGGGAATAATGCACCAGAATGGGGGACATCATTACTGGAAGGGGCACAGAATGGGGGCATTACACCATGATGGGGACATATATTACTAGAAAGGGCACAGGATGGGAATAATGCACCAGAATGGGGGACATTATTACTGGAAGGGGCACAGAATGGGGGCATTACACCATGATGGGGACATATATTACTAGAAGGGGCACAGGATGGGAATAATGCACCAGAATGGGGGACATTTTTACTGGAATGCAGGATGAGGAACATTAAACCAGGAAGGGTCCCAGTATGGGTAACATTTGTACAAGATGGGGTATATTATGAAATTATGTAGGGGGAACACATACAGTATGTCTTTATAGGATTTAGGATGCTACAAGGGCCCACACATCTGACCAACATGTAGGTAGGGACCCAGGTCCAAATTTTGCACCTGGGCCATTGGACTTTAGTTATGCCACTGATCACGTCCAGTATTCCGGCAACTACTTTGGAAACCTATACTACACAGTATGAAAATGCCCCGAATTTATCACAGCTGTCCAAGCTGGATGATAAATTTGGCGCATCTTTAGACACTAAATTTAAAATCTTCTTCGCTGCATGTTGGGGCATTTACACTATGCCCCCCTTAGACAAAACCAGACCCAGGCGCAAACAGTGTTTTCAGCTGGGGTTACATGGCGACTTTAGAAATGACACAAGTTTGCAGAGCTGAAGATTGTTCTGTGCCACTGCTACATCCCAGTGCAGTGCAGGTGAATGGGATCGCATTGTAACCTGTAGGGTAGGGAACAAGCAAATCACCAAAAATCCAATTGGTTCCGAATTTTCCAACTTGCTTGAAGCGGTTGCGGTATCCTGCAGGTCATAATGCGACCCCATTCATCGGCATCATCTTTGTCGCCCACCTATGTCGTACTTGTACTGTAATCTCAGTACAATTTTAAGGGATCTTGCCTTCGTGAGACATTCCTTTTTTAAATAGAAGCCAGCAGATCACTGCGGGTGCGGTGTTTTTAGACCCAGCGGTCGGCTGTTATCCCATTTTCTCTGCAGTGTAACGGAATAGCGTTCCTAGTTAACCCCAGATTAGAGCCTCCTTTTATATCATCCCTTGGGGAGATAAAGGAATCTTTTATCTTTTGGACCCAGCTCTGCTTTTGCTATAGGTTTATGTCATTTTTTGGCTTAATTTTAATGCCCTTTGTTGCTTATTAATTAAAATGAAATTCCTCCGATTCCTTTTCCGCCTGACGTCGCTTCCTTATCTCCGTTATTGGATCGCCTCCGTGATTTATTGCACCTGGTGGAGATTAAACATGCAGGCATGCCCCGGCTTACACATACACAAATGATTTTCTTGCGCAGTGTATTTTTTCACCCGTTTCTTTATCTATATTAATCTGGTCGAATTAAAGACGCCTTTATCACCTTTTCAGTCTTGATTAATTTCCATTAATTCTTTCCAGCTTGTGATTTAATCTAACCTCATATCCTCTATTTTACTCTTTTTAGTGCCTAATCCTTTTTTTGCAGCCAAAGATATCCATTCTCCAGGACTGCGCTTCACCTCCTGTACGGATACTGATCAGGGAGGATCCAAGGATCGGCCACAGCTGCACTTCTCAATCCACAGTGATAGACCTCAGTGCCACCAATGTGCTCCCCAACGCCAACGTTTCCACGTGCAATCATGACATCAATGTAGATGAACTGTTTAGGTTGGATGTTTATAGAATGTGTACATTTTGGCACAGATTTTTTTTTGGATTGTTCATTTATTTCCTAAATTCAAAGTTAAAAGGGTCTGTCCACTACTCAGATAACCCCTTCTGAATCCCTATGTTTCCACCAGTAAAATAACACACATACTCAGCTCCGGTGTCAACACTTTCCATCGGTGTCAGAACTGGCTCTCCCAGGGATCGTGTGACATTTGTCATGCAATCCCTGTGGCCATTCAGGGCTGGCTTCACTCCTTCGGACAAATCAAGACATCCTGAGGAAGCGAGAGAGCCACTGCAAGGTACAAAAAGTTGATAGCCGTGGTCGAGCTGTTGCTACATGTCGCCCTGGCACTTTATAGGAAATTTGTGTCCCAGTGTGCTGTTAAATGTAGGGTGCGTTACACTCACTTGCAGGCCATAGACCTCCGCTATCTTCTGGTTTCCATCTTCATGAACAGCGGAACACATATCGGGACATCCGGATCGTTTCAACATTCAAAAGTTTACAGTTCAGTACATCGGATTATAACACTCAATATTGGGCACAGCACCCTGCGGTTCTTGTTTCAGTAGTACAGTACATTTTCCGCGTCACTTTTAGTTCCACCTGGACTATCCCTATGCTTACTGATTCCTTCAGCCACAAGGATTTCCTCTCCATCCCCACAATATTGACGGGATTCGTTACCTTTCCCTCACGTGGTTTTTCTTCCATCTTCCTCTGTACAGAAGGGTATTAAGGTATTTTCCATAGCACCTGTTTTGAGCCTTAGGCTCCAGACGTTGCAGGAATGTCCGCAGGGTGTCTTGTAAGGTCTCATACTGCCCAATGCAACATGTACTCTTGCTGTCAGTCTACTGTACCTTGAACTTGACCTTGTCATTGTCACCAACTCACTCTGTCTCTAACTACCTACCTATTAGGAAGCCGCATGCTTTTCACTAGCACTAACCCCCTCCCACTGTGAGCTTGTCCCAAACATTTATCTGTATCATATACTATGCAGATTACCTATGCACTCATAAGGCCTATCACTATCTATTCTGCCCTAATTCTAGTCTATGTCTTATCCTGTGCTTACCCTGAACCATACACTGAACATTACCGCATCTCAATACATGTAAAACCTCATGCCTCTGTACACATAATGCAATTGTTGTCTTCAGGGGCAGGAACACGACATTACAGTCCACACCCTTACAGAGCCGCAGCTCGCACTTCTTCTGGATATCAATTTGTAGGAGAGGAGAGTGAATCCAGAACTGATTTGCTGCAGGGATCGTGTGACATAATGTTTCATGAGCCCTGGGACAGTCAGTGCCAACACCTCTGGGATGCTGTTGACAGCAGAGGTGAGTATAGGTGGTATTATTTTAGGGATTCAGAAGGTGTTGTCTAAGTAGTGGACAACCTCTTTAAGCAACTTTGTAAATAGCCTTTAAAATGTTCTACCATTTTGCTGCTGCAGATTCTCAGTAAGTCCTTTATGAAGCTGACTGATCAATGTTACAGATCCTTCAGAGATGGGCTTAGTGTTTTCTGGGAGAGCTGTAGGTTATTTTTTACCCTGCGGCCCTGGTCGTCAGGGGATGAGTTCCAGTGAGTGGGATTAATTGTGTCCCTACTACAGGGGGGTCCTCACACTTGGGCATTTTCCTTGTCCCTACAAGACCCAGAATGTTCTTCTGTGAATGCCTTTTTTGATACTTTAGGTCTGATCTGTGACAAACCCAACAGGATCCAGATTGTTGAGGCTAAGATCATGAAACTTGCACAGCCGAGGACTACTGCACTCAGTCCCGGCAATGGTCTACTGACGTTCTGTGGAACAACGCGGCTCTCAGGCGCCAGTTCCACAAAGGCTCCATCCACTTTAAATTTAAAGACCCCTTTAAATTTTTTCACTCTTTCTTCTTTGCAGCCATTTGGTAAATTCAAAAAAGTTAATTTTTTGTCATTAATGTACACTCTCCACCCCATCTTGACTGAAAAAAAAGAAAAACTGAAATATCACTTGGTCATAAGTATTCAGACCCTTTGCTCAGTATCGAGTAGAAGCACTCTTTTGAGCTAGTACAGCCATGAGTCTCCTTGGGAATGATGAAGCAAGTTTTTCACACCTGGATTTGGGGGTCCTCTGCCATTCTTCCTTGCAGATCCTCTCCAGTTCCGTCAGGTTGGATGGTGAACGTTGGTGGACAGCCATTTTCAGGTCTCTCCAGAGATGCTCAATTGGGTTTAGGTCAGGGCTCTGGCTGGGCCAGTCAAGAATGGTCACAGAGTTGTTCTGAAGCCACTCCTTTGTTATTTTAGCTGCGTGTTTAGGGTCATTGTCTTGTTGGAAGGTGAACCTTTGGCCAAGTCTGAGGTCCAGAGCACTCTGGAAGAGCTTTTCATCCAGGATATCTCTGTACTTGGCCGCATTCATATTTCCTTCAATTGCAACCAGTCATCCTGTCCCTGCAGCTGAAAAACACCCCCATAGCATGATGCTGCCTCCACCATGTTTCACTGTTGGGATTGTATTGGGCAGGTTTATGAACAGTGCCTGGTTTTCTCCACACATACTGCTTAGAATTATCACCAAAAAGTTCTATCTTTGTCTCATCAGACCAGAAAATCCTATTTCTCATAGTCTGGGAGTCCTTCATGTGTTTTTTTGTAAACTCTATGCAGACTTTCATATATCTGGCACTGAGGAGAGGCTTCCGTCAGGCCACTCTGCCATAAAGTCCCGACTGGTGGAGGCTGCAGTGATAGTTGACTTTGTGGAACTTTCTCCCGTCTCCCTACTGCATCTGTGGAGCTCAGCCACAGTGATCTTGGGGTTCTTCTTTACCTCTCTCACAAGGCTCTTCACCCACGATTGCTCAGTTTGGCTGGACTGCCAGGTCTAGGAAGACTTCTGGTGGTTCCAAACTTCTTCCATTTAAGGATTATGGAGGCCACTGTGCTCTTAGGAACCTTGAGTACTGTAGAAATTATTTTGTATCCTTGGCCAGATCTGTGCCTTGCCACAATTCTGTCTCTGAGCTCCTTGGCCAGTTCCTTTGACCTCATGATTTTCATTTGATCTGACATGCACTGTGAGCTGTGAGGTCTTATATAGACAGGTGTGTGCCTTTACAAATCAAGTCCTATCAGTTTAATTAAACACAGCTGGACTCCACTGAAGGAGTAGAACCATCTCAAGGAGGATCACAAGGAAATGGACAGCATGTGACTTAAATATGAGTGTCTGAGCAAAGGGTCTGAATACTTATGACCATGTGATATTTCAGTTTTTCTTTTTTAATAAATTTGCAAAAATGTCTACATTTCTGGTTTCTTGAGTCAAGATGGGGTGCAGAGTGTACATTAATGAGAAAAAAAAAAGAGCTTTTTTGAATTTACCAAATGGCTGCAATGGAACGAAGAGTGAAAAAGTTAAAGTGGTCTGAATACTTTCTGTACCCACTATAGAGGCTGACAACGTTATGAGGGTTTAATGGAGTTGTCTGGGACTTTAACATTGATGGCTTATCCTCAGGCTAGGTCATCAACCTCTGATCTGCATGGGTGCAATTCCCGGAATCGCCGCTGAACAGTTGTTCCTGGTGTCGGCGGCAGGAATTGCTCAGGGTACTAAACATCCGTCCCCTATTCAAATCAATAGAAGCCGTAACTGGGCGGTTCCAGCTGCCGCCGACATTGGGAACAGCCATTAGGTGGGGATGCCGGGTGTCACACCCACACCGTTCAGACATTGATGACCAATCATTAGAATAGGCCATCAATGTTAAAGTCCTGGACAACTTGTTTAAATTTTAACTATCCATGTATGTTTATGCGTATATCCTTGTGTGCCAAGAACAACCTCCCTAATATATTAGGTAAATGCATAGGGTTAATATCAGAATTCCTGCTTCGTAAAGTTGCTTTAATAACAACGTACAGGATACAGGATGGCCTAAAACTTCCTTGCCATTATCCTGCAGTATAAGATTCCCATTATCTGCCGGACCTTTTTGCATTAAAGTGATACTATTCAGCGGTGAGTGCACGTATTGAAGCTGGATCCAATCTGATATTGTTTGGAATCGTTCTTATATCTCGATGAATCTTTACATTCTGTAGAAAAGGAAACCTGACTCCACAGTGAAGCTTTTCGTGCATGAGCAATTTTCTGAAGTCGGCTCATTGAGTCGGTGACTACTGTATTATGTGTAATAATTGAAATTAGCTGAAAGATAACGCGGCTTCTCTGGCTCAGGTATTCTGAGAACCTTCCACATAACTGGTGCCCATACAATTGCTTTTTGTAAGTACTAGAGGATAAGTATCTTCCTATACACAGTGCGTACTCTCTATTCCACCCGTCCATTTTCAACAAATTTGACTTTAACTCTATGAAGGGCAGAAAGAAGATGATAGGGGTCCTAGAGTTCATATAGACAATATATGTCCTAATATCACTGGTACACATGGCCTTTAGTGAGGTCTGCCAAGGATTGATTGTGTATCAGGATGACAGACCCCATTATTCTGGTTTAACACATGTGCTGTAATTGAGAAAAATGGGTTGGAAAAGTCCATAGAGTGTTTATGTTACTCATCTCTCCCTCGATCCAGCACAGGACGCTGCATCCTCTTTCTGCTGTCACCGGGTTTGTTGGCTCTTCTGCGATGCATTTCTGTGTTGCCTCTGTCTTAGGCCATAAAGCCCAGCTTAGGCTGCGGTCTGCTGCCTGAGTATTCAGGTAGTTGGTGCATTTGCCATTACTAAGGACCTTCTTCATGGTAAAGTTCCAAAGACTAATAAACGTTGCTATATAGTTGTGCAAGCTCTGCAATACTGAACTTTGATGCACATTTGACTTTGCTACATCACTGAGTCAACTCTGCTATTGGTTTGATCAGTCGCTGTTGTGCCATTTCTGCCGCATCTACCTCTGTGCTTCCATCTGGATCCCTGTAGCACCAACGTCATCTCTCTGTGCTGCCTAACAACTACTGATCCGGACCAAGGGCTTCAAAGATTCACTTCATCATTGGAGAAATAACAATTTAGTGTATATTTACGTGGGTCTTATACAAAGCAGTAATTTATTATAACTTTTAGGCTTTGTCACATCATGGTTGTTTGGCCTTGGGGTACAAGTCTGCTCTGCAGTCATTTTACATGACTTCAGATTTGTAAATCCTCACTGCGCACACAGTGCATGTTGCGAGGATTTTCCAATGTCGGCTCTGTTAGTGCATAATCATGTAACTGCAAGTATGTGATTTGCATACTTCCAGTCACATTCCAACTAGACATGCTCAATTCTTTTGCAATGATGAGGCCAGACACGTCTTGTCAGAATGTGGCCCGGAAGTATGCAAATTGTGTACTTGCAATCAGATGACCACCCGCTTCCAGCGCCAACACTGGAGAATCCATGCAGTGCACGCAATGTGAGGATTCACAAGTCTGCAGTCACATAGTGTTGCTGCAGACTTGTACCCTAAGGCCAGACAACCCCTTTAAGGATAAGTAAACTAATTACATTGCTGGGTATGGTAGTAAAAGACAATTTCACACATACCTTCCTTGCCACAAATGGATAGTCTATTACTAAGAATATTAACTCTTAATCTTCATGTAAATGAATTTGCAAGCGGATGACGGACGACCGATTCCAGACTAGTGGAGTGATTCTGCATGCAGCAACAATAATTCCACGACGCCTCACAGACATCACTTGAGCTCACAATCTACATTACCTATCAGAATGCCCTTAGAGTGTGGTAACAGCCTGAAGGAACCATAGAAAACCGATGCAAACAAGGGAGAACATACAAACTCCTTACAGATGTTGTCCTTGATGGGATCTCAACCCAGAACCCCAGCGCTGCAAGACCATGCAATGTGGCGCGGGGCAGTAGCTGTCCAGGTTGCCCTGGCATGTTACTTGAAAGTGTAGGTCCTGGCTGAGTGTGTGGACTTATTGTCATGGGATTTCCGCGACTGTGGAGCCAGAAGACCGCAGCGTCTGATTGCTCCTACTCCTGTGCTGAAGAGAAGCACTTCTCCTTTGTTTTAATGGTGTTTATTTCTTTTGGCACAACAGGGGTTATTCGGCCATGTTGGAAACTCTGGGAGTATAAGCTCTCAGCTGAGGTCGATTAACCACTCCCATCCCCTTTATAATCTGGGTCTTGATTCTAATCCATGTCAGAGCTACCTTTTGCTGCATGGCTTGGAGGAGAGGTGAGGAGAGGTGTTTATATGAGAAGGAGTTTGGAGGAGTTATCTGTGACTGTTGCGTGGTGTGTAAGTATGATAATTCCCTTCCCTCCTCTTAATTTGGTTTTTCCCCATCCTCCACTACCCGGTGCATTCCTCTGTTATATGTGAGTGAATTTTTGTATGCCTGGTATTTTCATTTACCCTTGTTTTTGTTGCCCTGTTCGTTGGGTTGGTGAACTGCGATGCACAGTATCGTCCCTCTTCCCTGGATAGGGGAAGAGAACAGATGAAGGGCTGATTCAGGAGATAAGGCAAGGGTGGAGGCCCCGGCATCTTCACCTTCAGAAGTATCCTGGGGAATAGGGCGAGCTAGGGTGCCCACTAGTGGTAGGGACAAGGAAGGAGCCCCTGGTCCCGGGTCACTCGACAGCTGGGTCGTGACACTTGTGCTGTGAGGAACTTACACCTGTGTAGCCTGCATGTAGCCGATGTTGTGGGTATGCCAGGAACAGATATTTCACAGTTTAATGAGGTAGACCAACAGTCCAAAATAAACTCTTTACTGAATGGTAACTTGGTAAAGGTTGTATACAAATGGTAGAGGATACAAGGACTTGACAGTATGAAGCATTATTCCACACAGTTTCCTTCCTTTGTAGTCTACTCCAGGGCCTTAGCCACAGCCCAACTTTAACACTACAGTACTGAGTCACAAGTCTCCGTTACCCTCTCAGCAGTTCCGAGTCCTATTTTTCTCACTACTGGCGCCCTTGATCTACCGTTTGGGACCCTTCACTTTTCCCCATCTCTCAGTCCTGCTAAGACCCGTTACCTTCCGTGTTATAAGCTCCAGGTCTCATGGCTAGGCATCCTCTCCAAGGACCCATCTCTGGAAAGCCATTCTGTGACTTTCTGTCACTTTTCTTTAGGATCAAACTATTCCTCGCTTATTGTCTTCTCTCACTCAAGGTCACCCTATTTGTTGCAGCACTGCTCACTTCGCACTCCAAACCCTCTCTGCCTAACTAACAGGAAGCAGTCACTTTTTTCGAACACTTATCTCTCACCCAGTGGGCTAGTCCCAAACATTAACTCTATCTTACCATATCGTCAACTGTCTATATCACTACACTAAACATTATAATACCTATAACACTACTATACAGTATTCATATTACATTATCACATTCTACAACACTTATATCACTCTATACATTATAATTCACGTAACACAATATCAACAGAAGACATAAGACACAATTCAGACACTAAAACTTGTTTTTTCAAGGGGAAGATGCAGTCAGCCTGTCCATACCTCTACAGCCACAGTACTAACCACTGAGCCACTGTGCTGCCGAGCTCATCGCCTAGCTCCAGAAGTAACCAGATGTATACCTTGATCTGTGCAGTTCTGTTCAAAGTGCCTGTTATTAAAGATCAGCTCTTATTCTCCTGACTAGGAGCTATTTTGTAGTCAGTAATTGGTAGCAGCCGCTGCACAATGATCAGACCTGTGCAGTTCAGATACGGTCAAAATTTCTATCTGTCTGCCTCCGGAGGCTGAACTACATAGTTCTGCTCAATCTTGCATCGACTGCTGCCAGTTCTGCAGATCGCCTTCTTTCTTGAATGGAAATTGTTCTACAGCACTCGGCAGCAGCTGCTACACAATGTTCAGAGTTTACATTAGAGCTGATCAGTGGGGATGCCAAATGTTGGACGCCCACTGATCTTATGTTGATAACCTATCCAAAAATTCTATAGTATATGCCCGGAGAACTAGTTAAAAAGTCTCATAACATTCTTCATGTTCCAGGTAACTGAGATTGCTCAGTGTTATTTAGGGGGTAAGTTGATAGTATTTGACAATTGAATTACAATATTATATGGGTCATCTAGAGAAGTATTCTATGGAGGCTACACATGATTTTGGGCACTTTGTATGGGTATTATGTAGGCTGCGTATGGCAGTGTGATCTGGACACTCTATGGCAGTATTACACAGGTTACAATTATGACAAAATGTCTAAAATTGCTCTGTTTTCTGGGGTGCTTCGCTTTGTTCGCTGCTCAGTGCCCAATTCGTAAATCTGGCTTATCTCATGTTAAAAAGTCGACTGCGATGAGCCTATTAAGGATGAATGTCACATCTGTATCGAGATTAATGCTGGAACTGGCTCCATAAGATATCGCAGAGATGCTGTTACTTGTGTTCTCTCTACTTATCAAGAACATTTTATACAAGACTCCTGGGAATCTCATAGCAGCTTCTGAAACGTAAGCCCCTCCAGTTCTAAGATGTCAACTTCAAAACTCACATTTATGCTAAAATAGATTTATTATAAAAGCAAAGCTTTCAGATTGTTACCAGTGAGACATAGAAGAATCACACAATAACCTGACGATTATCACAGCACGATCTACATAAACGCTTATTTACTTTACAGTATAAAACCACCTCCTTTTATTACGGTTCTAAAGCAAAAATTGTTTGATGCTTACATAAATGCCTGATACTGACGTAAGGAACCTGAGGCTAATATTCCACTGGTGATTACCATACTTACTTTTCCTTAGCTTTTTTTTATCTCAATGATGGTGTATGTGCAGGTAAACAATGATAGCGTGTAGCTTTAAAAGCGGTTCTCCGAACATATGCTATTAATGACCTATCCTTGGGATAAGTAATCAATACTAAACAGTGAAGGTCCAAAATCTGGTATTACACACCCGTCATTGGTATCCCAGGCTTTGCTTCCTTCCCCTGGGTCTGCTGCCCTCTGTTGTGCTCCACGTCGGGTTACGCAGCATGGATCAAAGACATCATCTCCATAGACCTATTTAAAAGCCATTGACACACCTTTGTCTTAGGATTGAGATTCTAAGACTTCAAGTCCTAATGTCATGGATATGTCAGAGGCTGCAGACAGTCACGTTGCATCTAGCTGCAGAAGGTCTCTGCGTTTGGCTTGCAGACACCTTCGTTGGTGCTACACCTCTGAGTCTACTCAAGATAAGTGTTCCCCTTGTTTGTCTTTAGTTCTAGTGAGGATTGACTAGTGCACATCCCATCCTTCCCTAAGCATGGTTTATCGCCAGGGTCATGCAGGGATTATGTTCCTGCTCAGCGATAGGTGCAGAACCTATATAGGGACGTTTAGGGCAGACAGGGTGAAGTTAGCTCTGCTTAGGGGTCCCCACTCTCCCATTCCCTAGTGTTGGGCTCCCTTCCCCTCATCCCTTTGTGTTGCACTTAGTCTTTCCCACACTGTGCGTGACACCTATGTTAGATGTGCCTGGACCCGTTGAAGCGTGCATAACGCGAAACGGCCGTAGTCCTTTCTTTTTTCACTGCATGTTTTTCATGTACCTAGCCCGATGTTAACCTTGTCCAAAATTTGAGTAAAGGACTTTGGTTTTTTAACGGAATTGAAGAGTGCTGCATCTATTTCCTTTGGATATTAGTCTGTTACTACATGTGTTTTCTTGCAAGCACCGAATCAACCACATTGAAACCACCTATGTGTCCAGAATTCAGGAGTCATCACCCCCACCAGTGAGTAGACTTTTCTTGGTGCCGTTCTTCTATATTTCTCAACACGGTCCTATGTTAGATGTGCGCCACCATTTATGCTGTTTATGTACTTTGTTCTGTGTTTGTGTTTGCATTGATTTCTGCTGGGTTCAAATGCAACCACCCTGCTGATCCTGGATTCCTGATGTTCCTCTACAGTCCCACCTGCTCATATTGCCTTCCTGCTGGTTGCATCAGTGTTTTGAGTAAGTGAAACAGGGCACTTAGTTAACAATATTTTGATCAAAAAAGCATAAAAGCCAACCCGCCATGACAAGGTAACCCATCAGGATGGTCCTAACCTTTCCATGACAAGGTGTACCCATCGGGATGGTCCTAACCTGTCCACGACAAGGTTTACCTATCGGGAGAGTCCTAACCTTTCCACAACAAGGTGTACCCATCGGGACAGTCCTAACCTTTACACAAAGTGTGCCCATCAGGATGGTCCTAACCTTTCCACGACAAGGTGTACCCATCGGGACCGTCCTAACCTTTCCACAACAAGGTGTACCTAACCTATTTCTACTCTTAAAACCTTATCATGTGCCAAAAGATGTCAATGTGAATTAGGGCAGAGCCGGACAGGGCACGACTGATACACCATCCTTGGGAAGCTATGCAGATGAAATACTTGTATTCCATCAATGCTGTACAATGTAACATTAATAAACCTTTTTACTATTTCCAGTGCATATTGCTGCAGACATTTGCCTGCTGTCCAGCTTTCTGCAGTGTGGGCACTGGCAAATCGACATGCTTCTTTCAATATCCTTCTTCATATAAAGCTTTGGTCACCAGAGGGCGAGCTAAGAACGGCCCATACTGAGCAACAGATTAGTTTAAGCACTAATTACAGCACACAGCAAGCGGCAGCCGGGGCGCTCGGAAGCTGACATAAGTAATCTTTTCTGGCTTCTTGAGGTAGTAATGCCACTAACTCGCTCAAGTCTGAGCAATTGGATTACAGCGGAATAACACACTGAGCAGTAACCGATTGGTATTCTGCACGATGCCCGACTCGTGGCAGCGCGTGGGCACGATTCAGCGGCACGGTCTTACTCCAGGAGAAAGGACGCCTTGTTGTTGATAATAGGAGATCACAACACATAGAAGTGGAAGTGATCACGACTTGGGACATTGCATTTCTGCCCAAATTAATCTCATATTAACACTTTATTGCTCGGCAAACTAGTATGGTGGTATAGAAAAGAGATATGTGCTGTAATGTAACGCATGTGATACAATGAAGGATCTCGCACCAGGTGCTCATTCGATTTTACAGGTAAATAATCATTATAATCATGGACAGCTTGGTGGCTCAGTGGTTAGCACTGTATGATGGCTCAGTGGTTAGCACTGTATGGTGGCTCAGTCGTTAGCACAATACGGTGGCTCATTGGTTAGCACTGTATGGTGGCTCATTAGTTAGCACTGTATGGTGGCTCAGTGGTTAGCACTGTATAATGGCTCAGTGGTTAGCTCTGTATGGTGGCTCAGTGGTTAGCACAGTTGCTTTGCAGTGCTGTGGTCCTGGGCTCAAATCCCACCAAGGACAACATCTGCAAGGAGTTTGTATGTTCTCCCTGTGTTTGTGTGGGTTTCCTCCGAGTTCTCTGGTTTCCTCCCACAGTCCAAAGACATACAGATAGGGAATTTAGATTGTGAGTCCCAATGGGAACAGTGATGATAATGTCTGTAAAGCGATGTGGAATTAATGGCGCTATATAAGCAAAGAATAATAAATAAAATAAATAACACTCCGATAGATGCTACTGCTCCAGCGGCTGCTAGCACCATCTCGACGGAGCCAATTTTTATTTTACCCTAGCAAAATATTGGATTGCGATAGATGCTACTGCGCAGAAGCGGCTGCCAGCGCCATTTTGATTAAGATAATTAAAAAAAAAAAACTATATGACTAAATCAAATGATTATAAATAATGCCTATTATCCATCTTATCATGCTACTGTGCAGGCGCCTGCCTGCGTGATGAATGTTAATTTTTTTTAAACAATATTCTATGCAGTATGCAAAATAGAGGGCAGGAGACCGAAGCATCAGTGATCTGTCCTAAGCCCATAAGGATGAATATGTAACCAGAGCGCCACATAAAGCCCCTGCTCAGCCCCGCCCTCAGCCACGCCTACAGCCCCGCCTGTTATGATTTGGTAGCTGAGGAGAGCAGGCAAAAAAGGAAATACACCAGAGCAGTTGGAAACTATGAGATTGCAGTACCCTGACTAACCACCACAACTAGAGGCAGCCGTGGAGCGTTCCTACGTTGGTCCTAGACGCCTCGTCACAGCCTGAGAAACTAACTACACCTAAAGATAGAAAGAGGAAATCTATCTGCCCCGGAGCAGATCCCCAAAGAACATAGAAAGCCCCCAAACATGTAATGGCGGTTAGACAAGAAGAAATACTGACACAGACAGAAAATAGTATGAGCAAACGTTGGGGCCCAAACTTACTAAATAGAAAAGGATAGGAAGGGCACTTACTGCAATCCCAAAAAACCCTGAAAAGCACCAACTCTACTAATTTCAAAAACACCTGAGATCACACGACCTCTACCACCTAAATTAGTTCTCTGGTGTAACCAAAAACAAAACAGCAGCCACTGAAAAAACTGGAAAAAGCAAATGTACAAACATCAGTGGCTGAACTGAACTGAGAGGGCAAAAGCCCCCAGAGGGGACCCTGAAGGCCCCCACAGAAGTGCAGGACAAAATGCAAAAATCAAGCACAAAAACAAAAAGAAGAAAATGTCTTATCTGTTAGCAGGAGATTCAGACACGACACAGCAGGCTACCAAGGAAACAGGAATCAAGGATTGAGACCAGAACAATTGATCACCGGCAACCCTGATGGGAAGGCGACTCCCTTATATAAGACCAGTCAGTAACACCTGATTCCCAATCCTCACAATCTTCACTGGACAGTCCAGTACCGTTTGTAACCACCAGAGGGAGCTTCTGCTCAGAACTCATTTCCAGCCTATTCACAACAGTACCCCCCCCTTGAGGAGGGGTCACCGAACCCTCATTTGAGCAACCAGGTCGGTCAGGATGAGTTCTATGATACGCACGGATGAGTCTCCTAGCATGGATGTCCGAAGCAAACACCCAAGAATTGTCTTCCTGACCATAACCTCTCCATTTAACCAAATACTGGAGTTTCCGTCTAGAAAAACGAGAATTCAATATTTTCTCAACCACATACTCCAGATTGCCCTCAACCAAAACAGGGTCAGGAGGTACAGTAGTAGGAACCACTGGCTCAACAAACCTCTTCAACAAGGACTTGTGGAACACGTTATGGATCTTAAATGTCCCTGGAAGAAGCAAACGAAAAGAAACAGGATTAAGAATCTCCATGATCTTATAAGGTCCAATGAACCTAGGCTTAAATTTAGGAGATGCCACTCTCATGGGAATATTTCTTGAGGACAACCAGACCAAGTCCCCCACTTTAAACCGAGGACCATCAGTCCTATGCCGGTTAGTAAACCGCTGGGCCCTCTCCTGAAGAGGGACAACCTCTCCACTACCTGGTCCCAAATCTGTTGCATATGCTCCACAACAGAGTCAACACCTGGACAGACAGAAGCCTCCGTCTGTCCTGAAGAAAATCGAGGGTGAAACCCAGAATTACAGAAAAATGGAGACATCAAAGTGGCAGAGCTAGCCCTATTATTAAGAGCAAACTCAGCCAAAGGCAAAAAAGAGACCCAGTCATCCTGATCAGCAGACACAAAGCATCTTAGATAAGTCTCCAATGTCTGGTTTGTTCTCTCAGTTTGACCATTGGTCTGAGGATGAAACGCCGAGGAGAAAGACAATTGAACACCAATTTTAGAACAAAAGGTCCTCCAAAATCTGGAAACAAACTGGACTCCTCTGTCAGACACAATGTTCTCAGGAATGCCGTGTAAACGAACCACGTGCTGAAGGAACAAAGGCACCAATTCAGAGGAGGAAGGCAACTTAGGCAATGGCACAAGATGTATCATCTTGGAAAACCTATCGCAAATCACCCAGATGACGGTCATTCTCTGAGAAACAGGGAGGTCGGAAATGAAATCCATAGAGATATGGTCCATGGTCTCTTGGGTACAGGTAATGGCATCAACAAACCACTAGAACGAGAGCAAGGTTTGGAGCGAGAGCAAGTCCCGCAGGACTACACAAACTCCCTGACATCACGAGACAAGGTAGACCACCAAAAGGACCGACTAACCAAGTCTCTGGTACCAAAAATTCCGGGATGACCGCCAACGCGGAACAATGAATCTCAGACATTACACTCTTTTTCCACTGGTCCGGACAAACAATTTCCCAACAGGGCAGCGCTCGGGCTTATCCTCCTGACACCCCTCCAGAGCCAGTCTCAAATTGGGCGAGATGGCGGAAAGAACTACACCCTCTTTCAAAATAACAGAAGGATCAGATAACTCAGGAGAGTCCGCCAGGAAACTCCTCGAGAGGGCATCCGCCTTAACATTTTTAGTGCCAGGAAGAAATGAAACCACAAAATTAAAACGTGTGAAAAACAAGGCCCACCTGGCCTGTCTAGGATTAAGTCGCTTGCAGATTCCAGATAAACTAAATTCTTATGGTCCGTAAGGACCACCACCTGATGTTTGGCTCCCTCCAGCCAATGTCTCCACTCTTCAAAAGCCCACTTCATGGCTAATAACTCCCGATTACCCACGTCATAATTACGTTCCGTGGGAGAAAATTTTCGAGAGAAAAAGGCACAAGGGTTACTTTTAGAGGTCTCTGGATCTCTTTGGGACAAAACGGCACCTGCCCCAATTTCAGAGGCATCAACCTCCACCTGAAATGGTAGAGAAACATCAGGCTGCCGTAGAACAGGAGCAGAAGTGAATCTCTGCTTAAGTTCCTGAAATGCAGAGACTGCCTCAGGAGGCCAATTCACCACATCAGAACCCTTCTTGGTCAAATCAGTTAATGATTTAACAATAACAGAGAAATTACCAATAAATTTACGATAAAAATTGGCAAAACCCAAGAATCTTTGAAGAGCTTTTAATGAAGTAGGTTGGACCCAATCACAGATGGCCTGAACTTTGACCGGGTCCATTTCAATAACAGATGGGGACAAAATGAATCCCAGAAATGAGATCCTCTGAACGCCAAAAAGACACTTTGATCCCTTCACATACAGAGCATTCTCTCTCAAAATCTGGAACACAGTCCGAACATGTTTTACATGAGAGTCCCAGTCATTGGAAAAAATCAAGATATCATCCAAATAAACAATCAGAAATTTATCCACAAAATCCCTGAAAATGTCATTCATGAAGGACTGGAAGACAGAAGGAGCATTAGTGAGCCCAAAGGGCATCACAAGGTACTCAAAATGCCCTTCAGGGGGATTAAATGCCGTCTTCCATTCATCCCCGTGCTGAA
>JARQOD010000009.1:94101890-94114872 GCA_033576555.1 Oophaga sylvatica | reverse complement strand
ACAACATTTTTTCAGCTAAAGCGAGGCTGGTCTAGTCCAGCACAGAGAGGGGAAAGAAATTAACTCCCTCCTCCAAAAAAACAACCCAGCCCCCCAAAACTTTCCCCTGTGAAAAGTCAGGGTGGGAAATGCGACAAATTTTTCCCCGGGGCGAAAAACCCCCTTTGGGACAGCCCCCCCCCTTTTTACGAGGGGCCGGGGCCCCCTCCGGACCCTCGGGGCCAGGTTTATCGGGTTGGTAGTGGGGGGGGGCCCGAACCAATGGTTTCTGCGTTAAAAAACCGACGCGAAACCCACTTCCCTCCCCCTCAGGACCATCCCCCCTCCAAGGAACAAGGAAACTAAAGGGGGAACGGCGTTTCAGAGTGAATCGATAAATTCTCGACCCCGGGAAACTCCAAGTTCCCATTGACCACCAAGGAGGAGGAGGAAAAGGGTAAAGGTATCACCGGCCCCACATACCTCTTAAGCAACGATCGGGGAACACATTATAAAATTTTAAATGTAAGGGGGTCAAGACGGAAGAAAACCCCGGATTAATTAAAAGCACTGATCTTTTTTTGGCCCGATAAAACCCTGGGCCCCCATTTTCCCAGGAAAAAACCCTTAAGTTTTTTTTTTTTGGTAGAAAAACCCAATCCCAATCGTTCCCCACTTAGGTCCGGACCAGCCCTTACCCTCCAAACAGAAAATTAACGTTTGAAATTCGGTTTCCCCCATGAAATAAATTATTAGAACTCCTCCCCCCACAACAAAAAAAGCAAGGACGACGAAAATCGTTCCCCCTTCAAAAAACCCCCAGAAGAGCTCCCCCAAATTAAAAAAGTAAAAAAAACTGGGGGTAAAAACCATATGCCCCCAAAAAAAGGGGGGATTTAAACCAGGGGCTCGTTTCCCCTTTTTTTAAAAAACCCCCCCCGCCAAAGGCAAGAAAGAAGCCCAGTCCCCCTGGGGCTCGCACAAAACCCGGAGTTTGGGTTCCCCAAAGCTGTGGTTCAGACTTTCCCAGAAGGGGAGGGGGGAAAAAAAAGCCCAAACACGGTACTTTAATTTTCAGCCTTCACCATACAAACGTCCCGCTCTGCTGGTCGGGTTGAATGTTTTTCCCCCCCCCGACATTTCCCCCAGCGGGACAGGCGGTTTTTTAAAGGGAAAACCCAAATTACCAAACTTTAAATTTGCAGCTGAGCGAGGGGGGGTTTCTATCCAGCCCCGAGAGGGAAGAATTAACCCCCTTTCTTGCCGAAAAACACCCAGCACCAAAAATTTTAGCTATAAAGAAGTCAGGGGGGTGCAATCGCGACGATCTTCGCAGCGCCCACACCCTGACAGGCACCCAAAATCCCACATCCCCCTTGCTCACATTGCTGCTTTGTTTTTTTGTTTCATCTTTTGGGGTTTTTCTAGTGAATCAAAACTGTGAGCTTTATAAATGGGACCCTTTTCAATTTTTTTTTCAGCGGGGGATGGGTGTGGCGGGTTGTGGTGTTTACATGAAGGGGTTATACTGGCCCCCAGATCGCAAGGAAGGTCGGCTGTAATCAGAGTACAGTCGTAAGAATTTTGCAGAAAACATAAGCAGCTTGGAATTACCCAGGACAGGCCCAGATCTGGTCGGCCCAGAACGTCAACTAAAACGGAGGATAGAGTACTGATAAGAACATCCCTTGCCAATCGAAAGCTCACCTCTCCTCAGCTTCTGCGAGAATGGCAAGAAAGGTGCAATATTGAGGTATCAACATCAACTGTTAGGAAGAGATGAAAAACTAGGTCTATCTATCCTGTCTGGCCTATGCTTTTACTGGTGGGTTCAGTCTCTCTGTCCTTGTTCACATTTGTCACTTGACAGGTGGAAAGGTTTTTAATACAAGAGTTAGGACTGTCCCACAAAGGGTTGCCTTGACGTGACTGGATGGCTTGTACATTCTTTTGATCAAAATTATGTTTACCAAATACCCTTATTATTATTACAACCTCATGCATGTTTTGCAATATATTTTTTATTTTAGGATATTTGTTTCTTGTTTTTTGTTAGGAAGAGATGTTTGGAAGCAGGATTGAGAGGGTGCAAGGCCCGAAAGAAGCCATTGATGACAGCCATGCAAAGACAAAGGCGAAAACTGTGGGCATTGAAATATTCAAAATGGAGGAAGGAGGAGTGGGAAAAAGTGCTATTTAGTGATGAAAGCACTTTTTGCATTTTAGGAAATGATGGCAAGTCTTATGTGAGAAGGTTTCCATATGAAGAGTACAAGCCAGAGTGTTTGAGCTTCTCTGTGAAACATCCGATGAAAGTAATGGTCTGGGGCCGCATGGCAGCCAATGGTGTTGGAAGGCTTCATATTGTGGAGGGTATGGTTAATGCAAAAAAATACATAGACAACCTTAATAAGAAAATGTCTAAATATCTAAAAAACAGCCAAGGACCAAGAGAGAGTTGATTGAGTCTCTGATACAGGCCTGGAACCACATCATCACTCGTGAACATCTGCAGAAGCTTGTTCACTCAATGCCACAGAGATGCAACTTGGTGCTCAAGAGCAAAGGCTGGCCAATAAAGTATTAGAAGCTAAAGATGCACTCAAAAGGCCCTTTTCAGGACTCTGAATTAAATAAAAAATAATAAATCTTAAAAAGTAAAATTTAAGTCTGTGGGAACTTGCATTGGAAGTTAATGAACTTAGAAACCTGTTCACCATTCTACACACTGTACTGGTGTAGGTATGGTTATGCTGTAAAAAAAATGATCAAAAATGCAAACAATTTATACACTTGGGACATTCAAAAATGAGTATGGCATACAATGAGGGATTACAAAAACATATATGTTCCACCAGTTTCACTGTAGAGATGCAGAAGTATGAAATATATAGTTTTCTTCATGCCTATGCAGGACTTTTTCACACCACTGTAAGTCTATCTTGTTCTAAGCGTCCAATGTTAGGTTTTTGCTTTGCTCTCCAAATCTTAAAATGCATCAAATAACTATCATCCTACAGGATTTCTCTACTTCTAATGATGCCCCATGACCAGCGTTGTACTGGCTTGGTAAAGGCCCACCAGTAACATTGATTCTTGGGGTCCACTGTTCACCAAATAAATAACCTGACCCTAGTCCTTAAATTTATTTTTGCTTCTACATAGTATTCGTTTAGATAGCTTGTTTAACGAATGGTTAGATACATTTTTCTGCAAATTGTGAGTCAAGTGTATTAGCGCTATTTATTAGCAGTCCTGCCCAGGGGCGGCCTACCGGAGGATTCTCTTGTGGGCCAGTCCGTGCTTGCCTATGCCCTAGGCTTTACTTCTCTCTTTGCTGTTGTCTTGATTGATAAGGTCAATGTACTGGAGGCAAAGTTCTTCTTCTGCGCATTGCCCAGAAATATGTACCTTGCATCCGGTGCATGTGCAGAAGAAGCAGTTTTTCTCTGCAACATCGAGTCTATCAATCAAGCTGATGTCACTAGTGATGTCCCAATCACCAAGAAAACAGGAGCAAGAACAAGAGAACAGTGGTCAGGACATTGTCCTACAAGGTCTTTTGCACTTCTTCTACTCCCAAAAAGTCAGTGCTATTAGAGGGAAAAGTCGGTAGGAGATTAACCTTCCAGAAAGTAAACTAAGGGGTGCGGAGGTGAGGTAGAAGGACATATGAAAACTAAGCAAAAAGTACGTGAGACTTTATTCGAGACTAATGGCAGTATGGATACTCAATTAAAATTAGAAACACCCTTAACAAGGTTCTTGGGAATTATTAGTAAATTAGTAAATTAGCCATTAAAAGGTATCAACCACTGAAGACTCTCAAGTCTAAATATTTTTCTATCTACTGGCTAACACGGTACGAAGATATACATCTTTCCTATAGTAAATGAGGATGAGTCAACCTAAGCACAAAAAACCTGCTCTTCCAAGGAGGAACCAGATAAAACAGCCACTTGTTAGACCATCACTTCTGAATCAGAAAAGTTCACGAGTCTCTAACAATGATCATTTTAAGCATCATACAAATAATATTAACCTGAAGATTTAAGTCATTTACCAGACGGCAGTCACACTCCAGGAGATTTACCAATACGCTTGAAAATGACTGACGATCTCATACACGCTTTGTACTTAAGAAGATGAGCTCTCCGTAGGGAAAGTCCGTAAGAGAAAACTTGACAGCAACATTATACAAGTATACGTTAGACAGATGATTTATCTTTTGTGCCACTGAGAAAAACTGACCTGTTGTGAACATTGTGTGAACGATAGCGCTTCGTTCTCCATCCTGAACTGACAGGATAGTGACATTGTATTCTGTGCTCTCCAAAAGACCCTCCAGGCGGATCCATGTGTCTTCTGCATCCACAATCAGTTCCTAACACAACGACAGATAAGAACTACTATACATTGGCTAGATTTCATTTTTTACCAAAAATTCTGTACTAATTTACTTCTTAAAGGGTTATTACCAGCTTTAGAAATTATCATCTATCTATGACTTATTGACCTCCACCGATCCCGAGAAACAGTGCTCTGAGCAACATGAATGGAACTGTTGTTGGATATAAACACCAACACACAAATCATTTGCTATGGACCTGTTGGAATTAGTTGAGTATAACCCTTGGCTTTCTCCAGCAGTTCCATAATGAACTAATGGAGCAGTGGAGCATATTATTGTCCACCCACACGACATTCAGACAAGACCCATTCTTGGTATTAGTGGGGATCACACATAGGTAGGACCCCCACAATCAGCAAGCTACTCTGCAGAGCCACATTCTCAGGATCAGTGGGGACCACACAGAGGTAGGACCCCCACAATCAGCAAGCTACTCTGCAGAGCCACATTCTCGGAATCAGTGGGGCTGCTAGCGGTAAGACCCATACCAATCAGCTAGTTATCCCCAATCCCATGGATAGGTGATACAGTAACTTCTAAAAATGGGAGCAACCCTTTACTGTATCTTCAAAGCAATTAGAACTTAGGTTTTCTCATACATTGTTCAAAATTTCCTGCCTTAGTCGTAAATTTAAATTCTAAAATTCTAGCTAGGAAATATTAAAGAGTTTTTTTTCCATGCTGCTATATATTAAAGACAATAATAAAACATTGTGCACAGTAAAATTGATAAATGCATGATCACTCATAGTTAACCCATGGGATCACACAAATTCTAATGACGGGAGTGCTCGACTCCATGAATAAGTAGGTGTAGTGCACGTGCACAATTATCAGTCCATTTATTGTCTATTAGAGTAGTCATCCATTACCACAAATGAACACTATTGGTTCATTCACATAGGATCACAAGACCCCCAACAATCATATATTTATCATGTAGGCTTGTGAACAACACAGGTCAAAAAACCCCAACGTCACTCAAAGTAATGCAAGTGAATAGGTTGTATTCTGTCTCGTAAAGTACTACAACCCCGACATGCAAGATGCAAACAAAAAAATCCAACTGGTTCTGTCTTTATGCGACTTGCTTGTTGTGGTGGTGATACCTTGTGGATCTCAAGGTGACTCCGTTCATCTGCATTACACGGTAATGTAGAGCAATCTTATATGACTCATGTCTTTTCCAAAGTAATCGTCTATGCCCAGCCGATAGGTGATAAATGTGGTTTGTGGAATAATCTTTTTTAAAAGAAAGTAGGTGATCAGCAATATTCCCATGTATATAATAAGTATCCAGGTATGGCGTCAGCACCAGGCAAATTTATGCAGTTGTCAAATCCACTAGGCATGGAAGGCCAATTGCTATTTCGGTAAACACCCTTTCTGCTAGCCTAAGTAAAAGTGGAGGACAAGTGGCCCACATTTACCTAAGGTAGACCTTGCCTGTGGGCGAGTACAATAAAAGCAACAAATGCAAAAAAAATAAAAAAAATAGCAACTCGTCCATTACAATATTGTAATATTATCACATAAATTGCTGTTTAATGACAAGATGAAAGAAGATCGATCCAGTGACCATTCGGCCACTTACCTTTCTGGACCCATTTGTAGATTTGTAAGTCAGAATGTAATTTTCAATGGGAGAAACTGGAGGCTGCCATGACACTAGAGCGCTTGTTCTGGAAATCTCGGTGGCTGTAAAGTTTGCGGGAGGATCCAAAACTGAAGTCAGAGAAAAAGATAACTCTTTATTATGTCAATCACTTTGTGGAGTGTAATCTAACGAGATCCTTACATATCAGTGGAAAAGAAGATGGAGAAAATAGGAATACGTATTAGAAAAATAGAATCTATAGCAAACTTTATTAAATGCAGAAAAAGTTATTTTATGTGCAATACACAAAGGACCAACAGTTATCCATGGGCTCAGACCGCACAACGTGTTATAGGAGTGTGTCCTAATTAAAAATAAAACTTTTGGTTTTCATAATACATATAAATAAAAGTTTGTTGTCCAGGTGTTGTACCTTTTCCATCTACTGTACCCCTGGAATTAGGAGAAAGAAAAAAAATTCTGGTGGTCAAAAGGGTTATCCATACGTTAGGAATGCAAACAGTGTAACCAATCAGGAAAAAGAGCATCACAGTTTAGCAATCTATAATGTGAGATAATGAATGTCTGTTAGTAGTAATAAAGTAGAAATATTGAAATACAAATAGCACAAAAAAGGGTATTGTTAATAGACAAAAGCTGTTAAAGAAAATAGTGAAAAATATTCCTTTTGCCATAGGATATATGAAAGGCAGTCACCAAATGTTTCACCCACTTGGGCTTCATCAGGTGTAATGTGACTCCTAATCATGTCCATGTTGTATACCCATGATACACATAATGCATATTTACATTGTAAAATCTGGTAAGAAAAAATAGACAAAACAATAAAAGAAGATTGTGTATCGGTTACCATGGGTGCATCGAAGCCCTCCATCCCTGCTCAGAGCTGGAATAGGAACTTCCAGGAAAACTTAATGAAAGCTCATGCAGGTGCAATGGAAGAAATACATTTAGAACTCTGTGTTGTGCCGTTGTCTGATATTCCAAGAAATTGATGAATAAATTGATAACTGGGTGTTACCATTTTGGGGGGGGAGTGTCCAAGCACACTGTCAGACTATCCAATCATTGATGACATTGTCATACTGGCTACAAAAGAACACACCCATTTGACCAAGAAATGGTAACACCCAGTTAACCAGTTAACAATTATTATTTTTTTTTACAGTAAGAGCAATGGTGTAATATATAGGCGTGAAAAGAGATGGTCAGCAGGACTGGAGACAGGTGCTCTTCTAGTATATTGCAGTGATATATCTTTATATGTCATTGGTTTGTGTATCATTTACTAGAAGGGTAAATGCTCTGCGCTTTCTTCTGAACACTTTGATTGGTAAATAACTTAAAAGGGAAAAATCCCATACAAAAATCCATGTTAGGTGGGTCCTACTGTTTGGGAACCACCATCATCCGCCAGAGAGAAGAACCTAGAGTGATTTCCAACTATGACCCTTCCAAAATGCATGCAGTGGTGTACCACCAAAGGTGGCAGGCTATGCAATGAAACGAAACCCACGAATGGCTCTGCCATTGCTCAGTACCTATACGCTGCCCCTGGCATCCACTGTCTATGCATTGCAGAAGTCGGAAGGATTTGTATCATGCCGAGCCTGCTCCATGGATGTTCTAAGCAGTGGCGCCCTCCCGTAGCTGCTGCGATTGGACTTAGGTCTATTTGCAGAATTTAAACTCCTTATATGAAATCTTGAATAGCAAGCTGCACCTAAGTGGTTAAATGGCAGACGGGAGAGGGGGCACCCATGGTGCTTTCATAGGAACCCAATAGGTTATTTAGTGGCAATCTTGGGCACATTTATGACCCACTCTAAAGGATGATGCCTGCCCTCCTCCCTGTAAGGACCCCATAGTAGTTTTCTTTACTACGTGCTTCATAGTGCCTAAAATTATTGCCAGGACCTGCAGATAAAAACAAAATATTTGTGGTCATAAACTGGTAGGCTAATTTGTTAGGCAAGTGATATAAAAATAATTTTTGTTATTTTTCAGAATATTAAATCCAGCAATACCATGCAAATCCCAAAGAGTCGATTTGCTTTCTGTCTAAAACAGACAAAAAAAAAACCCTTCTCTGAGCCATTCAGACGGTAGACCATCCAATCTTATCCGCAGTCATTTGGCGCCATTAGTCTCAATGCCACTCTACCCTGGAATAACACAATCACAACGCGGCCCTGATGTATTTATGCAGAACATATGTCATTTTGCTGTCAATCATGGCAAAACAAGGTAGTTTAAGTGTCGCTTATCATCAGTCCATCTATATATATTGTCAATTTTTCATCTGTTAGGTGTCAGAAACCTGGCAGGAGTCAGCAGAGAGCATTAAATATATTTTTCTGCATTTACAATATTTTTTTTTTCCTCTGGCCGGAGCTCAGCAAACTTTTTCTGGCTTCATCCTGATTAACGTCCATCCTTATTTTCCACCTGACATTACTTGAAAAATTGCCCTCATCCCGTTGAATAAAGTCCTCGATAATTGCCCAATTTATCGTTTTCTTTTTGCCCCATTGAAAAGGAATGATGAGATAGGAGCCTATTTCTTAACTGCCTTATTGCCGGCGCAATGAAAAGCAATGTGCTACGGTACATTGGATGGATTAGCATAGCATTAATAGTGTGTATCTCAGCAGTGGCTTGCAGATTTCTCAGAGGTGTCTTTCCCACATATAGGAGATAGATTTGGTGCAGTGGAACTTCTTTGGTCCATTACTGGGTATTATGAATTCTGACAGGTCTACAATTCCCCTGGTTACTGAAATCCCTGCATTATTCAGGAGTGAATCTGAACTCTTCCCTCTGCTCGCCGGATCTGACTATTGAGGATTTCTGTTCTTTCACCAGTTTGACTTTTTCCAGCCTCGAATTTTGAACCCCTGTTGTAAAACTGTGAGCAGATCAGACAGATTCAAAGAAAGTGCAGTACTTAGCTGATGTTATCTATGATCCACAAAGACGCAGCATTAAAAAGCAATTAGCTCAAGACTGGGTTTAGACGGCCATACTGAAACTGGGTTTGTTAGAGCTATAATTGCAAATTGCAAATATAACTGGTTCCATGTGCAACTCTGTATGATTGTCCGTACTGCAGATGGGTGCCGGAGCTGCCTTTCATTTCATGCATCATCCTGGTGGACCAAGGTAGTGCATGCTGCATTTTTTTCTGCATGGATAATCGGCCATGTGCACTTACACACTGACTATACTGGGTCCATGTGCTACATATACAACTTCAAAGGCTTGTCCGTATTGCAAATGGATGTCGGAGCTGCCTTTCATTGGATGCATCATTCTGGTGGACCAAAGTAGTGCATGCTGCATTTTTTTCTGCATGGGTAATCGCCTCCGCCATGTGCATTTATACACTGGCAATACTGGGTCCATGTGCGCTACATAGGCAACTCTGAAGGCTTGTCCGTATTACAAATGGATGCCGGAGCTGTATTTCATTGGATGCACAATCCTGGTGGACCAAAGTAGTGCATGCTGCATTTTTTTCTGCATGGGTAATCGCCTCCGCCATGTGCATTTATACACTGGCAATACTGGGTCCATGTGCGCTACATATGCAACTCTGAAGGCTTGCCTGTATTACAAATGGATGCCGGAGCTGTATTTCATTGGATGCACAATCCTGGTGGACCAAAGTAGTGCATGCTGCATTTTTTTCCGCATTGGTAATCAGCCATATGCACAGACACACTGACTATTCTGGGTCCTTGTGCACGCTGTGTGTAGTCCATGATGCACACTAATAAACATGGAACAATTATAGAGTCTTTTAATATGGGCTGAAAAACTGTCATTAATAAGTGTCGATCAGTGATGTAGGAAGTCGATCGGCCCACATTGCGCGTCCTCCTGCCATATACTCTCCATCATATTAAGCAGCATAGCCACTGTCAAGAGAATGTGCCACAAGCCAACCATAATGTTTTGAAATTTGTCATTTGATTGGTGGATAATGATTTGGATTGAGCACTGTTTTGGTGCAATTTTTGCCCTTAACGATCATTGCCCTTAAAGGGGTTACCAGGGAGTTAAAAAGACAGAGAAAGTGCCCGCGTTGGTGAGTCGCACTTAGTACCAGGGCAATGGGGTACTCGGAGCCGAGCCCATGGAAATCTATGGGAGTTGTCACTGGTAGCGGTGGCTCGGTCCGTGGCCCTGGGCGCTCATCCAATGGGGAATATTTACAGGGGATATTTAGGATAGGTAGTTCGTGACGCCACCTGTGGTATCTGGTTAATTGAACCAGCGCTGCTCTAAGGACTTTCACAGGGGATGTTATGGGGCAGCTTGGTAGTAAGTCTCCCACAGGTGAGACGGGTCCCTGGAAGTCTATGGTGATGATGATGCAGGGTATAGATAATAATTCAGTCGCACACAATGCAGCTTCTTTTCATACCTTTTACTGGTAGATGGTTCACGTAGATCCCGGGGAGCTGGTCGGGGTGGAGAATGCACATTCGGGTAACCGTGAGCAGGTTAGAGGCCTCCTTTACTTCGAATGTAGGTGAGTCCAACTTGCCTGAAGCGAAGTTAACTCTGAATCTCCAGCTTTCTCAATAGCTATACTGCCCGGCCAACGTTGTGGTGGAAACTTCTAAGTGGTGAAAACTAAGTCTATATTTGCTGATCAGGCTAGACTCCTGTTTTCCCTGTCTCCGGTTACGTATTGACACTTAGGGCTGCTCTCTGCGACCTGTAGTCCAGATGCCTCCGGTGTTCTTGTTACTAAGCTTGAAACTGTTAGCAACGCTTCGGACCCCGGTGTCCGGCAATTTAGTGCAGGTAATCCAATACCTGTAGCACTTCTCTATCTTCTCCACTGCGCCCTTCGCCCTGCTTCTGCTCTTTGCATAAGCACTTGTAGCTTTCGATGGAAATAGTCAGCTTTCTTCCGAGCTCGCTGAGCAGCTCTCAGTTTCCTCCTTGCTTCAGCTTCTGCTGAGGTACTGATTAAGGGTAGCTCTGACTAGGCTAGGATGATGCACTTCACCCGTACTAGCCTCCACTTCTCTGTCAGGTGAGCTACGCTAGCTCTGCGAGGATTCAGTCCTCTCTCCTAGTCCAGACTGAACTGGCACAGAACTGCACTGTCTGAAGACAGGAAACTATCTGACTGATCTGAGCTCTTCTCAGACAGGAAACAGACTGACTCTGCTACGTGTCACCACCTCCTATACCCCTAGTGGGTGTGTCTGAAATTGTAAGTGAAGTGCATGAATAGCAAGCTTTTGTGGTTACCTTCCTGTGCATTCTCCTGGATTTTATGTGTGTGCCTGCGTAGCTGGGCTACACATCGGCATTATAAAATAAGCTCACCCATCAGACTCATATTTCATAGTTTTGACTTTGCCTACAGTATGTATCTCCATGGTAGACTGCACACAAAGTCCTGCTCACTCCCCAGCCCAGGAGGTGAATGGAGCATGAGGCAGTCAAGCATTAAGGAGATATATATCCACTGTAAAATCTTTATATGGCTTTATTAAACCATCCACAAATACGTCCAAACGAAGACAGAAAAGTACAGTCACTGACGCGTGTCGAATCGAGTTGTGCCTCCATGATTACAGACTACAAGCAAACCCTGTGTAGTCGGATCCTGCGGTACAAAATTATTGTCTCATCCATCTGCTCATACTGTCTGTTCTCTACCAAGAAGAGGGGTATAGAGAAGTGGATTACCACCAGATTGCATGATCAAAGTATGCAAGGAATGTGTTTTCCCAATGTTATGGCAAAATGTCTACAGTGAACCATGGTGGTCCTCTACATACTCTCAGCATGCACAGTAATGTAAATGTTAGCACTGTAGGATTAGGTAGCTTTGGATTCACCAGTAGACCCAACTATATGCACCCACAAAACTAGTTGTTAAAGGGATACACCAACATATACACAGGACATGTAATATATGCCTGAGAGAACGAGCCCAAACTCTTGGATCCTTAACTTGGATCCTTACTTATTAGGAGAACCAGGGATATCGGTTGCAGAGATGGACTGTGGTCCTGAATATCAAGTGGATATTCCAGCCAGTAGTGTTCATCAACGATCCTCAACAATTGCCAGATCTAGGTATCCTGCTCAAACTTTTCCATCAGATCTTTTTTTCGATGGTCCATCATGATGCATGAAAACTTCTTCATAGTCTTGGGGCTGGAGGAAAGAAAATACCTTCTTTTTCCAACTGACAAGTGGATAGGGTGATAAAGGCTTCTTGCAGTGAAACTGCTGGAATAATCCTTTAAGAAGGTTCTATGTCTTAAGAAAAACTACAACTCCTGGTAGGTCCTGAAAATCTGCAGCTGTCAGACCATGTGGGAGATGTACTTCCCCAGTGGATGAAGTGAAAGGGGATCTGGAAATTTAAAAAAAAATGAGTGAAAGGACTTTCTTTTTCGCTCTACAGCTTATGACGCTAGTCACTTCTCACAGCCAAGCCGTGAGTCAGAGTGGTCAAGGAGTCCAAGGTCAGAAGCCAGGAGGATATGTCATAAACAGAAGGGAGAGACAAAAGCATAGTCAGGTAATGTTCCGAGGTCAGAGTACCAGGAGGATAACGGATCAGAGCTGAAGGGGTTAAATAGGCGGATGGTCAGAACGAAGTCCAAGGTCAGGCAACAGATCAAGCATACAGAACTCAAGGCACAGGCAAGCACAAACCTCACAAGCTGAATGTACGTCTCGCAGAGTTCTGGGAGGCACAGCTCAGTTAAGAAGCATGGCAATTAATTGGAAAAATGAACAAATGGAGACAGCCGACGCCTCACAGTCTCAGATTGGATAGTTGAGCTGTCAATCAACACACTGCTCCGCACGCTCCTGTACCAGATTGGATGGCCAAGCTGTCAGTAACTGCATCCCAGACATACTGAGGGGTGAAACCATGACACAGCTTGCTCTTTTTTTCCTATGTGGTCCGTAAAGCATCTGTCAGTATT
>JARQOD010000009.1:93987615-94101790 GCA_033576555.1 Oophaga sylvatica | reverse complement strand
TGACCTGATCATTTTCTCTCTCTATAAATCCTGGCCAGACCTTCTCATCCCTGCCTGTGAAAGTTTTGCTTCCTGGCGTTGGTGTGCTGAAGTTGGAGTTCGTAGTTGCTGCTGGAGATTATTGTCTGCTGTTTTTGGGTGTATACTTTCTCCATTATCCTATTCACATTTGGTTTATGCCTTCCCATCCTTCCCTTTATTCCTCTCTATCCTTGGTGAGTGTTTTTGTATGTAAGTAGCTTTTTGTTATCCCTATTTGTCTTACGTGTACATACACTAACATATCTGTCCCAGGCCTCCTGGGGAAGGAGACAGCTTAGGATATTAACAGGAGCATAGTAAGGTTGGAGACTAGGACATATTACCTTTAACAATACTCCGGGACAGGGATAGTTTGAGGCCCCCCTTCCTTACCCAAGACCGTCACAGCGTGATAAATAGGAGCTGTTTTCCGATCTCTCTGTGAATTGGTTTCTTGTGTTGAAAAAGATAGATTTTAGAAATCTTTCAGAAAGAATGATGCAAAGTTTGTTGAAACAGCAGAGATAATTTAAAGAAGTACTTCCATTAACATTTTTTTTCATTAAATCTGTGTATTTATGCATGTAGTGTAGTGGGAGTGTAAAAATATACTCACCTACTGCCGCCTTCTCCGGGATCCAGTGGATTCAGCTCCTCTTCTCAGTGACGTCACAGCTCTTCAGACTATCTGTCTCACTCTATGATCTATGCATTAGCCGGAAATTTCTTTTATAACGTGAGTCTAAGAAGCATTGTTCTAATGCAGCATAGGTATACATTGTTATAGCCACTTCTGGGTCACGCAGTGTGACCCGGGGAGGCTGCATAGCGGTGACGTCACTGAGAAGAGGAGCAGAAGGGAGCTGGATTCCAAAAAAGTGGCTATTTGTGAGCATATTAATACACTCACATGAGACTACATGCACATGTATGCACAGATTTAATGAAAAATAAAAAAGTTAATGGGAGCTGTTCTTTCATGTGAATCCTCCTGGGTTCAGGCACAGCGGAAAAGGGAAGAAGTGTGAAGTCTTGGCAGATTTTGGCAATAGCTTTCTGGTTCCACTGGCAAACCTAGATGATTTCTAAACAAGTTATTAAATTCTGCAGTTTGATTGGACATTAAAAATGAATAAAAGCCCAGAACACTTACTAATTTGGTGATTCATCATTGCTCCAGAGCACACAAGGTTGTTGCAAGGCTGCCATAATGTGGATTTTATATTTTTGTCATATCTTTTATCACTTTGACAAAAGTTTCACTTCAGGCTGTAAATTATGAGACTATTGCACCTCCATGCTATTGCAGTAATAAGGTCATTATATTGCAATTGTTTATTTCAGCATCACTATATGTTACTGTGCTACCTGCAGTTTGCAATGGTAATTGCTGCCTTTTAATTTACCTCCTATGTATTTTGTTTTCATTGCCATTGATTACTTTGCTTTCTTTTGAATTCCTTTTGTGTGCCAAAACTGCAAACACGAATGCTATTTTTTGAATTATTCACTTTAATTTCTTAGTTCAATTATTTCACGTTTTCTGTGCAACCTTCATCTTTGCATTATACTAATATTCATTTTCCCAGTCCCCAGCCTTAATATAGTAATGGTCACATCATTATCGGCCATGAATAATAATAATAAAAGCCATCCTTTTTTCGTTTTCCCTTTTCTGGTATCTGCATATAAATCATTCTTGCTTTGTTTATATTACCTAAAAGAACAAGATTTTGCAAGAGAACAAGAATTTTTTTCTGGGAAATTGTAAATTATATAGTGGATGACCCGACTCCTGGGAAAATATCACATAGGGGAGGCTCTTTTCCCTTTACTTTACCAAATATTACACAATAATAACAGTGCCATGCAGTAACCAAACTAACTTATGTTCTACAGCAGCCATACTATAGGCAATGTGGTGGAATCCTGATGACTGACATTTATTGGGGCGATAGACAAGTCCTTACTGAATGCCAAGGACCGTTCCAGAATCTAGAAGAATGTGCAGAGTGCACAAAATCCTTACCTTTTCACCACTTAACACCTGAAGGATGACTCAAAAATTTCACGATATTCTGGTAATCATAAATTCTTTCTTTTTCATCAGTTTACCGACTATTTTTTTATGTATATTTTAAAGGTACCATTTGGGGGTACATGAAAGTCATGTATTTATTTCATGTTGGTTACCAGGGAACTTATAGCTATAATATAATTTTACTGCATTATTTAGGGCTCATACTCATCTACGTGAAAAACTGCTGCATGACTTTCTATACAGGCTTGATTTACACATGGCTTTGTTTTGTGCTTGATGCTTAGCATGGAGAGGTCAACCCGGGACAGTCCTTCCCAGGGTGACACTCAAGAAGATGGTTGTGGCAAAACGGGAGTGGTCTTTTTGATGGGTGTAGCTTATTGAAACAGCAGGAGTGTGGCTAACCAAGACTGGCCCATGAGGAGTCAGAACTACTTGAAAAAAAATAGGTGGAGTCTTATGTCATCACTTAGTATAGGGTTTTCCCTCCTAAACACCTATGATTGCTGAAAGAGAGCGAGAAAGAAAATAATTCTGGACATTCACCCCCATCTGAGTGAATTAACAGATTTGCTAGAAGGTGATAAGTGGTCTACAAAAGTCTCATCAATAATGATGCTGCCACCACTGTATATATAAATATTTTATGTTTTTGCTTTTTTAAATAAAAAAATAGAATCCCCTTAAGTACTACAAATTATATGAAAAAATAATAAATACAAGAGCTGACAGCCAGATATGATTACCCTTTTCACATTACTTATCAAATCCAGCATCCACTCATAAATCATAACTATTCTGAATAAATATCATATGCTCCAAAAAGTGTGAAAACATCCCCACCAAAAAAATCTGTAGATATTTCACTTTATACCCAAAGTTTCTGATAAAATTATGAGATGAAAATGATGAATAATTCACACTCTGTGATGAGAGCTCAGCCAAAGAGCTAGGATCCTGCAGAAAATTTAATGTCTGGGAGGATAAAGTGACTTTATATGCAAAGGCGACGCATAAAAAAAAATAACATTTATTCGTTGGGCTAGCATAATTGAGCTAGTAAAATTTTATAGACATACTCGTGTCCGCTAAACTCCACAGTCAAATATTTATTTTTATTGTTGCTATTTTCCATAAATGCTAACTTCTAGTGTCATTTATGCTCTTTCCTAATGTATAAATGACTTTGTCTATCCTGATTACATCATCAGAGCATATAAAGGAGGCTAGCTATTATTATATTATTCATCCAATGTGTAAGTGGTAAGATTGGAGTATTTACATGGTTCTCATACTCTCCTGTATTTCAGTGCATTGCTAGTAGTCTGACTCCATAACTAGTCTGAGTGTGTGGGGCGCTTGAGAGACAGTTTCTGTGGCTTTTACGTACGTTACTCGCAAGTGATTTCATCAGATAGTTTTACTCGACTGCAGAGGATATGAACATCCAGAAGAAGATTTATTTTCATCTGAATTCTTGTAGTTATGCTTAATTACAGTAGTATAAAGAACTTATTCTGAACTAGATGCTGACACGCTGTTCTTAACATGGTGACATACAGAAGAGAAGGTGCTGACAATAGCCACATCAAGCTACGGGGAGAGAAAAAGGACATACTTCTGAAGGGGCAAACTTGTTGCACTGAACAAACAGCAGCACAAGAATACAATACTATCTGTATGTTCCAAATCATGGGACACGACAGCTACAGCTTCACCTGCCAGTAATTATTATATATCTACATTCGAGCCAATGAATTAAATATTGTCATTTAGAGATAAGCAAATTTCTTGAAATTTGTTTTGGGTACATTCGTTCAAATTGGTGTTCATGCTTGATTTGGAAAATGCCCTGATTACTGTGAAAATACTTTTACTCTGTTCTGAAGTCTCTCCAGACCCCAAACCATAGTAAACGGAGGGGAGGAACAGGTTGAAAAAACACATTAAACTCATTTGTCAAAGAATCTCTACAGACTCCTTGCACATTGATGTATCCGACGTGAGTTGTCCCTCAATGTGACTGCGTGAGGACCAGGGACAAGGTGAAGTATGGGATTGGCACAAGCAGGGAATTGTTGCACTACGCAGGCCTGTAACTTGAAAGCAGAGACACGTGCTTACTTAGGGTGGTTTCATACTGTTCCGTGCAGTGTATGTTTGCGGAACAATATCACATCTCCACCAGGTCCTGCTCCTGCAACTTCTGCTCCTGTCACCAGGAGCCACCATATTCATTCTGTGGGCAGTGCTAGTGATAGGGTGGCTGGGTCCTATACCTCTGTCCAGCCTGACAGTAAAGGTGTGTGCTGTTCGGGTGGAGATATCATCTCCTTGCTTCAACCAGTTGGAAGGCACCACAACCTACTTACGTTTTTATTTTGTGCTTATCCTGGCTAATGATTTTGCACCTTTGCTGTCCTCTTGGTTTTGACCCAGCTACCAGATCATTCTCTTTCCTCTGCTCCTCCGGACAGCAGCCCTTCTGTGTAAGCAATCCGGTGGACCCTGCTATAAGGTCAGATCCCAGTATAGGGGTTAAAGAGTGAAGGTTGGGGTTCCTCTGGTATCTGTGAGATGAAGTGGCTTGCGCCAAGTCTGTCCAAGGTAACCTTTTTGAGCCTATGGCCTCTGATAGATGTAATGAATATATTATTTTATCCTCTGTCAATCCCGGTATACATCGATATACTTTTTACTGCTGTTTGGAATATCACAGCCTGTTATGTAAGAAGGTGGAGGTGCTGCCCATGTTTCCCCTTAAGGACACATGTATTATTGCAAGTGTATTTTTATGTGCATGGGTTTAGTGATGAAGTTGTGTTCTGCACAACACTATGTGGCTGACAGGGAGGGACAGAGTTGATGTTTGGGACTAGCCCAGAGTCATAGAAGGACAGAGGGAGCTTCCCGTCAGAAGTCAGAGAGGGCCTATTGTGCAGTAGAACCAGACCTATGGTCTGACCAGCGAGCAGAGCCACATGAATTGGATATCCCTGAAGTGAGAGGAGACCGAGGCTACGGAGAGCGTGATCCAGGGTAGAGACAAAGAAAAGTAATAGAAGGAGTAAGTGATTCTACAGAGATGGGATCTGGGACGGGACGGTCCCGAGTTTGTGAGCCAAAGAGGCAAAGGGTTAAAATAAATTAGAGGAGGGAACATGGGACTAAGAGATAGTGTCCAGCGTGGTAGTTCCAAGGCGTTGGCAAGCAGAAAAGCTAAGTAACGGCCATAGTGGCATAAGTAGCTCCCCTAAAGGGATAAGGACGTGGAACAGGTAGATAAACTCCCGAAGCACTGTGCTGGCTTGTGGTGAAGACAGAGGAACTAAGTGAGGCAGAACCAAGTGAGTTTAGGAAGGATGGAAAGAATATGTATGAAGATGTTCTATGTGTTAAGAGAAGCATCCTGAAGATTTGCACCCGCTATCCACTGCACATACTCTTCCCTATGTTATTGTTCAGTAAAAGTTTATTTTCGTGTGGTGGTCTCCCTCATTGAACTTTATAACATCCGGTCTTAGCCAGCCAAAGTCACCATCATCATGCTGTCTGCAAGGGTGTAGGGTCCCTACAGCTAAAGTCCAGACACTCAGCCAGGACCCCCATTTTCCAGTAGTGTGTTAGGGCGTAGAATACGAGTACCTCACCCACGGCTGCTACTTAGTGCCCCGTTAAAGTTACACTACTTTATTCAGAGGTTTCCAGTAAGCCACCCTGAGTGGTGCATGGAAGGTTAGTGGTGGGATTTTTTTTTTGCATTATTTGCAGAAATCGCAAAAGGGTGGACAGACCAGTAAGAATTAACTGACATTCAGCAGTATCAGGAAACAGACATTCACACGGATTCAGTCCTATTTCTAACAAATGCAACTTTACCCTATAAGGGGCACAAATTTTGTCAATGTTACACAGTTTAGTGGTTTTGGGCAATAAAACTTTGGCAACTGAAAACACCAGAAGGCTCATAACTGTCATCATGGGGAATCTGGATTTTACTCATTGTCACTCATTTGCCACGAAGAAAAGTGTCTCTGGGGATACACTGTCTCCAAGCTTGTAGGCCCACAGTTACTCCATGAGGAACAGCTTTCATTACCTCTGTAATATTATATATGTAAATATATATAATATTTCCCCACTAACACGCCGTGTAATTCATGACTCTCATTTACGCCAAAACACACTGGCATTTATTGACTCGGCTTCTCCCTCACCAGGAACCCCATTGTTCCCTTCTCCTACAGGAAGAATGTGTGCTCACTACTGACCAAACCTAAAGATTTTAAGTATATACAGTATTTGTCATTTCAGGTATCTTTTCAGAAAAAGCTGTCATGTTCGTGCACATTAGGAATAACATTAGTGTCGGACTGGGGTGGTAAGGGTCCACCAGTAACATTGACTTTTGGGGGGCCAACTTTTCACCTGCATACACATATTACACTACCCTTGTTCTCAAATTTACCTATGTCTCTATATAATAATAAACTGGGTAGTTTGGTTATTGAATGATGAGATACTGTTTTTTTTCTGTACAGAGGGAATCAAGTAAATTATGCCAACTACTACCAAAATAGTGGGGTTGGGGGCCCAGATCTGCACAGGAGCCCACCGGGGATTCCCCTGTTAACCTATGGGCCAGTCCAAACCTGAATAACATTATTACTGGCTATGAATTGCATCTTGTGTTTTCATAATTTTTCCCCTCTGTCGCCTCTATTTCTGATGTACAAGTGCATAAATGGCTCATGCAAAAAATATGGTCAACAGCTGTTTCATGTAAACCCCCCAAAAGAAAAAAGGCCACTCTTTCTGTTCAAAAGAGACAAACCTTCTTTACAATGAGAATTATTAATCTGTGGAGCAGCAGACCTCAGGGGCAGGTCACCGTGGGAATTGTCCATGGTTTCAAAGAGGGACTTAGATGTTTTTTTCTCTAGAAGAATCAAACAGAAATACTTATGTAAATGGATAAAAATCTTGTTCTGAATGTTGATCCAGTCAATCGATACTTGGGATCAGGCTTTTAGGGCTGATGGGATCATGTATTATGGATGTACCTATCCCTCATTCCTCGGTTGAACTTGATGGACAGATGTCTTTTCTTCAATCGTAGTATGTAATTACTTGGTCGGCCAAGCAGTGAGTAAATAGGGGATTTGCGAAATAATGAACTTGATGAAATATCATTGGATCTAAAGTGTTTCAGTAAAAGAAAAAAAACAATAATAAACACTGAAAATTTGCAAAAACAGCAAATACATTCTATGAGTACCGGGCTGGATTACCTTTTGTAATATGAACAGTATTTCCAGATAACATAATATACAATAATATACTGAAGCTATTTCAAACCTCACTCTTGTATCTAAAGATGCTTTTCTTAGCCGTAATTTCTTCGTTTAAAAGCAATTTTCAGAGAGAGGTTCCTGAATCGCTTTTAATACCGTTCTCTAAAGGTCACAGGCATTTAATGACTATTTATAAAAGACGAATAAAACTGTTTTTTTTCTTTTATATATCCACTTATAGTTTATTCCAGCTATAAAATTATAACTGTCAAGCATCTCTTTCTTTTCTGGAAAATAGTTGTGTTTATGGACATTTTTTTTCCGCTTTGTGGTTATAGAGATATTTAAGAAATAATGGCAGGGGATGGGTAGAGGGATCTTTCATGACCAAAAGGAGAGCCCTTACCTGGTGTGCTACGAGAGGTAATATACATATGGACAGATCTAATGTATAAACTCCAAAAAAAGTGGTATTTTTTATGATTGGCCCTAAGGGGCAACATAATGCTCCTAGTGTCACGGGTGTGTCGCTGCGAAGATCGTCGCGATTGCACACCCTGACTTCTCACAGCTGAGTTTCTGCTGCTGGGTGTTTTTCGGCAGTGAGAGAGTTAATTCTCCCTCTCTCTGTGCTGGACAAGACCAGCCTCGCTCAGCTGCAATTAATGTTGCGATAATTGGATTCCTTCAAATACCTGCCTGTCTGCTAGGGAAGTGTCGGTGAAAGCATTCATGCAGACCAGCAGAGCGGATCATATTGAGAAGTCTAAAGCTAAGAGTACCTGTTGCGGTTTTCTCCTCTCCTCGCTTTATTATTTATCTCCTTACCGTTGGTGTTCCCTCTGTAGTGGTAGTTTTGTATGCAAGGTGTCTTTTATTTTACCCCTTGTACTGTCTCGTTCGTCTTATACTGTGTGTAGGCAGTTACCTTCCCATTCCCTGTGGTGGTAATCAGGGTCCTTCTCAGGACTAGATTAAAGTGGTCAGGGATTCACAGGAGATAGGGTTACGCTGGCGGCCTGGACCTCTGTACCATCAACAGTACCTCCAGGTAGAGGGATTAGTCAGGACCCCAGCTTAGGGTCAGCATAGACCCGGTCCTCCTGTATGCAGAGACAGCGTGACATTTTCACCGACCTATAAAGATTTTCTCCAGTCACCATGGATCCAGTAGTCAGTCTAGCTCGGCAGTTGCAGAGTTTGTCCATGGAGCTGGCGGACGTTAAGTCCAAGGTTTTGTACCCCCGGAGCAGGCCGGACCTGAACCTAAAGTAGCTCTCCCTGACAGATTCACTGGGGGCCGGGACAAGTTTTTTGCTTTCCGGGAGGCATGTAAATTGTACTTTCGGCTGCGACCTCGGTCATCTGGGAGTGAAAAACAAAGGGTGGGGATTGTCATCTCGCTCCTACAAGGAGACCCCCAATCCTGGGCGTTCGCTCTCCCCCCGGGCGCCCCAGCTCTCCAGTCAGTGGATAGGTTTTTTGCAGCTCTGGGTCTTGTATATGATGACCCGGATCGGGTCTCCCTTGCTGAATCTAAGTTACGTAGGATACAGCAGGGAGATCGTCCGGCGGAGGAATTCTGTTCGGAGTTCCGTAGGTGGGCCACGGACACCCAGTGGAATGACCCGGCTCTTAGGAGCCAGTTTTGTCAAGGGTTATCTGACAAATTAAAGGATGTGCTGGCACAGTATGACCCTCCCACGTCACTGGAAGCCGCTATGGCCCTTGCTATTCGTATTGACAGACGTCTTCGGGAGAGGTGCGGGGTAACTTCGCCCCTGTGATGACTCCACCTTCCTCAAGGGTCCCTTATACGGAGGTTCCCCTGGTCAGTCCAGAGGAGCCTATGCAATTTGGAGGGACATCATTCCGGGGGAGGGGATCGGCGGGGCGCCACAAAACGAGAAGTTGTTTCTTCTGTGGGAAAAAGGGACATTTTATTGGGGGGTGTCCATCCCGTCCTTTGCAGAGTAAGAAGTCGCCGGAAAACTATTGATCCCAGATTGTGTGGTGGACGGCAATCTGGGAGTAAGGCCTGGATGTGGGAGGCTGAAGGCTCCGAGGGTCTCACAGGTTCCTGACACTCTGGGGAGTAGGGGTCGCACCTGGTAACATTTAGGGCGTACCATCCATTGTAACCCCAGTGTCGGGTGTAAGTCACCAAGTCTCCTGGCAACAGGTCCCTCCCCGGGTGTCCTTCTGGGAGGTGAGTCTCCACGTCCCGCCGGGTCACAAAGACTTCTAAATAAAGTCCAGGCTCCTGGATGAAGCCCCAACCACCTTTCAATTTAAAGCTCCGTACTGCACCCTTACGCCGCGGCTCCCACAGGGTTCCTTTATCTTTTCTCATCCGGTCCTTATCTGCCCGGTCCTTCTCCAGCTGACGTTGGCGAAGCTTTTGGGTTTCTCGCTGCTCCCTTTGTCGCTCTGCTTCCCGCTCCCAACATCTCCACTCTTCCTCCTGACGCCGGTTGAAATTCTCCTCCACCAGCAGCTCCATGTCTCCACCATCAAACTGCAGCTTACAGTGTCCGGTTTGCGGCAGCTCTCCTGGCGCCCCCCAGTCCTGGCGGCGCTCACCTGCGGAGGAAGCAGCCGGCTCTGGAACAGATGACAGTCAGGGCTCCGGTACAGGCAGGTAGACCTCTGGTGCCTGCGCGGCCTCCTCCATGAGGACGGGTGTCGCTTCTTCTGTCTCAGCGACGGGGGCAGACAGCGGGATCTGGGGTGCTGCCGGTGCAGAGTTTTTTCCAGGAACGGGTGCCTCCACTGCGACAACGTCAACCGGATCACATTGCAAGGGCTCCTCTACTAGAACGGGTGCCTCACCTTCCGGTACAGACACTTCAGGTAAGAGGGATTGGCGCCGCTCCAAGTTTAGTTTTAGGGCACGCCAGCTGGCTTCCATCCTGGCGACCTCCTCCCGGTGCCGGGCCAGGCCTCTTAGGGTATCCTCCGCTTCTTGCAGCGTAGGAGGGTTTCCAGGCCGGGTGCCCAACGGTGGTTCCGTGGCAATCGGGTCGCTTCCGTGGGGGGAGAGCTCTGACTGCTCCATCCCTTCACACTTCTGCTCGTGTCCATTAGCCATCTCTGCCAAGTCACATGTGTCATTAGCATCTGGAGAGGGCCCCTCTTTTGTAGGGAGGCGGGACCTTCGTGTTAGTTTCCGCACACTGAGGAGGATGAGGAGGCGGAACTGAAGAGCTGTGGGGCACAATGTTACATTGCAGTACCATTTACAGTGGTCGGCCATCGTTTTCGCACCACTGAGTGAGTGTACACCCACGAAGAGCACGCCCTTCTTCTTCACCAGTGCCTCGTCGTGACGCAGATATGGCTGAAAAATGGCAAATACATTCTCTGATGATTTTAGCAATTCTCAAGCACAAAACCAGTTCAATTCAGGCACACAGGACTCGCTTATAGCGAGCTACAGAATCCTGTTCGTGACTCCCAAGTTGAGTCGCACAGAGCCAGAGGTTTTGGGGGTACTCGGCACCGAGCCCGTCGACTTCTATGGGGTATGTCACGGCTTTACCCGGCAATTGAATCAGAGTCTATTTTACTATGTAGAAGTGTATAAACTATAAATATATGTATATATATATGTCACAATGACATGTATATATATATATATATATATATATATATATATGTATTCTATGTGTGTATATTTTGTGTTTACAACGAAAGAAAGGGTTTTTTTTGTTGCGATATTTTGTTCCCTTAGACTTACATGGGACTTCCGGTATCAGAATCGGATATCGACGATATTTAGTGATATCGGCGATACCATTTCGATACGATATTTTCAGATATCGAGCAGTATCGCTCAACACTACTCCTTACCCGTTGGTGTTCCCTCTGTAGTGGTAGTTTTGTATGCAAGGTGTCTTTTATTTTACCCCTTGTACTGTCTCGTTCGTCTTATACTGTGTGTAGGCAGTTACCTTCCCATTCCCTGTGGTGGTAATCAGGGTCCTTCTCAGGACTAGATTACAGTGGTCAGGGATTCACAGGAGATAGGGTTACGCTGGCGGCCTGGACCTCTGTACCATCAACAGTACCTCCAGGTAGAGGGATTAGTCAGGACCCCAGCTTAGGGTCAGCATAGACCCCGGTCCTCCTGTATGCAGAGACAGCGTGACACCTGGGACCCCATTCAAAAGCTTGGTCGCCAAGTTTCAGACATTAGTTATAACACGCGTCCTCCTTATATTGGGTACTCAGAACTTTTTGCATCTCAGGCACTAAGGACACGCTGTCCTCCTCTAATTTGTCCCTGTAAAAAAGAACACTATTATGATCTCAAATTATTGATTAGTAATACATACAAGGAATGTTAGATCCGCCATGTTTTTGGTGGTTTCCAGTTAGCTTTGCTGTTTCTCAAGATTAATCCCATATGTACAACTACCTCTCCACTGAGAATGGGAACTGAGTATCGGGACTCTTGGGGTGGTGAGAGTTTAGGTGTCACGCTGTCACTGTATACAGGAGGTCCGGGGTCTATGCTGACCCTAAGCTGGGCTCTGACTAATCCCTCTACCTGGAGGTACTGTTCATGGTACAGAGGTCCAGGCCGCCAGCGTAACCCTATCTCCTGTGAATCCCTGACCCTCTGTAATCTAGTCCTGAGAAGGACCCTGATCACCACCACAGGGAACGGGAAGGTAAATGCCTACACACAGTATAAGACGAACGAGACAGTACAAGGGGTAAAATAAAAGACCACCTTGCATACAAAACTCACTATACAACTACAGAGGGAACACCAACAGGTAAGGAGATAAATAATAAAGCGAGGAAGGGAGAAAACCACACCAGGTACTCTTCACTTCAGACTTCACAATACCACAATCCGCTCTGCTGGTCTGCATGAATGCTTTCACCGACATTTCCCTAGCAGACTGGCAGGTATTTGAAGGAATCTCATTAGTGCAGCATTAACTGCAGCTGGGCGAGGCTGGGCCTCATCTAGCACAGAGAGAGGGAGAATTAACTCTCTCACTGCCGACAAACACCAAGCACCAAAAACTCAGCTGTGAGAAGTCAGGTTGTGTAATCGCGACGATCTTCGTGGCGACACACCCGTGACAGTACCCCCCCTTCTACGAGGGGCCTCCGGACCCTCAGGGCCAGGTTTATCTGGGTGGGTTGTGTGGAAGGCCCGAATTAATCGGTCTGCATTAATATCCGACGCAGGAACCCACGTCCTCTCCTCAGGACCATACCCCTTCCAATGAACCAGGTACTGAAGGGACCGGCGATTCAAACGTGAATCGATGATTTTCGACACCTGAAACTCCAAGTTACCATTGACCACCACAGGAGGAGGAGGTAAAGGTGATGGTATCACCGGCGCCACATACCTCTTAAGCAACGATCTGTGAAACACATTGTGAATTTTAAACGTAGGGGGGAGGTCAAGACGGAATGCCACCGGATTAATTATAGAACTGATCCTGTATGGCCCGATGAACCTGGGACCCAGTTTCCAGGAGGGAACCTTAAGTTTTATATTCTTGGTAGACAACCATACCCGATCGTTCACACTTAGGTCCGGACCAGACACTCTCCTCCTATCAGCCATACGTTTGTATCGGTTCCCCATAGTACTCAGATTATTCAGCACTCCTCTCCACACTGAAGCAAGTGACAACGAAAATCGTTCCTCCTCAGGAACCCCAGAAGAGCCCCCCCTATTGAAAGTACAAAACTGGGGGTGAAAACCATATGCCCCAAAAAACGGGGACTTACCAGTGGACTCACTCCGCCTATTGTTAAGAGCGAATTCCGCCAGAGGCAAGAAAGAAGCCCAATCCTCCTGGTTCTCTGACACAAAACACCTGAGATATGTCTCCAAGCTCTGGTTCAGACGCTCTGTCTGACCATTGGTCTGCGGATGAAAAGCCGATGAAAATGACAACTGCATCCCCCGCCGTGTACAAAATGCCTTCCAGAATTTGGACACAAACTGAGACCCCCGATCCGACACCACATCGGAGGGTACCCCGTGAAGTCTCACAATCTCCCCAATGAACACCTGCGCAAGAGTTTTAGCATTAGGAAGAGCAGGAAAAGTGATAAAATGTGCCATCTTGCTGAACCTGTCCACTACAACGAGTATGACTGTTTTACCTGAAGACGGTGGGAGGTCCGTAATAAAGTCCATAGACAAATGAGTACACGGACGCTCCGGGATCTTCAAAGGCAAGAGGGCCCTAGACGGACGGGTATGTGGGGTCTTAGAGCACGCACAAACCCCACAGGACACGACAAAAGTTACCACCTCCCTATGTAAGTTAGGCCACCAAAACCGGCGCGAGAGGAGATCCACAGTTGCTTTACTCCCTGGGTGTCCTGCCAAAGCTGAATTATGGTGTGCCTCGATTACCTTTTGTCTCAACTGATCTGGAACAAACAGTCTCCCTGGAGGTCCAACAGGGGCGTCCCCCTGAGCCTCCAATACCTCCTCCTCAAGCTCAGAGCATACTGCCGACACCACCACCCCCTCCTGAAGGATAGGAACCGGGTCATCCATCTTTCCGGCCCCAGGGAAACTGCGAGATAAGGCATCCGCCTTTACATTTTTTGACCCAGGACGATATGTGACGACAAAATTAAACCTGGTAAAAAACAACGACCACCTAGCTTGTCTGGGATTCAGACGTTTTGCGGACTCTAAATATAGCAGGTTCTTGTGATCGGTAATGACGGTGACCGGGTGTACTGCCCCTCCAAAAAATGACACCACTCCTCAAAGGCTAACTTAATTGCCAAGAGTTCCCTATTGCCGACATCATAATTCCTCTCAGCGGACGACAATTTTTTAGAGAAGAAAGCGCACGGATGGCATTTACAAGGGGACGGACCTTGAGATAATACCGCTCCCACACCTACCTCAGAAGCATCTACCTCCACAATGAACGGCTGTGACGCATCAGGTTGAATGAGTATGGGTGCCGAAGCAAAACATTTTTTCAAGGAGGAAAACGCTTGACAAGCCTTGTCAGACCACCTTGAAAAATCCGTCCCTTTTTTAGTCATGTCTGTGAGAGGTTTAACTATGGACGAGAAATTACGAATAAATTTCCGGTAGTAGTTAGCAAACCCCAGGAAACGTTGTAATGCCTTAAGATGCTCTGGCAGATCCCACTCAAGAACTGCCCGCACTTTCCCAGGGTCCATATGAAAACCGGATGCTGACACCAGGAATCCTAAAAACTGAAGTTCCTGTACGGCGAACACACACTTCTCCCATTTAGCGTACAGTTTATTATCCCGCAAGATCTGCAACACCTGCCTAACATGCTCCTGATGAGACACAAGATCCGGCGAGTAAATTAAGATGTCATCCAGATATATGACAACAAACTGTCCCACTAGGTGGCGAAAGATGTCATTAACAAAATGTTGAAACACCGCCGGGGCATTAGTCAGACCAAATGGCATGACAAGGTTCTCATAATGCCCCTCCGGAGTGTTAAACGCTGTCTTCCACTCATCCCCCTCCTTCATCCTAATCAGATTATACGCCCCCTGAGATCCAACTTAGAGAACCATTTGGCGCCCACGATCTGATTGAAGAGATCGGGAATAAGTGTGAGCGGATACGGATCTCGGACCGTAATCCGATTAAGCTCACGGAAATCCAGGCAAGGGCGTAGGCCTCCATCTTTCTTCTTCACAAAGAAGAACCCCGCGGCCACCGGGGAAGATGAAGGTCTAATATGCCCCTTAGCCAGACTCTCCGAAATATAATCCTTCATGGCCTGCCTCTCAGGACCAGAAAGGTTATACAACCTAGATTTCGGTAACTTGGCTTCAGGGAGCAATTTTACAGAACAGTCATACACGCGATGAGGAGGTAGTTCTTGACACCCTTTCTCCGAAAATACATCCTCAAAGTCCACCAGAAATGGAGGTAAGGCCCTAGGCACGACCGCACCGATGACCGTGTTCATGCAGTTTTTATTACAGAATTCACTCCACTGGCTTATCTCTCTGGATTGCCAATTAATAACCGGGTTATGCTTAGTTAACCAAGGAAGGCCCAACACTATAGGAGTGGGAAGACCCTCCAACACGTAACAAGACAACAGTTCTTTATGTATTGCCCCCACTCGAAGATCTATGTTATGCACGGCTTGCAAAAAACTACCTTGACCGAGAGGCCTGGCGTCGATTGAGAATATGGGAATGGGTTTAGCCAATACACTCAGTCGCATACCTTGAACCCGGGCAAACCGAGCGTCCACCAGATTAGCCCCGGCCCCACTATCCAGAAGAACAGATATCCTCTCAGTTCTCGTACCCACCACCACCTCCGCCGGTACGAGAAATTGAGACGGACCTGGGGACGAAATACATACTCCCAGATTGTCGTCCACCACACAACCTGGGATCAATAGTTTTCCGGCGACTTCTCACTCTGCAAAAGACGGGATGGACACCCCCCAATAAAATGTCCCTTTCTCCCGCAGAAGAAACACCTTCCTGTCTTGCGGCGCACTGCCGATCCCGTCCCTCGGAATGATGTCCCTCCTAACTGCATAGGCTCCTCTGGACTGACCAGGGGAACCTCCATATAAGGGGCCCTAGTAGAAGGTGGAGTCATCACAGGGGGCGGAGTTACCCCACACCTCTCCCGAAGCCGTCTGTCAATGCGAATAGCAAGGGCCATAGCGGCTTCCAGTGACGTGGGAGGGTCATACTGTGCCAACACATCCTTTAATTTGTCAGATAAACCTTGACAAAACTGGCTCCTAAGAGCCGGGTCATTCCACTGAGCCGGTGTCCGTGGCCCACCTACGGAACTCCGAACAGAATTCCTGCGCCGGACGATCTCCCTGCTCTATCTTACGTAACTTAGATTCAGCAAGGGAGACCCGATCCGGGTCATCATATACAAGACCCAGAGCTGCGAAAAACCTATCCACTGACTGGAGAGCCGGGGTGCCCGGGGGAAGCGAGAACGCCCATGATTGGGGGTCCCCTTGTAGGAGCGAGATGACAATTCCCACCCTTTGATCTTCACTCCCCGATGACCGAGGTCGCAGCCGAAAGTACAATTTACATGCCTCCCGGAAAGCAAACAATTTGTCCCGCCCACCAGTGAACCTGTCAGGGAGAGCTACTTTAGGTTCAGGTCCGGCTTGCACCAGGGGGTACAAAACCTTGGACTTAACGTCCGCCAGCTCCATGGACAAACTCTGCAACTGCCGAGCTAGACTGGCTACTGGATCCATGGTGGCTGGAGAGAATTTTTAGTATGGTCGGTGAAAATGTCACGCTGTCACTGTATACAGGAGGTCCGGGGTCTATGCTGACCCTAAGCTGGGCTCTGACTAATCCCTCTACCTGGAGGTACTGTTGATGGTACAGAGGTCCAGGCCGCCAGCGTAACCCTATCTCCTGTGAATCCCTAACCACTGTAATCTAGTCCTGAGAAGGACCCTGATCACCACCACAGGGAACGGGAAGGTAAATGCCTACACACAGTATAAGACGAACGAGACAGTACAAGGGGTAAAATAAAAGACCACCTTGCATACAAAACTCACTATACAACTACAGAGGGAACACCAACGGGTAAGGAGATAAATAATAAAGCGAGGAGGGGAGAAAACCACATCAGGTACTCTTCACTTCAGACTTCACAATACCACAATCCGCTCTGCTGGTCTGCATGAATGCTTTCACTGACACTTCCCTAGCAGACTGGCAGGTTGTCACGCTGTCTAATGATATGTATACAATGTCAGTAAACTATTAATACAGGAACAACACTATATACAACAACTAGTATAGCAACATCAGCATGTGTTGTGAATGTGTTTGAGATGAGTTCTGAGCAGAGGCTCCCTCTGGTGGTTACAAGCGGTACTAGTGAGGATTGTGAGGACTGGGAATCAGGTGTTACTGATTGGTCTTATGTAAGGGAGTCATTTTCCCATCAGGGTTGCCGGTGATCAATTGTTCTGGTCTGAATCCTTCTTTCCAGTTTCCCTTGTAGCCTGCTGTGTCGTGTCTGCATCTCCTGCTATCAGATAAGACAATTTCTTATTTTGTGTTTTTGCTATATTTTTGCATTTGGTCCTGCACTTCTGTGGGGGCCTTCTGGGTCCCCTCCGGGGGCTTTTGCCCTCTCAGTTTAGTCCAGCCACTGTGTTTTGTACTTTTGCTTTTTCCAGTTTTTTCAGTGGCTGCTGTTTTTGTTACACCAGAGAACTAATTTAGGTGGTAGAGGTCGTGTGATCTCAGGTGATTTTGAAATTAGTAGAGTTGGTGTTTTTCAGGGTTTTCTGGGATTGCAGTAAGTACCCTTCCTGTCCTTTTCTATTTAGATAGTTTGGGCCCCAGCGTTTGCTCATACTATTTTCTTTCTGTGTCAGTATTTCCTCTTGTCTAACCGCCATTACATGTTTGGGGGCTTTCTATTATCTTTGGGGTTCTGCTACGGGGCAGATAGCTTTCCTATTTCTATCTTTAGGTGTAGTTAGTTTCTCAGGCTGTGACGAGGCGTCTAGGACCAACGTAGGAACGCTCCACGCTGCCTCTAGTTGCGGTGGTTAGTCAGGGTACTGCAATCTCATAGATTCCAACTGCTCTGGTGTATTTCCTTTTTTGCCTGCACTCCTCAGCTACCGTAACATAACAGTATCACCGGCCATAAAAATTGTATGGTACTCACAGAAGGGAAAAAATATTTTGAAGGAAGAAAAGTTGTCAGAGATATTTTTCTGTTTGTTGCATTTTTTTTTTTTTTTTTTCCCTCTGTATCTCTGGGTGCTGGGGAGGATCTTTTCTCCCAATGGAGTTTGCACAGTTGTCTGGCCGTGTGGATCAGCTTGCCACTGAGGTTCAGAGTATTGCTGCATATCTTGCTAGGTTGCCTGTTGTGGAACCTAGGATCCCCATGCCAGATTTGTTTTTAGGGGATCGAGCTAAGTTTCAGAATTTCAAAAATAATTGTAAATTGTTTCTTGCCTTAAAATCTAAGTCCTCAGGAAACGCAGCGCAGCAGGTTCAAATTATCATCTCTCTCCTGCGCGGCGATCCTCAGGATTGGGCTTTTTCCCTGACACCTGGGGATCCTGTCTTGAGTGATGTTGATGCATTTTTTCAGGCTTTGGGGTTATTGTACGATGAGCCTAATGTCACTGATCAAGCTGAAAAAGCCTTGTTGGCATTAAATCAGGGGCTTGATGACGCTGAGTTATACTGTCAGAGATTCCGTAGGTGGGCAGTCCTGACCAAATGGAATGACGACGCTTTGGCGGCCCTTTTCCGGAAGGGTCTGTCGGATAATGTAAAGGATGTTATGGTGGGATTCCCTGTCCCCTCTGGTCTCAATGATTCTATGTCATTGGCGATTCAAATTGACAGACGTTTGCGTGAGCGGAGAAGTGTGCGTGGAGTGGTGTTGCCTTGTGAGCCAGCTGCTGAGCCCATGCAGTGTGATGGAGTGGTGTATGGGGCACAGCGTTATGAGTTTCGAAAGCGCAATGGGTTATGTTTCTACTGTGGTGATGCCTCTCATGCTATTTCAGTCTGCCCTAAGCGGGGAAGACGTTTTGCACGCTCAGTTGTCTTGGGTAGTGTTCAGACTAAGTTTTTATTAACTGTCACTCTGATATGCTCTCTGTCCTCATTTTCTGCTCAGGCTTTCGTTGATTCTGGAGCAGCTATTAACCTGATGGATTATGATTTTGCTAAACGTTGTGGGTTTTCCTTGATACCCCTACAGAAGTCTATTCCTTTACTGGGGATCGATTCTACCCCTTTGGCTGAGAATAAACCCCAGTTTTCTACTCAGGTGATAATGAGGGTTGAACCTGATCACCAGGAGTGCTGCAAATTTTTGGTTCTATATAATCTGCATGACATTATAGTGCTGGGTTTCCCTTGGTTACAGTCTCATAATCCTGTTTTGGATTGGAAATCTGTGTCTGTAACCAGTTGGGGCTGCCAATGTGTTAGTGCCAACACTCCTGTTTTTTCTGCCTCCCCCAGGCTGAGGATGTTCCTGACTTTTTGTTTGATTTTTCTGATGTGTTTAGCGAAAGTAAATCTGCATCCTTACCTCCCCATAGGAGCTATGACTGCGCTATTGAATTAGTGCCAGGTAGTAAATTCCCTAAAGGTCGCCTTTTTAACTTGTCTGTACCTGAACATGACGCTATGCGGTCTTACATCAATCATTGGAGAAGGGTCATATCAGACCATCCTCTTCACCTTAGGTGCCGGTTTTTTCTTTGTGGCCAAAAAAGATGGTTCATTAAGGCCGTGTATTGATTATCGTCTCTTGAACAATATTACTGTGAAATATCAATACCCGTTACCCTTGATTTCTGACCTGTTTTCCAGGGTGAAAAACGCTACTTGGTTTACCAAGCTTGACCTCAGGGGGGCGTATAACCTTATTCGCATTAAGCACGGGGATGAATGGAAGACGGCATTTAACACCCCTGAAGGGCATTTTGAGTACCTTGTGATGCCCTTTGGGCTCACTAATGCTCCTTCCGTCTTCCAGTCCTTCATGAATGACATTTTCAGGGATTTTGTGGACAAGTTTCTGATTGTTTATTTGGATGATATCTTGATTTTTTCTAATGACTGGGACTCTCATGTGAAACATGTTCGAACTGTATTCCAGATTTTGAGAGAGAATGCTCTGTATGTGAAGGGATCAAAGTGTCTTTTTGGCATACAGAAGATCTCATTTCTGGGATTCATTTTGTCCCCATCTGTTATTGAAATGGACCCGGTCAAGGTTCAGGCCATCTGTGATTGGGTCCAACCTACTTCATTAAAGGCTCTTCAGAGATTTTTGGGTTTTGCCAATTTTTATCGTAAATTTATTGGTAATTTCTCTGTTATTGTTAAACCATTAACTGATTTGACCAGAAAGGGTTCTGATGTGGTGAATTGGCCTCCTGAGGCAGTCTCTGCGTTTCAGGAACTTAAGCAGAGATTCACTTCTGCTCCTGTTCTACGGCAGCCTGATGTTTCTCTGCCATTTCAGGTGGAGGTTGATGCCTCTGAAATTGGGGCAGGTGCCGTTTTGTCCCAAAAAGATCCAGAGACCTCTAAAAGTAACCCTTGTGCCTTTTTCTCTCGAAAATTTTCTCCTACTGAACGTAATTATGACGTGGGTAATCGGGAGTTATTGGCCATGAAGTGGGCTTTTGAAGAGTGGAGACATTGGCTGGAGGGAGCCAAACATCAGGTGGTGGTCCTTACGGACCATAAGAATCTGGTCTATCTGGAATCTGCCAAGCGACTCAATCCTAGACAGGCCAGGTGGGCCTTGTTTTTCACACGTTTTAATTTTGTGGTTTCCTTTCTTCCTGGCACTAAGAATGTTAAGGCGGATTCCCTCTCGAGGAGTTTCCTTGCGGACTCTCCTGAGCTATCTAATCCCTCTGTTATTTTGAAGGAGGGTGTAGTTCTTTCCGCCATCTCGCCCAATTTGAGACTTGCTCTGGAGGGGTGTCAGGAGGATAGGCCCGAGCGCTGCCCTGTTGGAAAATTGTTTGTCCCGGACCAGTGGAAAAAGAGTGTGATGTCTGAGATTCATTGTTCCGCATTGGCTGGGCATCCCGGAATTTTTGGTACCAGAGACTTGGTTAGTCGGTCCTTTTGGTGGCCTACCTTGTCTCGGATGTCAGGAAATTTGTGCAGTCCTGCGGGACTTGCTCTCGCTCCAAGCCTTGCTCTCGCTCTAGTGGTTTGTTGATGCCATTGCCTGTGCCCAAGAGACCATGGACCCATATCTCTATGGATTTCATTTCCGACCTTCCTGTTTTCAGAGAATGACCACCATCTGGGTAATTTGTGATAGGTTTTCCAAAATGATACATCTTGTGCCATTACCTAAGTTGCCTTCCTCCTCTGAATTGGTGCCGTTGTTCCTTCAGCACGTGGTTCGTTTACACGGCATTCCTGAGAACATTGTGTCTGACAGAGGAGTCCAGTTTGTTTCCAGATTTTGGAGGACTTTTTGTTCTAAACTGGGTGTTCAATTGTCTTTCTCCTCGGCATTTCATCCTCAGACCAATGGTCAAACTGAGAGAACAAACCAGACATTGGAGACTTATCTAAGATGCTTTGTGTCTGCTGATCAGGATGACTGGGTCTCTTTTTTGCCTTTGGCTGAGTTTGCTCTTAATAATAGGGCTAGCTCTGCCACTTTGATGTCTCCGTTTTTCTGTAATTCTGGGTTTCACCCTCGATTTTCTTCAGGACAGACGGAGGCTTCTGTCTGTCCAGGTGTTGACTCTGTTGTTGAGCGTATGCAGCAGATTTGGGACCAGGTAGTGGAGAGGTTGTCCCTCTCTCAGGAGAAGGCCCAGCGGTTTGCTAACCGGCATAGGACTGATGGTCCTCGGTTTAAAGTGGGGGACTTGGTCTGGTTGTCCTCAAAGAATATTCTATGAGAGTAGCATCTCCTAAATTTAAGCCTAGGTTCATTGGACCTTATAAGATCATGGAGATTATTAATCCTGTTTCTTTTCGTTTGCTTCTTCCAGGGACATTTAAGATCCATAACGTGTTCCACAAGTCCTTGTTGAAGAGGTTTGTTGAGCCAGTGGTTCCTGCTGCTGTGCCTCCTGACCCTGTTTTGGTTGAGGGCAATCTGGAGTATGTGGTTGAGAAAATATTGGATTCTCGTTTTTCTAGACGAAGACTCCAGTATTTGGTTAAATGGAGAGGTTATGGTCAGGAAGACAATTCTTGGGTGTTTGCTTCGGACATCCATGCTAGGAGACTTATCCGTGCGTATCATAGAACTCATCCTGACCGACCTGGTTGCTCAAATGAGGGTTCGGTGACCCCTCCTCAAGGGGGGGTACTGTTGTGAATGGGTTTGAGATGAGTTCTGAGCAGAGGCTCCTCTGGTGGTTACAAGCGGTACTAGTGAGGATTGTGAGGACTGGGAATCAGGTGTTACTGATTGGTCTTATGTAAGGGAGTCATTTTCCCATCAGGGTTGCCGGTGATCAATTGTTCTGGTCTGAATCCTTCTTTCCAGTTTCCCTTGTAGCCTGCTGTGTCGTGTCTGCATCTCCTGCTATCAGATAAGACAATTTCTTATTTTGTGTTTTTGCTATATTTTTGCATTTGGTCCTGCACTTCTGTGGGGGCCTTCTGGGTCCCCTCCGGGGGCTTTTGCCCTCTCAGTTTAGTCCAGCCACTGTGTTTTGTACTTTTGCTTTTTCCAGTTTTTTCAGTGGCTGCTGTTTTTGTTACACCAGAGAACTAATTTAGGTGGTAGAGGTCGTGTGATCTCAGGTGATTTTGAAATTAGTAGAGTTGGTGTTTTTCAGGGTTTTCTGGGATTGCAGTAAGTACCCTTCCTGTCCTTTTCTATTTAGATAGTTTGGGCCCCAGCGTTTGCTCATACTATTTTCTTTCTGTGTCAGTATTTCCTCTTGTCTAACCGCCATTACATGTTTGGGGGCTTTCTATTATCTTTGGGGTTCTGCTACGGGGCAGATAGCTTTCCTATTTCTATCTTTAGGTGTAGTTAGTTTCTCAGGCTGTGACGAGGCGTCTAGGACCAACGTAGGAACGCTCCACGGCTGCCTCTAGTTGCGGTGGTTAGTCAGGGTACTGCAATCTCATAGATTCCAACTGCCCTGGTGTATTTCCTTTTTTGCCTGCACTCCTCAGCTACCGTAACATAACAAGCATGTAAGTATAGAATAGATTTACCTGACACGATATCTGCTGAACTCAGGGTTAATCTTGAGGACTGATGAGCTGAAACAGGAAAGAGGTGGACCGGGATCTAACCTGACCCTAAACTGGGGTCCTAACTAATCCCTCACCTTGGAGGTACTGATAATGGTTCAGAGGTCCAAGTCTCCAACCTAACCCTGTCTCCTATCAGACCCTGAACCCTGTAATCAGTCCTAAGACGGATCCTGACTACCACCAAAGGGATATGGGCTGATCTTAGCTAAATACACAGATTAGACATATAAGACAGACAGGATAACACTCGCTTGCATACACACTCAAACACCAAAGGAACATAAATGGTCTGGGAAATAAACTCTAACCAAGTTGAGCTTAGAACAACTAAGGAGTTCACAACTAAAGTCTATACAGATTCATTCCTATCTGTGGTCTGCATGAAGGTTTCACTGGCAACTCCCCAAGCAGACAACCAGGAATTTAAAGGAAACCAATCAACAAATAATCAATTGCAGCCGGGAGAAACTGCACCCAGTCCCAGCACCGAGCACAGACAGAATTAACTCCCTAGCTGCCAAACACAAAGAAACAGCAGCTCAGCTGTGAGAAGTCAAAATGTGCAACCGCGACGATCTTCGTGGCAATGCACACATGACAGTACCCCCCCTTCTACGAGGGGCCTCCGGACCCTCAGGGCCAGGCCTGCCTGGGTGAGTTCTGTGGAAGGTCCGAACCAAACGATCTGCGTTAACATCAGACGCAGGGACCCACGTCCTCTCCTCTGGACCATACCCCTTCCAATGCACCAAGTACTGAAGGGACCGGCGATTCAGACGTGAGTCAATGATCTTTGATACTTGAAATTCCAAGTTACCATTGACCAACACAGGAGGAGGAGGTAGAGGTGACGGTATGACTGGTGCCACATACCTTTTAAGTAATGACTTGTGGAACACATTATGAATTTTAAACGTAGGAGGGAGGTCCAGACGAAATGCCACAGGATTAATTATGGAACTGATCCTGAACGGCCCGATGAATCTGGGACCCAGTTTCCAGGAGGGCACTTTAAGTTTTATATTCCTGGTAGACAACCATACCAGATCGTTCACATTCAGATCTGGACCAGAAACTCTCCTCCTATCAGCCATACGTTTGTAACGGTTCCCCATCGCACTCAGATTATTCAATACACCTCTCCACACAGAAGCAAGTGACGACGAGAAACGCTCCTCCTCAGGAACCCCAGAAGGGCCCCCCCCCATTGAAAGTACAAAACTGGGGATGAAAACCATATGCCCCAAAAAACGGGGACTTACCAGTGGACTCGCTCCGCCTGTTGTTAAGAGCGAACTCTGCCAGAGGCAAGAAAGAAGACCAGTCCTCTTGGTTCTCTGATACAAAAACCGGAGATATGTCTCTAAGCTCTGATTCAGACGCTCTGTCTGACCATTGGTCTGCGGATGAAAAGCCGAGGAAAATGACAATTGCATCCCCCGACGTAAACAAAATGCCCTCCAAAATTTGGACACAAACTGAGTGTAAGGTTCTATGTATATATTCCTGAAACTCAGTTTGTTCGTCAGCCATTTTACTTTCTGTCTTGCTGCAGCTATCTTGCCCTCAGTCAAAATGGAGTTTCCAGCTTGCATGTTCCCGCCCTGATTCTCTCCTTTGCTTCTTAAGCAGCCACAGCTGAGCAATCAGTGCTTCAGAATCTAGCCTGCAGTGAACCTGTGACTTGACTCCTGTAAGCCTTGGACCTTGTACTCCAGCTATTCCTACTGAGGAACTCTGAAGCACTTGTGGACTCTGAACCCTGCTCTTTGAAAGACCCACGTTTGCATGGACTTACGGTAACAGAGAAGAAGATCCTGAATCTGTATTGGAGAGTGATTGCTGAGCTTGGATTACTCTGGCCTGCTGTGTCTCCTGTTTCTGTGTCTGCAAACTGTGTGACTATTTCTGCCAACTTGTATGAAGTAATACAGGACTTTTCTATATCAAACCTGTGTCTCATGTATGTTCATCGCACCCAAGCACAAGACGCTATATGAACTGTACTACATACATTACAAGATTCTGAAGCCAAAACGTTAGTGTCTGCTGGGTCTGGAAGGCTGTGTCTGCTGTACTGTGGATATCAGACGTCCGGTTGTACTTTCTGTGATGACAGTGGTTGTGACTTCTCACAACCATTCCAGGTGAGCAATTCCCTTAAGTTTTTTCTTTTTTGCAGTGTTACCACAGGTAAACACTATTGTTTTTTTTTTTCTCCTTTCTTTTCTCTTTTTTGTCTGCTGTAACTCTGGATATCAGATGTCTGGTTGAAACTTTCTGTGATGATAGTGGTTGTGACTTCTCACAACCATTCCAGGTGAGCAGTTCCCTTAATTTTTTTTTCTCTCTGCAGTGTTGCCACAGGTGAACACTATTGTTTTTTTTTTCTCTCCTCTTCTTCCAGTAATCCTGTCTTAAAAGATCTGGAAAATGGAGGCCCGCATAAAGGAACTTTGCGGAGTGACTGATAATATCCTTGCAGATTTGCAGAATATAAAGACCCGTTTTACAAATCTACAGGACCTCAATAATCACAATTTGCAAGTGGTTGGACAGACTACCCAGGATTTGCGAGCCAGGATTGAGGTTCTAGAGGGGCGAGTCCAGGCTCCTGCCGTAGCCCCGAGTGCTGGGATTCCCAAGTTGCCCCCTTTTCGTTTTGGCGGTGAACGTGAGAAATTCAGGGGATTTATTAATCAATGCAATCTTTTTTTTTCTGCACATGCTTCACAATTTCCCAATGAACGATCTAAGGTGCTTACTATAATTATGTTGCTTACCAACAAGGCTTTAATGTGGGCAAACCCTCTGATTGAGACTGAGGATGATTGTTTGAATCACCTTGATGATTTTATTTCAGCCATGGGGCAGGTGTTTGATGACCCCAATCGAGGTGCAACAGCTGAAGCAGCCATGTTAGCTTTGCGCCAAGGTAAGCACTCGGTAGCTGAATATGCCTTGGATTTCAGGAGATGGGCCCTTGATACCACCTGGGACAGTTCCGCCAAAAAATCTATTTTTCGAAAGGGGTTATCTCCACTGATTAAGGATGAACTTGCTCGTGCCGACCCTCCCACTGCGTTAGGTGACTTTATTAACTACTGCATCCGTATTGATACTCGTCTGACTGAACGCAGGCAAGAGAGATGGTTCGAAAGCAATCGTACTAACCTTTTCCTACCTTCCTCTCCAGCTAAGGAACCTTTGAGTAGGATTACACGGGAACCTGAACCTGAACCCATGCAGGTAGACTCTTTACAACGACGGGTTAGTGATGCACGCAAGGAACATCGTTTTAAGGAGAATCTATGTTTCTATTGTGGTAAGTCAGGGCACTTCATTATAAACTGCCCCAGCCGTTCTCGTAAGACTACTGCAGCACTCATTCATTGTGAGTGTTGCGAGAGGGGATCTGTCAGGTCCGAGCCTCAGGCTCCAGAGAGATCTGCAGCAACAGATCTTGATTTCTCGGACTTAAACTCCGTTACCTCTGAGGACGTTGACTGTGTAAACGCTGCCATTTTTCAAGTTTCCTCAGCGGTGTCCCAGCTGAGTTGTAAGAAAAACAATTCTCATTGCTTTCTTTCCATCAAACTCTGGGTTGACTCAGCTTGGGTGTCTAGCTCTGCTATGATCGACTCAGGGGCAAGTGGAAATTTTATGGATGTCTCCTTTGCTCTGAAACAGGGAATACGTTCAGTGAAGAAGGCTACTCCAGTACAGATGGAAACTGTGGATGGCTCCCTGCTGACCTCTGGACCAGTGGATCAGGAAACAGAGCCTTTGAGGGTTCTTATGGGTAAAGATCATCAAGAGAAACTGTCCTTTATGCTTATCTCTTCTCCCCACTTTCCCATTATTCTAGGGCTACCATGGCTGCAGGCTCAGAATCCTACCATTAACTGGGAGACCAAGGAATTACACTTTCCAGAGAAACAGATGAGTCCAAAAGTTTCAGCTTGCTCTGTTCCTAAAGGAATCATGTCAGTCCCTGAACTACCAGCTGTATACCAGGACTATGTGGATTTATGTGACAAGAAGAACGCTGACCAGCTTCCTCCTCACCGTCCATATGATTGTCCAATTGAATTATTGCCTGGAGCAGAGATACCTTTTGGTAAGATCTACCCCCTGGCGGGGCCCGAGCTAAAGGCTTTAAAGGATTACATAGATGAAAATTTAGCCAAGGGCTTCATACGCCCTCTTCATCTCCTGCAGGTGCACCCATCTTCTTTGTAAAGAAGAAAGATGGATCTCTGAGACCATGCGTAGACTATAGGGAACTCAATAAGGTTACTATTAGAAACGTTATCCATTGCCTTTAATCCCTGAGTTATTGGAGAGAGTGCGACATGCCAAAATTTTCTCTAAACTAGATCTTCGTGGGGCCTATAACTTAGTCCGTATTAGACCTGGGGATGAATGGAAGACTGCATTCAGGTCACGCTATGGACACTTTGAATATCTAGTTATGCCTTTTGGTCTGAGTACCGCCCCAGCCACTTTCCAACACTTGGTGAATGACATTTTCAGGGATCTCCTAGATACATTCGTGGTAATTTATTTGGATGATATTCTAATTTTTTCTAACTCCACAGAGGAACATCATGGACATGTGAGAATGGTCTTGGAACGTCTAAGACAAAATCATCTGTACATCAAACTTGAAAAGTGTGAATTCCATAGGACCGAAATTCAATTTCTGGGGTATGTACTGTCTACACAAGGAATTAGTATGGATGGAAGCAAAACCCAAGCCATCAAGGATTGGCCAAGTCCTAGAAATGTGAAGGAGGTACAGCGCTTCATCGGGTTTGCCAACTTCTATAGACGTTTCATTAGAAATTTCTCTGAGGTAGTGTCACCTATCACTCAACTTACCCGGAAAGAGTCTAGGTTTTCCTGGACTCCCCAAGCCCAGGAAGCATTTTCCCGTCTAAAAGATAAATTTACCACTGCACCTATCCTAGTACATCCCAACCCCGAGCTTGCCTTCATAATAGAGGTGGATGCTTCAGACTGTGCCGTTGGAGCTATACTCTCTCAGAGAACAGGTGAGAAGAATGTCTTGCATCCCTGTGCCTTCTTTTCCCAGCAGTTGTCTTCGGCTGAGAGGAACTACGATGTGGGCAATAGAGAGTTGTTGGCCATTATTGCCGCCTTCAAAGAATGGAGACACCTTCTTCAGGGAGCTGCACAGCAAATAGTCGTCCTGACAGACCATCGTAACCTTGAGTTTATCAGGTCGGCTAAGTGCCTGACTCCTCGCCAGGCTCGCTGGAATCTTTTCTTAAACCAATTTAATTTTATCATCTCTTATAGACCAGGATCGCGCAATGGAAAGGCTGATGCACTCTCTAGGATTTACTCAGCAGAGACACGTCCAATTACTACTCCTAAGACTATTCTTCCTGACTCTAGATTCCTAGGAGTAATTCATAATCAAGACCTACTTAAGGACATCAAGGAAGCATACCATGCGGATTCCTTTTTGGCACAACCCCCAAGGGACGTAAGTCTTGTCTTTAAGAATGGTGTGTGGATTCAGGGACAACGCCTGTATATTCCTGAAACAGTCAGATTGAGAGTATTGCAACTCATTCACGATTCCAAGATAGCTGGGCATAGAGGAATTCTAAAGACACAGGAATTTCTTTCTCGTTTCTTTTGGTGGCCCACTTGCAGGAAGGATGTTTTGAATTATGTCACTTCATGTGAGGTCTGTGCAAGATGCAAAACACCTCGCTCCTCACCAACTGGTCTGTTACAGCCTCTTCCCACCCCGTCCCGCCCGTGGGGATCCATTTCTATGGACTTCATTGTGGAGTTACCAACCTCTCAGGGGAAGAACACCATTCTAGTGGTGGTTGACCGTCTAACAAATGCAGCTCATTTTATCCCTTGTGTCGGCTTACCCACTGCAAAACAGACATCAGATTTGATGATTAAAGATGTGTTTCGCTTACATGGAGTACCGGATGAGGTTATTTCGGATCGAGGGGTGCAATTCACTTCTAGGTTTTGGCAAAATTTCTGTGCAGCATTGGACATTAAAGTAAACCTTTCTTCTGCTTTTCATCCCCAGACTAATGGACAGACCGAACGAACCAATCAAACCCTGGAGCAGTATCTCCGCTGCTTTATCTGCCACCTACAGGATGATTGGGTGGATCTACTTCCATTAGCTGAGTTCTCTTATAACAACTCTCAGAGTGCCTCCACTAAACAGTCTCCTTTTTACTCTAATCTAGGTTATCATCCTAACATTCTACCACGATTTCCCATAGAAACGCCTTTACCAGCAGTGGCTGAAAGAATCACGTCTTTACAGAAGAATATGGATCTTCTAAAGGAGAATCTGGAATCGGCTCAGGAAAGGTACAAGAAAGCAGCAGATAAATTTCGTAAACCTGCACCAGCTTTCAAGGTAGGAGACCTGGTCTGGCTGTCAACCAGAAATCTTAAGTTAAGGATTCCATCGTCTAAGTTGGGACATAAGTACATTGGACCCTATAAAATCAGTAAAATTATAAGTGCCGTTGCTTGTCGTCTTCAACTGCCCAGAACTATGAGAATCCACCCTGTCTTTCATGTATCCCTACTAAAGGCTGCGACACCCAATACGTTTCCTGGACGTTCTTCTCCTTGCCCTGACCCAGTGCTAGTCGATGGTCAGGAAGAATTTGTGGTGGAAAGGATTTTAGATTCCAGGTTGTATAGAAATCAGTTACAATATCTGATTAAATGGCAGGGCTACCCAGTGGAGGACAACTCATGGGAACCGGTCAATAACGTTAATGCTCCTCGCTTGCTCCGTCAGTTTCATCAGAGGTACCCACACAAGCCTGGTCTGAGGTCATCCGGAGGTTGTCCTTAAGGGGGGAGTAATGTAAGGTTCTATGTATATATTCCTGAAACTCAGTTTGTTCGTCAGCCATTTTACTTTCTGTCTTGCTGCAGCTATCTTGCCCTCAGTCAAAATGGAGTTTCCAGCTTGCATGTTCCCGCCCTGATTCTCTCCTTTGCTTCTTAAGCAGCCACAGCTGAGCAATCAGTGCTTCAGAATCTAGCCTGCAGTGAACCTGTGACTTGACTCCTGTAAGCCTTGGACCTTGTACTCCAGCTATTCCTACTGAGGAACTCTGAAGCACTTGTGGACTCTGAACCCTGCTCTTTGAAAGACCCACGTTTGCATGGACTTACGGTAACAGAGAAGAAGATCCTGAATCTGTATTGGAGAGTGATTGCTGAGCTTGGATTACTCTGGCCTGCTGTGTCTCCTGTTTCTGTGTCTGCAAACTGTGTGACTATTTCTGCCAACTTGTATGAAGTAATACAGGACTTTTCTATATCAAACCTGTGTCTCATGTATGTTCATCGCACCCAAGCACAAGACGCTATATGAACTGTACTACATACATTACACTGAGACCCCCTATCTGACACCACATCAGAAGGCAACCCATGAAGTCTAACGATCTCCCTAATGAACACCTGCGCCAGAGTTTTAGCATTAGGGAGTGCAGGAAGAGCAACGAAATGTGCCATCTTACTGAACCTGTCAACAACCACCAGTATGACAGTATTCCCTGACGACGGAGGAAGGTCCGTAATGAAGTCCATAGATAAATGAGTCCATGGACGCTCTGGAAGTTTCAAGGGTAAAAGGGTCCCAGACGGACGGGTATGAGGGGTTTTAGAGCGAGCACACACCCCACATGACGCGACAAAAGTTATAACATCTTTATTAGCATTAGGCCACCAAAACCGGCGAGAAAGGAGATCTAAAGTAGTCTTACTCCCTGGATGTCCTGCTAGAGCAGAATTATGATGTGCCTCAATAACCTTTTGTCTCAACAGATTTGGGACAAACAGTCTCCCTGGAGGTCCTGCAGGGGCGTCCCCCTGAGCCTCTAACACCTCCTCCTCAAGCTCAGAAAATACAGCCGACACTACCACCCCCTCCTGAAGGATAGGACTCGGGTCATCCGTTTTCCCGGCCCCTGGGAAACTGCGAGACAAGGCATCAGCCTTTACATTCTTAGACCCGGGCGATAAGTGACGATAAAATTAAACCTGGTAAAAAACAACGACCATCGAGCTTGTCTGGAATTCAGACGCTTAGCGGATTCCAAATACAACAGGTTCTTGTGATCAGTAATAACGGTAACCGGGTGGACTGCCCCCTCCAAAAAGTGACGCCATTCTTCAAAAGCTAACTTAATGGCCAAAAGTTCCCTATTGCCGATATCATAATTCCTTTCGGCGGACGACAATTTCTTAGAAAAGAAAGCGCACGGATGCCATTTACCAGGGGACGGACCCTGGGACAATATAGCACCCACCCCTACGTCAGACGCATCCACCTCCACAATGAACGGCTGAGATGCATCTGGTTGGATGAGAACGGGTGCCGAAGCAAAACATTTCTTCAAAGAGGAAAAGGCTTGGCAAGCTTTGTCCGACCATTTAGAAAAATCCGTCCCTTTTCTTGTCATGTCAGTGAGAGGTTTGACGACAGATGAGAAATTACAAATAAATTTCCGGTAGTAGTTAGCAAACCCCAAAAAACGCTGCAGAGCCTTAAGATCCCTGGCTGATCCCATTCAAGCACTGCTCTCACCTTTTCAGGGTCCATACGGAAACCGGAAGCTGACACCAAAAAACCCAAAAACTGAAGTTCCTGTACGGCAAATACACACTTCTCCAGTTTGGCGTATAATTTATTGTCTCGCAAGATCTGCAACACCTGTCTCACATGCTCCTGATGAGACACAAGATCTGGCGAGTAAATTAAAATGTCGTCCAAATATACAACCACAAACAGCCCCACAAGGTGACGAAAAATGTCATTAACAAAATGTTGGAATACTGCTGGTGCAGTAGTCAGACCAAAAGGCATGACTAGGTTCTCATAATGTCCCTCCGGCGTGTTAAACGCCGTTTTCCACTCATCCCCCTCTTTTATCCTAATCAGATTATACGCCCCCCTGAGATCCAATTTAGAAAACCATTTGGCGCCAACAATTTGATTGAAGAGATCAGGAATAAGAGGGAGTGGATACGGATCTCGAACAGTAATCCGATTAAGTTCGCGGAAATCCAAGCAAGGGCGTAGGCCTCCATCTTTCTTCTTCACAAAGAAGAACCCCGCGGCTACTGGGGAAGATGAAGGTCTAATATGCCCTTTGGCCAGACTTTCAGAAATATAATCTTTCATAGCCTGCCTCTCAGGACCAGAAAGATTATACAACCTAGCTTTAGGCAACTTAGCATCAGGAAGGAGATTAATAGAGCAGTCATTCACGCGATGAGGAGGCAACTCCTGACACCCTCCTCAGAGAAAACATCCCCAAAATCCTCCAAAAAAGGAGGCAATGTACTAGGCACGACCGCACTGATGACTGTGTTCATGCAGTTGCTTTTGCAAAACTCACCCCATTGGCTTATTTCTCTGGACTGCCAATTAATCACAGGGTTATGTTTAACCAACCAAGGAAGTCCCAACACAATGGGAGTAGGTAGACCCTCCAACACATAACAAGATAATTGTTCCCTATGTATTGCCCCTACCCCAAGGTCAATGTTATGAACCTCATGAACAAAGCTACCTTGGCCGAGAGGCCTGGCGTCAATGGAGAATATAGGGATCGGTTTGACCAATACATCAGATGCATACCTTGAGCCTGAGCAAACTGAGCGTCAACCAGATTAGCCCCGGAACCACTATCAAGAAGAACAGACAATCTCTTCACTCTCGTACCAACTACCACCTCCACTGGTACAAGGAACTGAGAAGAACTGGCGGATGAAATACATACTCCCAGGTTGTCGTCCACCACACAACCTGGGATTAACAGTTTTCCGGCGACTTTTGGCTCAACAAGGCACGGGATGGACATTCTCCAACAAAATGTCCCTCTTTCCCGCAGAAAAAACATCTTCTAGTCCTGCGGCGTACCGCCAATCCCCTCCTACGAAATGATGTCCCTCCCAACTGCATAGGCTCATCCGAACAGACAAGGGGAACCTCAACATAAGGGACTTTAGTGGTAGGTGGAGAAACAACAGGGAGTGGGGTTACCTCACCCCTCTCCCGAAGCCGTCTATCAGTACGGATAGCTAAGGCCATAGCAGCCTCCAGAGAAGGAGGAGACTCATACTGAGCCAAAACGTCTTTTAATTTATCAGAAAGCCCATGACAAAACTGGCTCCTAAGAGCTGGGTCATTCCACTGAGTATCTGTGGCCCATCTACGAAACTCAGAAGCAAATTCCTCTGCCGGACGATCTCCCTGCTGTATCTTACGTAATTTTGTCTCAGCAAGAGAGACCCGATCTGGGTCATCATATACCAATCCCAGGGCAGTAAAAAATTGATCTACAGACAGTAGAGCCGGGGATCCCGGAGGAAGGGAAAATGCCCAGGATTGAGGGTCCCCTTGCAGAAGTGAGATAACAATTCCCACTCTCTGCTCCTCACTCCCTGATGATCGAGGCCGAAGCCGAAAATACAATTTACATGCCTCCAGGAAGGTGAAAAATTTGTCTCGCCCACCAGTGAACCTGTCCGGGAGAGCAACCTTAGGTTCAACTCTGGTTTGCTCCAGGGGAGACAAAACTTTGGACTTAATGTCCGTCAGCTCCATGGATAATCCCTGCAACTGCAGAGCCAGCTGGGCTACTGGATCCATGGTAACTGGAGATAATTTTTATGGCCAGTGAAAATGTCACGCTGTCTAATGATATGTATACAATGTCAGTAAACTATTAATACAGGAACAACACTCTATACAACAACTAGTATAGCAACATCAGCATGTAAGTATAGAATAGATTTACCTGACACGATATCTGCTGAACTCAGGGTTAATCTTGAGGACTTGATGAGCTGAAACAGGAAAGAGGTGGACCGGGATCTAACCTGACCCTAAACTGGGGTCCTAACTAATCCCTCACCTTGGAGGTACTGATAATGGTTCAGAGGTCCAAGTCTCCAACCTAACCCTGTCTCCTATCAGACCCTGAACCCTGTAATCAGTCCTAAGAAGGATCCTGACTACCACCAAAGGGATATGGGCTGATCTTAGCTAAATACACAGATTAGACATATAAGACAGACAGGATAACACTCGCTTGCATACACACTCAAACACCAAAGGAACATAAATGGTCTGGGAAATAAACTCTAACCAAGTTGAGCTTAGAACAACTAAGGAGCTCACAACTAAAGTCTATACAGATTCATTCCTATCTGTGGTCTGCATGAAGGTTTCACTGGCAACTCCCCAAGCAGACAACCAGGAATTTAAAGGAAACCAATCAACAAATAATCAATTGCAGCCGGGAGAAACTGCACCCAGTCCCAGCACCGAGCACAGACGGAATTAACTCCCTAGCTGCCAAACACAAAGAAACAGCAGCTCAGCTGTGAGAAGTCAAAATGTGCAACCGCGACGATCTTCGTGGCAATGCACACATGACACAGGTATTTGAAGGAATCTCATTAGTGCAGCATTAACTGCAGCTGGGCGAGGCTGGGCCTCATCTAGCACAGAGAGAGGGAGAATTAACTCCCTCACTGCCGACAAACACCAAGCACCAAAAACTCAGCTGTGAGAAGTCAGGTTGTGTAATCGTGACGATCTTCGTGGCGACACACCCGTGACATTAGGTACAATAAATTTGACTGCACTCTTGGATTGGCCTACTGTATATATGTCCTTTAAGCATATATGCCAAAGTCTTATTAAGTGATGAGCCCCAAAAACCTTGCTTTGGTGGGATTTTTCATGTCTGGAAAGGTAGTGACAGCCCAAAGAGAATAGTTGATGCATACTGTGTTCACTCTCATAGTGCCCTAGTCTTTTAGCTGGACACATACTCGACTATAGATCATGATGTAAGAAGCTCCAATATAGATAAACAAAAATTTGGACTGAGCTATCAGACTCACCATCATCAGAGGTTCATTCAGAGGAACCAGGCTATTCCAGAATAATAGGCCCTTACAGCAGAAGACAACCCTATGTGGTGTTTACCATTAGGGTCTGCTTCCTATAGAATGATTCACAAAAAACCCAATAGATTTATAAATCTGCCCTGTGTTGACTTGGACATGTCCTATACTTATGAAGGGTGCACCACCTTGAATCTTTTATTTAGGGTGGATCCAAGGAATCCCACTCTGTTACTGGATCATTCTTTCCCACAGATTTGTTTGCAGAGATAAACTGAATCTCCAGAAATAAAAAATTGGGCAGATTTTCTCAGTACGGTGGGGAGATTCAACTTGCATCAAATAAATTGAGTCTGCTGGAAAGGGGTTAAAAAATAAACACTAAGGCTTCTTTTACACCTACCGCGATTTTTGCAGCCTGTTATTGCGGCCCTTTTTTGTGGGCCGTATCACCACAATTTTCAAGGTCTGCCGCAATAACGGATCGCAAAAAACTTGCAGATCACCGTTTCCAATACTATAGAAAAGTATTTGAAAGAAAACAATGGCGTTCCACAAAACTGGAAGTTACGGAACACCGTAACTTCCGGTTTTGCTGAAGTCATTAATTTTCTATGCGGGCTGTGTCCGTAAGCTGTGAAATATATCGAGCAAGCTCGATATTTTTTCATGGCCGTATATACGGCCCTCATGGCACACACCACTCAGTAGAGTTTTTGTGGCCCGATTTTTGCGGCCCCATAGAAATGCATTGGGGCCTCAAAAACACGGTAAGTGCAAAACCAGCCTTAGACTCACTTTTACTTGGTCCTTCCTACTGCGGCCCGGTTCTCTGATTTACTTCTTTTCTGCCTTTTTCTACTTCCGGTCACTTCCAGGTCTTCTCTCCTTTAGCACTGGTTTTAACTAGCCCTTTGGGCCTAGTCAGCGATGGCACCCATCAGAAGACCGATGGAGAAGGCTGAAGTGGACTGAACAGATGACCAAGCAGGAAGTAGCATCGCCAAGACGGGTACAGGGATGACATGGAGTAGCGAGTATGATAATTTATTGTTTTTTTAACTACTTTAAAATATACATTTGCATAAATATATCTTATACTGAATGCGCGCCACTGTACTGTAAGGTTTCTATGCAGCGGCTCGACGATAATGCATTCCTGATGGCTTTCACTTCAAATGAAGAGTGCGGCGTGCATGCTTGTTATTGATTTTACAAATGTCATTATTATTCACTTACTGTGGGACGGCGTAAAAGATTAATTTTAAAAATGCAATTTAGTATCTAGGGTACCCAAAGACCTTGTAATAACTAGTTGTTGATTAAAATTGTAATTCAAACTGCTTGTTAAAAAAGAATCATATATATACATTTTTTTTGTACCGTGAAAATTTATTCTGCTGCTCATTAAATCTACAATTTCACCTTGAGTTGACTATATTGCTCTCAGGAGATATGAGGTGTGAAATCAGCATCCGCACTACTTGTTAAGAAAATAAATTTCTTCTAACCTTTAAAAAATGTGCATCCTGTTCTTTGCATGTGGCTTTACCTTGAACGTCTCAGTGCACGTAGCCCAATACGATCCTAAAATCGGACGCCCTGTAATAAAATATCCTGCCTCATTGAACTTGATTACTTAGAGCTGATTAAAACCCTTTGTTTTTCAGATAGGGTCAGGCCAGGTTACGGATAGTGAATGGCAAGCACGTTGACCAATGGTGTTGATTAGGAAAGTTCAGATGAGCATTTTTTTTTCACAAGGATCCAATGCCTGTGTAAAAAAAAAGGTGCAGTTGAGTCATTTCCAATAAACACAATGGGTGCATTAAAAAAATGGATGCCATATGGACACAATCCATATGGCATCTATGACGATAGTCATAACTCATGGACAGAACGTGAGTCAGAGAAGTCAGACGTTCCGGGGTCAGTACCAAGAGAGCACGTAGTAAACTAAGGGAAGAGATGAAGGCGTAAGTCAGGTCACAGTCCAGGGTCAGAATACCAGAGAAATAGCGGATAGGCAAAGAATAAAAAATCAAGGGCCAGCAGTGTACAGTGACTGCACAATGACTTAACGAAGATCTTTCACCAGTTGGAGCACCTTAAACTGGGCACATTATGGAGTAAAATGTTATTGTTTTAGTTTCTCTTAAGGAAATATTAACTTGCAAACTTTAAAGGGGTTGTCCAATACTAGGTAACCCTTCTTGATCTGAAAACACTTATACTCACCTTCCATGCCAGCGCCATTCCAGTAGCGTCGGCTTTCATATTTCTGGGCCTCGCCTGAGGTTGTTATGTCACGTGAGCCCAGTGCCCAATCAAGAACTGTGTGGAAACTGTTATGATCTGCTACAAGCACTGAGGAAAGGTGGGAATTCTGTCCCTACAATAGGACTGAGCTGGATCCCTACGATGTAACGGGGAACCTGATCCTGCGACCAGACCCGCTAAAGTCCTCAGCTAGTCTGAACGAAGACCTATAGTTGCGAGGAAGGAATCCCTACAAGATCTAGGGACTGGGTGAAAAGGTGGACACCTCCTAACAGAAAGTGTAGCAGGGAATATAAAACAGAAAACAAATACTAAGAGATCCTAAGATCAAGCAAAACTGACAGAGTAAGGCACCTAAGCACCCGGCTAGCTTAAGAGTAGATAATACAATGAAGTCCAGCAAAGCCAGAAGGGCGGAGCCAGACTAAATAGGGAAAAAAGGTCATGTGACCAGCAAACTGAAACAAAACCTAACAAGAGGGTTCTAACAGTACCCTCCCTTCTAAGAGGATCCTCCGGATCCCCTAGGACTTAGGCTTATCCGGAAACCTCTTGTGAAACGCTCTGACAAGTCTAGACGCAGAAACATCATCCGCCCTCACCCATGAGTTATCCTCGGGTCCATAACCCTTCCAAGCGACGAGGTACTGCAAACTCCCTCTATACCGTCTAGAATTTAGGATGCGGGAAATTTCATATTGCCCGTCCTCCACCACCAGGGGAACAGTGGCCGAGACGTCTCCATCTGAGACCTCAGCTTTTTTCAAGAGAGAAACATGAAACACCGGATTAATCTTCCAGGAGGTGGGAAGCTCCAACTTAACAGCAGATTGGTTAATAACCTGAAGCACCTTAAAGGGCCCTACAAACTTGGGACCCAATTTCTTAGACGGAATCCTCAAGCGCAGATTCTTAGAGGACAACCAAACCATGTCACCAACAGCAAACAAAACCTCTTGTCGTTTTCTATCAAAATACACTTTGGATCTTTTGTTAGCCTCCTGAAGATTATCACGCACATCAGTCCAAACTCTCTCCAACACACCAGAAAAATTCTCCTCTTCAGGTACAGCCGATCCCAACTTGGAAAATGACCCAAAAGACGGATGTCTCCCAGTACAACAAAAAAAAGGCGAACAACCAGCAGAAGCGGATGTATGATTGTTAAGAGCAAACTCAGCAAGCGGCAGAAACTCAGACCACCCCTCTTGATTATCAGTCACAAAACAACGCAAGAACTGCTCAACATCCTGGTTTTTCCTTTCTGTCTGGCCATTAGACTCAGGATGATATCCGGATGAAAACGACAAATGAACTCCCAACCTGTCACAAAAGGCGCGCCAAAAACGAGCCACAAACTGAGGTCCCCTATCAGAAACAATGTCAGTAGGAACACCATGTAGTCTGACTATTTCCTTGACAAAGGCCTTAGCGAGAGTCTTAGCGCAGGGCAGTTTGATGAAAGGAACCAAGTGACACATCTTGCTAAAACGGTCCACGACCACCCAGATGACAGTGAAACCCTCAGAGGGGGGAAGGTCAGTAATAAAGTCCATAGCCAAATGTGTCCAAGGTGCACTAGGGACCTCCAAAGGGCAAAGCAACCCCGCAGCAGGAGAATGAGAAGACTTAGATCTAGTACACACAGTGCATTGGCGCACCCACTTAATGACTTCCTTTTGCCATCCAGGCCACCAAAAGCTGCGACCCACAAGTCTCTTGGTCTCAGAGATTCCAGGATGACCTGCCAACCGAGAGTCATGACATTCAACAAACAAATCTCTCCTCAGGGTACCAGGCACAAACAACCTCCCATGCGGCGTGTTAGATGGGGCATTCTCCTGTGCTTTAAGAATCTCATCTTCCAGCACAGAGTCCAAAACAGCAATAACAACCCCCTCTTGCAAAATGTTTTCCTCCTCCTCCTCAGTACCCACCATAGGAGAAAAGCTGCGAGACAAAGCATCAGCTTTAACATTTTTAGTACCTAGGATGTAAGTAACGGTAAAATTTAACCGCGAGAAAAACAGTGCCCACCTAGCCTGATGGGCATTCAAGCGTTTGGCAGCATCAAGGTAGATCAGATTTTTATGATTGGTGAAGACTTGAACGGGAAATTCCGCTCCCTCCAAAAAAATGACGCCAGTGTTCAAATGCGAGTTTAATTGCCAACAATTCCCGATTACCGATATCATAATTTAGTTTAGACTCAGAAAATTTCTTTGAAAAAAAAGCACAGGGATGTACTCCATTCGTCTTTTCCTGAGACAACACCGCGCCGACCCCCACAGAAGAAGCATCAACCTCAACCAAAAATGGTTTAGTCACATCAGGCTGCGTAAGGATGGGAGCAGAGCTGAACCTCTCCTTTAGCAACACAAAAGCCTCAATGGCCTCAGTAGTCCACTGAACCGCATCAGCACCTTTCCTGGTGAGATCGGTCAGAGGTTTGGCAATCATAGAACATTTTTTTATGAATTTTCTATAATAATTGGCGAACCCCAAAAACCTCTGTATTGATTTCACACCAATAGGTCTAGGCCATTCCTGCACAGCTTGCACTTTCACCGGGTCCATCTCAAAACCTTCACTGGAGACAATGTAACCAAAAAAACTAAGTCTCTGTACAGCGAACTCACATTTTTCTAGTTTGGCAAAAAGTGAATTATCACTCAGTAACTGTAATACTTCACGCACACTCCTCCAATGAGACTCCAAATCCGGTGAATAAATCAAAATGTCATCCAAATACACAACCACACTACTGCCGATCAAAGGTCTAAGGATGTCATTAATAAGATTCTGAAAAAATGCCGGAGCACTGGAAAGCCCAAAAGGCATAACCAGATTCTCAAAATGACCCAGTGGAGTGTTAAACGCAGTCTTCCATTCATCCCCCTCCTTCATGCGCAACAAATTGTATGCCCCTCGAAGATCAATTTTAGAGAACCACTTGGCCCCCACTAACTGATTAAACAAATCAGGAATCAATGGCAGTGGGTAAGGATTGCGTACAGTAATCTTATTAATCTCACGAAAGTCTAGACAAGGCCGTAAACCGCCGTCCTTTTTTTTAACAAAAAAAATTCCAACCGCCACAGGAGATTTGGAAGGCCTAATGTGACCGGCGGCCAAGCTTGTCTGTATGTATTCCTCCAAAGCCTTTCTCTCAGGAATAGTCAAATTAAATAAACGACTTTTAGGAAGAGTTGCTCCAGGGACAAATTCAATCGCACAATCATAATCTCTATGAGGAGGCAATACCTGCGATTCCTTATCAGAAAAAACTTTCCAAAAATCCTGAATAGGTACAGGTAACTCCCCCTTAACTACAGCAGCAATACGCCCGATACAACACTTGTCATAACAATTGGGACTCCAGGACTTAATTTCATTGGTAGACCAATCCAGTACCGGATTGTGCAATTTTAACCAGGGTAACCCCAAAATCACTGGTGAGGGCAAATTATTCAAAACTACCAAATCCAAATTCTCTTGATGAACACCATTAATAGTAAGAGGAAATTCACAGATATGCTGAGTAACATTTTTCAAGGGAGAACCATCCACAGACACCACATTAATAGGGGAAGACAGAAGTTTGGGTTTTAATTTTAGTTTTTCCAAAAATTTCCCATCAATCACATTGAGAGTTGAACCACAATCCACAAATACCCGAAACTCCATTAATTCCTCCTCAACACCAGTGGTAGCAGAAAGAAAGACACCTTTATTGTTTAAACAAGCTATGCGGGCGACACTGACCTCATTTTTTTTTTTCTCTTTATTCATTCGAAGCGCACAGTTCTTAATGAAATGCTCAGATTTACCACAGTAGAAACACAAACCTTGAGCAAATCTGCGTTCTTTTTCCCGAGAGTGAGGTGCCATTGCTCCAATTTCCATCAGCTCTCCAATGTCAGTACATTCCTTCTCCAAACCTGAAGCTGACAAAGCAGACTTACTCTCATTAACCCTTGCACGCAGTCTCCTATCCACCTGTATGGCTAATTGCATAGCCTCTTGCAAGTTACCAGGTATAGGATAAGCAATCAGTAAATCTTTAACCCTTTCACTTAATCCTGCAAGAAATAAACTTTTCAAAGCTGAATCGTTCCAGCCCACCTGAGTGGACCACCTACGGAAGTGAGTACAATATTTTTCCACATTACCCGATCCCTGTCTCAAACGTCTCAACTCTGTCTCAGCTGATGAAACACGATCCGGATCGTCATACAACAACCCCAAAGCAGAAAAAAAACTATCCACTGATCCAAAGCATGGATCACTAGGCTGCAGAGAATAGGCCCAGTCCTGAGGTTCTTTGCGCAAAAGTGACATTATAAACCCTATGCGCTGTGATTCATCACCAGAGGATCTGGGTCTCAAACGAAAATACAACAAGCAAGCATTTTTAAAAGAAAAAAAATCTTGTTGTTCACCAAAAAATAAATCAGGCAAACGTACCTTTGGCTCCACGAAATGTGCTCCAGAACAACTACTCACGTGTTGCTGGATTTCAGCCACCTCCAGAGAGAGACCCTGCAGGCGTTCAGCCAAATCCCGAACCGACACCATGATGGAAACAGAAAATCTTTCCTTAGAGATTTTTTTTTTTTTATTTCTTGGCTGGACTTACTGTTATGATCTGTTACAAGCACTAAGGAAAGGTGGGAATTCTGTCCCTACAATAGGACTGAGCTGGATCCCTACGATGTAACGGGGAACCTGATCCTGCGACCAGACCCGCTAAAGTCCTCAGCTAGTCTGAACGAAGACCTATAGTTGCGAGGGAGGAATCCCTACAAGATCTTGGGACTGGGTGAAAAGGTGGACACCTCCTAACAGAAAGTGTAGCAGGGAATATAAAACAGAAAACAAATACTAAGAGATCCTAAGATCAAGCAAAACTGACAGAGTAAGGCACCTAAGCACCCGGCTAGCTTAAGAGTAGATAATACAATGAAGTCCAGCAAAGCCAGAAGGGCGGAGCCAGACTAAATAGGGAAAAAAGGTCATGTGACCAGCAAACTGAAACAAAACCTAACAAGAGGGTTCTAACAGAAACACAGCAAAGCTGAGTTATGCATTATTACAAACACTTCCAGATATAATCTCACAGCAGTCAGTGTGGGGAATGTAATAGCTGACAGCACTGTGAGATCTTGAAGTTTTTGCAATGATACATAACTCTGCAGCTACTATTAATTAATTTATTTTACTCATTTACATAGCGCCATTAATTCCACAGCAGTATGGTACATACATTATCGGCACTGTCCCCAATGAGGCTCACAATCTAGATTTCCTATCAGTATGTCTTTGGAATGTGGGAGGAAACCGGAGAACCTAGAGGAAACCCACGCAAACACGGGAGAAACATACAAACTCCTTGCAGATGTTGTCCTTGGTGGGATTTGAACCCAGGACCCCAGCACTGCAAGGCTGCAGTGCTATTCACTGAGCCACCATGCTGCACTACTATGTAGCGATACAGCTGAGTTGAGTTATGAATCATTACAAACTCTTCTAGATATTATCTCATAGTGCTGCGAGATCTGTCCCTACCCCCACACTGACTGCCTAGAAATGAGATTGCAAAGGTTTTGTAATAATACATAACTCAGCTCTGCTGTATCTCTACACAGTAGATGCAAAGAAAAGTGAGAGGAAGAGGGCATGTTCTTTTTCTCCTCTGCATGTCTCTGCCTGCTTATGATTGGTCAACCTCATGCAGTGGAAGAAGCACACGCCCTCAGAAACAAATTTCTGGTAACACCCAGTTGAACTCTGACATAAATTATATTTTTAACTTTACAAGCTAATATCTCCACAATGGAGAGAAGAAAGCAAAAAAAATAAATACCATTGACCAAATTAAATGATTTTGACCAATGTTTGAAAAGATATAACTATGGGGTTATCAATGGTATTAATGGATTTATGAATGGTATCTATAATTTAGACACCTTAGATCTAGACTCGATACACCAAATTTATCACATCGGCTCAAACTGGATAATTAATTTGGAGCACCTTTTAACAAAGTTTTGGCACAATATGGAGCATCTTAAAAAGAACCTCTAGGCATTTTTTTTATATATGGAAGTAGTGGTATGGCTGTGTACACACCAGTCTACCAATAAAAATGATCTTGCTTCTGGATGAGTAAATCTGCATTTTTAAAAAGTATTTTTTTTATCAAGTTATATGAAAAGATTAGTTGGCTACAGTTTTTCAAATAGTTGGGATCTTAGCAAAATTTAAGTGAAAAGGAAAAACCTTTGACATAGGTCTCCTAAGCAGTCTTATGGCCCACATCTGCTAATATCGAAAGGGTATGGAAAACAAAATAATATTATACAGATGATAGTTGGGAAGATAAGGATGTCTGGAGCTGGCACTCTCGAAGAACACAAGAACGTTCAGCAGAGCGAGCTCTCCTGTGTTTGGGAACGTTGGGTGAGATAGCTGCCGGCTGAACGACTGGCTGTATGTACCATTGTTCACTGACATCTAAAGTTGCGGAAGGTAGTTTTAAGCCGGTTATATTGTCCATGTTCAGATCATGATGTCCGAATCAGCAACGAGTCTTCTAATCACAACTCAACAAACTTAGACATACATGACTATGAAGATTCGAGATCGGGTCAGGAGACCATGACCAGTCTGGACATTGAAGACCGTACTCAGACTGTGAATGATGGGTGCCTGATAAAATATGACAATCCATAAGACCACCACAATCACATAGTTCACTTAATGCAGCTATGGACCGTGTCTTCTGACCACTATGGGTTACAGTCGTCCAGCTCTTTCTAAATAAATAATCTACTTTCGGTATTTGTGACAAGGACGTGATAGATAAGAACACAGGACAGAACGCCGGGAACACTTTATTACATGTTTTATTTATTTATTGCAGAAAAACTCTGCTGACAAAAAATGAATTATTATTTTGGAGTTTTCTCATGGACTAGATTCTATAAACCAAGGGTTAAAAATCGCCAATAAAATCTAGGACTGAATAAATATCTGCACATAACATGGTGCAAGGGTAAAGGAACATTTTTTGCACTATTTTCATATTTTATTAGAAAAACTCTACATAAAACCAATAAATTATTTCTGAATGTATGCACCAAATGTAGTAGAAGCTTCAATTATTTAAAGGGAAATTTTGGCATTGGGCAGATAATGGATCTGGTGGTCGAGAAGTACACAGTCTCATTAGCATATTGTTTTAAAATCACTTCAGTGGAGATGCACAGGTATGGATTGACTTGTATTTACAACAGCATGCACATGTTTTCAGTTTTTTCTCTATACCTTCACCTTAGTCCCTTCCACTCCAGGCTAGTCCCAAACATTGTCCCTAACATTCCCAACTGTTGGGCAAAATACAACTTATCGCTAATAACGCATATCCCCATTCGCATTATACACCATAAGAGTACTCATGTCTTCAAGTGGGAATGTGAGCAGTATGTCCATATCCTTACTGGTGCAACACTTATGGTATCAATGTTCTGTCCATTCACTGACATGTGAAAGTTTGGTCCACAAATCTGACTAAACTTGGACATATCTCGTTTTAGCAAGTAGGTTGGCAGAGTTACTTCAGAAAGCTGACAAAACACATAGGAAGTAGATATTTTCAATATATATATATATATATATATATAGAGAGAGAGAGAGAGAGAGAGAGAGAGAGAGAGATTTTATATGTATATATACTCATACATATACATATATATATATATATTATAATACACTGCTCAAAAAAATAAAGGAAACACTCAAATAACACATCCTAGATCTGAATGATTAAAATATTCTCATTGAACACTTTGTTCTGTACAAAGTTAAATGTGCTGAAAAAAAAATCACACAAAAATCATCAATGGAAATAAAATTTATTAACCAATGAAGACAAGGATTTGGAGTCACACACAAAATTAAAGTGGAATGTAATGTCCTTAAAACAGGTCAAAATGATGCTCAATAGCGTGTGTGGCCTCCATGTGCCTGTATGACCTCCCTGTACCTGTATGACCTCCCTACAATGCCTGGGCATGCTCCTGATGAGGGGGCGGATGGTCCAGCATCCGCCAACTCCTGGACAGTCTGTGGTGCAATATGCCATTGGTGGATGGGGCGAGACATGATGTCCCAGATGCGCTCAATCGGATTCAGGTCTGGGGAACGGGCGGGCCAATCCATAGCTTCAATGCCTTCATCTTGCAGGAACTGCTGACACACTCCAGCAACTCTGTGACCATGCTTGATTGGCCCAGCCAGATCCCTGCCCTAAACCCAGTTGAGCATCTCTGGAGAGACCTGAAAATGGCTGTCCACCAACGTTCACCATCCACCATGACAGAACTGGAGAGGATCTGCAAGGAAGAATGGGCAGAGGATCCCCAAATCCAGGGGTGAAAAACTTGTTGCATCATTCCCAAGAAGACTCATGGCTGTACTAGCTCAAAAGGTGCTTCTACTCAATACTGAGCAAAGGGTCTGAATACTTATGACCATGTGAGATTTCAGTTTTTCTTTTTTAATAAATTTGCAAAAATTTCTACATTTCAGTTTTTTCAGTAAAGATGAGGTGCAGAGTGTACATTAATGAGAAAAAAATGAACTTTTCTGAATTTACCAAATGGCTGCAATGAAACAAAGAGTGAAAAATGTAAAGGGGTCTGAATAGTTTATGTGCCCACTGTATAATATATATATATGTATATATATATATATTTATTTATAAGATTCTATTAACTCTGTGGCCTCGATTTATCATTTGTTTGTCTTTGTATATCTTTGTTCTGCCTTTGTACTTGTCCTTGTGGACCTTTTGCCAAATTAACCAAAATGGCGAATGACGATTAAATATTCCGGAAATGTAAAGATCTTTTTTGGCCCTTTTTGCATCTTGTAAAAGTTAAAAGTCAAGCGATCCTTTAAAATGTCAGACTTTACTCTTCAACTGGTGCAAACATCTGGAATTGGCTAACCATGCACTCAGTGTATTTTATGAACAAGCCAAAAATGTTCCCGCTGTGTGCCCCAAATATGTCTATAGGATCCCATAGCACTGATAGCGGTGGCTGTAAGCACGCCACGTCATTGACTGACAGCCGGCTCTACACTGATGTCAGTGCCGGGGATGTACTTATAGGCTCCGCCCTTAGTGCTGTGATCGGTGACTGTAAGTGCTCCGGTCACCCCTGCATGTCTGAAAGCCGGTGGATCATGGGCGAAATAAAGCTAATTTTTTCCCAGGTGCCGCACTTTTAGTACTGAGGCCGGACACTTTCCTAACTGTATTAACCTGCAGATTAATCCTATATCTATAGGTTGATTGCGCTCTCGGACATGACAGGTTCCCTTTGAAGAAAAGTACATTTTCTCCAAAAACTTCTCAAAAATGGTACTTTAAAAACGTATTATTATTTTTGAATGCCTCAATAAACTCTGTGAGATCATCAGTCATCACCTGACTGTAGGAGTGATTTACGCATATCAGATTGGAATCCATCAGATAAGAACTAGAAGATTTTAACTTAAAATTGAGCAGAATTGTGAATGCAGCTCTAGATGTGAATGGAGACAAATGCTGACTGCTCTAGATTAGTAAAGCTGCTGAATATGATTCTTGTGAAGCACTGAAGAGGATCAGTATGGCTTCTTTCTCACAGTTCACAGCTGCAGAGTTCGGGAAATTCTAGTGCAAAAACAAAACCACAAACACTTCTGAGCAAAGTAAAAGAAGCTCCATTATCTGTCACACTTTTATGAAGGCGATAACATTTACATTTCACACTTTCTTTAGTCCCTTAGTAATGCAAATAGTATAACCTGTACAGAAATGGTATCTTCAGTGCAAATTCAGTACAACAATAACACGTCCATATACAACACAAACAGATAAATGCCCCCAAGGAATGTTGGAACGGTCAGTATTTGCTGCATTTTTTTCGGGTCAGGTACCAGGTACTCTAAACTTCCACGGGTCCGCTCATCCCTAATCAGAGTTTTTTGCTCATGAAAAAAAAAGCACTGAAAAAATGCTGCATGTGAACAAACACTTAAAGGGGTGTATCCGATATATTGAACATGTTAGATCCACCTGATTGTATCATATATTAATTTCCATTAAATACCCTAATTGAGATCAATACCTGTTACAGATGCATCTCACAAATGGGACCCCCTATCATGCTGCTGGATGTGCATGTGCACCCCCCTGCTGTTCTTTTGATTTTCTTTTAGGATGTCCAGCTAACGTTCTCCATGTAAGGCCGGGGTCACACTAGTGATGAATACGGACGAGTGCTATGCGATAAAACATCACGTAGCACTCGGACCAGTATTCATCTATGGGGCGGCTCCCATCAGCGTTTTTTTTTTCTTGGCTGTTTTCAACGTGCGAGTGAAATCGCAGCATGCTGCAATTGTCACTGACACTCGGCCGAGTCTCGGCTCACTCGCACCCATATAAGCATATATACACACGGATATCAATTTCAGTCCCATAAGGTGCCTATGTAAAATACTGTAACAGTGTTGTTCTGGATTTTAGGCTTTTACTATTGCATTTTTCAGTTGTTTAGTTAAGAATTAGTGGTGAGCGAATGTGCTCGGATAAGGTGTTATCTAAGCATGCTCAAATGCTAACCGAGTGTCCTCAAAAAATATGTTCGAGTCCCCGCAGCTGTCAGACAATCTCTCCATGTGTTGTGGCTGTCTAACAAACAGGTGTTGTGACTGTCGAACAGCTTCAAGACATGCAGCCACAGGGACTCCAACATATTTTTCAAGCACGCCGAAGTCACGCATGCTCAGATAACACCTTATCCCAGCACGTTCGCTCATCACTATTAGAAATGTAATACAAACCATATATTTATGGACCAATACAAGTTGATTCAGTGCTATCCTTTTTCTGCTGGGGCGTAAAAGAAATGAAACATCAAAAATTAACCTATTGTTTAAATCAAGGTTTTATGATAAATATATTTTTACAAATTTCAAAGAATGCATTTTTTTCACTTTTCCATATCACTACATATATTAGAAATCTGAAGTCTTGGTATTTTTACACCAGCCACTAGGCCTAATACTAGACACATACTTCCTGTTCTGTACAGAAGAATTTTCAGCAGTCTCATTATCATCACAGACAGAATTACAACGGCAAATAACAGTTCTGTATACAGTAGATAACAGAGGATCCACCGTGCACAATAGAATGTAACAGTCAGGGCAATAACTATAGTAGGGGGATCAGTTGCGGTGGCACCTGGGTTCTGTGGTCCTAAACGTCCCTATGGCACGTGTGAGAAGACCAGTAACAGGTAGGGGAAAGTTGGAGACTTTACGTTGTCCCACAAACTTCAAATAATGCCACTGGTCACAGCTTACCTTCTCCCCCTCTCTTCATAACGACTTTAGCCCACATTAGATCATGCTCAGATTAAACTTCAGGACAAAAAAAACAGTCTATTTCTGCTAATATTTATATGTCCAACAGGAATTGGAAGACTTAAATTAGGGCCTAGTGTCTGTGTGGAAATAGCTAACATTTTTATTATTGATAATGATATGAAAAAAAAAGTAAAATAAAGCATTTAACATAAAAAAAACGCTGATTTAAACAATAGGTAATTAAGTCCAAGCTCCAGGGCTCAAAATCAAAATTTGTAACAGAATCCCGCACCTACCATGTGGCAGAGTGGCAGGTGGGCATGAGGACTCTACCTCTGCACCACCCTATAGATATGCATTGAGATTTGTACTGTCCAGTGGAAACTTTCCTTGGAGTTTCCCCAAACGCCCGTCACTCCGGGGAACGATGAGGGTTTAACTAGCCTGAGTATTTGTTACACCTCTGTAATATTCCAACCTATACTCCATCCTTTCTTGTTTAAGGCATAATAAAGGAAATGTGTATGACATTTTGTCTACCGAGTCCTGGATGGATAAAACTGTTGGATATTGTCCATTCTCATGCAGCAGGTTGATATAGCTCGTAGCAAAATAGTTGATGTTCACTTTGCATTTAGCTCCGACAGATAAGCCAATGTCATCCCCAGCTATACAGAAAATGAAGGCACTTTTTCCAGCATGATGGACTTGGCCTGTGGACTTGGTATCCACAAGTCCTCTTCTTCATTTTTCTTCTTCTTCTTCTTGCCCGGCGGAGGTTTCAGCGTGTTACTTTTTGTGGTCCGACAACAGCAAAAGTGACAACAAATAATGCCGGTGATGAGTAACACAAGTGCCGGTAGGGCGAGCAATACCCCCAGGCAGATGGTATTGTAAATCCCTTGCTCATGTTTATATTGTAACATCTCATAAATCCTTTGAAAGAAAACATTTATCGACTCCATAGTAAGAGCTGATGAAAATCTGGAATCCCGATTCCTGAAAGTTTCTGTGCTGGCTAAGAAGTCAATATCAGCGGATTGCAAAGAAATGCAGTCACGTAGTCATTTCTAAAGGATATTCCAATGATTCATCTGATAAGGCAGGCTTCACCCTGAGCGGTAAAAAAAATAAATAAATCAACATTTACGGAATTCGTAGAAGTTTGTGATACAGATAGAGGTGAAAAATTCATTTTACAATTGCATATTTAGGATTTACGTATAAATCCAGAATATGACAATATTATTCTAGAGAACAACAAGCAGAATCATATTTCTCTATATCTGTATTTTATCACCATTTTAGATCCAAGGTTGTTTGGAGACACCAGGACAAAAAATCCCACAAATACGTCTTACTTTAACTAAAAAAACGTAACTAATACATTTTCCTAAATGTTTGTCTCAGCTTCCCGATAATGTTAAAAAACAGCCAGCACAGTGGTCAATGATTCTCTGCCTGCCATATATATGGTGATATATGCTCTACCTCCATTTGGAGGTTTTTTTTAAATTGTACTTTTTTTTCCAATTTTATCCATAGCAAAAAATTAATGCGCATGTAAAAAGCGTATATATGTGTATGGCAAAAAGTAGTAAAAAACCCTTATAGTTCATATGGCAAAAAACAAGACTTCATATAGTGACATTTCCATATATATATAAAAAACTTGTGACCTCTGGAACGTGAAAATTAAAAATTCTTGTGACCGTCTGAATAAGTGCATCAGAAACTTTCCATGTGTAATGCATGTGTTACATGCATGTGTATTTTTTATACAGTATGTTTGTGTCCATATGTGTATTAGGTATATATGTGTGTGTAACGTACGGCCTGTACTGTGACCCAAAGGAGCTAAAAGGGAGGCAGTAGGCAGGGTCTACACAGAAGAGTGGGGGGCAGATTAGGGGAATGGGGGGATTGTGTGGTTCTATCTGATTGGTTAAGGAACCCGGGTATAAAGGTTTGCCTGGGTAGTGCAAGGGCAGCCTGGTAGAGGATCAATGTCCCACTCTACCTTCTCGAAGGTTGATTGAATGCTAGTGGTACTGGAGATTTAAAAGTCGAAATTTGGGTATTGTTCAGCTGCTCGGGGTTAAGCACTATATCACAGCAGCTAGTGGGAATAGGGCTTTGGAAAGTCAATTATTGGTATGAGAAAAGGGGGAGGGGATCTGTTTAGGTAGGGCCATATCCCCTTTAAAAGGTGAAAAAAATACTCGGGGTTGCTACTCGCCGAAGGTCTCAGAGGGACAATTTATGGGACAACATTCAGCAGGAGGGCCCCCAATCAGTGCAATGCACTTGGTGTCACGGGTGTGTCAGGTGTGACAGACATTCATCTTGGATCTGACTGTAGAAGGTCTTTGTGTTTAGCTCAAGCACCTTCTTGACTTTTGCATCTCTGTTGTGGGGCAATATCCTTACCCTTCTAGGACCCAATAGTTGTCGTCACCTTCTCCTGCTAATCACACACCTGTGCTGAAGGTTCAAATATGTTCTGTTGCTGCAGCATAGTGCGGGTGTTAGCACATACTTGCCTCAGTCTTGTTGAAAGCTCTAGCAGTCAGTTTGTGTCTTCCCTGAGGACTCTTGGAGGATTGCTGGCATGACATCTCTGTGGTCTTCTCAAGCTAAGGGTTTCCCCAATCCATCTACCCTCTCTGTCTTTAGTTTTAGTGGGGACTGACTACAGTCATGGCCAAAAGTTTTGAGAATGACACAAATATTAATTTTTACAAAGTCTACTGCTTCACTTTTTCTAATGGCAATTTGCATTTACTCCAGAATGTTATAAAGAGTGATCAGCTTAACAGCAATTACTTGCAAAGTCAATATTTGGCTAGAAAATGAACTTTATCCCCCAAAACACATTTCAACATCATTGCAGCCCTGCCTTAAAAGGACCAGCTAACCTCTTTTCAGTGATTGCTCCATTAACACAGGTGTGGGTGTTGATGAGGACATGGCTGGAGATCAATCTGTCATGATTAAGTAAGAATGACACCACTGGACACTTTAAAAGGAGGCTGGTGCTTGGCATCATTGTTTCTCTTCTGTTAACCATGGTTATCTCTAAAGAAACACGTGCAGTCATCATTGCAATGCACAAAAATGGCCTAACAGGGAAGAGTATCGCAGCTAGAAAGATTGCACCTCAGTCAACAATCTATCGCATCATCAAGAACTTCAAGGAGAGAGATTCCATTGTTGCCAAAAAGGCTTCAGGGCGCCCAAGAAAGACCAGCAAGCGCCAGGACCGTCTCTTAAAAGTGTTTCAGCTGCGGGATCGGGCTACCAGCAGTGCAGAGCTTGCTCAGGAATGGCAGCAGGCAGGTGTGAGTGCATCTGCACGCACTGTGAGGTGGAGACTCTTGGAGCAAGGCCTGGTCTCAAGGAGGGCAGCAAAGAAGCCACTTCTCTCCAGAAAAAAACATCATGGACAGACTGATAGTCTGCAAAAGGTACAGGCAGTGGACTGCTGAGGACTGGGGTAAAGTTATTTTCTCTGATGAATCCCCTTTTCGATTGTTTGGGACATCAGGAAAACGCCTCATTCGGAGAAGACAAGGTGAGCGCTACCACCAGTCTTGTCTCATGCCAACTGTTAAGCATCCTGAAACCATTCATGTGTGGGGTTGCTTCTCAGCCAAGGGAATCGGCTCTCTCACAGTCTTGCCTAAAAACACAGCCATGAATAAAGAATGGTACCAGAATGTCCTCCAAGAGCAACTTCTCCCAACCCTCCAAGAGCAGTTTGGCGATCAACAATGCCTTTTCCAGCATGATGGAGCACCTTGCCATAAAGCAAAGGTGATAACTAAATGGCTCAGGGAACAAAACATAGAGATTTTGGGTCCATGGCCTGGAAACTCCCCAGATCTTAATCCCATTGAGAACTTGTGGTCAATCATCAAGAGACGGGTGGACAAACAAAAACCTAAAAATTCTGACAAAATGAAAGCATTGATTGTGCAAGAATGGACTGCTATCAGTCAGGATTTGGTCCAGAAGTTGATTGAGAGCATGCCAGGGAGAATTGCAGAGGTCCTGAAGAAGGGTCAACACTGCAAATATTGACTTGCTGCATTAACTCATTCTAACTGTCAATATAAACTTTTGTTACTCATGTGTTTGCAATTATATTTCTGTCTGTGATAAAAACATCTATCAAACACACACATAAAAACCAGAGGGCAGCAGATCATGTGAAAATATAATATTTGTGTCATTCTCAAAACTTTTGGCCATGACTGTAGTGCTTACCCCATCCCCTCCCTATGTAGGGCCTATCGCTAGGGTCAGGAAGGGATCAGGTTCCTGATCGGTGATAAGTGCAGAACCTATATAAGGACGTTTAGGACAGACAGTGTGATTTTAGATCTACCTAGGGGTCTTCATTCCCCCCTTCCCTCTTCCCGTTGTTGTGCACTTACTAATCCTTCAGCCAGCATGACACTTGGGGCAAAGAGAATTAGCTGATGCCGCAAGGATTTTATATTTGTTGAGCTTCCAAAATCCCTTCCCAAATGATATGTTATGAGTAATAATAGTGTTAATGTTATTTAATAAAAACTGCTGTAGCCATTTCATCAAAGCCTTCAGTGTCTGTCATTATTGAAAGGGGCAAAGGAAAAGGGAGGATGCGGGTGGTTCAAGCTAGGCAAATTTCAGCCATTCCTCTGTCATGTGTATATATTAAGATGTGCATATTTTTGTATAAGTTAGTGGGACATTACAGTGGAGGTGCCCAGATTCACGTGCTACGCAGGGGCCCTTTACTGTCAGCGTGCATCCCAGGACCCTGACAATATATAATATTTATATTATATTTACCATTCAAGTAGTTCTTTAGTCCTGAGCGTCACCTATCATAAAAGCTATAATCTGACGTTTTTCCACTAATTTTCATTTATGTACGTATTGTCATTAATCCTGTAATCTTCCCCATTTAAAAGAGGTGTAATCAAACTTTTTCAAGTGTAGCATAAAGCAAATGAAAAAGAAATAATGTTAGTATAATAAATGGCAGCCCCGGCCTCCCAGTGTGGTTATTGTGAGGTTTCGCAGTGGTTGCGGGCACTCTGTGTAACGTGCAGTGCCCTTCCTGTTTATAAGTGTTCACTATTCTTACTGAGGTCTCGGAGCGTTACACATCCTGTTTGTGTTAGGACTGGCAGTGAACCGCGGTTCTCATGTTTACTCCACACCAGCTGGAATGTGTCGATGGGAACCCAACACCACTGCCAATTTGTACTTGCTTTTCGCGTAAACTAAAAATGAAGAGGTTCAGGTTCAGCCCATTATTAGCATGAGCTCTATAGTCTTTATAGTTGAGATCCTGCAGGTTTGTACATCAGGGTTATAACGGTTGCTGCTTTTTGCTTTTACTTTCTTGAAGAGCAGAAAAAAAGTGGACAACCTTAGTAAGTTAGCTGACGTTAACAGGTGTTATTCATTCTTCAGTAGCCAAAATTGGGACCATAAAGCCATGTCCAACTACCAAAGTCCAAAAGCTCTGGAACAACACCCCCCATGTTACGAGAATGTCGGCAGGGTTGCATAAGCGCCACTATTTTTGAGCAGCAATAATCCGGCTAAGTTGAGTCTTTTGGCAAGAATGGTGTTAGTATGGTTTCATAGTTAATGTAGTGCGTACTTACAATTGATCCTCCAAAAGAAATACAGATATCTTAGAGCAGCCAAACCAGAGACCATTTGAAAAGCAAGAAGAAAACATCTGCATACGACTGTTTTTGGGCCCTTGCCCCATATTGGTGTAGAGCGGGGTACTGTAATATTGGAGAGTGGTGCATTACACATAGTGAAGGGGGTGTCCTACTTCTCATTGAGGATATACAAGGATGCATAGAGAAACTTATTTTCAGGCAATGGATAATGGAAAACAATATAGAAATTAGCTGTACTCCAGAAGAAAGAAAACATATCGGCTGCCCAAAAAAAGGATTCATGTACAGATAGCTACTTCAAGGGTTTGTTGCTGCTCATCAGCGCAAAGCAAGAGATGAAGATCTTTCACCTGCTCTGCTATGGAATATTATTAACACTACAAAGGCCGTGTCCTACTCAAAGACCTCTGTCTATTACCCAGAGTTGAGAGCAGTCTTGTATTATCTCTCCATATAAACTCTGAACAATCAACTTCTCTGGCTCACTACTATAGCTATAGTTCATAGGGAGGCATACAACATTTTTTTTTAATAAAACATCATTCCACATCCTTTGGGAATAGCTGGACAGAAACTCCAACACAGGATTTGCCTATGACCATAGATGAAAATGCCATAAAGACAAAGCCTGTGGCTGCCATAGAGCCCTGGATGAGAGACGGTCCAGCCCTTGTTGGTCCCATTCTCTGTGCTACCGAGTAGATAGAACTTTTGACAACTCTAATCGGAAAGACGTTATTGTTAGCAAGGCAAGAGAAGTGGCCTCTTTAATTCCGGTGTCCCAGGGGCTTTAGATCAGAATGTGGCACCGTATACACTACAGACATGGCATATTATACAATCGGGGCAACCTTTACATGGTGATGCAGATTTCCTCTGCTTTGCTTGTATGATCTCCAGTTACTCCAGGTTAAATTGGCTTGATGGAAAATTTTAAAGGAATATGTGGAGGAGGAACCCAAGCCACAGAAATTACACCCCAAATCCCACTGAGGACAGTTGTAAGTGCCAATTACAGATAATAAATAATGGTGTTCTCCTGATCTCCGTCACTTACTGTTCAGAATTCTCTGTTTGGACCTCCTCGGTGGCATGAGATGGATATGCAGTAGTTAGTTCATATTTGCTCAATTTGTACTTAAATGAGTCATTTTCTAGTGCTACTTGATAATAGTTAAGTGCTCACCCAAAATAAATGCACCTCTATCCCTCCCTCCCACATTTTGCTGGTGACATACCATTATAATAGCTGCATGAAAATAAGTTGTGTTTGGAAAACATTGAAGGGAAAGCAATAAAGATCTATGGGGTTGTACCATATAGTTTTCACATGCGCCGCGCCGCCAACGCTGCGCTGCCTTCGATGCGTCTCTGGGGTAGTTATAAAATATTGATGTGTCTCCGCGGTTCACAACTTGTAACCAGCAGTATAAATAAGACACATAGAAGTGATTCAGCTCTTATTGAGTCAATGCTTCAATACTTACAGAGTGTAAATATCACATTATTTAGACACAATATAAAGAAAATATAAAACGTGGAGCACGGCGCTGCATTACTGCAAATAAATATTTATATGGTGACTGCTTTCCTTGCTTTGGGCATGTGTAGCCTATGCTTATATCCGAGTCTGATCGCTGTGGGACTTAGCATGACAAAGGAGCAGTTCACATAGAGATAACATTTCGTTATGAAGCCAAAGGATCTGGCAAAAATGAGAAGTTAAAGAAAATCTCCGTCTTTTGGCCAAGTTCATACATACAGTATTTAGTCAGTATTTTACATCAATATTTGGAAAACCAGGAGTGGGTGATAAATACAGAAGTGTGACGTGTTTCTATTACACGTTTCCGCTGATTGTTCCACTCCTGGTTTTGTCTAACAAATACTGATGGAAAATACTGACCTAATTCTGAAGGCATGAACGTGGTCTTAGGCAATGATAGATCTGTGATTTCTGCTTTATTACTGCGGGACCGCGTTACTTATGTGTTCTCAATGTCATAGCCGTCAAAAGTATAAGGGCTCATTCAGACGAGCATAATCGGTTCATGTGCTGTATATATGAAAAACTGAGAGCATATGGACAGTACAATGATCAATGCAAGTCACAGAGAGAGAGAGAGAGAGAAAGAGAGACAGAAAGAGCAAGAGAACCGCAGTATAGAAATCAATGAGTTGGAAAGAGGTGGCTGGAATATCAGGAGTTAACTCCTCTTTCCTGGAAAGTAACTGCTAAGTCAGAAGGATCTAGATAAGCTTGAGCAATGGGCAGCGACTAATAGAATGGTATTTAACAGGGAGAAATGCAAGATTCTACATCTGGGCAAGAAAAACAAAAATTACATCTACAGAATGGGAGGAATAGAACTCAGCAACAGCACGCGTGAAAAAGACTTGGGTATACTAATTGATCACAGACTGCACATGAGTCAACAGTGTGCTGCTGCAGCAAAAAAGGCAAACACAGTTCTAGCATGTATTAAGACAAGCATAGCGTTTAGCTCTCATGAAGTAGTTATCTCCCTCTACTCCTCCTTGGTCAGGTTTCATCTGAAAATCTGTGTCCAGTTCTAGGCACCACATTTTAAAAAAGACATTGAAAAACTGGAGCAAGTTCAGAGAAGAGCTACCAGGAACGGTTAAAAGATCTGGGAATGTTTAGCTTGCAAAATAGAATGGTAAGAGGAGACTTAATAGCAGTCTACAAATATCTGAAGGGCTGTCACAGTGTAGAGGGATCATCTTTATTCTCATTTGCACATGGAAACACGAGAAGCAATGGAATGAAATTGAAAGAGAGAAGATACAGATTAGATATTAGAAAAAAACTTTTTAACTGTGAGTGTGACAATCAGTGGAACAGGCTGCCACGAGAGGTGGTGAGTTCTCCTTCAATGGAAATCTTCATAGAGAGGCTGGACAGACATCTGTCTGAGATGGTTTAGTGAATCCTGCATTGCGCAGGGGGTTGGATACGATGACCCCCAAGGTCCCTTCCAGCTCTAATTGGAACTTTAACTCACATTCTATGATTCTGTGATTCTTTGATTCTACTTTGCTCACTTACTCAGGGTCTGGACAGGTACCTCTGGCTGAGCTCCATGGAAATCAGCTGTACACTATAAAAGATGAAAGCTCTCATTGCAGTAGAACGACAGCAGAGTATTTGCTATTTTCATGCTGTCTAACTAACTAAAGCAATTTAATAACCTTAGAATACCCTTCTAAGCTTATTGTCTGAGTGAAATCGGGAAGGACAAAGCTCATTTAAAGGGAATCAGTTACTAGGTTTTTGCTATCCCATCTGAGAGCAGTATGATATAGGGGCAGAGACCTTTATTCCAGCAATGTATCACTTACTGGGATTATTGCTGCAGTTTTGATAAAATCACTGTTTTATTTGCTGCCGATGTACCAGTTTTTGTATGCTGAGCTCAGTATAACCCCATCCACACCACTGATTGGCAGCTTTATGTGTACACTATGCATAGGCAGAAAGCTCACAATGATGGCGGCAGTGTTATACAGAGATCATGCATATGGAGGACTACATTGCAGCAAGTTTACTAGTCTAGTGATAATCTCCTGCTGATAAAACAGTCTTTTTATCAATACTACATGTAAGTGACACATTGCTGTAATCAGGGTCTTTGTTCCTACATTATGCTGTTCTCAGATTAAGTGGCAAAAACCTGGTGACAAATTCCCATTAAGGGCTAATGTCCCTTCATTCTCATTCAGTTGCAGAGAGAATGTGGAGAGAGAAGAATCTACAATGCCCTTTAGAGCCCACAACTTGTAAATGAGAAGTGAACAACATATTGATGTGGTGCGTCGCTGGTGGAGGAAGTCATGTCTGACTGATATGAGAAAAGGAAAATACCAGTGAATGATAATGAGGAACTTTGAGAAGGTTATTTTCTGAAATGCTGTGAAACTTCTATGCCAGATGTAATGGGACATACACCTTGCAAAAAGTTTAACTTTTGTCTCGTCAGTCCACAGAGTATTCTCCCAAAAGTCATGGGGATCATCAAGATGTTTTCTGGCAAAATTGAGACAAGCCTTTATGTTCTCATTGCTCAGCAGTTCTTTGAACTGTGCCATGAAGGCCATTTTTGCCCAGTCTCTTTCTTATGGTGGAGTCATGAACACTGACCTTGACTGAGACAAATGAGGCCTGAAGTTCTTTGGATGTTGTTGTGGGGTCTTTTGTGACCTTTTCAATGAGTCGTTGCTGCGCTTTTGGGGTAATTTTGGCCGGCCTCCTGGGAAGGTTCATCAATGTTCCATGTTTTCACCATTTGTGGATAATGGCTCTCACTGTGGTTTGCTGGAGTCCCAAGTGTTATGATTTGGTAGCTGAGGAGAGCAGGCAAAAAGGAAATACACCAGAGCAGTTGGAAACTATGAGATTGCAGTACCCTGACTAACCACCACAACTAGAGGCAGCCGTGGAGCGTTCCTACGTTGGTCCTAGACGCCTCGTCACAGCCTGAGAAACTAACTACACCTAAAGATAGAAAGAGGAAAGCTATCTGCCCCGGAGCAGATCCCCAAAGAACATAGAAAGCCCCCAAACATGTAATGGCGGTTAGACAAGAAGAAATACTGACACAGACAGAAAATAGTATGAGCAAACGTTGGGGCCCAAACTTACTAAATAGAAAAGGACAGGAAGGACACTTACTGCAATCCCAAAAAACCCTGAAAAGTACCAACTCTACTAATTTCAAAAACACCTGAGATCACACGACCTCTACCACCTAAATTAGTTCTCTGGTGTAACCAAAAACAAAACAGCAGCCACTGAAAAAACTGGAAAAAGCAAATGTACAAACATAAGTGGCTGAACTGAACTGAGAGGGCAAAAGCCCCCAGAAGGACCCTGAAGGCCCCCACAGAAGTGCAGGACAAAATGCAAAAATCAAGCACAAAACAAAAAGAAGAAAATGTCTTATCTGTTAGCAGGAGATTCAGACACGACACAGCAGGCTACCAAGGAAACAGGAATCAAGGATTGAGACCAGAACAATTGATCACCGGCAACCCTGATGGGAAGGCGACTCCCTTATATAAGACCAGTCAGTAACACCTGATTCCCAATCCTCACAATCTTCACTGGACAGTCCAGTACCGTTTGTAACCACCAGAGGGAGCTTCTGCTCAGAACTCATTTCCAGCCTATTCACAACAGTACCCCCCCCTTGAGGAGGGGTCACCGAACCCTCATTTGAGCAACCAGGTCGGTCAGGATGAGTTCTATGATACGCACGGATGAGTCTCCTAGCATGGATGTCCGAAGCAAACACCCAAGCATTGTCTTCCTGACCATAACCTCTCCATTTAACCAAATACTGGAGTTTCCGTCTAGAAAAACGAGAATTCAATATTTTCTCAACCACAAACTCCAGATTGCCCTCAACCAAAACAGGGTCAGGAGGCACAGTAGTAGGAACCACTGGCTCAACAAACCTCTTCAACAAGGACTTGTGGAACACGTTATAGATCTTAAATGTCCCTGGAAGAAGCAAACAAAAAGAAACAGGATTAAGAATCTCCATGATCTTATAAGGTCCAATGAACCTAGGCTTAAATTTAGGAGATGCCACTCTCATAGGAATATTTCTTGAGGACAACCAGACCAAGTCCCCCACTTTAAACCGAGGACCATCAGTCCTATGCCGGTTAGCAAACCGCTGGGCCCTCTCCTGAGAGAGGGACAATCTCTCCACTACCTGGTCCAAATCTGTTGCATACGCTCCACAACAGAGTCAACACCTGGACAGACAGAAGCCTCCGTCTGTCCTGAAGAAAATCGAGGGTGAAACCCAGAATTACAGAAAAATGGAGACATCAAAGTGGCAGAGCTAGCCCTATTATTAAGAGCAAACTCAGCCAAAGGCAAAAAAGAGACCCAGTCATCCTGATCAGCAGACACAAAGCATCTTAGATAAGTCTCCAATGTCTGGTTTGTTCTCTCAGTTTGACCATTGGTCTGAGGATGAAACGCCGAGGAGAAAGACAATTGAACACCAATTTTAGAACAAAAGGTCCTCCAAAATCTGGAAACAAACTGGACTCCTCTGTCAGACACAATGTTCTCAGGAATGCCGTGTAAACGAACCACGTGCTGAAGGAACAAAGGCACCAATTCAGAGGAGGAAGGCAATTAGGTAATGGCACAAGATGTATCATCTTGGAAAACCTATCGCAAATCACCCAGATGACGGTCATTCTCTGAGAAACAGGGAGGTCGGAAATGAAATCCATAGAGATATGGGTCCATGGTCTCTTGGGCACAGGTAATGGCATCAACAAACCACTAGAACGAGAGCAAGGCTTGGAGCGAGAGCAAGTCCCGCAGGACTGCACAAACTCCCTGACATCACGAGACAAGGTAGACCACCAAAAGGACCGACTAACCAAGTCTCTGGTACCAAAAATTCCGGGATGACCGGCCAACGTGGAACAATGAATCTCAGACATTACACTCTTTTTCCACTGGTCCGGGACAAACAATTTCCCAACAGGGCAGCGCTCGGGCTTATCCTCCTGACACCCCTCCAGAGCCAGTCTCAAATTGGGCGAGATGGCGGAAAGAACTACACCCTCTTTCAAAATAACAGAAGGATCAGATAACTCAGGAGAGTCCGCCAGGAAACTCCTCGAGAGGGCATCCGCCTTAACATTTTTAGTGCCAGGAAGAAATGAAACCACAAAATTAAAACGTGTGAAAAACAAGGCCCACCTGGCCTGTCTAGGATTAAGTCGCTTGGCAGATTCCAGATAAACTAGATTCTTATGGTCCGTAAGGACCACCACCTGATGTTTGGCTCCCTCCAGCCAATGTCTCCACTCTTCAAAAGCCCACTTCATGGCTAATAACTCCCGATTACCCACGTCATAATTACTTCAGTGGGAGAAAATTTTCGAGAGAAAAAGGCACAAGGGTTACTTTTAGAGGTCTCTGGATCTCTTTGGGACAAAACGGCACCTGCCCCAATTTCAGAGGCATCAACCTCCACCTGAAATGGTAGAGAAACATCAGGCTGCCGTAGAACAGGAGCAGAAGTGAATCTCTGCTTAAGTTCCTGAAATGCAGAGACTGCCTCAGGAGGCCAATTCACCACATCAGAACCCTTCTTGGTCAAATCTAAGGGTGAAGAGGATGGTCTGATATGACCCTTCTCCAATGACTCCTTGATATAAGACCGCATAGCGTCATGTTCAGGTACAGACAAGTTAAAAAGGCGACCTTTAGGGAATTTACTACCAGGCACTAATTCAATAGCGCAGTCATAGCTCCTATGGGGAGGTAAGGATGCAGATTTACTTTCGCTAAACACATCAGAAAAATCAATCAAAAAGTCAGGAACATCCTGAGCCTGGGGGAGGCAGAAAAAACAGGAGTGTTGGTATTAACACATTGGCAGCCCCAACTGGTAACAGACACAGATTTCCAATCCAAAACAGGATTATGAGACTGTAACCAAGGGAAACCCAGTATGATAATGTCATGCAGATTATACAGAACCAAAAATTTGCAACTCTCCTGATGATCAGGTTCTACCCTCATTATCACCTGAGTAAGAACTGAGGTTTATTCTCAGCCAAAGGGGTAGAATCGATCCCCAGTAGGGGAATAGACTTCCGTAGGGGTATCAAGGGAAACCCACAACGTTTAGCAAAATCAAAATCCATCAGGTTAATAGCTGCTCCAGAATCAACAAAAGCCTGAGCAGAAAATGAGGACAGAGAGCATATCAGGGTAACAGTTAATAAAAACTTAGTCTGAACACTACCCAAGACAACTGAGCGTGCAAAACGTCTTCCCCGCTTAGGGCAGACTGAAATAGCATGAGAGGCATCACCACAGTAGAAACATAACCCATTGCGCTTTCGAAATTCATGACGCTGTGCCCCAGAAACCACTCTATCACACTGCATGGATTCAGAAGCAGGTTCACAAGGCAACATTATTCCACGCATACCTTTCCGCTCACGCAAACGTCTGTCAATTTGAATCGCTAATGACATAGAATCATTGAGACCAGAGGGAACAGGGAATCCCACCATAACATCCTTTACATTATCTGACAGTCCCTTCCGAAAAAGAGCTGCCAAAGCGTCGTCATTCCATTTGGTCTGGACTGCCCACCTACGGAATCTCTGACAGTATAACTCAGCGTCCTCAAGCCCCTGACTTAATGCCAACAAAGTTTTTTCAGCTTGATCAGTGACATTAGGCTCATCGTACAATAACCCCAAAGCCTGAAAAAACGCATCAACATCACTCAAAACAGGATCCCCAGGTGTCAGGGAAAAAGCCCAATCCTGAGGGTCGCCGCGCAGGAGAGAGATGACAATTTGAACCTGCTGCGCTGCGTTCCCTGAGGACTTAGATTTTAAGGCAAAAAACAATTTACAGTTATTTTTGAAATTCTGAAATTTGGTCTCGATCCCCTAAAAACAAATCTGGCATGGGAATCCTAGGTTCCACAACAGGCAACCTAGCAAGATAGGTAGCAATACTCCGAATTTTAGTGGCAAGCTGATCCACACGGCCAGACAACTGTGCAAACTCCATTGAGAGAGAAAAAAAAATCCTCCTCAGCACCCAGAGATACAGAGGGAAAAAAAATGCAACAAACGGAAAAAAAAAAAAAAAAAAATCTCTGACAACTCTGACAACTTTTTTTTTTCTTTCCACAATATTTTTCCCTTCTGTGAGTACCATATAATTTCAGTTTTGGCAGGTGATACTGTTATGATTTGGTAGCTGAGGAGAGCAGGCAAAAAGGAAATACACCAGAGCAGTTGGAAACTATGAGATTGCAGTACCCTGACTAACCACCACAACTAGAGGCAGCCGTGGAGCGTTCCTACGTTGGTCCTAGATGCCTCGTCACAGCCTGAGAAACTAACTACACCTAAAGATAGAAAGAGGAAAGCTATCTGCCCCGGAGCAGATCCCCAAAGAACATAGAAAGCCCCCAAACATGTAATGGCGGTTAGACAAGAAGAAATACTGACACAGACAGAAAATAGTATGAGCAAACGTTGGGGCCCAAACTTACTAAATAGAAAAGGACAGGAAGGACACTTACTGCAATCCCAAAAAACCCTGAAAAGTACCAACTCTACTAATTTCAAAAACACCTGAGATCACACGACCTCTACCACCTAAATTAGTTCTCTGGTGTAACCAAAAACAAAACAGCAGCCACTGAAAAAACTGGAAAAAGCAAATGTACAAACATAAGTGGCTGAACTGAACTGAGAGGGCAAAAGCCCCCAGAAGGACCCTGTAGGCCCCCACAGAAGTGCAGGACAAAATGCAAAAATCAAGCACAAAAACAAAAAGAAGAAAATGTCTTATCTGTTAGCAGGAGATTCAGACACGACACAGCAGGCTACCAGGGAAACAGGAATCAAGGATTGAGACCAGAACAATTGATCACCGGCAACCCTGATGGGAAGGCGACTCCCTTATATAAGACCAGTCAGTAACACCTGATTCCCAATCCTCACAATCTTCACTGGACAGTCCAGTACCGTTTGTAACCACCAGAGGGAGCTTCTGCTCAGAACCATTTCCAGCCTATTCACAACACCCAAGGTTTTGGAAATGTCTTTATAACCTTATCCAGACTGATAGATCTCAATTACTTTGTTTCTCATTTGTTCCAGAATTTCTTTGGATCACGGCATGATGAGGTACTTTTGGTCTACTTCACTTTGTCAGGCAGGTCGTAGTTAAGTGATTTCTTGATTGAGAACAGGTGTGGCAGTAATTACGGTAGGTCTGTGCGTGGCTGGGGAAATTGAACTTTAACGGGGGGCAATCACTTTTTCACACATGGCCCTGCAGGTTTGGATTTCTTTTTACTTTAATAATAAAGACCTTCACGTAAAATCTGCATTTTGTGTTTACTTGTGTTATCTTTGGCCAATATTATAATTTGTTTGGTGATCTGAAACATTTTAGTGTGACAAACATGCAAAAGAATAGGAAATCAAACGCTTTTACACACAACTGTATATAGGAGAAAACAAACCCTATACTTGGCGCTGTCACTCCAACAGAAAGTAGTATCAGTTCAAAGATAATGTAAATTATACTACTTTATTCAGTGTCTTTAAAGGTTATGCTTTTCATTGGATCTGCTTCCCTTCATCAGACCAAAAATTATTGCTATATTCTGTTGGAGTGACAGCCCCAAGTATACCATCTTTTTCCTGCTATCTACGCACCTACTATTGCTTGGTTAACAGTTCTGACCGCCTTCGGAGATCATCAGCTGACACTACCGTTCCCTTTACCTTGTAATAGGGTGGGATACGCTTATAACAATTACCTCTGCTTTATATACTAATTTGTCAAAATGTATCACAAAAGGCACCGTCCTTTCCATTGTTTTATTTTATTTAGTAACGAAAAGCAGATTGATTAAGATCTGACAGGTTCCGTTTTATTTGGAGGTTTTGTAAATTTGGGGAACCAGAGTCGGAAGCATTCAAGTTATTATCTCTCAGCACAGAATTCAAGAAAAGTTATTAAAAAGCATTTTTCAAATTTTCAATCAACATTAGAGGGCTTTAAGCAATTTTTTCCAGCAAGTCTCATTAGAGGTGTAAGCTAGCTGGCAGCGATTCCCTTCACAAATATCAGTACGGGTGTCAGTGATAGAGACCTTTCTTCTAGCTTTTAGTGACCTGATTTGACTGGTCTTGTGTCTATAAATTTGCAAAACTGATGCTACTTTGGTGCCTCATAGACTCTGCTGGTGATCCCGTGCCTCTTCACAGACCATCTTTTGACTTGTTTATACCTGGTACCTCTCCTGTCTCCTTGCTTGCCGAGGTCGCCTGAAATCTGGAGCGGACCTACCATTAATACTATCTGTGCAGCTTAACAGGGACCCAAATGAGGACTCACTTCAACCTCCAAAGCAGCAAGCAAATTCTCTCACAGACACATAAAGAGGTGCATTATGATAAACTATTGGATTGCAAAGGGTCAATATCCGGTTCTTGTACAGGGGCTGTATTCTTTCTGTCTTTGCCCCTGCCTCAAATCTCTTGTAGAGGGCCACTCTTGACATCAACTGAGTCATCAAGATGTCATTATAGTTGAATACTCTGATGAGTTACGTCAGACCACCACCTCACTATTGATTTGCTGTTATTTTCAACTGCGTGAATTTTGGTGTCCTTTGGAGTGTGATTTATGGGAACAAGCAAAAAAGGGTAGGATGTGCATGTAGGCTTGTTGCTTGGCCATACACCCTGGGTAGTATCATTGAGTGGCAACTTGGAGGCCCTGGATGACTGTGTGTGCATGGGGGGGTATGTCTTGTATCGTTATGGTAAGCATGCAGAATGTGTGACGCCAGTGAGAACACGTGACCTTTCTTGGTGTACTTTAGCAAGTCCTTATCTCTGCTCAGGGTTGGTCATGGATGCAACAGTCGGATCAGCCTGTGATGTACAACCTAGGGACAGACACACTCAAAGCATGTTTTAGCTAGTTGAAGTGCGTTATGAGGCCTGCTGTGGTTACCTAAGGCATTGGAGACAGTCCGCCATAGGGTATCACGTGAGTGTGTGGCCAAGAAGAGATTTTGCCTGTTAGCTGTTGGTTTTGATTACTCCACAAAGGCAAAGGTAACTTGCCACCACCATGTGGCATAAGAGCCCGATTGTGTATTGTGGATGCCAAGGTGGGGTAGTGTTATACTTGTGAAGATCGAGTAGTAGTAATTTGACATTTGAGAGAAAGACGTAAGGAATCCAGTTGAAGGCTGTCCCACACTGCCTAAAGAGAAGCATACCAGAAAAGGTCCTGCCTATGCTAATGGGAGAGTAATCAGAGACGTGTATAACAAGTCCTATGGAGTGGAACGGAGAAAGAGGGCCTGAGAGAATTGTGCTGGTATATGGCGTGAGTCGTAAATGGAGACACGGCCTGAAGAGAGCTGATGTCAAGGGCCTCCACTGTGAATACTTTACATCTGCAATGTTTAAGTATAAACCTCAGTATTAGAAGAAAGTAAGCTGGGATCCACCCAGGAGGGTGGGCAGCTTCAACACCCACCCATGCAGACAGGTGCTATGTCTATGGATGGTACTATGAGGGCATGATTACTGTTTAGAGGGACATTTTCCAATGTGAGGGTGTGTGCTATTAATGTGTAAGGAACATCGAGTAGGCACCATTAGTGTTTCATGGGCACCCAATATGTAGCATAAAGGGGGCACTATTGTTTGGACTTTTTTATTGTGTAGGGTCAAAGGTGGACACAATTATTGTGTGGCAGCATTTTGGGGCTACTATTACTACGTGTTTCTCAAAGTAGGCAGTATTACTGTTTGGGACACTATCTTTGTGTTACTATTATTTATTGGGCAGTATCTGTATGATGGCAGCAGGGTGGGATATTTTGCACAGGTTGGAGATGTGCCAGAAAAGTTAGTAGCAAAAATGTTTAGGCAAATATGAAAATTTAACTGATTACACACCTCCTAAGGCTGGGATGGCACATGACTTATGGACAGAAGGGGACCACATTAATGAAGAATTTTTATGCCATGTTTTGGAATCTACCTGTGAACATTTTGCAGGTTTGCAGGAAGTATATGTAATAAACTAAGGCATACTGCATATTTTATCACAAGATTGTAGAAAGGCTGGGTAATTGACAAAATCCTTGCTGAAAGTCACTATGTCGTATGCAAAACCTACCCATTTGTGAGAACTGACTCTTACTTATCCTCTGCAGCAGAGAAAGGTTATAGCTTTTCGAATGTTTTGCATTCAGTCATAATAAACTCAAAGTTTTAAAGTGAATATGTTTGGGGAATGATGAAGTAAAAGGTCATAAATGAAAAACTCAGGTATTTGATCAATTTTCTAGAAAGCCGATATAGAATATTAACCGGCTGACATCAACCCAGTGAGAAATAATTGCCTGACTGTGTATTTTAATTGCTGGTCGAAGGTAATGTTTTTTTTACGGTATCAATGTAAAGCAAGTCAGACTAGAGGTCTTTTTATTAGAATCTACCGATCAGCAGATAAAGACAAGCCGCAATTAGGAAGAGGAAAACTGTGCCTCACGCGACATGCATGCTTGAAATGTCTTCTAGAAATTCCTCTATTTTATGAAGGAGGTAGAACATTAGCTTTCCTTAGATGCTTTGTACCTTAAAGGTTATATGCCACCAGACTGATCCTTATAATTGAGGGCTCCTATTAGATGTCCTAATGTAGAGAAGCTAATGGTTACATCTTTATCCATTACCAGTGAAGGACTGGTGCGTCGTGGGTCCATCGGAGGAAATTATTACAGAAGGAGCACTTGGGCACTTTCAATTAAATTCTACACTAAGCCATTATTAAACTCAGGTCTCATTAAAGGGGCTTTCCTTGTTTTCTTTATCTAATCCATTTACTCATAAAAAGGAAGACTTTTTCTAACTCTGCACCCGTGCTCAGATTATAAGAGGGGTCATCATAACAAGTGAAGAATAGTGTCCCTTTAAATTATCAGGATGTAACGGTCTTTAAGTAGATTGACGAACTTTAGACAGTTGGTAGCTGAAAATTTTTGCTCATCGAGAGGGGCCTTAAACACTTCAAATGAGGTTCCTATTTCCTGGACCATGATATTGTGTTAGACCCTGGTTGCCTGCCCCCCAGGATCCTCTGATGGGCCAGTACCACTCTATTCATTAATAAACCTCTTGTGTGTATTCTACATTAAAGGGGATGTCCAGTCCCCCCCACATACATAAATTACGGTAACTTTAAACAGTGAGTGATATAATTCAATTGCTCCAAGTGTCGAATCTGCTAGTAGAGGATCCGGTAAGCGGTTCTGGCAGCTTTGCTTCCGGTCCTGTGCTTGATGGCAAGCGGCACTTCCTCTGACGGCCTTAGACCGGAACATTGTGTGAAGGTGTCTAACTGATAAATTTTAATAGCTAAGCCAACCCCCCTCTCTGTTTAATCATTTCCTATAGCAAAGAAGGTGGCTGGCTCATCTATGGGAATAAGTGTCATATGATGACACAGAAAACACTGAAAGTGCAACCAATGTGACCACAGACCAGAGCAGAGAGGGGCAACTGGCGTAATAGAAGTACATTTTTTTCTGTTTTTTAAGATAATTTATGTCTATTTTTTCTGGCTGGACAACCCCTTTAATTACTATGTTGTATGCTTTTCTTTTTTTAAATAATGGGAATCATAGGATGCAGTATGCTACCCCTACCTTTGCTCCCTATGTAATTAAAACTCTAGGTGGAAATGTGCCGGAAATGTGCAGCACCCCAGCGCCGCAAAGCAATAGTGCTAACCACTAAACCACCATACAGTTTTAACCACTGAGCCATTGCCCTGCTCCAAAATATTACAGACTCTTATAGAGTGTAAGGATATCCCTCAACCCATACAATAATTTCAATTTCTATTTCTAACCTCAGGAACAGTCTGCACCATGTTTCCTTATCCCTTGATTATATTGTAGGAGCCAAAACTATAGAAAATGCAACACATCTTTGCCTTAGGTTTCGAGACACCTCGATCTCGCGCTACCTGCTTAATCTGCCTCATCCATCATTAGAAGTCAGTAGAGGAATATTACAACTTCTTTTGCACCTTTATGGCTGGAATTGTTTTTTTCTCTTTATCCAGTGTAACCCAATCATAGCTGGATCGTCATAGACATGAAGGATGCTGCTCTACGTATGAATAGTGGTCAGAGCAGTGCAACGATTATCACACATTTACCTTCCTGTAGATGTATTGTAAAGTTATCTGTGATCCGGCAAAGAACTTAAGTAAGAAATATGGAAAATGAAAGCTCTGTGGCATTATTAAAACATAATTCCTTTAAATGAAGTTTAATTGTATTTATTTATAATAAATTTTCTCTACTTTCTTTTGCCTCAGGCATTGGATCGTGTACCATGGGTACTGATAGTGATTACTTTATTAATCACTATGATAAAGTCTTATTACTATTCTAAAATGTCTAAAACTGCCTACCATGTACTTTGCAAAATGCAGCAAGTCAAGGCGAGATGTAAAGGAGTTACTTATTTTTCCCCAATGGCTTCCTTAAGTTATGTTTTAGTTTAATACTGGTACTAATGGGTTGAAACAAAATAATGAGGGCATCAAAAGCTTGACCTCACTCTCGGGGGTTTTAGGTCACATACTACTGAACCATGTACACACTTTTTTATTAAAGGGGTTGTCAGGTGAAAACATATTATGCCATGGATAGTGATAACTTATTGATCGGTGGGGATCTGACCACTAGGACCTGAACTGATTGGCAGAGTGGGGAACTTTTATGGCCTGACAGCCGCTTCTGTTGTGAATGGACTTGAGATGAGTTCTGAGCAGAGGCTCCCTCTGGTGGTTACAAGCGGTACTGGACTGTCCAGTGAAGATTGTGAGGATTGGGAATCAGGTGTTACTGACTGGTCTTATATAAGGGAGTCGCCTTCCCATCAGGGTTGCCGGTGATCAATTGTTCTGGTCTCAATCCTTGATTCCTGTTTCCTTTGTAGCCTGCTGTGTCATGTCTGCATCTCCTGCTAACAGATAAGACATTTTCTTCTTTTTGTTTTTGTGCTTGATTTTTGCATTTTGTCCTGCACTTCTGTGGGGGCCTTCTGGGTCCCCTCCGGGGGCTTTTGCCCTCTCAGTTTTGTTCAGCCACTGATGTTTGTACAATTGCTTTTTCCAGTTTTTTCAGTGGCTGCTGTTTTGATTTTGTTACACCTGAGAACTAATTTAGGTGGTAGAGGTCGTGTGATCTCAGGTGTTTTTGAAATTAGTTGAGTTGGTGCTTTTCAGGGTTTTTTGGGATTGCAGTAAGTGCCCTTCCTATCCTTTTCTATTTAGGTAGTTTGGGCCCCAACGTTTGCTCTTACTATTTTCTGTCTGTGTCAGTATTTCTTCTTGTCTAACCGCCATTACATGTTTGGGGGCTTTCTATGTTCTTTGGGGATCTGCTCCGGGGCAGATAGCTTTCCTCTTTCTATCTTTAGGTGTAGTTAGTTTCTCAGGCTGTGACGAGGCGTCTAGGACCAACGTAGGAACGCTCCACGGCTGCCTCTAGTTGTGGTGGTTAGTCAGGGTACTGCAATCTCATAGATTCCAACTGCTCTGGTGTATTGCCTTTTTCACCTGCACTCCTCAGCTACCGAAACATAACAGTATAAAGCAAATGTACAAACATCAGTGGCTGAACAAAACTGAGAGGGCAAAAGCCCCCGGAGGGGACCCAGAAGGCCCCCATAGAAGTGCAGGACAAAATGCAAAAATCAAGCACAAAAACAAAAAGAAGAAAATGTCTTATCTGTTAGCAGGAGATGCAGACACGACACAGCAGGCTACAAAGGAAACAGGAATCAAGGATTGAGACCAGAACAATTGATCACCGGCAACCCTGATGGGAAGGCGACTCCCTTATATAAGACCAGTCAGTAACACCTGATTCCCAATCCTCACAATCTTCACTGGACAGTCCAGTACCGCTTGTAACCACCAGAGGGAGCCTCTGCTCAGAACTCATCTCAAGTCCATTCACAACACGCTTCATTAATTTCCTATGTTGCTCCTGAGTGCTGCACTTGACTCTTTCTGGCAGCCCTATAGGCAATCAATGGGGTGTAAGTAGGGTATCCAACCTGCCACTCCATTTTGTAACTGGGACAAAATAGCCCTGTTGGGGACACAACTTCTCACACACCATTGGCAACCAAATTTTCATTTTGTAGGCTACTCACAGTCAGTGGCTCACATGTAAACTCTTTTCAGAGGCCTTTACTTCTCTACACCCTTGTCTAATCAATACCAGTAATTCTTCAGGACCTACTGGAGCCATGGAAAGCCTCATACACTTCCACTGTTCAGCCAATGTGGCCCATTCCCAAATTGCTTTTGTGTCATGAGGGTGTCACGTCCACCTGGAAGACCTGGAGTTAGACTGTTACACTGGGTAATGAATCAGAGGTCTTCTTTAAAGATTTGTGTGATTCATGTCCTATTTTAAATGTATTTGGTTTCCTTCGGTGCTTGCTCTGGGTGGTTATTCCCTGCTGGTGAAAGATTTGTCTTCCTGTGCTGAGTGCCAAAGCTAAGTGGTTAGAGTGGAGTTGTAGAAGTAGTGATCTGTTGTTTGTTGTAGTACATGTGTGTATATCTCCTGGTCCCTGTTCCCATTTAGTTTATTCCTCCCTGTCCCTATCCTCCTCCCTATTGTTGGTTAGTGCTTTTGTATGATAGAGGTTTTCTGTTATCCATGTTTTCTGTGTATGTTTAGTTTACATTACATTACATTTCTGTCCCATGCATCATGGGGTGAGTGAGGGGACAGATTAGGGTTTAACAGGCGCACAGCAAGGTTGGAGACTAGGGCCTCTCTACCTTCAAGAGTACCCCCAGGACAGGGATAGGTAGAGTTCAAGTTCCAGGGACGGTCTGAGCCCCCCTTACTGAAGACCGTCACAGCGTGACAGGTTGTGACTGACACCTTAATTATTGCCCTCTATTACAAAATTGAGAGAAAACCAGGCTTAAAGGGATTGTCCATCTTTGGGATTACTTTTTTGGGTTTCATTACAAATTTTGCACCATTTGACTATCACAAAGAAATTCAACTTCAAGGTGGTTTGGGGTCATAAATAGAGATGAGCGAATTTGCTCGGGGTCCCTCTTATTCAGCAAGCTATAGCGCTTGCCCAATAAGCTTCAGATGGAACCCAGCTTCCTGGATCACGCCGGCTAATCAGATGATCAGCACCGCAGCTGCATGTGTCGTTGGCTGTGTCACAGTCACAGCACATGCATGGAGAGCCCAACAAATAGGCTCTCCATGCATGTGCTGTGACAGTGACACAGCCCTGACACATGCAACTCCGTGTCCTCCGTGTGCACGGACGGCCGCCGGGGAAGAAGTGGCTACTATAAGCGCTGTCGCCGGCCACTGGTGCTGAAGACGTCTGTCATTCTCCCCTGCTCTGCCTGCAAGCAGAGGAGAACGATGAGCGTTATATTAAAGTCCGAATGACAGCAGGTGTCGGATAATAGGGGTAACAGTCCCAAAAGCCCCCACCTGCTGTTGTTCGGACTTTAATATAAAGCTCATTGTTCTCCTCTGCTAGCCGGCAGAGCAGGGGAGAATGACAGCCATCTTCAGCACCAGCCGCCGGAGAACAGCGCTTACAGTAGCCGCTTCTTCCCAGGCGGCAGTCCGTGCACACGGAGGACAGTGTGTACTGTTCTCCGTGTGCACATGTGCAGCACGTTTTGCGGCCCGTGTGTCCGTGTGAAAACAGACATGTCTGCATGTTTTGCACACAGACATATGGTCCGTGAAAACACACTGACATGTGCATAGACCCATTCATTTGAATGGGTCTACGTGTGTCAGTGTCTCCGGTACGTGAGAAAACTGTCACCACACGTACCGGAGCCACTGACGTGTGAAACTGGCCTTAGTCATATGTCCAAGTTCTACAGCAGGTTTTAATCCATTTTGTCAGGTTTGATTCATTTTCTATTCACAGGTGTATTGTGCATTAAGGCCGGCGTCACACTGCCGAGTTTGATGCGAGTTAGTCGCACGACGTTCTCGCATCAACACCCGGCACGGCCGCCCGCTCTCGGACCCGAGTGTGCGGCTACATGTATTTCTATGCCACCGCGCACTCGAGTCCGAGAGTGGGCGGCCGTGCCGGGTGTTGATGCGAGAACGTCGTGCGACTAACTCGCATCAAACTCGGCAGTGTGACGCCGGCCTAACAATAGAAATTGCACTGCAAACAGACTCCTTAAAGGGGCGCTCTGGGTATGTAAACATGGCTGAAATCAAAGAAAGGGCTCTGACTTGGTAATGTGTTATGCATTAAAGTTTATAAGGAAGGGAAGTATTTGTTGACAAAGCAATTGCCATATGTCTCCAATTAAGCTTATGTATCAAGAAGTTGAGAAGCGGCAGCGTTGAACAGCTGGCACATAGTATGTAGATATGAATCAAGACATTTAATGGGGTTTTATTTTCTTACAGCTTTACAAATCATCCTCTTGGTTCGGTATTGGCTTACTTGATTACTGATGTATATTGTATATATTGCAAACTGCGTAATTAATACAAGCTAAATTTATGCTTAACGAATAGCTAAACTTATATATATATATGTAATTTTGTCCAGTATAGAAAGTTATGAAACTTTGCAAACCACTTTATTTGGGGATTTTTCTTAATTCTACAAAAGTGTATGTAAGTGGCTCCCAAGCCGCTTATTTTCCCCAGTCTATTTGCCTGCCTTCAGCTGCATTGATATCATAACGTACTAATTTAGAGTACTGCTGCTGGCAGTGAAAGGGTCAGGACCTGTATCCTCCTCTCCTGACGCAGGCTTGACAGACTCTCGCTACCCTCTGTACATTATACTGCAATGGAAACATCGGATTTACTTCCACATGTCCTCCGTTCTTATTATGTCCTCCCTGCAGTGATACATATGTTTATAAAGGTCTAATTCAGAGCAAGACACGGGTGCTGAACCTTTCACTGCCAGCATCAGTACTCCCAAGGTAAGTAAATAGACTGGGGAAAAGCAGGGATTTGGAATTAAATCTCCTAATAATGCGATTGCAAAGTTCCATAACTTCCCATGGTAGATGAAATTATACGAAAAAAAAGTAAAAGTTTTGTTACTCTTGAAAGTCATTTCTTACCCATGAATTTCTTTAAAAAAAACAAACTGCCTTTCATTCCTAAAAAAACAAAAATGTATACACTTAAGGCTGTGGCTCCACGGTCCGGAACCACAGCGCATTTGACGGAGCGGAAATTCCGCTCCGTCCTAAGCCCCGCCCCCTTTTTGACGCGCGCTCTTTCCGGATGTGTTCAGGACACCTCCGGAACACATCCGGAAAGAACGCAGGGCTACATAGCCCTGTGTTATTTCAGTAGCAGCGACGCAGCGTCGCCGCAACGGGCTAGGACATGCTGCGGTCTGAAAAGAGCGCCGCATGTCCGGAAACGCAGGTCTTCCGCCTGCGTATTTTTACGCATAGTGGAGACGGGATTTCTTGAAATCCCCTCCACTATGCTGTAACATCTGGACGCTGCGTTTTGACGCTGCGCCAACGCACAGCGTCAAACACGCAGCATTTCCTGAAGGAATCCTGATCGTGGAAACATACCCTGATACTCCTTTTCCAGCGCTGCAAATTTCAATATCCACTTCATAAAAAGTTTATTGAGTAGAGGTGATCAAAAACATTCCCGGTCCATCGGCCACTCCAGTAGTCCGTAGCCACCAGATCAGAGCACTGAAAACCTCATCCTATGAAGGCATAACGTGATGGTAGAGGAACAATTCTACATGGTCGTAGAACATGTCCGTTACACAAGTCAATGAGTCATGTCCAAACTTTCTAAGATCCATGAAAATGCTGCAAACAGCAGCGCAGGAGAGATGGCCGTTCCCATGATCATGAGCAAAAAATAAAATAATTTGATGGAATTATTAAAAAAATAAAGATGATAGACTCAATTTAAATAGTAGCAGTGGTGCCACACTGGATAGTGGGGGTGGGGTAGCGGATCATTTTGTGAAATGCAGGTAAATGACAATTTTATTCTTATTAGGCTAGGGCCACAGGAGCATATATTCTCTCATCGATCCGATTATACTAATCATACACTGATCAGAGTGTGTTCCTATTTTCTTGGATGAGCAGAATTAAAAAAAAATCTCCATCTCCTCCATTCAGTCTGACTGTGAAAATCAGACTGCTCTTGAATGTCATCCGAGTGCAGTCTGCTTTTTTCCACAAGCCCATACACATGAATGGCCGAGTGCGATCTGATAATCGGATGCAACTCATGCAGCTGACATTTTTTCCTCTGATTGGAGGAAAAAATTGGACGTGTGCACGGCCCATAAAATAGCACTCACCTGATTTTTACGGTCGTGTGCACGAGCACTCACTTATACAGCCCCACCCAGGGCGGCTTCGGCCTTGGGGCGAGATGCAGAGATTTTTCCTCCGAGGCAACAAAATGTAAATTAATAATGTAAATGGAAGTTTGTCGCATGAGAACTTCACTTGTTTCCAGTGTCGGACTGGGATGCCAATGGCCCACCAGTAACCCACTGCAGGGCCCACTTTACAGCACATGCAAATGTGACTTTATCCTCAATTACAAATTTATATAACAATGAACTGGGTTGATTTTTAGATGACTAAAGGGTATGCCACACTAAACAATATCGCTAACGGGATCGCTAAAAAACGTCACTATTTAGCGATCCCGTTAGCGATGTTGTTCAGTGCGGCAGCTTCCAGCGACGAGCTTCCTGCTGTGATCTCGCTCGTCGCTGGAATCGTTCGGACCCTATTTCATCGCTGGCGCTCCGCTGGGTAAGTATCTAATCGCTGTGTGCACCTTTTCTTAGCGATTTAGCGGTACTTTTGTACCGCTAAAGTCGTTAAGAAGATCGCTAACGGCGATAGCGTCGTTAACTATATTGCTAAATGTGCCGCATTTAGCGATATAGAAACAATCCCGCTAGCGATCGCATTAGTATGCGTCGTTATTGTGATCGCTAGCGGGATTGTTTAGTGTGGCAGTACCTTAAGTTGCTGCTTTTATCTGTACATAGTGATTCAAGTATATTGTACCAAGTACTGCTCATAAAAGAGGGTGCTGGCCTACTCTTGCAAAGAGGCCCACCGGAGGATTCTCCTCTTATCCTGTGGGCCAGTCCAAGCCTGATTGTTTCACTTTTTAGTAAGTTACAAAATGACTGAAACAGAAAGGGTTAAAGTGAATGGGATAAAATTTGCAGACAGCTGAATGAGGATTTCCCAATTGATGACGACAGTCCAGGAAAATGAGGACAGAGAGAGAGAGAAACGCGAGCAAACAAGATTAAAACTGAAACTACGTGACGATTTCCACCGCCTTGGCGAGAACATTGTGTAAGCGGTCAGTGCAGTCAACTAGTAAATAGCAGCACCATGAATCACCGCCGCAGCCCTGCCCAGGAATGTGCTCTCTACATCTGCATGTGTTACCAAGAAACAGCAACAATATTATACAGGAAACAAGGGCATTTATGCATCTGCTGAGCCAATACGCTGTCTACGCATCCAGGAGTGGTATGCACAGCGGAAGAAACGACTCCATACATTCCTGTTCGCCATATCTACATGCCGCGGCATCAAAATAATGTGTCAATGACACAAAAAAAGGGTGAAATCATTCCAGTAAGTGATAGCACAGGACAGCCATTAATTTCTAGACCCTCACCACTCCCTAGCTTCCTTCTTGCCACCTGGTGTTCTGCTTGATTGTCATTTTGAACCAGTGCCGGCCGAATTGCGCCGCTGGCCAAAAATGTGCCTTCTCCAATGCAGCTTTTGCCTCTGCAGTATCAGTGGGCCACAGTCACACGTTCAGTATTTGGTCAGTTTTTTACATCCAGGAGTGGAACAATAAGATGAAAAGTATCATAGAAACCCGTCACCACTTCTGTATTTTTCATTCTGGTTTTGGCTTACAAATACTGATGTAAAATACTGACCAAATACCGAACGTGTGATTGTGGCCTAACACTGAAGCTGGCGACGATCATGCGTTAACAGCATACTCCAGCAATCGCGGACACTTTCAGGGCAGTGCTTACAAACTCGATAGAGAAGAGCTTGTAAGCACTGTGCATGTATGCTCATCACTCCCATAGGAATAAACCTTATTGGGGTTTCAATTACTGAGAAACCCACAGATTCTATGAATGTAGTAGCACAGTTTAAAAGATGCATCACCACCACCAACGTTTTTTTTCCAGCACAACGGCGCTCCTGAACATCCGGCTGTGCAAAGATCTACCGGCGGTCTCATTCACTGCCCTATAGTAGGTGGCCGGGGACACCCTGAGAAGAGGAAAAATTGTGATGGTGATGCAGCTCTGAAGCAGCACTGTAACTCCATCATTCCCAGGATTGGTGGGGGTCACAGAGGTTGGACCCCTGGTGAGGGTATATACTAATGCTGTGCCATCACTTACCAAGATGCAAATACCTTTTAAGGCTTACAGTAGATGAATCCCATAAAAAAGCGCCAATACATCTACAACCCCAGAATAATTATATACCCTGATGGACCTTGTTTTCCACTTACCTAGAAGTGACTACTTCAGTATTCTCTGAGGCATAAGCGGGCCTTTTCACCCTTGTGAGATAAGAAAAAAGATTATTAAAATTAGACATGGGAAAAAAAACACAAACAATATTGTTGGAAATTGTATTGCTATAACAAACGTTTTTTTATATTTTTGGAATCAATGTGAAAAATATCACAGCAAACTCTACAATCTGCAAAGTTTAAAAAAACAAAAACAATAGGTGAGTGGGATTTCCATAAATTTCCATTTATTAACACAGTGCACCTGGCTACTGTGGTAAGAATGCCAGACAAGGGACCTGTGAGAATGCAAAATGTCAAACTTGTGTATACAGCATGAAAATATCTAAATATCTATCCATCTTTCTGTCTACCTTTTATTGTTGTATGAGGGGAGAACTCAGCGGCAAAAATTACTGTATGTGAGGAGACTTTGGGGCCCTTATAACTGTATATGAGGAGACTCAGGGACCTTTATTACTGTATGTGAGGGGACTCAGGCCATTATTACTGTATGTGAGTGGACTTTGGGGCCATTATAACTGTATGTGAGGGTCTCAGGGACCATAATTACTGTATGTGAGGGGATTTTGAGGCCATTAAAACTGTATGTGAGGGGGCTCAAGGGTCTTTATAACTATGTGAGGGGACTTTGGGGCCATTGTAACTATATGAGGGGACTCAGTGAACTTTATTACTGTATGTGAGGGGACTTTGGAGCCATTATAACTGTATGTGAGGGGACTCAGGGACCATTATTATTGTATGTGAGGGGACTTTGGGGCCATTATAACTGAATGTGAGGGGACTCAGGGGTCTTTATAACTGTATGTGATTGGACTTTGGGGCCATTATAACTGTATGTGAGGGGACTCGGAGTCCTATATTACTGTATGCATGTGAGGGGACTTTGGGGCCATTCTGTTTGTGAGGGGACTTAGGGGTCTTTATAACTACATATGCAGGAACTCAGGGGGAAGTTATTACTGCACATGGGGGATTAAGGGGGCATCTCATAGATATCTATCTTTTCACAAATCTATCTATCTATCTATCTATCTATCTATCTATCTATCTATCTATCTATCTATCTATCTACAGTGGGTATGGAAAGTATTCAGACCCCTTGAAATTTTTAAATGAGCCTTTTCATTTAGTGCTAATTTTTATGTTCTTTAGCAAGGGGGCATATGCAGAAAAGTTTAAAGACACGCCCCCGAGGAATCATGTGAGCCACGCCCTCTTAGCAAAGACTGTAAAAATTTGCACTACATAAAAATGCTCATATCTCTGGAACCTAATGGTGGATTTAAAAAATACTAAATCCGGTATAGTAAGGGGAGCAGCAGGATTAAGATAGGACCAAAAACTTGGCACTTTTGATCTGCTGACAAGTCACCTTTAAGAAGAATCTAATGTCCATGCCAGGTTTCGTATAAATGGTATAAAAGAAACAAAAAGATGTCTGTGTTTGCTGAGCTGCTGGATAATAAAGAAATCCAATGGAAATGGGAAGATGAACTTCATGCAGTTTATTTCAATGCGTTTCCGAGTCAGACAAACTCCTTCTTCAGGGCAAAACCACACAAATAATACAGAAGTACACGCCAAGGGATTGAGAAATGCCCCCCCGGTAGTATGTGCAGCAGTTTTTTTTATGTTGTTCTTGTATTTGGTGATAATAATAACTGCACAATTTTGATCTGGTGAGAGGACCTCCTTAAGAAGAACTTAATGTCTATGCCAGGTTTCTCATAGACACATTTTTGAACAAAACAATTGTAATTATAAGAAGAAGCACAATCACACACATGGATTAAAGAAGTCATTCACTCCTATTTTATTAAAAAGTTTTTATAAAATATATTTTTATTTTATAAATTTAAAAATTACTTACACTCACCTACTGATCCACCTTGACCAAGGCATTACCTTTGCAGACAACAGGGGAGCCAGGTAGCATTAGGAAAGAGAAGTGGGGGTGAGTAGACTTTTTTTTATTCTTTACCCTGCTTGGCTTTTTTTTATAAGGGTAGCTGACACCTTTAATAACTTTAACATTTAACAAAATAACTGTTGAAAAATGCATTCATTTTACATATTGTGTTTTAGTTATATATACCTAAAATAACTAAGGCTGTATAGCTTTACCTGGTATGTATTGTTTAGGAACCTGATCTGTCACTTGAGCTTTACATGTGGGTGTGTAGGTACGTGCACACAAGCAAAACAATCCTATTGCTATTTACCTAGCTGGTAGTTTGTATCGTGTTTGTTTAGCTTATATTACATTGTCTGGATGTCAGCTTTTATCTGAAGATATGTCCTGGTATTAAGTACACTGCTCCTCAAAGCAAAAACTGGTATTTAGACAAAGTTGGCTAAGACTATTGAGATATATTGATGAAGGATATAATAGTTGAGAAAACCTGACACAATCAAAAAGGGGTTGTCTGGGGTCATCTGTACAGAATCTTCATGAATTAGTTAGAGAGTAGGGCAGGTACAGAAAGTCTCTAGCCCTGGAGGATCCGACACATCCACAAATTACTCAGGCAGCTCATTGAGTTGTATCAGAATTTTGTAATTCCTCATCTCACCTGTGGTGGCGCTATAGGGAATCTGAAAACTTTCTGAAATTCTGATGAGTTCCCACACAAATTATAAAGTTTTGTAGAGTTTATCTTCCGGGCAGGATCAAGTTTGAGGAATGCCTCTTGGAAAAATATGGTGGTTGTATCCCCACTTCAGTAAGGGCAGGTTCTACATCTGAGAAAAACGGTCCAATTATGCTAATCACACTCTGATCAGAGCTTGATCAGAGTGGGATCCATTTTTCTCAGATGTGGAGAATTGAAAAAAATCCACAAAAGTTTCTCCATCTTCTCCATTCGATTTGTACGTGAACGTTGGACCGCACTTGGAGGTCATCTGAATGCGGTCCAATGTTTTTCATGGACCCAAAGACATGAATGGGTGAAAGCCATCCTCGGTCAGAGGAAAAAATCGGACATATGCACAGTCCCCGAGAATAAGATTGGTCCATGTGTGATCCGACGTTTTGGCCGATCACATTCGGACTGAAACTACGGTTGTCTACATCGACCCTATTGAAAGGGTCTTCCAGGCTGAGTATAAAGAAAGTGACTGCAGATGGCCAAATCCCCTACATTGTCAGCTTGAGCGGTAATCAGATTGGCGAGATGAAGTCACGTGACAACTATCTTCTCATCGGCTTCTCTCAACAGAATATTGAGAGGCTGGACAGACATCTGTTTGGGATGATTTAGTGACTCCCACATTGAGCAGGGGGTTGGACACGATGACTCTTGAGGTCCCTTCCGACTCTAACATTCTAGGAGTCAATGATTCTACCAGAAAAGCAGGAAAAGTTACTAGTTGGCAATATGCAAATAGCATTCTAACTTAGGGGAATCCTGACATTGTGCACATTGCACGCTCTCAATGATTTAACAACCTACAATTACTTTCGAGGCACTGCAGAGATTTGTGCTTAGGAAAACCCCATTAATGAAAGATCACGAAAGTGTTGATTGAAAAAACCCTTTATTGATGACACATATTGTTTTCTTCACATTTCCTATTAGTTGCCAGACAATAATAACTATACTTGGCTCTGAGGAATCCACTGTGAAAGAAACCTCAATAACTTGTGGTGCAAGGTCATAATGAGTCTACAGCAGCGGTAAATTGTGTCTGTGAACAGATATCTCATGGTTTTGTATGTTCTAGCAGACATGAAGAACCTTGGACACTAAATAACATTCTTCTAAGAAGAACTCGCCCTAAGACCTTGTTCCCACACACAATAAGTGATTATTAACATTTCAATAACACATCATGAGTCTGCTCAGTCTTCAAGGCCCATTGGGACCCCGACCTCTACACCTCATACATTATGCTCCTGTCTCGATGGTACAATTGGGCGCATGGGTATTTCCTTTTGTCTTTGTGAAATCAGAACTCTTCGGGCGGAATTCAAGGCTGCATTCTAATAATGATATGAGGAACGACATGTTTAGCTAATATTAACCCAATGCGGTCAGGTAGCCTCACTCCAAAGACGTATGGTGTATAGTGATGAGTGAACGTGGTCGAATAAGGTGTTATCCGAGCAAGTGTCTTCGGCGTGCTTGAAAAATATGTTCGAGTCCTAGCGGCTGCATGTCTCACGGCTGTTCGACAGGCGCAGCTCATGCTGTTTCTTAGGCAATCTCTGCATGTGTTGCTGCTGTCGAACAGCCACGAGACATGCAGCCGCGGGGACTCGAATATATTTTTCGAGCACGCCGAAGTCACTCGGTAAGCACCCGAGCATGCTGCGATAACACCTTATCCGAGCACGTCTCCTCATCATCACTAATTAGTGTAGCCTACACTTCTTTGGTGACCGGAATCAAGATTTGCTGTCCAACTTCATTAAAGAAATAGTAGGGTATTTTTTTTATTTAGGATATTGTGGCATTTGTCATTCCGTGCTTTAATGGGGGAATCTGTCTGCCTATCATGTCCATTGTCAGGAAATACAGGTAATTTTTACATATTAATTCATAGACTGATCATCTAAAATGCATATGATACACTTTGTGTGGAAAACCCCGAGAACTGCAGATAATAGACAGCTTAGTCCTATTAATAGCAATAAAGGAAATAACCTTTTCCAACACATGAAGTTTTCAGAAGACAGTCTGACATGCTTCACTGAGCAATTGACTATAGGTTACTATATTATATTCTCTACAGCAGATATATCTGATACAGCTGAACTGAAGCTATTGCCATTATACAGGTGGTTTTAGAAGATGTAATTAATTTCAATAATGAATATTATTATTTTTTTTGTTATTTATTATTTTTTCACTCATTTATACTCATTGAGGCCAATTACAGTTGTGCACAAATGTTTAAATACCCCGGCAGAATTTTTGCTTTCTTGGCTTTTTTTCAGAGAATATGAATGATAACACCAAACCTTTTTCTCCACTCATGGATAGTGGTTGGGTGAAGCCATTTACTGTCAAACTACTGTGTTTTCTCTTTTTAAATCATAATGACAACCCAAAACATCCAAATGACCCTGATGAAAAGTTCACATGCCCCATTTCTTAATACCATGTATTGTCCCCTCTAACATCAATGACAGCTTGAAGTCTTTTGTGGTAGTTGTGGATGAGGTTCTTTATTTTCTCAGATGGTAAAGCTGCCCACTCTTCTTGGCAAAAAGCCTCCAGTTCCTGTAAATTCCTGGGCTGTCTAGCATAAACTGCGCGCTTGAGATCTCTCCAGAGTGGCTCAATGATATTGAGGTCAGGAGACTGAGATGGCCACTCCAGAACCTTCACTTTTGTTCTGCTGTAGCCAATGACAGGTCGACTTGGCCTTGTGTTTTGGATCGTTGCCATGTTGGAACTTCCAAGTACTTTTTGCTTCTTATTTACTTAGTTAGAGCAGGGTTTTGCTCTCTTTTTCTTCTGTAGGTTTATGTGTTTTATAGTTTATATGTTAGGTTTTCTATGTTTTGTAACAACCTGAGATGTAAAGTTTAGCATTTCAAGGATACTGTGACACTGCAACGCCCTGCTTAATGGTGGAGCTACATGACACTGTGTGCCTCATTGCACATGATCATAAAGATAAAATTTCTTCATGTGCATGGCATGATTCATATGCTGCAGAGAGATGTATATCTCAGGGCTAATGTCATCATTCTTTATAATGCGCCATGTATTTTATTGCTTCCCAGAGGCTTTACATTCTACAGAGAGAATCTCGCTGATGCATCGGGTGACATTTAATGATGAAGAAATAAATAGGAAATTTGTCAAATAAAATGTACACACACATTATATATATATATATATATATAATAAATCTCCCTCCAAGGCTGTAAAGGGGTTCTCTAGATAGATTGATGCATCATCAATATCAGATCACCGGGGTCTGACACCCGGAATCTCCACCATTCACCTTTTTTCAGCTCCTGCCGTGGCTGGATGCAAATAGTCAACTGAGCCGAACAGCACAGTTCCATATCTTGCATATTAGCCATTTTTGGCCAGATTTTCTGATTGACTGACATAACTAGATGTTTCTGATGAGTTATCCAGCTGGGTTTCTTATGGGCAAACACTCCAGGAATAAAAACATATATTTCTAAATCTCTGAATTTGGAAAGATGTAGAATACCAGGGGACGCTGAAAGAGCCGTGTGAGTTTACATATGAATGACGCATTGTGCTGCGGGGCAGGTTGGCATTGTTATTGGCATGGATGCTTGAGTAGGAGTTTAGAGTGGAAGAAGTCATACTGCAGGGCAGAGCGGAGGCGCAGCGGTTGTGTGCGGCTGATGCAGAAATAGTCATTGTTATTACAGGAATCAGGAGTTGGCAGAGTAATCAGAGTTTAGAGCAGGTCGGAGCAGGAGAGACCGACGTACACCGGGAAGTTTATGAGCCAAGTACACATTACACTGAGCAGAGGAATGTGTGGATGGGATCACCAAATTGGGCAATGAGTAATCACGTTAATACAAGAAAGATCTCCCGGTTGACAGTTCTACCTTTACGCCAGATTTGTGGTTTGGTGCCCATTCATACTGTACAGCAAGATGAAATGGGGTTAGAAAAAAGTCAATTCCTTGCAAAGTTCTAGTACTCAGGTGAACATTTTTGTTGTGCGATATGTACGTGCACAGACTCACTGTTGTATAATAGATTAATAGCTATATATTACACTTTATGTAAATAGATCCCATATAGATAGTGCCCGAAGCCAAAAAATAAGACCAATTCCAACTTAAAGGGGTTTTCCATTTCCACCTAAATATACGTTGGAAATCTCCCCCTTGTATGACAGAGCCCCATATGATGAGCTGACCTGATACAATTGGTGGAACCAGAGCTAGTATATCATTGTTGACCCCAAAGGGGTAACTAAGCATTATATGAATCCTATATAAACCAATGGGTCATCCATGTAATGTACAGAAAATCTGGACCCCTCCCAGAAGAAGTGCAGCATCTCTCCACTCCAGTAACAGAAACAAGTCTCCTGCTTATTAATATATTTATATAAAATTTGGGAGCACTGTACTGTATGTATGCACTGTAGTATTTGGTGCTTCTTGGGAGGCATGTTCTGCTGCGCTTGTAGTATTAGATGCTTCTTGGGATGCATATTGTGCTGCTTGTAGTCTGAGATGCTTTTTGGGAGGTATAATGTGCTGTAGTATTAGATACCTCTTGGAAGTATGTCGTGCTGCACTGTAGTATTAGATGCCTCTTGGGAGGTATATTGTGCTGCGTTTTAGTATTAGATGCTTCTTGGGATGTATATTGTGCTGCGTTGTAGTCTGAGATGCTTCTTGGGAGGTATATTGTGCTGTAGTATTAGATAACTCTTGGGAGGTATGTTGTTCTACACTGGAGTAATAGATGCTTCTTGGGAGGTATATTGTGCTGCTCTGTAGTCTGAGATGCTTCTTGGGAGGTATATTGTGCTGTAGTATTAGATAGCTCTTGTTAGGTATATTGTGCTGCGTTGTAGTATTAGATGCTTCTTGGGAGGTATATATTGTGCTGCGCTGTAGTATTAGATGCTTCTTGGGAGGTATATTGTGCTGCGTTGTAGTAATAGATGCTTCTTGGGAGGTATGTTGTGCTGCACTGTAGTAGTAGATGCTTCTTGGGAGGTATATTGTGCTGCGCTGTAGTATTAAATGCTTCTTGGGAGGTATATTGTGCTGCGTTGTAGTATTAGATGCTTCTTGGGAGGTATATTGTGCTGCGCTGTAGTAGATGCTTCTTGGGAGGTATATTGTGCTGTGTTGTACTACTAGAAGCGTCTTGGGAGGTATGTTGTGCTGCACTGTAGTATTAATTGCTTCTTGGGAGGTATATTGTGCTGCGCTGTAGTATTAGATGCTTCTTGGGAGGTATGTTGAGGTGCGCTGTAGTAATAGATGCTTCTTGGGAGGTATGTTGTGCTGCGCTGTAGTATAATTAGATTGCTTTCTCTTGGGAGGTATGTTGTGCTGCGCTGTAGTAATAGATGCTTTTTGGGAGGTATGTTTTTCTGCTCTGTAGTATTAGCTGCTTCTTGGGAGGTGTATTGTGCTGCGTTGTAGTATTAGATGCTTCTTGGGAGATATATTGTGCTGCGTTGTAGTAGTAGATGCTTCTTGGGAGGTATGTTGCTCTGCACTGTAGTATTAGATGCTTCTTGGGAGATATATTGTGCTGCGTTGTAGTAGATGCTTCTTGGAAGGTATGTTGCTCTGCACTGTAGTATTAGATGCTTCTTGGGAGGTTGTTGTGCTGCGTTGTAGTAGTAGATGCTTCTTGGCAGATATTTTGTTCTGCACTGTAGTATTAGATGCTTCTTGGGAGGTATGTTGTGCTGCGTTGTAGTATTAGATGCTTCTTGGGAGGTATGTTGCTCTGCACTGTAGTATTAGATGCTTCTTGGGAGGTATATTGTGCTGCGTTGTAGTAGTAGATGCTTCTTGGGAGGTATATTGTGCTGCGTTGTAGTAGTAGATGCTTCTTGGGAGATATATTGTGCTGCGTTGTAGTAGTAGATGCTTCTTGGCAGATATTTTGTTCTGCACTGTAGTATTAGATGCTTCTTGGGAGGTATATTGTGCTGCAGTATTAGTTGCTTCTTAAGATGTATTGCAGAACTGTAGTTTTTGGTGGAATTAAAAGGTATTATTGTATTATATGCACTGCACAGTGGTCTTTGGATGGTATTGATGAGTGTAAAATGGATACTGCACTGTAGTATTAGTGGTTTGGAGCTGCAGGGTGTTATTTGCTTGCAGGTGAAGCTCTGCCATCACTATGGATTTGTCATGAGTGGATGTGGTTCTCAGGTTTCCTCCCACACTCCAAAGACATCCTGATAGGGAATCTAGATTGTGAGCCCCAATGGGGACAGCGATGATAATGTCATAAAGCGCTGTGGAATATAATGGTGCTATATAAGTGAGTAAAATAAATAAATAATTTGCAGAATGAATGAGAAAAACAATCTGCAATTCTCTTTGTATCCAGTCCTGTGCTTGCATTTCATACAATTACTGCAATGTGTGCAGGCCAAGGGTACAGGAGATAAGCAGATGACTATATAACAGTCCCCGACTCTCCCCACTACTCAGTCAGCACACCACTGCCACACTCTGTCAAGTTTAGTAGGATTCTGCATATGTCGTTGTCATCCAGACGACTGCAAATATGAGCGGACGGGTTGTTTTATCGGCGTACTAGAAGGCAGGCAACCTGCAGTAAATCCGCTGCTGCTGGAGATCTGGCACATTAGTGACAAACGTGCAAAGATTTCCAAGACTTTCAGGACTGTGCTGTAGCAGCAGATGTTCACACCTTCACATTGTGTCAGGTTTTTTTGTTTTGACCATCAAACATCTGTTTTTCCACATGGCCTCATGTATATAACTGACGGGGAATATACCAGGTAATAAAGGAAAGTAAGAAGTCAATTCCTCACGTGGGTGAACACTCATTTGGATTATCAGGCGCAATTCCACAGCCGGGTCGGGAGGATTTGGGGATTTCCTTGTATAACTCATTTGTGTATTAAATAGATTTTCATGTCATTAGTTTACATGATGTCCTGCATGTCCCTATATGTGCAGTCACATCATATCTCATATCTAAATCTAATGCATTGATTTCTGATACATTGTTATTATCTAGGAAGTGCTGGTAATTGTTTTATCTCATCTAAATTACTGCAAAATATTATTGCTAAAATGTATCTGTCGCACAATCCATCCTTTAAATGGAATGTAACATTGGAAAATGACATACTGTCTAAGGCCTCATTCACACGTCGCGTACGTAAAACATGGTACTAGGGTCATCAGTACTTTGGATCGGTGTGTCATCAGTGTTTCATCCGTGTGTCCGTTTTTACCATCAGTGTTTCATCCATGTGTCCGTTTTTACCATCAGTGTGTTATCCATGTGTCTGTTTTTACCATCAGTGTGTCATCCGTGTGTCCGTTTTTACCATCAGCGTGTCATTAGTGTGTCCGTATTTACTATCAATGTTTCATCCGTGTGTCCGTTTTTGTCATCAGTGTGTCATCAGTGTTTCATCCGTGTGTCCGTTTTTACCATCAGCATGTCATCAGTGTGTCTGTTTTTACTATCAATGTTTCATCCGTGTGTCCGTTTTTACTATCAGTGTTTCATACATGTGTCTGTTTTTACCATCAGTGTTTCATCAGTGTATCATTCGTGTGTCCGTTTTTGCCATCAGTGTTTCATCCGTGTGTCCGTTTTTGCCATCAGTGTTTCATCCGTGTGTCCGTTTTTGCCATCAGTGTTTCATCCGTGTGTCCGTTTTTACCATCAGTGTCATCAGTGTTTTATCCATGTGTCCGTTTTTACCATCAGTGTGTCAGACTCATCAGTGTTTCATCCTTGTGTCTGTTTTTACCGTCCGTGTCATCAGTGTTTCATCCGTGTGTAAGTTTTTACCATCAGTGTTTCATCCGTGTGTCCGTTTTTACCATCAGTGTTTCATCCGTGTGTCCGTTTTTACCATCAGTGTTTCATCCGTGTGTCCGTTTTTGCCAGTGTGTCATCCGTGTGTAAGTTTTTACCATCAGTGTTTCATCCGTGTGTCCGTTTTTACCATCAGTGTTTCATCCGTGTGTCCGTTTTTACCATCAGTGTTTCATCCGTGTGTCCGTTTTTACCATCAGTGTTTCATCCGTGTGTCTGTTTTTGCCAGTGTGTCATCCGTGTGTCCGTTTTTACCATCAGTGTTTCATCCGTGTGTCCGTTTTGCCATCAGTGTGTCATCCGTGTGTCCGTTTATGCCATCAGTGTTTCATCCGTGTGTAAGTTTTTTACCATCAGTGTTTCATTTGTGTGACCTTTTTTACCATCAGTGTGTCATCAGTGTTTCGTACTTGTGACCGTTTTTACTATCAGTGTGCCATCAGTGTTTCATCCGTGTGTAAGTTTTTACCATTAGTGTGTCAGACTCATCAGTGTTTCATCCGTGTGTCCGTTTTTACCATCAGTGCAGTGTTTCATCCATGTGTCCATTTTTACCATCAACGTGTCATCAGTGTTTCATCCTTGTGTCTCTTTTTACCGTCAGTGTGTCATCAGTGTTTCATCCGTGTGTAAGTTTTTACCATCAGTGTTTCATCGTGTGTCCGTTTTTACCATCAGTGTTTCATACTTGCGCCCGTTTTACTGTCAGTGTGGTCATCAGTGGTTAAATGGATAAATAAATAGGTAAATTACAAAGCTTCTATACTTTGCAAATGTTAACTACAGACAGCACGTTGATGACACACAATGTGTTCTGTACGTATTTTTCACTTATCCATAGATTTTAATTAGTATTTTTCTTACGTGGTTGTGAAAAAAATGGACATGTCTCTGTGAGTTTTGCACAGACACACTGTCCATGAAAAAAACAGGGATATCTGAACAGCCCCAAAGACTATAATGTATCTGTGAAAAACAGGGATCAATGAGGCCTAAATCAGATTTTTGTAGTTTTTTTGGCATTTTTTTCCGCATTATCACAATCTGTATGATAAAAATTCAAATATTGCAATTTTGACACTGGCTATTGGTGCTCTAAACACTTATAGTTTCAAGGAAATCCACATGTACAGTGGCATGTAAAAGTTTGGGCACCCCTGATCAAAATCACTGTTACCCGTCGTGGGACAAATGGATTATCTTCTTCTCTGTTGAAAGGTGAGGAATATTGTTTTTTTATTTTAACTCTTTTGCAGTAGACAATGGCGTCTGTGGAATGGGTGATGTAAGTATGGTTTAATTAAGATTTATTAAAGGAGTCTGTGTCATTCTTTCAATTAAAGGACTTTTTTCTGAGTGTGTATGTTTTTATATGATATAACTATGGGGTTAGTAATGGGGGTGTCATATTGACTCCTCTCCATTACTAACCTCTAGGCTTCATGTCATCTGACAATACAAAGGTGACATCAACCCCCCAACTATCACCCCACTTGCCACCACCACAGGGCAAGTGGGAAGAGCCGGGCAAAGGGCCAGAATTGGCACATCTTAGAGATGCGCCTTTTCTGGGGGGACTGAGAGCTGATGTTTTTAGCCTGTGGGGGCAGTATCCATAGCCCAGTATCCTAGTCTATTAATATCAGCCCACAGCTGTCTGCACAGCCTTTGCTGGTTATTAATTATAGGGGGACCCTACATAATTTTTTTGGGGGTCCCCCATTTTAATAACCAGTAAAGGCTAAGTATACAGCTGTGAGCTGATATTAATAGCCTGGGAACTCCATGGGTATTATCCCTTTCCCAGCCTATAAACATCCACCCCCAACCGCCGGCTTTCCCTCTGCTGGTTAAGAAAATTACGAGGGAGCCCACGCCATTTTTTTTCTCAGAAAAGTAATCTTTTAATAATTAAATACATATACAGTAAGCTGCACACACACTGTACTAATTGTATTTGTCACTGACATCTGTATATCTACCTATTCTTTGTGTATTCTATGTGTATCTATCTATTCTACTCTAACCTGTCACTCTGTGATTTTACTGTACGCAGAAGATGAATTGCAGTCTTTTTAAAGAAGATCGGTGTGTAAAAATCAGATAGCACTCGCATCGTCCGAGTGCTGTGCGATTTTTTTCTCGCCCCCTTTGACTTCTATGGCGGGATGTGATCTGATTTCCGATTATAAACTCAGCATGCTGCTAGTTTTTTCCAATCCGATCAAGATCCGATCTGAGCTGGAAAAAGAAATGCAGATGAACACACACTGATAGAATGACATTGATCCAAATGCAATCCGATTTTTAATCGGATTGCATTCGTCTAATTTCATCGCAAGTGGGAATGAGCCCTTAGGCCGGTGTCCCACTTGCAACTGCAATGCGAGAAAGTCGCGCTAGTCTCTCAACTCAATACCCTGCTCTGCTGGTGGCGTTTGGACCGGAGCGTTCAACCGCATAGAAATACATGCAGCCGCACACTCTGGTCCCCAGTGCTGGCGGCAGTGTCGGGTATTGAGTCGAGAGACTCGCGTGAGTTTCTCGCATTGCAGTTGGACACCGGCCTTAAAAGGAATAAGTCCTATGCCTGTCCTTTGTCTTAACCACACATGTATTTCTACATATATATAAGATCCCCTCTGAGATGTCTTTTTTCTAAGCTAAACAACCCAACTTTTCCATCCTTTCATCATATGAGAGGCCTCGATCCCTTGTAATAATCGAATTGCCGCCTTTGAACTGACTCTAACTTCTCAATATCCTTCTTAAAATGTGGAGCCCAAAATTGGCTCCAATATTCTAGATGTGGCCTCACCAGTGATTTATAGAGAGGAAACAATACGTTGTGATCACAGGATTTTATCTCTCTTTTTATACACCCTAAAAAATTGTTTGCTTTTGCAGCGGCTGCCTGACATTGAGCACTGCTGCTCAGCATACTGGTAACCAGAATACCCAAGTCCTTCTGTTCTGTAGTCCCGAGTATACTCCCATTTAATGTATATGCACATAGGATTATGCCGTCCTAGGTGCATTACTCTACATTTATCTACGTTAAACATGGAAGAGGATAAGTCATAAATGTGTGATACATGTGTGTGATATCCTATAACCTGCATCTTTAGAAAAGAGTGTGCCTTTGTAGACCAATGTCAATGGAGAGGTGGCTGCACAATATACACGATGAACTAGTGTGCATGCGCGGCCACCTCAGTGATAATGATGGGGACTGGTTCTTGAGATGGATGCAGGTCACAGCCCTTGTCTACATTTTTGGCATGTCCTGTGGATATGCTTTAAATGTGCGGGATGGGCCTATCCCTTTAAGAACGTGTACCTTTTTTCCCGCAATATTACTATGCAAATGCGATGTATTTGCCTTTGGTTTTAATAAAATATTGCTAAGAATTATATGCATATGTAATAGTAGGAGCATTAGGTTCCAGATTTGCAGCGTAGCCGTCTGATTCTCATCTGCGCTTATCTATTTAAAATGGAAAAAAACGAATTAATCAGGTTTAAGATTGGGGCTGATTAGTCGACAGCAGGGAATATTCTCTCCTCTCACATATATTTATAGCTATAATACAGTAAAAATCTCTTAATCAAACGCTTAATTGTCTGGAGATCCTGATAATCCAGCGGGTAACAAAAATAAAGTTTCATGTTGGGTCAGTTGGAATTTGCCTAATATTTCCTCACTTGAGATTGATCAACAAGTGAAGCACAACTGAGCACAGCATAGGAACAAACACCTACATAATTGCAGTGTGAGGCACAATATCTTTAGAAAATGGATTAATTTTAATGTGATGTTGAAAAGTTAAAATAATACAAAACAATATAAAAACTAATAATCAGTGAGTATTCACATCCTCCATTAGCAAATAGGTACAGGAGAGCAATAAGGTTTTAACAGTCAGCGATATAGTGAATGGATACATTAATGAAAACTAGATCCCAGAGTGATAATTAATATACAGTGGTAAATGGACCATAGATAAAGAAAGGGAGAAGATGTGAAATATTCACAAAAAAAAATCAAAGTGAAAAGAATAAACGTAAGTAAAGGTGCACAGTGGCATAAAAGAGACCTCAACAATCTGAGAAAATGCACCCCACGCATGTTTCGCACCTTGCTTCATCAGGTGCCTGGTAGAGGTCTCCTTTATGCCATGACGTTATTATAATTTACCCTTTAAATTGTCATAAATTATAATGGAAATGTCATAGCTGACATAGATATCTATTTTTGGTGCTTAGAAAACCCAAATTGTGATTTCTGGAAGTTTGGCAACTCTGGGCATGCACCTCTTACTAAATTGCGTACATCTTTACTCTAGTGTGCTTTTGGTTAACCATGGAAGGAAAGAAAGTATCCAGCAAAAAATATGAATGGTTAAAAACATCACATTTATTAAGTTCATTGAAAAAGAGTTAGAGAAAGTGTTGTTAAAAAAATGAATAACGCCATGTCTACGTGTTTCGAGCTGTCAAAGTTCTATTAGTCCTGTGGTTGCTGGATATTTTCACTCCTTCCGTGTTCTTCGTTGCTCAGGAGGCAGCTTGATGCTTCTGTGCACCGCACCCTAATTGTTAGGTATTTCCCACACTGGGGAGTTGATGATAGTTTGTTTTTTCCGTGTGTGCTTTTGATTAATGGGGATATCCAGGACTTTACAAAAAAACAAAAGATGTATCTAAGCACTAACAGGCAGGTAATTGGAACTTACCTGCCTGTTGCGTATGGCGCCGTTCTTCTCCAGCACAGAGCTGTCACGGATGCTCCTGCCGCGGATTCAGCTGCCTCTGCCGAAGTAAATGGGTGGGACTTCTGAGGTCATTCTGATTGACAGCCAGTTAGGCAGTGGGGATCCAGCTGTCAATCACAATGACCTTGAAAGTCTCGCCCGTCTACAGAGCGGACCAGAAAAGAAGCCTCTGCTCTGTAGACGTGACGTCAGCCGAGTCTTCTGAATTCCCGGCAGTATCGGTCTGTGCCTGGGAAGTACGACGCCAGACACAACAGGCAGGTAAGTAGCAATTTCCTGCCTGTTAGTGCTTAGGTACATTTTTTTATGTTGGTGGTCGAAGTTATAGAAGGTCTGGCGGTCTTTTTACCGGGCCTTGCCCCATTTTACCCCCCAGCCTTACTCCTAGCCACGGTTATCTCTGACTCAGGAGCACCATAAACCGGGGTAAGGGGTGGCCTTCTAGCCCCATGCGATCCCGGCGTTCCATCTCCGGGAATCGCCCAATCTAATCCAGCTGTGAACCCGACGTTCCATCGCCGGGTATCACCCAACTAATAATCTTATATATCCCCTTTAAGACTGCAGTAAATTCCCCACTAAGCCCCCGATTCATCCAAATATTTACTGGCCTAAAACACTTTGAAAAGTCACAATTATTTTTTTTGCGCAGATTATGCAAAAGTTGTATGACTTTTAGACGGCTGCTGGTAAGTATATTAATAGGATAAAGGAACTTAGATTAGTGGCACCACTCCAGCTCTGAAATAAAAAAAAATGCTGGAGTGGTGCTTTAAGACTGATGTGTAAGACGCTAGTCTTAATGAATCAGGATCTATGACTCTGGAATATTTGACGAGCGCCGGTCACTAGGTAATGTACGCTTTGCTGTTTTATGGTATGAGCCTCTAAATATAGACGTCCGGTCTTGCCGGAGAGCACATTACACCATCTCCCCACGGCACATTTTTTTTTACACTATTGCTAGTTTTCTGCACATTCCTGCGCTCGCAGGCAGCTATAGTGTTAACTCCGAGGCACAAGAAACCAGTTTTATTTTCGGCTCACGCGCTCAGATTGCCCATATTTGGGATTAGTGGAATTCTCAACTTTTAATGAGCGGGGGCATAAGAGTTTTTCCTCTAAATTGTTATCACAGGGATGCGGAGAAGCCCAGGGAGAGCGAGTTCAATGCCTCCAGTGTCTTTATAAAGAAGAGGGGAAACAGGAGTTGTTTGTCATGCATGATGTAAGTGAAACAAGCACAGGCGCCTGTTTTTCCTTCACATAACACAGGCATTGTATACAAGGAGGCGTACGGATTATACCATACTGAGAGCCAACCTCTGCCGGAAGCCAGGAAAAAGTCTCAACAAGAGGGATCCTCCGCCTCCTTATCCCTATCCATGGGAATTTCTGCTGTCATGTATACACACTGCGCAATGTGACCGCGCAGGACACAGATATTAACCCTGATGGTGACGTTACCAGATGCCATGATATATAATCATTTTTTGTAACAATCATACAACTAATGATCTGCTTCTGTAAACAACCGATAAAACATAAGCAATTTGAGCTTTATCCCTTTCCCAAAACATATGTCATAATAACCTGTTGGAAAATATTAGCTCATATGGATATGATATGCATGGATAGTTCGGTGACATGTTAGACCCCTCAAAAAATGTAACGTAAAACATATTTGTGCCAAAAGTATACCAAAAGTGATACATGTAATAATGATATGTGCAAGTTTTCGGACTTATTTGCATCATAATAAATTTAGGGTGTGGATTTGAGGGACGGCGTCATTGCAAGCACCTGTCATCGGGGTCGTATTCTTCAGATCTATGGTTTGGTGGCACCAGAGTTCACCATATACAATTAGATCTGCGTTTTCGCCAGATCCCTATGATTCAACAGGTTTATTAGGAGACTACTAACACGACTGGTAGTGATGGTTACAGAGTGTTCATTTTTTAAACACCACTCTAGTGTTTTTTTTATTTCAGCGCTGGCGTGGTGGTAATAGCGTAAGGTCCTGACCCTTGTATTATACCAGCTGCTGTCTTTAGCTGTTCCCAGCACCATTCCTGTGTTTTTTTTATTTCAGCGCTGGCGTGGTGGTAATAGCGTAAGGTCCTGACCCTTGTATTATACCAGCTGCTGTCTTCAGCTGTTCCCAGCACCACTCCAGTGTTTTTTTTTTAAGCGCTGGCGTGGTAATAGCATAAGGTCCTGACCCTTGTATTATACCAGCTGCTGTCTTCAGCTGTTCCCAGCGCCACTCTAGTGTTTTTTTTATTTCAGCGCTGGAGTGGTGCCACTAACGTAAGGTCCCTGACCCTTGTATTATACCAGCTGCCGTCTTCAGCTGTTCCCAGCGCCGCTCCGGTCCCGATCCACCACTTATGACTAACCGGAATTCAGATGTGACAGTCAAAAGCTCTTAGTGTGATGACAGTCTTGTTCTGCCCTCATCCTAGCTTTCTTAGACTTACATTGAGTAGTGACTTTTGGATTGCTCCAACCATTGGCAGAATAGTATATGGGCCCTTTTGCAGTCTAATATCTCATCGTAATGCACAATTTTACATGTTTTGGAGGTAGATGTGGCCCCCTTACCTCTTGAACCCCTGTGCAAGGTTGCACCAATGATATGTTCGCCCCTGGCTCCAGCATGCACTGGAGTGATCCAACAGGTCACGACCATGCAGAAGACCGAATGAAGCGTCATCGAGAACAGAAGAAGACAGCGGCTGGTAAGTGTAAGACTAGGTGCAGGGAACTTAGATTAGTGGCACCACTCCAGCAATAAAATAAAAAATAAATGCTGGAGTGGCGCTTTAAGGATGCTCTATTATATCCGAACTGAGCTTATGTGAGAAACATGAGATAAACCCAAGTGACTCCATAGATGAGGATCATGGAAGTAAATACCAATCAATACTTGAGCTTTATGAAGATTACACTCCCATTGCAGTTGGGTGCATTGCTTCGGAAGGGTGCCTTTCAGTGCATAATTGGAGTTGTGAGCACTACAGTCGCTCTAGTATTTGTGTGCTATTGAAATTGATCCAAAGATTCTCTTGAAATCCATACACAAGTCAAAGACATTGCAATAAGATGTACGCTGCTTTACGTCACCTGCAGCAAGTCCCTCTCAGCATACATATAATGTACAGTATACACAACTGGCAACCATGGCGTGCACAAGGGGTTAACAACCTGCTGCAATATTGTTCTTGCAAGAATATAGCATGAACTACTTCAAACAATTCATGCTGCACTTTGCATTTCTACTCCGGATGGTGAACCACAGCTTTTCTGTCTAAACTGAAACCTATTGCTCAACTATAGGTGGTAATGGCAGTTAGCAGATGCAAATAGCATAAAATCAACACAAAACAAAACCAAAACCAACTTAAAACAAATACAAGATAACATAAAAAACAAATACTGTAGAAAACAACATAAAGCACAACATAAAAGTAGAAAACAACATAAAAAACAACATAAAAGTAGAAAACAACATAAAAATAACATAGAACAACATAACTACATCTTTTCATTTCTTAACTATTAGCAACTTGTTCCATTTAGAAGAAGTGACAATGAATGACAGCCAGAAAGTTATATCTCAGCTATTATGGCACCAGATTTAGACTGCTGGTTAGTTAATATTACACTTTACTTAGCTGTACACAACAGGACTTACCTTTCTGGTCAAAGTTAGATCCATACACTACGGAAAACTTTGTAAAAGTTCACTTTGCTTGCTCTCGGATACTTCAAGGAAATAGTAAGAGGCTGTATTTTCTTCTACAAGGCTGTCAGTCTTCTCATAGGTCTGCTCTGGTCCCCTCCCTTGCCTCTCCCCTGTACATTTCCTTCAGAGCTTCCCTCCCATTGCTCACTGGTACCTGTGGCTTCTTGTGAGTAATGCTGCCCTGTCTGAAGCTTGCTCTTACCCTATGTGTTGTGTGTATTTCTCATGCTTGTGCATGCCATTACTTATCTGTAGATGGCGGACTGCCAGGAGCCTTTAACTCATGTAACTAGCCTGAATTTACAAGGCTTGGCCGGGGACTGATGACACATGAGGAGCATCTAAAGAAGTTTTCAAGTGGAGAAGCAACTATGTTTAACGTTACAGAAATGGAAAATAATGTGCATTATAATTAAGAGGAACCTAAATCCTTGTGGGAATACATTAGCGTTAGGCATAAAAATATCTGGATGGAAATTTATTCGAGAAAAAAATATCCCAGTTGTACCATGTATACATAAAAAAGTCTCATGTGGTGTGAATAATCTCGTGCTTTGCACTGAGGAGGGGCAAAAACCCTGAAACACTGTGTCTGCAAGCTGAGATTCTGGTTTGGTTTATATCCTAAGTCATATGACAAGGGTCGTTAAAGGGTCAATATTGACTTTTAGAATTGCTATTACCAATAGGTGGCACTAGAGTTCAAATCCTCTTTCTGTTTGAAGAGACAATTGGAACATTTACGGTAATTTCCCAGAGGAGCATGCAAGGCCTATAAGTCTCCTTATTCTGACATGCCAGGCTTGGCTTTTCATTCTCCACAAGGAGAAACGTTACCACTTAGATCCTAGTCTTAAGCCTCTCGCCTAACCAAATCAGATGTCATGCTTTGCACTGACGAGGGGCAAACACCCATGTGTGCAAATTGAGATTTTGGGTTGAAAACAATCCTAAGTCATGTTGCAAGGAACTTTAAAGGGCCGATATTGACTTTTAGGAGTTTACGTCCTCTTCCTCTATAAAGCGCATGACAAAAGAAACAAATTCCAGGAGATTTCTACTGTCTTATATTTCTAACATAGGTGTTCGTTAGTGCTAAACGAATCTGCTGAATCCGAATTCGACAGATCGGCCTCAAATTTTGATATTAAATTTGGATCAAATTAACTCACTGCAAATTGAATGTGCCTTATTATGTTGTGAGATATCTCCAGACCCCCAGATTTCAGAACATAAGAAATGTAGGTTACAAAATAAAAAAAAATTATACTCTCCTTGGCTCAGTCCTCAATTCTTAAGGAGCAGCCCCTCTTTGCTTCTGTCATCTTCTGCTGTGATCCAGTGTCTTCTGCCCCTCATTGTCGATTAGGTCCAAAAATGCCGTGACGTGTATCGCTGCGATGTCATGTGCAACCTAGTCACTGAGTAGAGAATGTCTTTGAGACTGGAGAGATGAGGGTGAGTATAATTTTTTATTTTTTTAAACCCTTTCAATACCCTTTAGAGTCCAGAAAAATGGCGGCCAGCAAAGCGATTCACTCGTCTTATGGATTATTTAAAATCTCCAAATTTGGGGAAATTTTGGAAGGTTTTGAGCATTTTTTTTAAAAAAAGAGAATTTGAGCAATATTTTATCAGGGTAATAGTCACTATCGCCAGTAGGAGTGCCGGCACTGGGAAAAACCACACTTGGATACTGGTGATCAATGGTATCACTATAGAAAAAAGTCTTAGATCCTACAAAGAGTAGCTGGGCTGTCTCTTGTAACTGTAGGTATGCTGATATATTGTACATAGACATACATACTTTGCATAGGGTAGAAGAAAAAAAGACCAACAGCGTTGAGTGCGGTAACTATAAATGGACACTTGTCTCATATCCCTAAGGGCAGCAGCCGGGTTGGTACCGCATAGAATTTGCAGCCTGCACCACAAGTGGTCTGAGAAACCACATTCTTCTAAAGATGACTCCCCTGATGACTCTTTGATGAGATGAAACGCGTTGGAGACAATACATGAGGGAACCTGGAACAACCAGCCCAAGATATTGGAAGAATGGAAACCATGAATAACCACGTGAACAAGGGGATGACATTGTTCCTTTTATATGTTTGACAGCCTACTTATTAATATTGGTCAATACACAAAAGGGAATAGCAGCCAAAAGATCCCATAAAAATATTTCTTTATTAACAACATATGTTTAAAATTACATAGGATGGTAATTAGAACATCTGGGGAAAATCATTAGGAATGCCAGTATAATCCCTCCATAGAGGATCTAGTCAAGTCCAAATAGCTGATGATACAAATCAAAGTTTCTACACACATGTGCTGCACTCATAGACCACTTGTTGTACTAGCATAGTGCTGGATGATATAGACATAATGAACCCAGCCTATAGTGCAATTATACCTTAACAGAAGTGTAGCTCAGCCTTCAGATCAGGACCCAGATCCACCCCAACGCGCGTTTCGGAGCGCAGCTCCTTCCTCAGGGGGCATGAGGAAGGGCCCCTGAGGAAGGAGCTGCGCTCCGAAACGCGCGTTGGGGTGGATCTGGGTCCTGATCTGAAGGCTGAGCTACACTTCTGTTAAGGTATAATTGCACTATAGGCTGGGTTCATTATGTCTATATCATCCAGCACTATGCTAGTACAACAAGTGGTCTATGAGTGCAGCACATGTGTGTAGAAACTTTGATTTGTATCATCAGCTATTTGGACTTGACTAGATCCTCTATGGAGGGATTATACTGGCATTCCTAATGATTTTCCCCAGATGTTCTAATTACCATCCTATGTAATTTTAAACATATGTTGTTAATAAAGAAATATTTTTATGGGATCTTTTGGCTGCTATTCCCTTTTGTGTATTGGCTTAGCTCTTTGGCAGTTTCCCTATTAGTCCTATTCATTTTTGATTATATTCATTGGTACAACTTTTGGTGATGTTTTCCACCTATACTCTGTTATTAATATTGGTGTATATTATCTGTGTGTGCAGAATAATCAATGATTTATACGTGGGCGTATATGTACATAGAATTTTTTGCTCAGCTAGGTGGTGACACAATACCATTTTGTACATTCTGGTGCCAGAAGGGATGGGCTTACCTTTAATAGGTGTAGATGTTTAAACACCACTTATGCCAGATGTTTAGGGTATACCCCTTATATATTGGTTCTGAGTTCTGTCTCCTTATTCGCCTACGGGTAATGGAAATAAAACAACCTACACGGATGTGTGAGACTGCAAATAGGAATCTTCTCTACCGGATGTGACTGCAGATAAAGGTCAAACTGACGCACACCTAGAGGTGGTCAGTGAACCTTCTAAAGTACTGCTGTATATATACATATATATTCCTGGCTTGGTAACCATCCTACGCTTGCTGCTGTGTAAAGTGTATTCGGAATTTATGGGGTTGCACTTGGTGTGATTTTTACTATTTTAACCTATATAATTAAAAGTTATATTTTATCATAAACCCTATTTTTTCTTTTGAACATTTTACTCAAGGGTTATTGATTTGGTGCTTCCATAACGGTAACAACTAGGGCTACTAAGTGGCAGTGGTTGCACAACAGTAACACTCAGATAAATGTGAGAGCTAATTACTCCTGCTGGACAGCACCTACACCCATACTGCCAGACTGGGTGGCGCTCCAGGTCCCGATCACACTCGTAACTCACTCACACCCTGGCTGGATAGAGTCTGTGCGAACCAGAGTTTTTGGTCTTGACAACTCCATCATCACCAGCGCCACCTACAGAATGAAGCAACAGTGTTTAGTGACAGAAGAGGATGAAGATAAAAATGGATGAAATTGAACAGTAAAGTTCAAGTTCCATACTGAACACTTACTGTTCGGGCACGGACCCAATAACAGGAAGCATGTGTTACTGTTCGGGTTTGGCACCCTGAACAGTGGGTGCTTCCCATGCTGTCATATTCATGACAGTGCGAGAAACACCAGCGGCTCTGATCGGCAGTATGATTATTTTTACCAGTCAGAGCACTGCAGCTCCCAGATGATGACAGTGTGAGTCAGCAGCTGTGACCGGCGGTAAAAAGTTTACCTCTGATCACAGGCGTTAGCTGATTGGAGAATACTACTCCCATCAGCCTACGCGTGCTGCCGCGAATATCAGTGAGATCAGGCGGTGGCTGATGGAAGTATTCATCAGCCGGCGCCAGAGCTATAAATAAATAAATAAAAAATTCAGCTTGGGTTCCCCTCTACTTTTGATAACCAACATGGCAAAACAATGCAACTCTCAGGTGTCAACGTTATCATGGCTGATTATCAAGAATAGAGGGGTACTCATGCAATTTTTTAGATTATTTAAATAAATAATTAAAAAAACAGAGTGAGGTCCCCTCCATTTTTGCTAACCAGCCAAGCTAAGGCAAACAGCTGTGGTTGTCAAGAACGTCTGCTTGTATGGTAGACTTAGGGTATATGCAGACGATCAGTAATTGGCAGCGTTTTGGACGTAGCGGATGTCCACTGAGTCCAAAGCTCTGCCGGCTATTGAACGCAGGTGAATCCGCATGTATTCACTGAATTGTGCAGATTCAGAACGTGCAATACATGATCGCGTCTCCGCAAGAGAAATTGACATGCTGCGGTCTGGAAAGACGCGCCGAATATCTGTCTCCGCGGATGAGCCGCTGGCATCTCTGGACGCATAATGTGCATGGGATTTTTTGAAATTCCATCCACTATGGTGTAACATCTGGAAGCTGCGGGTTGGAGACTGCACAAGCATGCAGCTTCCAACTTGCAGCGTTTACTGATCGCGTGCACATATCATTACTCTGGTGGTTGCTGCAGGGGTTGAACTAGCTATCTTGTTGCTCAAAAGAGGAGATTTTGAATTCTCCCTCCAATACAAATAGTACTCTCATAGCCCGTCTGAAGGGCCCAGTGCAAAATTTGTACCTGGGCCCACACCTGCATGTTTGTTAGATGTATGGGCCCTTCTAGCGTTCCAGACTCAATAAAGACATACCGGTTCACCCTCTCATGTAACAATGTCCGCATCCTGTAATAATACCCCCGATTCTGTCCCCTTCCTGTTATAATGCCCCCCGTCCTGTATCCCATTCCTGTAATAAAGTCCTCCATCCTATCGTGGCCATTTTCCTGATATAATGTCCCCCAACCTGGGCCCCTTCCAGTAATATATGTCCCCATCCTTGTATAATGACCCATACTGGGCTCCTTCCAGTAATAATGTCCCTATTCTATGACTCTTCTCCAACAACGATTGAACGATTCAACTCACCTTCCCCAGCTCCCACAATGTGTGGCATCATCTGACTTCAGCGTGCAAATGACGGGCAGCGCATGATGTCACTGCCATGCACCACCATTGACTTGTACGCCGACATCAGCTGCCGGCCTCTGATTGGCCGGCGGCATGTATTGTGATGCAGGGATCCGGTGGGTCTGTACGCTGCAGTACATTTCATCTGAATGTGTGCTCTCTGATGCACATCCAGTTGAAATAGGCGCTGGTGTCAGCGGTTCCCCCTTCTGCACGGGCCCGGTCGTGATCGCGTTCTCCTCGACCCCTAACGTTACGTCCCTGCTCATAGCTAATCCTTTCTATAGGGGGACACTAATTGTTTACAGTGGAATAGAAAAGTATTCCTTTGTAACAGACTCAATCTCTATTTCTATGTGTTGGATGAAATCGAGCTCTTTAAAGATTGCTTTCTAAAGAAGCAAAAGCAAAGAAAATAGACCACTGATAGATATTCAGGAAAATATTCTCATTTTGCATTCTAGTGCCGCATGAGATATATTTACACAACTGACAGCTATTCTTACCCTATATCAACTAGAGTGGAGGAAAAATGTAGAGAATATTCCCTGGAGAATATAATAACGTTGCTGTTTTATAAACTAAATCTAATTGAGGCAATTTAGGGAAAAAAAAACATCATCTCTTCTGGAATATACTGCAAAGAAAACCGGACATTTGCACTTCTGTTCTCTTTTTTGACTTTTTTCTTGGCTGTCTCCAGGGTCACTTCCAACCCTGCATCAGCAAATCTGAGCAGTGAGATTTTGGCTTACTGTTGAAATAATCAATACTTCCTCGGTACAAACAGTATATTACAAGTTAAAAGGGCAGCATTTCTCATTTACTGTCCAACAATTTCAGATTGATCCTATTTCTGCTTCATGATAACTTTTAGCCCAAGTCTCATGCTTAAATTGAAATCATTGAAAAGAAAACTTGTGTCAGAAAGTTAAAAAGTCATCTTTGAGCTTGGACTGTTTTTCCAAGTCATACCTTCTCACATGGGGTCCTGTATTTGTCATGGTCACCTGTAGTCACGTGCATTAGATCATGACTCGGAAGAATTTCTGAGTTTATGAAGCCAAAATAATGCTCCTAAAAGTCAATGAGCTTTACTGTATATCCATATTTTTCTAATTTCATGTGCAGGTTCATTGTGCCATCAGACATTGTATTGCCGAGCTAGACTCCGTAATATTGAGAAGCTTTGGAGCTGACGGAAGCACACACAAAATAGGGCAATACCGCCTGATAAGGGATAGGTATAATCAATGGTTTCACTCACCTAGAGGTGTTGTGTGCAGGCATAACACCTATAAAGGCATGGAAAGCCGCCGCTGCTGCTACATGGCTAGAGGAAAAGGCCCTTCCAGAGTTATAATGGCAAAAATGGAAGCTGGCACATTTAAGGTGGCTGCGCTTGCGGGAATGAAGAGTCTTGGGATTCCAAAACGTTTTTTATTTATACTAACGTGTTTCTGTGCCGTACCGGCACCTTTCTCAGGGTATAAAACCATTTGTTATACCATTCCAGGTATATATGTCCCCCATATTGGGCCCCTTCCAGGTATCTACGTCTCCCATCCTGGGCCCCTTCCAGGTAGGTATATACAGTGGGGAAAATAAGTATTTGATACGCTGTCGATTTTGCAAGTTTTCCCAACTACAAAAGATGAAGAGGTCTGTAATTTTTATCGTAGGTACACTTCACCTGTGAGAGACAGAATCTAAATATAAAAACCAGAAAATCACATTGTATGATTTTTACATAATTAATTTGAATTTTATTGCATGAAATAAGTATTTGATACAATAGAAAAACAGAACTTAATATTTGGTACAAAAACCTTTGTTTGCAATTCAGAGGTCAGACTTTCCTGTAGTTGTTGACCAAGTTTGCAAACACTGCAGCGGGGATTTTGGCCCACTTCTCCAGTCAGATATTTTCCAGATCTTTCAGGTTTTGGGGCTGTCGCTTGGTAACATTGAGTTTCATCTCTCTCCAAAGATTTTCTATTGGGTTCAGGTCTGGAGACTGGCTAGACCACTACTGAACCTTGAAATGCTTCCTACGGAGTCACTCCTTAGTTGCCCTGGCTGTGTGTATCGGGTCATTGTCATGATGGAAGACCAAGCCACCACCCATCTTCAATGCTCTTACTGGGGGAAAAAAGTTGTTGGCCAAAATCTTGCTATACATGACCCCATCCATCCTTCCTTCAGTATGGTGCAGTTGTCCTGTCCCCTTTGCAGAAAAGCACCCCCAAAGTATGATGTTTTCCACCATGCTTCACGGTTGGGACGGTGTTCTTGAGGTTGTACTCATCCTTCTTCTTCCTCCAAACACGGTGAGTGGAGTTGATAATAAAAAGTTCTATTTTGGTCTCATATGACCACATGCCTCCTCTGGATCATCTATATGGTCAATAGTGAACTGCAAACAGGCCTGGACATGTGTTGCCATGAGCATGGGGACCTTGGGTGCCCTGCCGGATTTTACTCCATGACGGCGTAGTGTGTTACAAATAGTAATGTTTGTGACTGTGGTCTCACCTCCCTTCAAGTCAGTGACCAGGTCCTCCTATGTAGTTCTGGGCTGATTCCTGACATTTCTCAGAATCATCCTAACCCCACTAGGTGAGAACTTGAATGGAGCCCCAGACCAAGGAAGATTGACAGTCATCTTGTGTTTTCTTCCATTTTCCAATAATTGTGCCAATAATTGTTGCCTTCTTACCAAGCTGCTTGCCTATTGTTCTGTAGTCCATCCCAGCCTTGTGCAGGTCTACGGTTTTTCCCATGGTGTCCTTAGACAGCTCTTTGGTCTTGGCCATGGTGGAGAGGTTGGAGTGTGATTGATTGAGTGTGTGGACAGGTAACAAGTTCAAACAGGTGCAATTAATACAGATAATGAGAGCAAAGTATGAGGCTTCTTAAAGAAAAAGTAAAAAAAAAAAAAAGTGTGAGAGCCAGAATTCTTGCTGTTGGTAGGTGATCAAATACTTATTTCATGCAATAAAATGAAACATTTATTTATTTATTTAAGAATCATCCAATGTGATTTTCTGGTTTTTATTTTTAGATTCTGTCTCTCACAGTTGAAGTGTACCTACAAAAAAAATTACAGACCTCTCCATTCTTTGTAGGTTGGAAAACTTCCAGGTAGTTATACCCCTCATCCTGGGTTTTCCTTCCTTTTATATATGACCCCCATCCTGTTATATATGTCTACCATCCTCAGCCTTTTCCAGGTATATATGTTTCCTCTTCTGGGCCACTTTCAGCTATATTTGTCCTACATCCTGGGCCCTTTCCAGGTATATATGCTCACCATTCTGGATTCCTTCCTTTTTTATATGTCATCCATCCTGGTATATATATATCCCCCATCCTGGGCCCGTTCCTGGTATTTATGCTTCCTCTGTTAAATATACATATTTAGTATTTTAATTAATTTATTTATTCAGGATTTCTTACCCTATGAGATGCTCCAAAGAAAATATCATGATAATTATTAATGTGATGGTTTATTGGATTGGCCATCAAAAACAATCATTGCAGCAAAATATAAAGTATGTGAATTAGTCCCATGGTTAGTTCATTAAATTAGTTGTGGTTTATTCATCCATCTTCCTCTGGATCCTGTAAAGAAATGTTATCAGCTGCTTGTCCATGAGTGTCCACCCAAGTTACAGTAGGCCGCACAAGCACATGTCAGCTGCTTATCCATTAGTGTCAAAGTCCAGGATATACTAGGCCCCAGGAGCATGTTGGCTCCCGATCATAGAGACTCCCGAATGGCAATAATGTGAAGTGAGGAGTGATGAGCCCCTGCCTTAGTGTCCTGTAGCAATATATGTCTCACGTAACACCTGTTGTGTCCATTCATGTAAGTCCATATGGCGTACATCCACCCATGCTAAGTGCACAAGAATAACCTTAATGTCATAATATGAAATATATACAGCAGAGTTAAGATAAAAAATGAATAACCATAATTAATATTTGACACCCCCATCCTGGTTCATTCCTTGTATATATGCCCCCCATACTGGGTTTCTTCCTGGTATATATGTTCCCCTGCTCTGCCGCTGATCTCTAACGCATAAGAAATTCTTTCTTCTTACTTTCACCTGCTTCCTCGACGTGCGACGCTCTCTTTTATAGCTGGCGCAGAGGCTGGCAGCTGACATCGGAGTGCCTGCTATGGGCGACGTGTAACGTCACAGCCATCCGCCGATGATGTCAGCTGCCCGCCAATCAATGTGTATTGCAGTGCAGGGAACCGGCTGATCTCTGCACCACAATACATTTCAGCCAAATGTGCGTCCTCAGACGCACATCCAGCTGATAATGGCACTGACATTGGCAGGTCCCGCTCCCGCATGGACTTGGTGACATGGGATCATCAGCAGAACCCCGGCTGTCATGGCAACCCATTGGCGCACTGCGACCATGTCATGGGTTAGTGGAATGACATGCCCCCCTGCTGGCGTGTGATAAATGCCACTGTCAGAGATTGACAGTGGCATTTAACAGTTTAACAGCTGAGGGTAGCGCTTCACTCCACCTGCAGCTGTTAGAGAAACATGATGACTGATTAAATCAGCCATCGTGTGCAGGTGAGTCCGCATCAAAGTCAGGGACATGACATAGGACATAAATGAACGTCAAAGGTCGGGAAAGGTTAAGCTTAATAATTAGTATCCATGTGTATTGGCTGCAGAGCGGACCTACCAGGAGCCCACACAAACTAGACTCCAACAGAGTTCAGGGCCTGTAGTGACATCATGGTCACATGACTGGTCACATAATCGTCAAATCACCAAAGGTCCTGAAGTCCCACAGAGTACAAGACCTGTGATGACATCATGGTCACATAACGGTCACATAATTGTGATGTCACCAAAGGTCCTGAAGTCCCGCAGAGTACAAGACCTGTGGTGACATCATGGTCACATAACTGGTCACATAATTGTGATGTCACCAAAGGTCCTAAAGTCCCGCAGAGTACAAGACCTATGGTGACATCATGGTCACATGACTGGTCACATAATCTTCAAATCACCAAAGGTCCTGAAGTCCCGCAGAGTAAAAGATCTGTGGTGACATCATGGTCACATAACTGGTCACATAATTGTGATGTCACCAAAGGTCCTAAAGTCCCGCAGAGTACAAGACCTATGGTGACATCATGGTCACATGACTGGTCACATAATTATCAAATAACCAAAGGTCCTGAAGTCCCGCAGAGTACAAGAACTGTGGTGACATCATGATCACATGACTGATCACTTAATCGTGATGTCACCAAAGGTCCTGAAGTCCCGCAGAGTACAAGAACTGTGGTGACATCATGATCACATGACTGATCACTTAATCGTGATGTCACCAAAGGTCCTGAAGTCCCGCAGAGTGCAAGAACTGTGGTGACATCATGATCACATGACTGGTCACATAATCATGATCTCACCAAAGGTCCTGAAGTCCCGCAGAGTACAAGAACTGTGGTGACATTATGATCACATGACTGATCACTAATCGTGATGTCACCAAAGGTCCTGAAGTCCCGCAGAGTAGCAAGAACTGTGATGACATCATGATCACATACTGATCACTTAATCGTGATGTCACCAAAGGTCCTGAAGTCCCGCAGAGTGCAAGAACTGTATTGACATCATGATCACATTACTGATCACTTAATCGTGATGTCACCAAAGGTCCTGAAGTCCCGCAGAGTACAAAACTGTGGTGACATCATGTCACACATAACTTGGGTCAACCGATCAAACTTTACATTGTATGTCATTCAAAGGTCCTGAAGCAGTCTCCATGTCGGAAGCTTCACTGAAAAGCGCGACCATTGGCACTGGGTCTTGCGAATATATTTATTCATCTCTAATCAAAATATAAAATTACATATACCGTAGTTTGTTAAATGTTCATTGCACAAAACACCAGCTCTTATACACACCCATAAATAAAAAAGTTATGGGCCTCAGGAACTGTCAATATAAATGTTTTTTTAAAGGTTCTGAATTTTATTAGCCCCTAAAATATAAAACAAAATCCCTTAAATTTGCTATTGCTGTAATTCTGTTGACCTGAAGAACACGATTATGGAGATACCAAGTTTATACTTTTTTATTTTAGCAGCTAAAAAAATAATCAGCACCTTGTAAAACCAAAAAAAATTCTCTTTGTGTTGCCTGGTCATTTTTAGCAAACAAAATCTTAAAAAACAAAACCGAAAATACAATAGTTGAAGTGCATTTTTTTTCACCGTTTAATCCTACTTTTTTTTCAGTTTTCAGTACACTATATAATAAAGTGAGTGGTGTCATTGAAAAGTACAACTAGTGAGGGAAACACAAGCACAAAAGGGGAGAATAAATTGAATATGCAAAAACAGTAAAAAGCGCCAGATCTGGAAAGCGTTAAAATCTCTTAAACCTTCAACATTTCATTTTTTTAACCAAGTGCACAATATATCAAGTGCTCACTGTCACAGGTTATTATTAAGGTGAGCCAGAAGCAGGAGGCAATTACACTATAATAAAGTAATTACATGCTGCTGTATCCTAGTACAAATATTTTGATAAGAACGCTATAGTAATACCATATTAAAACGCATAACATGTTCGTATAGCCGAATCTTGCTACGAGAAATTCGGGTTGAAATTGCGGAAGAAAAGCTAATCCCTGTAAAGCATAAAAGGTCTGTGTGCTGCAGTTATTATTGAGTGCATAAAAGCCATTATTATTGAACACTTACAGTACAATCTATAGTACGCGCCGGGCACCAGCATGTATAAGACGCAGTGTTACAAAACATAAGATTTGTTAACAATTACACAGAGAGTCCAAATAGAGATGTCGCTAATCTCGGGTGAACTTCCAGGAAGGTCCTGGAAACCTGGCAGTCATACCGGAAAGAAAGCTGTGCTACTTCCAGGAAGGTCCTGGATACCTGGTAGTCATACCAGAAAGAAAGCAGTGCTACTTCCAGGAAGGTCCTGGATACCTGGTAGTCATACCAGAAAGAAAGCAGTGCTACTTCCAGGAAGGTCCTGGATGCTGGTAGTCATACCGGAAGAAAAGCAGTACTACTTCCAGGAAGGTCATGGATACCTGGTAGTCATACCGGAAAGAAAGCTGTTCTACTTCCAGGAAGGTCCTGGATACCTGGTAGTCATACCGGAAAGAAAGCTGTGCTACTTCCAGGAAGGTCCTGGATACCTGGTAGTCATACCAGAAAGAAAGCAGTGCTACTTCCAGGAAGGTCCTGGATGCCTGGTAGTCATACCGGAAAGAAAGCAGTACTACTTCCAGGAAGGTCATGGATACCTGGTAGTCATACTGGAAAGAAAGCAGTGCTACTTCCAGGAAAGTCCTGGGTACCTGGTAGTCATAGTCATACCAGAAAGAAAGCAGTGCTACTTCCAGGAAAGTCCTGGGCACCTGGTAGTCATACCAGAAAGAAAGCAGTGCTACTTCCAGGAAGGTCCTGGATACCTGGTAGTCATACCGGAAAGAAAGCTGTGCTACTTCCAGGAAGGTCCTGGATACCTGGTAGTCATACCAGAAAGAAAGCAGTGCTACTTCCAGGAAGGTCCTGGATGCCTGGTAGTCATACCAGAAAGAAAGCAGTACTACTTCCAGGAAGGTCATGGATACCTGGTAGTCATACTGGAAAGAAAGCAGTGCTACTTCCAGGAAAGTCCTGGGTACCTGGTAGTCATAGTCATACCAGAAAGAAAGCAGTGCTACTTCCAGGAAAGTCCTGGGTACCTGGTAGTCATACCAGAAAGAAAGCAGTGCTACTTCCAAGAAGGTCCTGGATACCTGGTAGTCATACCAGAAAGAAAGCAGTGCTACTTCCAGGAAGGTCCTGGGTACCTGGTAGTCATACCAGAAAGAAAGCAGTGCTACTTCCAGGAAAGTCCTGGGTACCTGGTAGTCATACCGGAAAGAAAACGTGCTAATTCCAGGAAGGTCCTGGATACCTGGTAGTAATACCGGAAAGAAAGCAGTGCTACTTTATTAGTACCACTGCCCTTTGCTTTGAACATTATTTTTTTTTATTTCTGGAAAATATATTTACGGTATGAAATATTTACTGTATTTTTTTTCTTTTTAAATTGTGTAAGCGAAGATAAGAAGCTTTGTAATATATGTGATCAGAGAAAAATGCCTCTTTCTCCACAGTTCAGTCACTTTTCTTTTCCATTGGTTGTTAAAGAGAATCTGTCATCAGCTTTTTGCTATGTAACCTGATAGCAGCATGGTGTAGGAGCTGAGAACCTTATTCTAATGATGTGTCACTTGTTAGGTTGGGTGTTGCTGGTTCAATAAAATAAATGTTTTATCAGCAGCAGATTATCACTACAGGACTAGGTGTCCCATGCCTTTTAGTCAACTGATCTGTGCAACCCCGCCCACCACTACTGATTGGCAGCTTTTTGTCAATGTACAGTGTACAGAGAAAGCTGCCAATCAGTGGGGTGGGCGGGGTTATACAAGGTCCAGCATTCTGAATCTGAGCACTGCTAGATCTGCCGCAGAGGAAACTGTGATTATAGCAACATGATAGCATGCAGCCCAATAAGTGACATATCGCCGGAATCAGGGACCAATCTCCTACATCGTGCAGCATTCAGATTTCATAGAAAAAAAAAATCTTTAAATCTCTAAACTGTTTGAATCTATGTGTTTTATATGATATATTTTGTCGCTGATTTGCCACGAATTTCACAAAAGAATTGTCAAGCTAGGGATTTAAAATCCCCCCCATAGGTCAGACTTTCACTATCATTAGACAGATGATGTCAGGAGAGAGAAGGATCGGGCGTTAGAATTTGTTTTCATGTAAAATAAATTGCAACATGTTCACATTGTGGCCATTAGATAGATCTTAAGATATAAAAAAATGAACAAATAACCTTTAGGAATTAAATAAACCTACAGTATGTTCCGGCTCATTTATTTGGTTTTGCTTTAGTTTTTTGTACTTTATACAAACATAGGCATGGCTCCCATTTTTGGGCTGTGCATTTTGTCTATAAAGATTTCCACAGGCAGGTAGCTGGACAGTCTGGTCTGGATCCTGCTCTGCCCTCCATCTATATTGACATGTGCTGACACATAGTGAGGTGGCTACAAGAGTTAGGGACTGTCATGATTGGGTACACCTTGTCGCGGTGGGATGGCTTTTACATTCTTTTTTTTATCAAACCGATATTAACTAAGCACCTTATGTCATTTACTATTTATTTATATTTACTTACTACACGGCATATGATCATTTTGTTTTTATCTTAAGTTCTAAAAAAAACTGCCAGGAATAAAAAAAGGGCAAAAAGTGACCACTTTTGAGTCCTGTTTAATCCAACCATGGACAGCCGTTCTTAAAAAAAAAAAGAACATTTTCTTCGTAATGTTGAAATACCTATTAAATATATTAAAGGGCACTCTGCTTTTTATAAACTGGAACACACTTTTAAGCTTCAAGTGAATATCTATCCAAAAAGTCTACTCTGAAAGCGAGCCTAATGTAAACATTCATATTTGAAAAGGCTCGCTTATTGTGTTTTTGTATTTTTTTTATATTATAAAATATTCACACATCTTTATTCCTTCTTTATTTTAGAAGGAAACTTTGGAAGGATTGTATTCTGGATGTGTTTGGATAGAAAGTTACGCTTGTTCACTTATGTACATAGCAGGTTCTCCATGAACAGGGCGTACAAGACATAGGATTTCTTCCAGACACAAATTTCTCTGTTTCTCCAGCTGCGGGAGCCTGAATCATGGAAAGTCTGCTCCACTCAGACGGCTTTTACATTCCCCAATGGTGGGAGTCGGAAGAAAGTTTTTTTTTTCTTTTTTAACACTGAACGAAACCTAAAAATAGAACTTGTCTCATTCCCTCTTTTTTTCTTATAAAGTATGAAATTGAAGTGGATAAGGGAAAGCGAGACTGAAAAGAATCAAAAGTAGGTCTCCGGGGCAGGTTCAAGACGCAGTGACACCGCTGTGAGGAGGAGGGTTCATTACAGCCAATATTACAGATATATTAAAGGGGTCTGCAAGGCCAGGCAAGGTAGAAGAACGGGGTCATAAGAGGAATATTAAAGCAGCCTATAGGGGGTGTATGGGGTCAGTGGTTTAATCTGACTCTGTAGGTGAAGTTTCAGATCACAAGTACTCTATAATAGACAATTAACTTTGTTAGCCCCCAAAAAATTCACTCGACATTCTGGTATCTTATTTTTTTGCTGTACGTTATATTTTTATGCCGTTATCGTGTATTTTAATATATATATAATATATGTTTCTGGAAAAAAATCACATAGAAATCTCCAGAGTACAAGAGTAATCAAAAGTCATGAAGAAATGTTGCAAATAATAATAATAATAATAATAATAAATAATATAACTATTATTATAATAATAACAACAGAAATAATAACAATAATAATGATAATAATAAGTATAATTATTATTATTAATAATTATTATTATGGATAATAATAATATTATTATTATATTATATTATAATATTATATTATTATTACTGTATGACCAAAAAGGTTAAATATGATGGTTGGCGGGAGGGGACGGAGTAAGAAAGCTTGAGTGTTACCTCGTCATCAACACATCATGGCCTGGACCTCATGGAAGCGCTCAACACATGAGCGCCTTCTTGCTGCACTACCTGCAGCATGAAGCCTGTATTTTTAGGGTTAGAAATAATGCTGACTACTGGGTTGCCACTCTGTTAGATTCATGGTACAAGAGTCAATTTTGCCTGAAGCTTACCCCCCCCCTGGAAATTGACGAGCGCATGCTGGAGTATCAAAACACGCTTGTAGACTTTCTTAAGAATGGTTTTCCCCAAGACAGCAATGAGGTGAGGCACACAGTGACTTCCAACATCGGGAATGTCAAGTTGTCAATTCAAAGCAGCAGCAGTGTAAGTGGCAGAAGAAATTTCTGTGAGTCATTTCACACATTTTTCAAACCAGCCCATGTACCAGCAGGACAGAGTACAAGTCTGACATGTTGTGAATGACTGGAGAGGATGGTGCAGGAGTATCTTGAGCTCAATATCAATGCCATCAAGGGTTTTTGGACCATTTTGCATTTTGGTCTTCAGAAATGTAAGAGAGGTCTGAGATCACCTGTCACGCCTTGGAGTTTTTGTTATGACCGACAGCCAGCATTTTCTCAGAATGCATCTTCATCGCTGCTGTTGGTGTCTTCAGTGCATTCAGCTGTCCCCTGAAAGTGTAGACCACCTAACTTTCATAAAGATGAACAAGTCATGGAACTACAATGACTTTTGCACCCCAGTCACAGACTGGGCAGACTAAGCGATGGTGTAGTTTTTAGTGTGCTGCATTGATCTTGCCTTATTACAGTCTGTGACACCTTTGCCATGGCTTCTGTGCCTGCTGTTGCTACTGCTGCTGATGTTGCAAACATTTTTTGGAAATGCTGAGACTCCAAGTTGGGTCTCCATCTGGTGGGTTGCCTGTAGTGGAAAGGGTGTCAAAGCCCTATTATACTATTTCTACTCTGGGGAAATTGATGACACTTTAGTGGTATTAAATACAATATTTCCCAAATGAAGTCAAGCACAAGTTGAGGTCAAACTCAATATAAACGTAATGACAATGAAATCCCAGACTGCCAAACTTAAAGCATCCAGGAGATCATAGACTATTTTGGAACCATATAGAATTTTTTATTAGAATTAGAGCACAAACATTTAAAACCATAAAAGAGTACCTCTACAAAGCGCAGGACAATGAAGATTCTAAGTTGAACACGCCACCAAATAGAATATATGGAAATGCATGATCAATAATTAAATATTCATCAATTGCACAACCCCATATAAAGAAATTAAGTATTGAACCAGTCTAAGCCTGATAACAAAGGACCTGGCTAAACCTCAAGCTAAATCCATTCTATGCTGCATTCCTGTGATCTGTTATAGGGAATGGGAGCTAAGTAAAGTCTGTGTGCTGAGGTAAAAAGAATGCAAAAGTGTGGAGGTGTT
>JARQOD010000009.1:93952150-93987515 GCA_033576555.1 Oophaga sylvatica | reverse complement strand
GCAATGAACCCATTTTTTTCTGTATGATAGGGTTCTAGGATATGGACACACTCGTGAATTAATGATAGGTCATCATTTTTCTCTCTTGGAAAATTTCCTAATAGGAGCAGTAAGCCTACAGTCCCAAGTTTAACGTAAGATCCGGTTTAGCATTTTTTACATGTATGTATATAAATGTTCAGGAGAATTCCAAGAACAAGAAAAAAAGTTAATGTTAACATTACTTAACTTTCTAGCAAATATCTCTCTGAAAATGATTGCAGTCAGTCCTATGATGTTATAAACCAGTCCAATTAGTGGGCAGGGGACTCCCATTAGAGTGGATCACAGAGGGGGAACCCACATCTAACAAATATTTGGGAAAGCTTCAACTTGTTGGACCTAGATCTTTTTACAACCTGTGCAACTATGTGTTAGAGAACAGCGGCAGAACGGGGAGCGTTATTAAACGATGAGCTCAGGAGCTGGGACATTATACCAGTAAGGGGCCCAGGATGGGGACATTACACCAGATTGGGGGAATTATTATTGGAAGGGGCCTAGGATGGAAGACATACTTTACTATAAGGAGACCCAGGATGGGGAACATATATTACTGGAAGGGGCCAGGATGGGGACATATTACACCAGGGTGGGGGTCATTATTACTGGACAGGTGCCAGGATGAGGGAAAGGATACCAGGAAGGGGTCCAGAATGGGGGACATATTTTTCTGGAATGGGCCAGATTGGGGGATATTATTAGTGGAAGAGGCCAAAGATGAGGGCATTATACCAGGAAGGAGACAGCATAGGGACAATATTCATGAAGGGGCTCAGGATGATGGACATTATAGTAGGAAGGGGGCCAGGATGTTGCACATTATTACTCACACAAACATCATCTGTCTGGAGTTTCCATACACATTAGACTAGGGATACACAATGCGATATCAAATAATAAAGAAAATAGAGAATATGAGACAATATGAGTGATATAATATAATAAAGTAAAAAATATATCTATATATTATTGATATCGCCAAACAGAAGGATGGCTGACCACCCGAATGTAAAAACAAAAAATGTATTGGGAATTGGCGGGGCGAAAAAAGATGGTGGGATGCGGGAGAATGAATGTAAATAAACTAATTAAAACAATAAATTGACTTGAAGTATGAACTACACAAGAAATTAGAATAAAAAATAGGCCTTTTTAACAATTGGCTGAATACAGATACCACAAATTGTTTATATGTTAAAAGATTAATACAGATAATAGCAAATAATATATAAAAATAGACAATGGCACACTCATAAGTATAACCACATAGGCAAAATTTATAGAGGCTAATAGGTGTAACCTGGTGGTGATATACACATATGTTCACATTGGGTTTTTTTCAAAAATAGGCCAAAATGTGTGCAGTGAACGTGAATGAACACAATAAATAACCAAAAAAAAAAAATACAAATCAGGCAAAAATAATGTGCTTCTAAACATAAATCTATATGATGTGAAAAAAACCAAAAAAGTGTATCATGTGCACATAATTTGCTAATCACTATACAAATGTGTGGAAAACACCACCGCACATAGACAAAGTGTCAGGATATATAAGATGCATCAAAGCCACTAAGAAAACGGTGCAATGTGCATTGTGCTAATATATGACCAGTGAAAGAGGAAAAAATCAACAATGTACTATGTGCCAATAATATACCTGAAAGCCAATGCAGTACTAGAGTGTGCCACAAATCCGTGCCCCTACGCACGTTTCGGAACTTGTTTCCTTCGTCAGGGGGAAACAAGTTCCGAAACGTGCGTAGGGGCACGGATTTGTGGCACACTCTAGTACTGCATTGGCTTTCAGGTATATTATTGGCACATAGTACATTGTTGATTTTTTCCTCTTTCACTGGTCATATATTAGCACAATGCACATTGCACCGTTTTCTTAGTGGCTTTGATGCATCTTATATATCCTGACACTTTGTCTATGTGCGGTGGTGTTTTCCACACATTTGTATAGTGATTAGCAAATTATGTGCACATGATACACTTTTTTGTTTTTTTTCACATCATATAGATTTATGTTTAGAGCACATTATTTTTGCCTGATTTGTATTTTTTTTTTTTGGTTATTTATTGTGTTCATTCACGTTCACTGCACACATTTTGGCCTATTTTTGAAAAAAACCCAATGTGAACATATGTGTATATCACCACCAGGTTACACCTATTAGCCTCTATAAATTTTGCCTATGTGGTTATACTTATGAGTGTGCCATTGTCTATTTTTATATTATTATTTGCTATTATCTGTATTAATCTTTTAACATATAAACAATTTGTGGTATCTGTATTCAGCCAATTGTTAATAAAGGCCTATTTTTTATTCTAATTTCTTGTGTAGTTCATACTTCAAGTCAATTTATTGTTTTAATTAGTTTATTTACATTCATTCTCCCGCATCCCACCATCTTTTTTCGCCCCGCCAATTCCCAATACATTTTTTGTTTTTACATTAGACTAGGGGGCAAACCCGCTGATATTGTCATTTGTCTAACGTGTATAGGGTCCTATAGCTGTATAGTAGAGGTGTCACCTTTTATTGTAATCTTGGCCTCTGATAATGATGAGATAAATACTTACCCTGTCAGTGGTGTAACTAAAGTCCGATGGGTCCCGATGCAAAATTTAGACCTGGGCCTCCATCTACATGTTGGTCAGATGTATCAGCCCTTGTAGCATTCTAAATCTTCTAAATCCTATAAAGACATTCATGTTCCCCACGTGTTGTGAATGTTTTGGAAATGAATACTGAGCAGAAGCTCCCTCTGGTGGTTACAAACAGTACTGAACCATTCAATGAGGATTGGCAATCAGGATTCACAGACTGGCTTGATATAAGGGAGGTTCCCTCCCATGATGGTTGCCGGTGATCAATTGTTCTTGTCTCAACTGTGGTTCCTGGTTCTCTTGGAAGCTTGCTGAGTCTTGCCTCTTCTTCTGCTTTCAGATAAGATATTTTCTGTTTTTGTTTTTGTGCTTACCATTTGCATATTTCTCTGCATTTCTGTGAGGTTAGCCAGGTTCCCCCCCGGGGGCTTGGGCTCCTCTCAGTTCCTCTGGAGCCATTGTTGTTTGTTCATTTGCCTTTTCTGTTTTTTTCAGTGGCTGCGGCTTGGTTTTGTTGCACCGGAGAACTGATTTGGGTGGTAGAGGTCAAGTGATCTCAGGTGTTTTTGCAGTCAGTACGTTGGCATTTTTATGGGTTTTTTTTTGGATTGCAGTGAGTATCCTTTCTATCCTTTTCTGTCTAGGCAGATTGGGCCTCAGCGTTTGCTCATACTATTTTCTGTCTGTGTCTGTATTTCCTCTTGTCTAACCGCCATTACATGTTTGGGGGCTTCCTATGTTCTTTGCGGATCTACTACGGGGCAGATAGCTTTCCTCTTTCTATCTTTAGGTGTAGTTAATCTCTCAGGCTGTGACGAGGCGTCTGGGACCAACGTGGGAGCGCTCCACGGCTGCCTTTAGTTGTGGTGGTTGGTCGGGTACTGCAATCCAATGGATTCCAGCCTCTCTGGTGTATTGCCGTTTTTGCCTGCTCTCCTCAGCTACCGAAACATAACACCCACCCCCGATATAATAATGTCACCCATCCTTGGTTCCTTCCTGGTATAATGTTCTTCATCCTGGGCCCCTTCCAGTAATAATATCCTCCATCTTGTCTCTTATAAAACATATTGTAGTATCATATAATGCCGCTAAGCCAGAGCTTTGATGTGAAATAATACATATGAATATTGATAATCACTTTTTGAGCTTCTATCACCAGCCATAACCGTCCTAATCTTTTCCAGTGTGAGGGATCGGGGGACGCCTGCAGGCAGTTGTACTGAGACGGATAATCCCTTTAAGTATCTTCTTCATCATTCCAAAGTGTCTAATTAATAAGACAAGTTGTAGGTATTACTAAACTTATCGTTCTACACCAGATCTTTTAATCTTTCATGTAAGAATGATGACTGATTTGTATGGAATCACACCAGTATAATTACATGGAACTTGGAATATGATGAAACTTTTGGACCGGGTCCACCAGTTAACATCATAGTGCTTCGGCTCTGTCGGAATCGATATGCTTACCCTCCAGCTTGTTCACAAAATTATAATATTAGCAATCAAGAAAACAGCACAAGATTGCATGAGCCAGTGACCCGTAAAAGCCACTGAATATAATAAATTAGATTCAAAAGCTTTACATGGACATTAACTCCGACTGTTATTGCAGCTGCAGAATGAAAAGGCTTTTGTTTTGTTCATCCCTCAACGTTTTACTCACCTTACAGAAAAGTACTGTGACACTTTTTTACACCAATTTTCTATGGGAAAAAATTAGTTTATTAGTGGGTAGCAGAACTTTAGTAGCAAAACTGAATAAGTGAGACCTCCGCTGCTTACTCAAACAAATATCAGATCCATGGGGTCTAGCACCCAGCACCCCCCCAGTGATCAGCTGTTTGATCTACACTACAGATTAAACCGAGTTGTGTACCGACCATTCACTGTTTACATGCGACCGGAGGCAGATCTGGGTGCCACATGCTAGTTTTCCACTGACCTGATGTTAAAAGCGTATCCTAAGGGATAGGTCAATAATCTAGTAAGCTTGGGAAAACCCATTTAAGAAGGGTAAATGGGACTGCAGACTTGTGAATCCTCACAGCGTGCATGGTGCGCACTGTTAGGGTACTCTGATGTTGGCGCCAGGAGAGACAGTCATGTGACTGCAAGTATTCATATTGCCACATTCCGACTAGATGTGTGCAGCCTCGTTCAATAGAAGTGAATTCAGCAAGGTTCCTTGCGCCAGCAATGTGGAATCCTGACAGCATCCTCTGTGCACGCTCTAAGGATTCACAAGTCATGCCAAATCTGGACAACCCTTTTAAGCTTTATTTTTATAAACCTCGCAAAAATGTATTATTATAGCATGGATTTTTTGTTAAAGTGCATATGTTAGGCCAATGTCAGAATGAAGCAGACCAGATACAAAGTGATGTGGAGCTCTAGGCATTAATAGCCATGGGCCGCTTATCAAACACACGGTTATTAAGTGCTTGAGCACAGTAAATCTTTACCGACGCTGCCCCAATGCCTGAATGTTTAGTCCATCCTTGGTTGACCGATGTCAGACACTTTTAGGATTCTCAGTCCTCTAGTTATCATTTGCGCGGTTTTTTTAAGTCACTTTTTTTTGCAGTCTTTTGGTATCGGTTGCCATTTTTTTGTGACAAATTCATCAAAATGGTGCATGTGGTTTATACATTTAGAGAAAAGTCAAAAAAGGCCTTGTCTTTAATCTTATTTTTGGAACCTTTTAGAGCAAAAGTCGCACGTTTTGCAAAATTGCGTCAAAAAATCTGCCGAAAATAAAATTTCACCAAGAGAGTGTTTGGGGTACATTTGCTCCAAATTTTGAGAATTTTTGAATGATTTCCAATGAAAGAAATCATCTAGAAAGTATGGTAAACACAAGAAAAAAACAAGGCACATATAAACATATAAAATAGACTTTAAAAAGGTGTAAAATAAAAGATGAATAAGGTGCAGATGAAAATAACAAAATAATATTAAAAGGCGCAAATGTAATCATGAATAGGCCCTTGAGTTTTATTTTTTTGCTGCTTTTACCTCTGTTTTCTAATGTTCCCATTTTCATTTTGTTCAAAGACAGAAGTTCGCACAATAGTGCACAGTAGTCCTTAATACATACAGTACCAAAAAGGGAAGAATAGATAACAACAGGGGACGGGGACTCTCAATGTGAAAACTTGTAACTGCTTTTTCATTACATTTTCATACAGATCAATAGTGTTGCTGGCAAAACAGCCTGAAAAGTGACAGAGAGAATAAAAAGAAGGCTATCGATAAATCTCCCCAGAAAATTGTTGAAGGGAATGCTAATTTGCAGGTCTAGTATCCAAGAGTGAGATTCCAATAGCTTAAGAGACAATTGCTCTTTCTAAAGTTTTACATATGGTGATACTTGGTCTAATGTGATATCCACCTCCTGTTTCCTGGTGCTTTGTGATTATTATTTGGTCACTGACATTTCAACAAGCTTTTGAGTAAATCAATTGTACAAGTGAATATAAGAAACTTTGTAATATATCTTATTAGAGAAATGCGCTTTTTTTCTCCACTTATAGGCCACTTCTCCTTGCTCCACCTCTTAAACTCATGATTCGTTTTTAAAGCAGCAAAACGCCATCTTGGTGAAAGTAAGATTGACTGACAAATCACTGAGTGAGGTTTCAAATTACGGCTGCCTATAGAAGTCAATGGAGAAGGGAGGTGAAAACGAAGAAAGAACAGAGTGAAAGCTCCCATTTAGACAAGCCAAACGTGGCCACCAAACGACTGTCGGTCAGCAAGTTGCCAATTGGTGGTTGTTTAGATAGGCTGACCGCACTTCCTTTCATAGAACACCATGTTTTCAGCAGTACATCACTTGTTTAAAGAGGACAATGTGCTGCCAAGAACAAGAATGTTTAATCTTGCTTAAAAATTATTTGCTTAAAACCATTTGCTCATTTGTTGGGTGATTGCTGGCCTAATTTGACATGCCAAAAATCAAGAAATAAGCTTTTCCTAGAAATGAGCTTTTCCAATTTTTGATTCTTAACTTGACTACATGGGTTTAAAAAGAGAGGCACAAACACAAACAACTGCTGATGTGTTCTACAAAGTGCACATCTCAGCTCGGTGCTGGATTCTCAGCTACACTTCTCAGTACAGTACAGCTGTATAATGTCCTCCATGCTCCTGCTGTTTCTGAAGCAGGAATCTTTTATGTCTCCGTTTATTCTGTATGGGGACATCATAGCAGCTCGTCTCCATCCATCAGATTAGAGAATCTCCAGCGCGGAAATAAATAAAAAATCAATATTTATCAGAAAATATTAAAATCCATTTTGGGTAGAAAAAAACAGACAAAATTGCAGGTGGGGTCCCTGGTGGTCTGAAACCGACGCGTTTCGACCTAGCAGGTCTTATTCATGAAACCATGAATAAGACCTGCTAGGTCGAATCCATGAATAAGACCTGCAAGGTCGAAACGCATCGGTTTCAGAACACCAGGGACCCCACCTGCAATTTTGTGTTTTTTTCTACCCAAAATGGATTTTAATATTTTCTGATAAATATTGATTTTTTTATTTATTTCCGCGCTGGAGATTCTTTCCTCATGTTTTTGCTTCAGCCAACGCCTCTGATCAGGGTGGCTCCGTGCGTGTGAAGATTGTGGACTGCTGCAGAGACTGGTGAGCTGACCTTATCCTCCTATTTTCCCTTTTTCCTCTGCTTACACCCATCAGATTAGAGACAAATTAAAAAATGAAAAATGTAACCTGCAGAGAGGAGAACTTGTGAAAATGGAAATTATGAATTTTGTAATGGTTGGATATAGTGTTTTCTCCTGTGCACACATGACAGCTTTTTCTGAAAAGTCAACTGAAATGATAGGTAAGTTTGAAAGCATAACCATCAGACTGGATGTTTCCTCTCGGGTGTACTGCACGGGACATGTTTACATGCTGTACCTTTTATGATCTTACATCTAGTGTTTTAAAGTGTGCAGATAGAGAGGAGTATACTGTGAAGGCTGGAGGCCAGCAGGCAGCGAGGAGTCCAGCAGACAGCAAAGAGTTCACTGTGAAGCAAGGAGTCCAGAGGATAGCAAAGAGTCTGTTGGGAAGCAAGGAGTCCAGTGGACAGCAAAGAGTCCAGCAGACAGCATAGAGTCCACTGTGAAGCAAGGAGTCCAGCGGACAGCAAAGGGTCCAGCCGACCACAAGGAGTCTGCTGTGAAGGAAAGAGTCCATCAGCCAGTGAGGAGTCCGGCAGTGTAGCAAGGAGTCCAGCAGACCGTGAAGAGTCCGTGGTGAAGGCATGAGTCCAGCAGACAGCAAGGAGTCCACCAAGGCAGCAAGGAGTCCAGCAGACAGCAAAGAGTCCAGCAGACAGCATAGAGTCCACTGTGAAGCAAGGAGTCCAGCGGACAGCAAAGGGTCCAGCCGACCACAAGGAGTCTGCTGTGAAGGAAAGAGTCCATTAGCCAGTAAGGAGTCTGGCAGGGTAGCAAGGAGTCCAGCAAGGCAGCAAGGAGTCCAGCGAAGCAGCAAGGAGTCCAGCAAACTGCGAAGAGTCCGCGGTGAAGGCATGAGCTCAGCAGACAGCAAGGAGTCCAGCAAGGCAGCAAGGAGTCAAGCAAGGCAAGGAGTCCAGCAAAGCAGCAAGTAGTCCAGCAAAGCAGCAAGGAGTCCAACAGGCCACAAAGAGTCCGCTGTGAAGGCATGAGTCCAGCAGACAGCAAGGAGTCCAGCAAAGCAGCAAGGAGTCCCCTGTGAAGACATGAGTCCAGCAAGGCAGCAAGGAGTCCAGCAAGGCAGTAAAGAGTCCAGCAAGGCAGCAATGAGTCCAACAGCCAGCAAGGAGTCCAGCAAAACAAGAGAGGAGTCCAGCAGACGGTAAAGAGTCTGCTGTGAAGGCAGCAGTCCAATGTATTCCTAATGAACACACTGGGCTGCCCTCTCAACACATTCCAGCTACTACTATGCACAGGGAGAACGCTGTCAATTAGCAACTGGATCTTCATTATGAACATATCAGGCTCCTGATTTACAATGGACTCCTCGCTGACTGTATCATTAAAGCCATCTTTTATCAAGTTTGGCATTGAGTGCACCAGTCTTTAATATTGAGTTGGAGTAAATTGTTTCATGGTTATGAACAGGAACATTTGTGACGAAATCAAAAAACAGAAAATGATTAGTGGAGAAACTGTGAAATGATGATTTGCACTGACAATACATTGTTTTCTGCTTTCTGCTTAATAAATTTGTCAGAATCATGCAGATCCTGACGTCTCCAAAATGACAAAGCTTTTCTTTGAAGAGCTTGGTGCAAACAGTAAAATTCGGAATCCTTTATTATGTGTCGCCAGCTTTTCAACCGTTCTGTTATCTTTCATATAATCCCTTCTTGTGATGATAATGGGATGAAGGCTAAAAGCCCCCATACACATTAGATTAAAGAGATTGTACAGCACAAAAAGAAAGACAGCGAGTGTTAGCCTTTTGATATGGCTCAGTGGCTAATATAAAAATCTTCAGTTTTTTTTATACAAATAGGAATACAAGAAAAATGTAAAAAACCCTTTAACCATACAATTGAATTCTGCAATTTCCAATTGAATGTACTGCAACACAGCGTATGAGAACTAGAAGTGTTATGGCCACAAAAGAGGATCTGACTAACAGATTGAATGACTAATGGCTTATACATTGTACTTTTGGATGAGGTCACTGCACCCAGTCGCACATGATCCGATCTGGAACATATTATACACCAAGACTCAGAAAAAACAAAAAATATAACTTGTATTTTTTTTAATCCCGGCTCATTCTAGGCTTAGGAGTCCAGTGGGTGGTTCTACAGTGGCCCAAAATACTGCATCTGCTTATTTTTCATTTTGTAATTTTTAAAATGTGAAAAATGACAATAAATATATATTTTTGCCTAAAATACAAAGGAAATGTCTCATCTTCAACTTTATCTTTTTTAGAAATCATTTAATCTTCAACTTGCTTAACTGTTCACAATAACAGTAATTTTGACTAGGGGTGCCCAAACTTTTACATGCCACTGTACTCACTGACTGCTATCTCGGTATGCAAACTAAGACCGCCCACTGGACTCCTAGGCCAAAATTATTATTTCTTATGCTTTGCTTATACAGAACCATCATATTCTGCTCGATTTTTCCACAGATATTTCAAAGGAAACCCCGCATTTCATCAGCCAATTGCAATAAATTCACAGCCCGAACCATCATATTAGAATAGATATATATATATATATATATATATATATATATATATATAGCTAGATAGATGATAGATAGATACATAGATAGATAATAGATAGAATAGATGTTCTGCAGATATTTAATGTCACAAGCCCCCTACATATAATAAATTTGCACCCTTTGCTACCTTTCATGTGGTATTAAAAACAATGCTTAGCCTTAATTAACTTATTAAACAAATAAGTAAATAAATAACTTTAAAAAATTATGTGGCGTTTCCCCTCTATTTGATAACCAGCTAAGGTAAAGCAGACAGCTGGAGGCTGATATTATTAGGATGGGAAGGTCTCTGGTTATTTTACCCTTCCCAGCCTAAAAATACAAGCCCTTTGCCACCCAAAAATTGGCGCATCATATGAAAAATGCCAATTCTGGCGCTTTGCCCGGCTCTTCCTGATTGCCCTGGTGCGGTGGCAATCGGGGTAATGGTAGTTGGGGTTCATGACCGCTGTGATTTTTGTCTATTTCTTATCTATCTAATTTATTTATCTATCATCTTTATATCAATTTATATACATAAGATTATTTTAATTTTTTTTGTGTAGATAGCTTAATTTCATATACAGTATTTACAGTGCATAAAAGATCATGTTAAAAATGCATTACATACGAATTGCATGTGCCCTGCATGTGAGGAAAAAAATCCCATACTTTGATTGCACTCGCATCATTACACGCAATAAAAAACAGACTTCACTTGGACAACTCTTGTGGCTGAAAAATGGATCAATTTTTATACGATCGTGTGACTCCAGCCTTAGGCCGGGGTCACACTTGCGAGTGTGATGTGATAAACTCGCGCGAGTCTCTCGCATCAATACCCGGCATTGCCACCGGCACTCTGACCGGAGTGTTCAGCTGCATAGAAATACATACAGCCGCACGCTCCGGTCCCGAGTGCCGGCGGCAGTGCCGGGTATTGATGCGAGAGACTCGCGCTAGTTTCTCGCATCACACTCGCAAGTGTGACCCCGGCCTTATACTGACTCTTTTCCACCCAAAATGTAAATCGCTCTCCTGCCCTATGCCCCTGCTGCCCAGTTACCAGCCGCATGTTCAATGTGACAAGTTCCTTTTTTTTTCTTTATAAATTAAAATCTAAACCTGTTGTTAAAATAGAAAGAAGAAGTTTAGTTAGCAGAAGTAAGAACAGAGAGATGTGACAGGAGGTGGGTTTCATTCTTGTGTTAATGTGGGAGATGAGTCCCTGGGGTGAATGCAAGAAGAAAAAGGAAGTGGTCTAGGATCAGGTGCCTCCTAATACCGAAGCTTCTCACTGTGGTTAATGATTAGGGCTACATCATTGGAAACTGGTAAGACGTCAAGCAGTTCTGCAATGAGTAAATTAGTGAATAATAACCAAGGTCTAACATGAAACCCTTCTCAAAAGAGTGAACGCTCCTGTTTCTATCTGAATTATTTATGCTGATGGCTGACATGTAATATGCAACTAGAAGTGCCATCACCACAAAGAATGATTGACTGATGGCTCAAATGTCTGAAAATGTCATACAAAAATGCTTCTCACATATCCAGCAAGAGTATAATTATTAATAAAGAGAATACATGGATGAAAGAAAAGCAACATGTGTGATCACGAATGTTCTAAATTGCTTCAATCTCTTAAAGGGAATCTGTCACTAGGTTTTTGCTAACCCATCTGAGAGCAGCATGGTGTGGGGACATTTCCGGTGACTACCTCTTGAAGCTCATCAAGAGAATGCCAAGAGTGTGCAAAGCAGTAATCAAAGCAAAAGGTGGCTACTTTGAAGAACCTAGAATATAAGACATAATTTCAGTTGTTTCACACTTTTTTGTTAAGTATATAATTCCACATGTGTTACTTCATAGTTTTGATGCCTTCAGTGTGAATGTACAATTTTCATAGTCATGAAAATACAGAAACATCTTTAAATGAGAAGGTGTGTCCAAACTTTTGGTCTGTACTGTATATCAAGTTTACAAGGTAATATCCTCAAGACAAATATTGGGCGAATATTGGGTAATGTAGTAGAAATAACTCTTGGGTACTTGGGTTTACTATTTTTTTTCCAATTCGACTCTCACACTTTGGCATTTGCAGATATTTCGATCTTTTGCCTCCAAAGTGGGTTTCATTCTCACTTAAAATGTCACATTCATCAATACTTGTTACGTTATTATCAATCCTATTAATATTACTGTATCTTTATCTGCAAAACGTTGGCTCTAACCAGGAAACATTCTCTCTGCTTTTCTCAGGTTATCGAACATTTGCAGGAAACCATCTGCACGGCTTGTAATATAGCTAAAGTGACGCAGATTATTAAGAAATACAGTATTGTTATTACTATTATTATTTATTTTTCCAGCACCATTAGAAAGAAACTGACAGCGCACGGAACAACGTTATTCAATTGGGCCACTGGCCATGAAGCAGGCAAAACATCAGATAGAAGCAAAATGAACATATACACTGCTATAAGTAAGTAAATAGTAATAGTACATAAAAAAACAAAGGGTACTTAGTAAACACCATTTTTAATAAAAAAAAAAAAAGGGTCAAAACCATCCCATCAGCATCAAGGTGTACCCAGTTGGGCTGGTCCTAACTTCTAGTGTTAAAAAGAACCTGTCATCAGAAAAAACTCTTATTAACCTGCAGATAGCATTTCTAACCTGCCTTGCGCCTGCACTTAGTCAAACACTTCGGAAAAAAAATTAACTTTCCTGTTGCTGATTCAGTCCCAGGGTCGGCGCTGCTTCAGTCACCGCTCACCTGTAACTAGCGGTGACTGTTTCCAACATACTTATGGTCCGGAGATACATATGCAATTTATACATTGCTGAAGGTCTGAGATAGACCGAAACGTCTGTATAATTTTGGATTGCTTATTACAAAAAATTTCAAGTTTATTTTCATTTTGGAGTGCCAAGTTTTTTATACTGTACATAATGACAGGATTGGACCATACTTGTGCACCTTATTACAGTTGTGCCGTAGTTATCTGCCATAGATTGACTGCAGGCTTGTAATGTTATGATAGTGTAGCAACTCACTCGGGAACATAGGTAACATAATAAAAACTGCAACTGACCCTGCGATTCCTGTACAGACTAGAGATCCTGACCCTGCAGTCCCTAGTGGTTCCTGCCTGAGCTGAGATAGCCCTAAGCACAGACTTGATGAGGGTAACTCAGACCTATGCTGCCTGAAAGGCAGTCAAGCACTTCACGTTCTTTGTAAAGAAGAGCAGAGTGCAAATTTCCTACAGAAGGTAAAGTGTGCAGAGTGAGTAAAACAAACCACAAAATACAAAATAAAGGATTAGGTATGTACTGTTAGAGAACATACCACCTACTTCCTAAAAAGAAATAGAAGATAGGTGCAGTTTAAAGAACATAAAAAGCAGAGAGATAAACCCTAGCTGTTCTTTCACTGACTGTTTTAACTACAGAAGTATGACTGGACTTTCCAGTGTTACCAGCACCAGCAGGAAATACCATCAGAGGGAAAGAATATAAAGCTGCATCCAAAAGGTGATAGGGCAGACAAATGAGTAAATGAAAATACCCGTTACCCTAAAAAGACTGAAGCATTTATGACAGAAACTATACACCCAGAGAAAAGTTATATCTGCTGTGGCTCGGAGGATAGAGAAGCTGACCTCAAAGCACAGGTTCAAGGGTTCGAACTCAGACACATTACAGTAGCCTTAAAATCGACAATCCCTTAAAGTGCTCATACAATGCATTGATCTCTGGTGACAGGAAACTCTGATTTTCACTGAATGCAGTAAATCTTTACTCCTGTGATAAAGTGAATGTGAAACGCTCGTCGGGGCTGTCCCCAGGGATCATGACCTTGCACTTTACTATGGGTAAGCTTCTTTACAGACATATGTACTTTGTTGGTTTATTTCTGTCTGTTGGTTAATTAACATACAGTGATTATAGGTCAGGTGATTGAGGCTATTAGACATTTTGAATCACTAGTTCTTCCCCCTTGTAACATGTCCATTTGGCTGGTGCATTGCAACTGAGTTTTTACCAGTGATTTTCAATCACTTGTGTGATACTATATCTTTTCTATGTTCACCTCCTTTTTTATTACATGTCATTATTGTAAAAAATAAAAATTGTAATTAGTAAAAGTTATGCTAATTGATAATACAATTTGAAGTCAGCACTCCACTTGTTTTCAGCTATTAAATCTGTTAATATTATTGTTTGTTCCCAATACAGTTTACATATCATTGGCAGAACATCTTCTGTTTATGCCTAGAGAAGTGCTGCTGTCAATAATTATTATTTAGGCCGCATAAAAAATGTGATCAGACCACAAACAAGCATTTTTTGCTGGCTCATCGACATGCTTTAATGGCTAATGATCAGGAATGCTGTTAAAACAGCCATCAATAGATATGATGCAGTCAGAAATAAGCCTAACATGCATGTTTTGCTTTTTTCCTTCTTTTTCTTTCTACCCTGCTTTACTCTTCTCCGCAACTTTATCCGTGACTAGAGTTGAGCGATACTTTCCGATATCCAAAAGTATCGGAATCAGAATGGTATCGCCGATATCACTAAAATATCGGCGATACCCGATACCGATACCGGAAGTCCCATGTAAGTTTATGGGAACAAAATATCGCAACTAAAAAAACCTCTTTCTTTCCTTGTAAACACTAAATATACACACATAGAATACATATATATATATATACATGTCATTGTGACATGTATATATACATATATGTATAGTTTATAACACTTCTACATAGTAAAATATCCTCTGATTCAATTGCCGGGTAAAGCCGGCATCTGTGAAAAGACAGAAGCACCCGACATGAAATGACACTTGGTGTACATAGGGTTAACCATGTCTTTTCATGTCCTTTGCTATCTGATTTGCACAAACAATTACATCAGTCTATGTGTGCAAAATTTCACAACCTGTAGGGGTTAATTAAAGGTGTAAATTCGTTGTAAAAAAACAGACTTTTTTGCTACGAATTTACACCTTTAATTAACCCCTACAGGTGTGAAATTTTGCACACTTACACTCATGTAATTGTTTGTGCAAATCAGATATCAAACTACATGAAAAGACATGGTTAACCCTATGTACACCAAGTGTCATTTCATGTCGGGTTCTGCATTTCACAAAAGCCGGCAATTGAATTAGCGGCTATTATACTATGTAGAAGTGTATGAACTATAAATATAAATATAATATATATGTGTCACAAATTCAATGACATGTATATATATATATATATAATATATATATATATATGAGGTGTAAAATTGCTGAAAAAAAATGCGTGGGCTCCCGCCCTATTTTCGCAACCAGACAGACAAAGCCAGTGAGTGGGGGCAGATAATAATAGCCCAGAGAGGGACCATTTTTTTTGGCCCCCCCCGGCTACTTAACATCTGCCCCCAGACACCCCAGAAAGGGCAAATCTCTAATTAGATTTGCCCTTTCTGGCACTTTGCCAGTCTATTCCCATTGCCCTGTAGCGTGGCGAATGGGTTAATAAAGGGGTTAAAATGACCTTGCAATTGAAAGGTCACTTAAGCCAGTTAATAATTGAGAGCTGTCAATTAGACAACTATCAATTATTAATCCTATTGTATGAAAGAAAAATCAAACACACACACTTTAACCCCTTACTGCCATCGGACGAACTATCCCGTCCATGGTACCTGGGCCCGTATGACCGGGGACGGGATAGTACGTCATAGGCGATCAGCTGCGCTCCTGAGGGGAGCGCAGCTAATCGCCGCCGGGTGTCAGCTGATTATCAACAGCTGACACCCATGACTGTGTGTCAGGAGCGGTCACGGACCGCTCCCGGCACATTAACCCCTAGCACACCGCGATCAAACATGAATCGCGGTGTACGGGGGCACAGGGGAGGATCGCGCAGGGTGGGGCTCCCTGCGCGCCCCCCCTGAGACCCTCAGAGCAGCGCGATGGATCGCGCTGTTCTGAGGGCTCCTCCCTCCCAGGACCTGGATCCAAGATGGCGCCGGGGTCCTGGAGGGAGGCGGCTACCTCAGTGCCTGCCGAGAGCAGGCACTGAGAAGCCTGCATCTATGCCTGTGCGATCGCTGGTGTGACAGAGTGCTGTGCACACTGTCACACCAGCGATCTGATAAAATACTGTGATGTCCCACCCTGAGACAAAGTAAAAAAGTTAAAAAAAGTAAAAATAAACATGTGTAAAAAAAAAAAATCCAAAATAAATAAAAAAAAAAAAAAATTCCCCAATAAATTCACTTCTTCCTGTAAATAAAAAAAAAAACAATAAAAGTACACATATTTTGGTTATCGCCGCGTCCGTAACGACCCCCCCTATAAAATTGTCCCACTAGTTAACCCCTTTAGTGAACCCCTTAAAAAAAAAAAAAAAACCGAAGCAAAAAATCAATGCTTTATCATCATACAGCCGAACAAAAAGTGGAATAACACGCGATCAAAAGACCGATATAAAAAACATGGTACCGCTGAAAACGTCATCTTGTCCCGCAAAAAACGAGCCATCATAAAGCATCATCAGCGAAAAAATAAAAAAGTTATAGCTCGCAGAATAAAGCGATGCAAAAATAATTATTTTTTATATAAAATTGTTTTTATTCTATAAAAGCGCCAAACATGAAAAAATGATATAAATGAGGTATCGCCATAATCCGTACTGACCCGAAGAATAAAAACTGCTTATCAATTTTACCACACGCGGAACGGTATAAACGCCTCCCCCAAAAGAAATTCATGAATTGCTGATTTTTGTTCATTCTAACCTCCCAAAAATCGAAATAAAAAGCGATCAAAAAAACGTCACGTGCTCAAAAATGGTAACGAATAAAAACGTCAACTCGTCCCGCAAAAAAATAAGACCTCACATGACTCTGGGGCCAAAATATGCAAAAATTATAGCTCTCAAAATGTGATGATGCAAAAACTATTTTTGCAATAAAAAGCGTCTTTTAGCGTGACAGCTGCCAATCATAAAAACCCGCTATAAATAGTAAATCAAACCCCCCTTTATCACCCCCTTAGTAAGGGAAAAATAATAAAATTAAAAAAAAAGCATTTATTTCCATTTTTCCCATTAGGGTTAGGGTTAAGGTTGCGGCTAAAGTTAGGGTTATGGTTGGCGCAAAGTTAGGATTAGGGTTAGGGTTGGATTAGGGTTGGTTAGGGTTAGTTTTGTGGTTAGGGTTGGACTAGGGTTAGGGGTGTTGGGGTTAGGGTTGGAGTTAGATTGGGGGGGTTTCAGCTGTTTAGGCACATCAGGGCTCTCCAAATGTGACATGGCGTCTGATCTCAATTCCAGCCAATTCTGCGTTGAAAAAGTCAAACGGTGCTCCTTCACTTCTGAGCTCTGCCATGCGTCCAAAAAAGTATTATATCCCCACATATGGGGTATCAGCGTACTCTGGACCACAAGAGTTATTGTGCAATTTGTCCTATTTCTTCTGCTACCCTTGGGAAAATAAAAAACTGGGGCGAAAATATCATTTTTGTACAAAAAAAAATATATTTTTTTGTTTTTACGGCTGTACATTATAAACTTCTGTGAAGCACTGGGCTTCCATAGCGCTCACCACACATCTAGATAAGTTCCTTGGGGTCATTTTCCAAAATGGGGTCACTTGTTGGGGATTTCCACTGTTTAGGCGCATCAGGGGCCTCCAAATGCGACCATGACGCCCCCAGACCATTCCATCAAAGTCTGCAATCCAAAACGTCCACTACTTCCCTTCCGAGCCCCCAACGGTACCCATACAGTAGTTTTCTCCCACATATTGGATATCAGCGTAACTCAGACAAATTGGGGACACAACTTTTGGGTCCAATTTCTCCTGTTACCCTTGTAAAAAAAAATATTGGGGCAAAAAAATCATTTTTGCAAAAAAAAAAAAAGGATTTTTATTTTTACGGCTGTGCGTTATAAACTTCTGTGAAGCACTTCGGGTTCAAAGTGCTCACCACACATCTAACAAGTTCCTTGTGGGTCCATTTTCCAAAATGGGGTCACTTGTGGGGGGTTTCCACTGTTTAGGGCGCATCAGGGGCTCTCCAAATGCGACATGACGCCCCCAGACCATTCCATCAAAGTCGCAATCCAAAACGTCACTACTTCCCTTCCGAGCCCTGACGTGCGCCCATACAGTAGTTTTCTCCCACATATTGGGTATCAGCGTACTCAGGACAAATGGACAACAACTTTTGGGGCCCAAATTTTTCTCCTGTTACCCTTGTGAAAATAAAATATTGGGGGCAAAAAAAATCATTTTTGTAAAAAAAAAAAAGATTTTTTATTTTTAACGGCTGTACTTTATAAACTTCTGTGAAGCACTTCGGGTCAAAGTGCTCACCCACACATCTAAATAAGTTCCTTGTGGGGTCTATTTGCCAAAATGGGGTCACTTGTGGGGGTTTCCACTGTATAGGTGCATCCAGGGCTCTCCAAATGTGACATACCCCCCAGACCATCCATCAAAGTCTGCAATCCAAAACGTCACTACTTCCCTTCCGAGCCCTGACGTGTGCCCATACAGTAGTTTTTCTCCCACATAATGGGTATCAGCGTACTCAGGACAATTGGACAACAACTTTTGGGTTCCAATTTCTTCTGTTACCCTTGTGAAAAAAAAATATTGGGGACGAAAAAATCATTTTGTAAAAAAAAAAAAGATTTTTTTTTTTAACGGCTGTAACGTTATAAACTTTAGTGAAAACCGGGGGGTTTAAAAAAGTTCTCACCACACATCTAGATAAGTTCCTTGAGGGTCTAGTTTCCAAAATGGCATCATTTATGGGTTTCCACTGTTTAGGCAGATCAGAGCTCTCCAAACCGACATGGCGTCCAGCCAATTCTGCGTTGAAAAAGTCAGACGGCGCCCTTCCCTTCCAAACTCTGCCATGCACCCAAACAGTGGTTTACCCCAACATATGGGTATCAGCGCACTCAGGACAAATTGCACAATAACTTTTGGAGTCTTGTTACCCTTGGAAAAATAAAAAATTGGGGTGAAAAGATCATTTTTGTGGAAAAAATATGATTTTTAAATTTTACGGCTCTAACGTTATAAACTTGTGTGAAGCACTTGGGGGTTCAAATTGCTCACCAAAGATCTAGAAAAGTTCCTTAGGGGTCTAGTTTCCAAAATGGGTCATTTGTGGGGGGTTCCACTGTTTAGGCACATCAGGGGCTCTCCAAATGCAACATGGCATCCAATCTCAATTCCAGCCAATTTTGGTTGGAAAAAGTCAAATGGTGCTCCTTCCATTCCGAGCTCTGCGTGCGCCCCAAACAGTGGTTCCCACCCACATATGGGGTATCAGCGTACTCAGGACAAATTGGACAACAACTTATGTGGTCCAATTTCTCCTGTTTACCCTTGAGAAAATAAAAAATTAGCGACTAAAAGATAATTTTTGTGGGAAAAAAATAGGATTTTTTATTTCATGCCCGGCATTATAGACTTGTGTGAAGCACTTGGGGGTTCAAGTGCTCACCAAAGATCTAGATAAGTTCCTTAGGGGGTATAGTTTCCAAAATGGGGTCACTTGTGGGGGTTTCCACTGTTTAGGCTCATCTGGGCACTGCAAACGGAACATGACCCCCATCAACGTCTGCATTCCAAAACGTTACTACTTCCTTTCCAAGCCCTGCCGTGCACCCAAACAGTTTCCCCCCCCCACATATGGGGTATCAGCGTACTCAGGACAAATTGGACAACAACTTTTGGGGTCCAATTTCCTTGGGAAAATTCAAAAATTTGGGACTAAAAAATCATTTTTGTGGAAAATAGTTTTTTTTTTTTTTTCACACCCAGGCATTATAAGCTTTTGTGAAACACTTGGGAGTTCAAAGTGCTCACAACAGATCTATATAAGTACCTTAGGGGGTCTAGTTTCCAAAATGGTGTCACTTGTGGGGGTTTCCACTGTTTAGGCGCATCAGGGGCTCTCCAAACACGACATGGCGTCCAATCTCAATTCAGCCAATTTTAGTTTGAAAAAGTCAAACGGCGCTCCTTCCCTTACGAGCTCTGCCGTGTGCCCAAACAGTGGTTTTCCCCCACATATTGGGTATTGGCGTACTCAGGGGAAATTGCATAACAACTTTATATGCCCATTTTCTCCTTTTACCCTTGTGAAAATAAAAAAAAAGTTTGTAAAAGATCATTTTTGTGGCTAAAAAGTTAAATATTCATTTTTTCCTTCCACGTTGATTAGTTCCTGTGAAGCACCTGAAGGGTTAATAATCTTCTTGAATGTGGTTTTGAGTACCTTGAGGGGTGCAGTTTTTAGAATGGTTCACTTTTGGGTATTTTTCTGCCATATAGAAACCCCCCAAAGTGACTTCAAATGAAGGTGGTCCCTAAAAAAAATGGCTTTGTAAATTTTGTTGTAAAAATGAGAAATCGCTGTCAACTTTTAACCCTTATAACTTCCTAACAAAAAAAAATTTTGGTTCCAAAATTGTGCTGATGTAAAGTAGACATGTGGGAAATGTTATTTCTTAACTATTTTATGTGACATATTTCTCTGTTTTAAGGGGAAAAAAAATTCAAAGTTTGAAAATGCAAAAAATTTTAAAAATTTTCGCCATATTTGCGTTTTTTTCAAAAATAAACGCAAGTTATATCGAAGAAATTTTACTTCTAACGTGAAGTACAATATGTCCCGAGAAAACAATCTCAGAATCGCGAAGATCCGTTGAAGCGTTCCAGAGTTATAACCTCATAAAGAGACATGGTCAGAATTGTAAAAATTGGCCCGGTCATTAAGGTGCAAACCACCCTTGGGGGTGAAGGGGGTTTAAAAAAAAAGAAGTTTAATGAAATAATCACACAGTTTTTGACCATATTTTATTTACCTGCTAAAACCATTTCCTGTAATAAAAATAAAATAATAAAGCAAAAAATTTTTCTTACCAATCCGATGCACAGTCAGGTCCCACGGTGTAATCCTTCAGAAAGGGTTAATGTTTACTGCGGGACCGCAGCTAATGCTGCAGCCTCACAGTAAACCCCCAAATGAATGAGCTCCTCTCCTGGCTGACAGAGAGGAAGTGGAAAGCTTAATTGATTTCTTTCCACTTTCACTTCAGGTCAGCCAGGACACAATCAGTGACGTCAGAGGGAACTGATTAACAAAAATAGGGGTTCCCTTCGAAAAAAAAAATGGCGTGGGGTCCCCCTATTTTGTTAACCAGCCAGATGAAGCAGACCGCTGAGGCCTGGATTTTCAGGCTGTTAAGGAGCCAAGATCCATGGACCTTGCCTCTTGGCTGATTAACAAAAATAGGGGATCCCCTCGAAAAAAAATTGGCGTGGGGTCCCCCCTATTTTTGTTAACCAGCCAGATGAAGCAGACCGCTGAGGCCTGGATTTTCAGGCTGTTAAGGAGCCAAGATCCATGGACCTGCCAGCCTGATAATACCAGGCCACAGCAGTCTGCATATCTTGGCTGATTAACAAAAATAGGGGATCCCCTCGAAAAAAAATTGGCGTGGGGTCCCCCCTATTTTTGTTAACCAGCCAGAATGAAGCAGACCGCTGAGGCCTGGATTTTCAGGCTGTTAAGGAGCCAAGATCCATGGACCTTGCCAGCCTGTAAACCAGGCCACAGCAGTCTGCATATCTTGGCTGATTAACAAAAATAGGGGATCCCCTCGAAAAAAAAACGGCGTAGGGTCCCCCATATTTTTGTTAACCAGCCAAGTAAAATGCAGACTGCTGCGGCCTGGTATTAAAAGACTGTTCAAGGCCCATGGATTTTGGCCCTCAACAGCCTATAATACCAGGCTACAGCAGCCCCACATTTGGCGCATCAAAGATGTGCCAATTGTGGCACTTTACCCGGCTCTTCCCACTTGCCCTGTAGCGGTGGCAAGCGGGGTAATAAGGGGTTAATGTCACCGTTTGATTGCACGGTGACAATAAGCCCGGTTAATAATGGAGAGGTGTCAATAAGACACCGATCCATTATTAATCCCAAAGTTTTTAAATGTGTAAAAAAAAGACACAGCAAGAAAAAAGTATTTTAATGAAATAAAAGAGAACAACACAGTTTTCATTTTTTTATTACTCTCTCATTCCTGCGACGCCATCGATCTCCTGTAAAAAAGAAAAAAAAACAAACCAACAGTAATACCACCTGTCCGACGCAGTCCATAGTAAACGATTGTCCACGACAGATCCAGCTCTGCTACAATCGCAATGACAGGCAGAGCCTGACATCCCGGCGCAGCACAGCTGATTACCTGGTTCCCCGGCGGTGACGTCATCGGACTGACTGCTTTATGGCCGGGATTACCCAGCAGTCACTGCAGTTATCGCGAGAAACTGCATGTGACCGCCGGGGAGAAGAGGATGGCGGCCATTAAGCAGTCCGGGATGTGACCGCCGGAGATCTTCTGCCAGGTAAGTGCCGCTGACTCCTGACAGACCCGACCGACGGACACTGACAGTGACAGACCCGACCGACGGACACAGAAGTGACGTGACAAATCCGATTCCGGTATTCGATATGACGAAAATATCGAAACTAATTATCGAAAGGCCGATACAGCTAATATCGGCCGATAGCCAGATATTTGCATTTATCGTATCGCTCAACACTAGTTATCAGACAAACCTCTGAGGCCTTCACAGAACGGCTGTAGTTATATGAGAATAAATTACACACAGGTGGACTCAATTTACTAATTTATGTGACTCCTGGAGGCAATTGGTCACTCAGGATTTGATTAAGGGGTATCAGACAACAGGAGGGCTGAATGCAAAGGCACATTGAAATTTTCAGAATTATATTTTTAAAATATTATAAAAACTACTGTATTCGTTTGCTTACAGAAATAAAATAAAGTCCACTCACCAGTATAACATCCCAGGGATCGAGCACGGAACCGCTGTGTCAGTCGTATAACATGGCAAATGAAGAAAAAAATCCAGCTCCACGACAAAGTGGAAAAGTAGATCTTTATTCACTTGAATATATCAAGCATAGAGGATGAAAGTATCAGCATAGATAGCAGCAAAAAAATGCGTTATGAACGCGTTTCTGGTGTCGCAGCACCCTTAGTCCATGACTGCGACACCAGAAACGCGTTGATAACGCATTTTTTTGCTGCTATCTATGCTGATACTTTTATCCTCTATGCTTGATAAAATCAAGTGAATAAAGATCTACTTTTTCACTTTGTCGTGGAGCTGGATTTTTTCATCGTTTGCTTTACGCTTCACAAATACTTGCTACTTTGTGTTAGTATATCATATAAAATCTCAATAAAATACATTTAAGTTTGTGCGGTAACGTGAAAAAATGTGGAAAAAATTCACAGGGTATGAAACTTTTTTCAAGGCCTGTATACTGGAAAAATTTCTGAAAAACTGAAAAAATAAACATTTTCACAGTGATTAAATTATTTGGTACCAAATCTTCCAGGATGCGGACTTTGCAAGTTAATGCATACACAACAAAACAGGATGTAGTCGGAGATAAAGTCTGGTCCACCACAGGCACAATTAAGCTTTTCTGCCAACATAACTTGCAAGAAAATCGATATAGCTGTAAATAATTTTTTGGAATTTAGATGCTAGTGATTTTCGCAAAAAAATAAAAAACTGCTTGAAAGTCTTGCATTTAGAATGTGTGACAATGAGGCACAATGGAGCTGATCTGGATTATCGCAAAAAGGGACCATATGTACTGTCCAGGTCTGGTTTCCCCAGACTTTACTTTGCCCTATAGCATGAATTTTCCTTAGACAAGGAAATACATTGAAAGCCGCAGTGGGCACAGGGACAGATGGGACCCAATATATTGTCTGCAGCATTCTGCAGCTGCTGCGAAAAGTTCAATCCTAATTAAGTTGTCACCCAACTTTTATTGACTCCTAAATGGCTAATCTGCTTAAAGTGGAACTATTAGAATCAAATATAAGAAAGACCATTTAATGGACATGAAAATGTGAAAACTGCTTTTTAATTCCCTACTATTATACTGAGATATGATCAACTGAAGTTGTAACAGGAAAATTCTAGAGGCGTCTTATAAAGCGGTACTGAAAGTGTAGCACTCAAAATTTTTAATACATGCCGTTCTTATGACCCCCATTTACCGTAAATCAATATAAATGCTCCACAACATCCCCCCCGCTAAGAAATAAAGACCCAGGCCAAACCACAATCAGTCACCTAAATCTATACATATCCTTAAATAAATGCAGACCCAGACCAGATCCCATAAATAAATACCAACACTTTAAAAATATAAAATCTCTAATAAAATATAAAGATGGCAGACTTCAATAAAATATATTAAGAGGAAGGTCCGTCCAAATTGATAAGTCTGCTGTCGCTGTGTGATTGCAGACTTATGAATCCCCCCAGTGCACGCACTGTGCGCTGCAGGGATTCGCCGGTTTCTGAGCCGGGACCGGAGGGTATGTATGAGTTATACACACTCCTGGCCATAGCAACCTCGTGCCATAACCTTAAATTGAGGTGAGGCCACGCCATGTAGCCGGCCACGCACACTGGACGGCTGCATCACTAGTCGGGGTGCGGTCTTCCTCAATACAAGTGCATGGAGCGAGGCCGCACTCACTGGACGGGCTTTGGCCAGGATCATGTATAACACATACATACCCTCCGGGCCCGGATCAGAAGCCGGGAAATCACTGCAGTGCACAGAGTGAATGCAGACTTATTGATTTGGCTCTGGCAACCCCTTTAATATCTCGGCTCAATGACGTCCATTAGAGCTTTAATTGAGCCGAGATCTAAATCTGCACATACAGCGCCATTTTATTGAAGGCTGACGGGATATCAAGCTGCGGCTTCGCCACCGAGGTGAGGACGGCACTGGTATGAAACTTCACACCGGAAAGGGGTGACTTGTCATAGAGACGCCAGAGTCGGGTGGAGGAGTCGGGCAGGATCTGAAGACCCTACCCACATTCCCACCCCTGTACACCTAAACTTCAAATGTGGATTAAAGAACAACCCAGAATCTTCACTTTAAACCTTTATGCAAAAAGTCCAAGTGTTTCACAGTCCAATATGAAAAAATAGTTGTGATTTTTGGACCCAGCTGATTGAGAACAAGCCGTGCATGAAGCGCTACGGTATAATAATATAGTAAAGCTTTTCACATGACACTCCATATTTGTATATTATATTCACGCTTCCTCATTTAATGTCTCTCATGAGACTCCCGCCCAATGCAACACCTGAAAAAGATAGGTTGTGATCTGTGTAGTATGTAATTATTTAGGGACATGAAATACTACTGTATGTGCCTAATATTACAGCTCTGCGTTGATTATAGAAATGAGAGAGACACTTGAATAAAACAATAAAAAAAACAAACACTTGTTGGGTTTCTCATCCTTCTCACATGAGGATATTACTTGCAGTTTTGCTAATACTTGTGTGGATGCCAAATACAGGCAGAGTGGAGGTAAGAACCACTGAATCTGGTTTACTTGCTTTTGAGAGGTTTCCCGTGAAAAGTTACTTGGGTTTTTTAAAAATGAATTGAACTAATATACTGTAATTATAAAATCGGCACTAATGTCCTAATTTTGGCCCCACTGTCTTTGGTTTGTGTATTATACCTGTGAATTAAAGAAAGACATTTATGATATTGCATGGAGGTCAATATAATCTTAAAAAGTAAAATAAACTTTCTTGCTAATTTGTCCATATTTAGCAGGCACTTGAATTTCCTGCAAATCGGCCGAAGTCCGGGTCCTGAGACCCCACTGATCTTGCACTAAAATCTAGAGAAGTGTGCAGCCCAGCAGACAGGAGCACACAGCAGCACACAGCTCCTGTCTGAGTGCACTCAAAACACTGAGCACAGTTTTAATAGAAAGCATTGGCTTCAATGTCCATGTTCCGCCTATCCATATCCATCTATTGTGCCATCAGTAGGTCTCTCAGAGCCTGGACATCCACCAATTTTCAGGCAACTCAAGTGTCTGGTAAATATGAAAAATTAGCAAGAAAATTTACTTACTATTTAAGAAGTGTGCTATTTTCTCAACTCTGCTTTATCAGATCCAATGATTCCCGTTGGTGATGATGATTCTACAGTTTGGGACTCGATATGGATCGCCAAAATAATGCTGTGGCCGAAACGTTGTGTCATACTCGTGACTCCCAGAAGCAGCAAAACATTTGTATATATAGACTAAGCTCTTTCCTATTTTAAGAGCAATGCGGAACCATGCTGGAGAGTCCATATGTGTCGACCCGCCACCACAATTGTGGGTTACCAGGCAATGGGTACTCAGAGCCGAGCCCGTAGAAGTCTATGGGGATTTTGTCACAGGTAGCTGTGGCTCGTCTGTGGCCCGGGCGGTCTGGCGTATGTTGTTGTTGGGAATATTTACAGGGAATAACAATATACAGTTCGGACGCCACCTGTATAATTCTGGTAATTAGTACCAGCGCTGCTGTAGATCTCTGAGGGGATGGGATGCAGCTAGATGTCGGGTCCCCTACAGGGGGGACTCTTCCCTCAGGTCGGTAGTTAGTAGGGATTGTGCAGGCATGCAGTAATAACTCAGTCCCCACACAGTCAAAGTCTTTCCATACCTTTACTTGCAGAATGGTAAAGCAGGGTCCCAGGGGGCTGAGGGGTTGATGGAGGATGAGCTTTGAGGCAAACGGTATAGAAGAGTAGGGGCCTCCTTTATCTCCAATGAAGCTGAGTACGACCAGCTTGAAGCTAGTCCTCCTATAATTCCAGCTAATCTTTAGCTGTTCTTCCCATCATGTTGTGGTTGGAGCCTTTTGTGAGAAAATGATTTCCTATATTGTCGTGCACGGCCACGGTCCTCACTTCCCTCTGACCCAGTTACGTACTGACGTATGGGGTTATCCGCCGCGACCTAGGTCCGGTAGATTTCTGGCTATCTTAAACACCTTGCTGAAACAAAGAGATTCTTCGTCCCCAGTAACCGTAGATTCGTGCAGGTATTCTTCACCTAAGCACTTCCTTGCTTTCTTCCACTTTTGCCCTTCGACTTGCTCGGGTTCTCAGGAGATTTTTTCAGCCTTTTTCCCCTTTTTGGGGCACAGCTTTGACTAGGCTCGGGTACTTTTTAAAGTACCTATCAACCCACAATTTTTAAGCGAAATAAGCAAGTCCCTAAGACCTTGCTCCCTAATCTGGCACACTCCCTACGACACTCCCTTCCACACCCCTACTGGGCGTGTTTGAAGGTACATGATGACATAAGAACCTTTAAACCCTTTTACCCTCCCTCATCCTCCTGGTATTGTGAAACCAGGGCTACCCCTTCCCCCATGGTAAACGACACACCCCCGGGCTGTGGAATACAAAAGACAGAAAAATTTTGTTTATGCAAAACATTTGGACAATAACACTTCCCATCCGGGAGGTAAGAATCCCTTAAACGTTACAACTTTATAGAAAAATACAAATAATTTTTCAATAAATAAATTTACAAGATCTTGTGAAGGACCCGCCAAACCTTCAACGTGGGTCCGGTGGCTGCAGGACATCCAAGTCAGACCCACTCTGCCACACCACACGGGTTTTTTGGTTCGAGGTGAGTCAAGGTTCATGTAAACCATTAAGAAGGCACTTTAGTGCAATATTTTACAGGATCAGTTTTTTGGGCTGGCTCATCCTCAGCCCTGATCCATTGTAAACGAAGCTTGATAGGGAAAAAACACTTATATATATAGACTTTTCACAATATTTTTACATCGTTCGTCATAACTATTGCTGATATCTAATGGGTAATTTTCCCTTGGTGTTCTCTTTTGATCTACGTGGTGTAGTTTCAGGTATATCAATTTGCGTCGTCTGCCTATGAAAGGGTTAAAACCAAAAACTGCCTTAATCATCTATGGATCTGGCAAGCGTACTGTGGCTGGGCGGTGTGGTCAGCTTCACCAGGGGATCCCTAGTAGGGGCGCGCTACAGATGACCATCTTGGGGTCTACAGGTTGAGGTGTTGGGAAGGGGGTAACTCCTGAGCGGGTTAAAACGGGCACTACAGGCACAACTGAGGAAAACGTCCTCTTGGGCTTATAAAACGACACGGAATTATCACAGCCCCCCAGTCGGGGCCAATCCGCAGGAAAATCTCCCAGATCGGTTGTAGGACCTCTTCCTTTCTTTCTCTTGATTGAAGACAGGGTTCTTGTCGCAAGTTTCAAGGGGTTTCCCGGGCATAGTTTTCAAATGGTCTCTAACACAGTGGTTATTGTTTTTCCTCCGTCTTTACTGACGACACAAACTTTTTCCGTTGCGTACTTAGAATCTTGTATGACGTAGGGTTTTTTGCTCCCACTGTTATCCATTTGGCATCTTTCTTTTTCTTTTATACACCTCTCCAGGCATCAAGGCTTGCAGGAGCATTTCGGTGTAAACATTCTCCTGTTTCTCCCGTGCCTTATTGAGATTTTCCTCCACACGATTTGTACTCTTCTGTATTCTCTTGCCGATTGACGTCCCAGTTCTCAACAGCGTTTCTGCCCCCCCGTTTCTACCACTCCAAGTTCAGATCCATTGGTAGTTTTCCGGGGGCCCTTTCCTCATAAGAAGGCTGGGAGTGCAGTTTTTTTGAGCTTACAGGGAATGGTTGTACAAATCAACAAATCGTAGTAAAAAACCCGCCATCGTTTTTCCCGTCTTCCAACGTAAAAGGATCTCAACAAGTCAAGGACAAAGGTTCATCTTTTCACAGAGACCGTTTGGGTTTTAGGTGGTATGGTGTCGTTCTTTTTTTCTTGCACCCGTACATAACAGAATTCCTTGAATAAATCACTTCAAAAGCAGGTCCCTGACGGTTAAGACTTGCTCGGGATACCCAGCGTCTGCAGAAGCTTGCTTGAAAGGTCTTCGCGGCCGTCACTGCGGTCGGTCTTTCACTGAACGACTACCAAAATCTGGAGTAATTTGGTCCCCATGGTCAAGGCGTAGAAATATCCAGATTTTCTCGGCGCATTTGACGGGTCCAGAGCCACAATCTCCAGTGGGCGATCTCCGGATAGGTTGCAGGGGGGCCTTTTGACTACCGATCCTTTCTTCTGAGACCCCCAGGTCCACATTCCGACACCACCTCCGACGAGCTGCGCATCCCTACCCAGTAGAACCGGCATCCAACAGGGTCTCCAGCTTCCCCACCAAAGTGTCCGCTTGATCGTGGTACCCTCAAAAACCATTGGGACGTTCCTTGGACCCATTTCCAAAAACCTTTTAGGTTCTGGGGTTAAAAAATTTTGCACAACTCTCACGGTAAGGAACAACCTGTTTTTTTCCCCCTTTCCCCAGGAGTTTTGGTGACATGGGGCATCCTTTCCGAGAGGAGCCTTCCGTCTTAACAACTCCTTAAAGGGGCTGACCACGGGGTCACTGCCTGAGTCTTTTTCCACTGGATGGGGAAAAAATTTTTAAGTTCACCATGCGTTTTTTGTGAATTGATGCCGGGACTACCCCATTCGAGGGGAAGCGGGAGCCAATTTCTTCCAGGTCGCCGTTTCTTTTCCCGGGGCAGAGTCATGCGGCATTCGGGACAACGCATCAGCATTCATTCTTTCGACCTGCCCGGACTGATAGTAAACGAAAATTTTGGCAACCAGCCACCATCGCTGCCCCCAGGCCCCCAGCTTGGCGTTTTCCGGTGCTTAACGGGTTGTGTCTGTAAACGAGTGAACTTTTGGGGAGGCCAATAGTGCTTAAATCTTCAGTAATGGCCCAGACCAGCGCCAAAACCTAGCTTGGCTGCTAAATTTTCAGGTTCCCCTTTCAGTTGGCCTTTTTTTCTGGGGGCATATGCATGACTTTTCTTGCCCTTCTGCTTCTGACGAAAAGGGGCTCCCAACCCTTCATTACGGCGCGGTGTACAACAGGAAGGGTTGGCGTAATCGGAATAGGTTAAGATCACATCACCTGTCAGATCTCTTTCATCTTTTGGAATGCTTCAGCCTTTCTTTACCCCAATTAAAGGGGGAGGGTTTCTCCTTTCGGGATTGTCCTACTAGGGTCCTTAAAGGGGCCCCTTTTCTTCGTGTAATTTTCACAATCCCTATATAACCCTTAGCCCCCGGGAATGTCGCACTTCCTTAAGGTTTTCGGCTCCGCCATTCTGGGGGGGGGAGTGACTTTCTGGGGGCCGGCCTACTCCCGAATGACATGTGCCCAAGTATTTACCTTTTGCTTGAGTAGATGGCATTTTAGGTTTTAAATTACCCCCCTGACAGGGCTAAACACTTTGCCAGTGCTTCAAGTCCCAAATTTTTGGGGAAACCGAAACTCGTCAGGTAAGCAGCACGGTTTCAAAATTAAAAGCCCAGACGTTTTCCATCACTCTCGAATGTCCTGGGCACTACGGGCCCCAAACGGCATTCTGTCAAAATCACGACCCCCTGGGGGGTGAAACCCCTTTTTCTCACGACCTCCCACCACAGCCATTTTTCCAGTAACCACTGCAGACAAGGGAAAAAAAGAGTTGCCTTTTCAGAGCAGCTAATGCCCCCCAAAAGCGGGGGAGGGGGTGCATCCTTTGTTTTATGGGGTTTTACCTGCCGTAATCCACAACATTTCCTACCCACTTTTTTTAACCAGAACTAAGGGGGGGCCGGGGCTCAACTATCCCTTTCACCCCAGCTTTTTTTATATCATCACATTTTTTTTGCCTTTATAAGACTGGGGGAGGGGGGCCTTCCGCTTTTTTAGGGGGATGGCGCCTGTGGGGGTAAGATGTTGACTCCCTTAAAAAACCCAAAATCAAGGGGGTTTTTGCAAAACACTTGGGGTACTCTTGCACCCCCCTAAAAAACCCCTTCTTCGGTGAGCGGGAGTGGTGTCCGTCCCAAAGGGGTGCGACACCTTTTCCGCCCCCTGAGTTGCTGGGCATTGTCCCCCTATTTGACAGAGCAAAGGGGGCCCCGGGGAATGGAAATTTCACAGCATGAAGTTTAAATGGTTGCATAACGGGGAAAATTACCCCACTCCCCAATTAAACCGACAGGACCCCTTCACCACTTCACACTCCTCTAGCAGTCATAAGTGTAGGCATGTTCTGAATGGTGGGGGCTACTACGCTTTTGGAAAATTTTGTCCCTCAGACCTAGCTGCCCTCACCCCAAAGAAAAATTTTACTCATTGGGGTATCACAATGGAACGGTCATGACCCTACATACCCCAAATTTCACCGTCGGGGAAACTTCCTTGCGCTGACACACCAGGGCCCGAAAATCTCTTTGGGTACCCTCTCTGCCTTGGGGGGCAATCTCACGAGTTTGGGGGAAGAACACACTTCTCCAAAAATTCCAATAACATTAGTACCCAATATTAATTTTTTTAAACCCTTCCCCATTTTTAGTCTTCACTACCAAATCCGCTTTCAATCCTCTCCCCCACCTTTACATCTACACTTTTTTCCAAGTACTCACGGGGAAAACCATTAGAAGCATCCGGGGAAAGTCAAGCTGGGGGTTTTTAAAACGTCCTTGACCGAAATTGTAATAGGCATCGTATAAATGATTAAACCCGTGTCTAGAATGCGGGGGCAGCAACCCCCCTAAAATAATGGGCGGTAGGGCGCCCCCCCACAAACCTGCGGGTTTCCCGTCTGGGGGGGCCGGGGGGTATTCCCTGGTGTTGCCCTGGACCCATTTTTTTCCCTTTTAAAAGGGCACTGGGAGACAAATGACCTTTTGGGTTGCCGAAACAACACCTCGACAAAAAGGGGTTATCGAGGTTTTCCCGGGGTTTGGGGTTGTCCCCCCGGGGGGGCGACGTTTTCTTTTTCTCCGGGGGCATCCACGGGACGCTTCGGGCATCCGCTAGCAAATTTTTCCTTCCTCTTCTTTCCGCATTTTCAGGGGGGACTCAAAACACACCTTTTTTTTTGTCAGCTGGCCACCTCGAGCGCAGACATTCCAATTCCGGGGGTTTCCCCTGGTTTGGCCAGCCACTAGGGGGAAAGGGGTTACTGCCCCCTTTCCGGAGTGACTCCACCCTGATGATTTGAGTGGCCACCTCAGGGGTTTCCCAGGGGCCCCAGCCCTTTTATTGCCCTTTTCCTTTTTTGGGGAACAAGGTAGATCCGGATTATCTAAGGACCACCAATTTACAGTTCCCGTTCCTCTGGGGACTCAATCCCGTAAAACGTTCTTTTTAAAATTTTTTTTTCATGGGGGCTTTTTTAAAATTTTAATTTTTCTTGAGTGCTTTCGGGCCCTTGCAACGGAAAAATAGTCCCGGAGCGTCACCTGGCGTTTTGAAAAAGTGAAAAGGCCCCCCGGGGGTCCTTCGGCGGGGTTCAAAAGGGGTTTAGTTTAAGGAAAATCGCAGGGGCCACTCCAGCAACGGTATCCCAATCTCCACTTCCCTCTCAGCAGCGCCATTAACGCCCTATTAACCCGAGTTTTTTTTTTCTCGGGGATGGAGTCATTTCCCCAAAAGGGTGCTTAACTTCCCCCTTAACCCCGAAATGGCCTGGCCACCGCTGTACTGGGGAAGCCATTTCCCCCCAGGCAAAAAGGAAAACGTTAGTGGCAGACGGGACTCCGGGGACTGGTTTTGCGGGCCTGCGCCCCATCGGCCAAAAATACCAGACGGGGGGGTTAAGCCCTCCGGCCGGGGCCGGGGACTGTCACCGTTGTTGTGAATCTTCGCCCCCTTGGTTAAAGGGGGGCCTACCGGTTTCAGACGCTGCTACTTCTCAGGCACCGCGGGAAAATAGGCCTTTCGCGCAGGCCTCTATGCAAGCGTTCTTTTCCTGTCGCAGGACCGCCGAGATCAGACCGGGGGCGGTGCCGGGCAACACCCCTTTTTTACGGTACGCCCCCTTCTTCTCCACGCCTGAGGCGCGAAAGGGGGGAAAAATGGCGGATTTGGCCCAAACAACAGCAACATTTTTTTTCACTCAAACATTACATAGGCACGCAGGGCCCAAATTCTGCGATTTTGATCCTGTTCGTGACGCCAAGTTTAGTGTGTCGCCCCCCCACCACAATTGTGGGTTACCAGGGCAATGGGGTACTCAGAGCCGACCCGTAGAAGTCTATGGGATTTTTTCACAGGACGTGGCTCGGTCGTGGCCCGGGGGCGGCGATGTTGTTTTTGGGGGAATATTTACAGGGAATAACTATATACATTCGGCGCCACCTATTTCGGGAATTAGTACCAGCGGCTGTAGACTCGGGGGGGATGGGATCAGCTAGAGCGGGTCCCCTACAGGGGGGGACCTTCCCTCGGGGGGGGAGTTAGGTAGGGATTGTGCAGGCAAGCATAATAACCAGTCTCACACAGTCAAAGTTTTTCCATCCTTTACTTCAAATGTAAAGCGGTCCCGGGAGGGAGGGGTTGTGGAGGTGGCTTTGAGGCAAACTTTAAAAAAAATTAGGGGCCCCTTTTAAACCCAATGAAGCTGATACGACCACTTAAGGTATTCCCTCAAATTCCAGCAAATTTTTTAGCTTTCTCCGATCATGTTGGGGTTTGGGGAGCCTTTTTTGTAGAAAGATGAATTCCATATTGTCGTGCCTGACCACGTCCTCACTTCCCCTGACCCCCAGTTCGTACGACGTATGGGTTACCCCCCGCACCTAGGGCCGGTAGATTTCTGGCTTTTTACCCTTGCTTGAAACAAAAAATTTTGGGGGTCCCCAAAAACCGGTAGATTCGGCAGGTATTTTTCACCTATAGCACCCTTGCTTTTTCCATTTTTTTCCCTTTTTTGATTTTCTCATTTCCAGGAGATATTTCAGCCTGTTTCCAGGGGCACCTTTGACTGGCTGGGTACGTTAAATACCTAAATGACCCAAAATTTTAAGCTGAAGATAGAGCAGAGTCCCAAGACGCTTTCTCTCCAATCTGGACCACTCTCCTACTGACACTCCCTTCCACACCCCACGGGGTGTTTTTAAAGGGACGAGACATGAAGAACACTAAAAAACCCTTTTCCTCCCACTCTCCCCTGGGTTTTTGTACCAGGGCTACACCATACACTGGACCAAGATTTAACATGTCTGGACAGACATTTTAAATTAGGACTTGATACAAAAGGAAAAACAGAATAGGTGTTTGACGTTAACAGGACTTTTGCACACTCCCTATGTACGACATTACGCCACGACTTTTGGTGAAAATTCATGTGTTTTTCCCAAGGGAGACCGCGTCAGATACCTCGATCTCCTCCGAAAATTCCGACTGCCTTTCCTTCCTCCCCCGAAAGTAGGGGGCTGGGACCACAAACAAAACAATTTTTAAGTCCAGTCTGTCTTGTCAAATTGCTGGGTTTTCCCCCTTTGAGCTTTTGTGTAGGGTTCTTTAGGGGCGGGGCCCAAACCCACGAAGAAGTTACCATTTTTCCGACAATTAACAAGTCTTAGGAAAAAAATTTATGACTCCACAAATTTTAAAAACCAAGATACTGTTTTTGTTCCTGCAGAAGAAAACATGGTTGATAAGAAACAGCTGCAGGAAAATTATGCAAGGGGTGAAGACCCTCTTTTTTTGCACATTTTTGGTGTGTTTCCTTTTTTTGCAAAAAATACTCATTTAGATAATTTTATTCTTTTCCTGCACAATATATTAAATTTTTAAAAAAGGGAAATTTTAAAGTCCCCAAAAAAAAAATTTTTTCTTTAAAATAAAATAAATGCAAAAATTTAACAAGAAGGGGGGAACCATTGAAAAAAGTTAATTTTTACTTTGCAAACCCCCCCCATAGGGGGGCTTTCCCCTCAGTACACATGTTGGCCCGAGGAGGAACGTGAATAGGGGTTTCAGAACCGAGAGCAGAGCATATCTGATTACAGCTATCCCACAGAGTCAGGGAAAAATCTCTGCATTAGCTTTCATTTAAGTTTGCCTGAACCATGTACCAAAGGAAACCCCGGGAAGAGATGGGATAAAACCTTTTTTTTTTTAGAGGGCCAAAAGTTAAATTTTTCTTAAAAAAGAGAAGGAATTACCACCACTGGAAAAATGCTGCCTTGCGGATTCGCCTTTTTTTAAAAGCGTTTCATTTGGGGCCCTAATTGGAATGAAAATTTATTGGCTCAGGTTTTAAGGGAAAGAAGATCCAACAGCAATGGGACCAGAACATACCAATAAAGACTTACAAAAGTTTTAAGTGTGAAAAAGTAATTAAATCAAAACCCCCAGGGACGTCTGGGCTCCAAAAAATTTGGGAGAAGGACAATGATTCCCAAAAAAACAAACCAAGACATTAAAAAGCAAGGGGTTTCCCTTTTAAAACCCTACAGTCCCACAGAGCACGATCCAACATCATCCAGTTCTAAAAAAAAAAGAAAAAAGGCAAGTGACATCCACACAAGATCTGGGTCTTCTCCAAAAAATTTGGAACAACCTCCCTGTAGATTTTTTCCCTTTAAAAACGTGTAAATTTCTCAAAAGAAAAGGGAAACAAAAGGGGG
>JARQOD010000009.1:93920910-93952050 GCA_033576555.1 Oophaga sylvatica | reverse complement strand
CCACCCCAGCCTTTCAGCACCTCGGAGACTTCTCATGTATCCCTTGTCGAAGATGACTGGCCTCCCCCAGCCAGCTGTCTTTCTCTTGTCCACAGGGGCTTGGTGCTGTATAATTGTCTATTCACCTTGCCCTCTATGGAACTTCAAAACCTTTTAGAACCCAGAAAACTTTTTTCTGCTGTCGAGAATAATTGTCTTGCTAATGATTAATGTGCCAAATTTTTAGCCCCATATTTCTTTCACTTCCAAGTATTTTTAATCACTGGAGATCCCTTTTTAAAACATCGCCTGACATATGCAAGAGGAGGAGGCGTCCTTTGTAGCACTGAAGACACAGAAGCAACCCAGGAACCTTTAGTGACCCTTTCCTAGACTTCCATCTATGACAGCACCCATCATCTAGGTTATGTAGGAGATCCGGACCTTCTCATATATGCCATTGATATATTGCTTTGGCCAAAAAAAAGCACACCAGTGCTTTGCCTTACAGCATAGAGGTGTCACCGATTTGGCCAAATTTGTGTCTTACCAGTATCCTCCAAATTTCATTTTTTTTTAGGGGTGGTGGGTGTTCTTTTTTTTATTATTTTCAAATTAGATGTATGCCATCTCCTACATTGAAGCCAAATCATATGCTGATACCCAACTTTCTAAGAAACTGGAGAACATAGTGCTACGTAAGGTGGCACGACCGGTAAGGATATAGGATGCATTAAGGATGACAGAAATTTAGGAAGCAGGTCCTAACTGCCAAACAAGAGACTACTGAGAGGTGCCTGCCAAAAGGGTGAATTGCCCTGTGTAATCTTGTATCTCTAGTCCTGGATGCTGTTAGCTGATGTATAGATCCTTTTTTTAATGCATTTTCTATACGTTATTAAAAGATTCCTATGGGATGATATTATGTGTGTCAGAGTCTCTTTTCTGAAGTTTGAAGAGCACCATAAAGGCCTCGTGAGATCTACAAAACATCATTTCACTGAACAGTTTTCCATTCAGAGGCTCTTCTCCCTGAGGATCTTCTCGGGCACAATGAGAAATACTCCACGACCCTCTTTACATGTTTCATTTACTTTTAATTCAAAAAAGCATTATTTTGTGAATTCCATTATAATGGTTTCTCAACAGAACGCTGAACTGAATTATACATTGGCAGGATCTGTTTTGAGCGGAAAGTTCAGAAACACCGTCATCACTATGGCCATTAGTGCTTGGGAATATGAAAAGAGTGAATTTTAGAAACTGAAGTTATTTTTTTATTTTGCTGTAGCGGATATCATTTATTATTAGTCCATAATTATTGATTTTTTATGGTATTTGGCGTCTTCAGAAAAGCAGACAGGCGAATCTAAAATTATATGTCCAGTTGGCAACTTTATATATCACTAAACTAATTCTTATAGCACATAGTCTAGCCAGCAGGGCCGGGACAACGTATTTTGGTGTCCTAAACAGATGAATCTAATGGCGCCCCATACTCGGAAGCAAAGGAATGAGACTAAGGTAACAGGTCCCCTAACACCTCCCTCCATCCATGTCCTCTGCACAGCCCCTCATTTCATGTCCTCCGCACAGCCCTCATTTCATGTCCTCCGCACAGCCCCTCATTTCATGTCCTCTGCACAGCCCCTCATTTCATGTCCCCCGCACAGCCCCTCATTTTTTGTCTTCCGCACAGCCCCTCATTTCATGTCCTCCACACAGCCCCTCATTTCATGTCCTCCGCACAGCCCCTCATTTCATGTCCCCCGCACAGCCCTTCATTTCATATCCCCCGCACAGCCCCTCATTTCATGTCCTCCGCACAGCCCCTCATTTCATGTCCTCCGCACAGCCTATCATTTCATGCCCTCTGCACAGCCCCTCATTTCCTGTCCCCTGCATAGCCTCTCTTTTGATGTCCCCCGCCACAGCCCCTCATTTCATGTCCTCCGCACAGCCCCTCATTTCATGTCCTCCGCACAGCCCCTCATTTCATGTCCTCCGCACAGCCCCTCATTTCATGTCCTCTGCACAGCCCCTCATTTCATGTCCTCTGCACAGCCCCTCATTTGCTGTCAGCCACACAGCTCCTTACTTCATGCCCTCTGCACAGCCCCTCATTTCCTGTCCCCCTGCATAGCCTCTCTTTTGATGTCTCCCGCACAGCCCCTCATTTGTTGTCCCTAGAGAGCCAGCTTTCTCTCTCTTGAAAACAGTTAATTCAATATCAAATATAATCAGCAGTATCCCTCTTCTCCTGTACAAACCCCTTTAAAAGCTAACCATTACTAATAACTGGTCGGTTTTCAGCTAAGTAGACCTACATTTTTTGAACACCAGTGTTTAATAGGATCCGCACATGATGATCAGATCACAAGATATCCAATTATTATGACCTCCAGAGATCAGCTTCTACTTTTAAACAAGTGTTAAGTTTCCCTACAGCACCTACGCAGGAGAAATGAAGCATTACACCATTCTCTATTAAATAAGTATGCTGTCCATGTCATACACGGATATGCCAAGTCCTCCAGAGTGAGAGACACTGTTTTTGGCTGCTGTTCACTAAGGTTAATAGATGAAAGTCCTGAATGACTTAATAGGGTATTTGAAATGGAATTTTTGAAACTAAACATCTCAATGAAAGTATAATTCCATTGGTAGAAACACTGCACAGTTCATATGAATCCATTCCCTGCACGGTTCACCTGCAGATTACTCGCACAGTCCTTAGCTCCTCCAGGAGCCATGTGGGAGTTCCTGCTCTCCCAAAACATAACACCCACGACTCTCATGGCCAGGTATTTAACACCCATGTGATGGTCACATGACCTTAACCTCACACAGGTCCTGTCAGGCCTCTGCATGTGGAGATATGGTGAACCTCCACCCACCCGCTCTATAGAGGTCCACTAAAACCAGCCCATATCATAGGTTCCTATTAACCCTCTCTGAACTTAGCGTGCTGGAGGAAAAAAACACTCTGGTTTTCCATCACTGACCGCAGTATGCGCCGTGACACGTATCTCCTTTCACATACTATGCCAGGGACTCTGTCACAGCAGATATGAGCCTTTATGATGAAGAAGGGTAAAAGTTTACCCAATGGGAACAACACCAGACACTTAGTGTGAATACGTATTAAAGCCTTAAATACGGGGTATTCCCATTTCCTAGATCCTATCCCAATATTTAGTAGGTGTTGTAATAATATTAATATTAACAAATGCCTCCAATTAGAAATGTAGTATAGTTCTTCTGATTCGCTATGTCACTTACCCAATGTGCAGGGCATTGCAGTACCTTAGGTATCCATGTTTACGACCACTAACCGCTAACTGTCAATGTATGAGTGGTCGTAAGCATGAATACCTAAGCTACTGCAATACTTGCACATGGAGTAAGCAACATAGCGAATCAGGAGAACTATGCTACATTTCTAATAGTTGCTTATATTATTATTATTATTATTACAAAAATATACAAAAAAGCTCAACTTTTTTGGAACCCATTAAGAGACACCTATAGCAAAAGTGCATCTTGTGGGAGAAGAAAAGGACCGGGCATTGGAATTCAGACTGCCCCTTCTTTCCGTGACCCAACATTATCTGTCAAGGGAAAGTCATAAGACCCCTGTATACATTAGATGGTTGTCAAACTTTTTGTGTGGACCCTTAGGCTTCATTTTTCCAGTTTTGCCATACAGCATTTGTATGGGATCAGAAGGACATTACAGCTTTCTTCTAAAACCAGCGCCACCTTTATCTTTAGTCTGTGCCAGGTATTACACTTGGTTTACAGTTCCCTCTCTTGGATTTTTTGTTTATTAGGACGGCACTTCTTTATCTCACATTACTCTCGGCGAGCCATTACAAATTACAGTGTCTCGAACCAGATGCTAAAATCCTACTGTGCAATACCAGTTTTCTGCTTTTTTCAATGCGTTTTTTTCAGGATAATGACCGTTTAATGAAAGCGCAGTCATTTACAATATCGGGCCAAATACTCCAATTCCTGAAATTGCCAGAGCTAGCAGAACATAATCTAAATGCAGATCTCCCCACGACTCCTATGTTTAAAAATTGAAGAATAAAATTAATATTTAACACGAGATTTCGAGACAAGCTGGGGTAAACTCAAATTAATTCATCTCCAGTAAAGAAAAAGATTACTTCATGTTCAGTAAACAGCAACTTCACCGAAACCAATTGTTAAATGTCATTTCGGCATGTTACTACATTCCTGGGGTGATATAATCACCTTTGTCTTAGCTGCTCAGAGAATGAAAGCGTATTGTATTATTTGACACATGTTAACACTATTATTACTGAGCTGCAAGCTGTGCAATTACATTTACATTTGTGTGTATATATATATATATATATATATTATATATATAACAGTACAGACCAAAAGTTTGGACACACCTTCTCATTTAAAGATTTTTCTGTATTTTCATGACTATGAAAATTGTAGAATCACACTGAAGGCATCAAAACTATGAATTAACACGTGTGGAATTATACATTACACTTTACAAAAAAGTGTGAAACAACTGAAAATATGTCTTATATTCTAGGTTCTTTAAAGTAGCCACCTTTTACTTTGATTACTGCTTTGCACGCAGAAAAGGTGAACGACTGGACTCTACATGCCTAGTTCCCACCGTGAAGCATGGAGGAGGTGGTGTGATGTGTGGGGGTGCTTTGCTGGTGACACTGTTGGGGATTTATTCAAAATTGAAGCGGTGAGCGGTCCAGCTCACCCCAAACCATCTTGATTGGGTTCAGGTCTGGTGACTGTGGAGGCCAGGTCATCTGGCGTAGCACCCCAACACTCTCCTTCTTGGTCAAATAGCCCTTACACAGTCTGGAGGTGTGCTTGGGGTCATTGTCCTGTTGAAAAATAAATGATGGTCCAACTAAACGCAAACCAGATGGAATAGCATGCCGCTGCAAGATTCTGTGGTAGCCATGCTGGTTCACTATGCCTTCAATTTTGAATAATCCCCAACAGTGTCACCAGCAAAGCACCCCCACACCATCACACCACCTCCTCCATGCTTCACGGTGGGAACCAGTCATGTAGAATCCATCCGTTCACCTTTTCTGCATGCAAAGCAGTAATCAAAGCAAAAGGTGGCTACTTTGAAGAACCTAGAATATGAGACATATTTTCAGTTGTTTCACACTTTTTTGTAAAGTGTAATGTATAATTCCACATGTGTTAATTCATAGTTTTGATGCCTTCAGTGTGATTCTACAATTTTCATAGCCATGAAAATACAAAAAAATCTTTGAATGAGAAGGTGTGTCCAAACTTTTGGTCTGTACTGTATATATATACTGTGCACACAATTATTAGGCCAGTGAGTATTTTGACCATATATAATTTTATATTTTATTATTATATATATTATTATACATTTATAGCGCCATTTATTCATGGGCTTTAATTGAAAAGGAAAAATATATGCAGATTTTCCACCTCCGCTCAGTATAGACTTGAATGCTTATTGGATGAAGCAGATCATGTGATGTGTATTTATGTAATGAGGAGGGTGAGGCCTAAGGATACAAAGCCCTTTATCAGGGTGTGCAGAATTATTAGGCAGCTTTTTTTTCGCAGGCAAAATGGCAAAAAGAAAGATTTAACTGACCGAAAAGTCAAAAATGGTTACCAGTCTTACAGAAGAAAGCAGCACTCTTGAAATTGCTAAGATATTCGGGCAATCAGAGAAGCATCAAAAGCTTTGTTGCAAATAGTCAACAGAGTCGTAGAAAATATGTTGAGAAAATTAGACGCCCAAGAACTGCCAAAGATGTGAGAGGAATCAAATGTGAAGCGATCAGGAAGCCATTGTCCTCCAGTGTCGTCATATTCCAGAACGGTAACTTCCCCGGAGCCCAGAAGTACAAGGTATCCAGCTCTAGAACCATGGCTGATATCTGACCACCACTAGAAGTACAAGGTGTACAGTGATCAGAGACATGGCCGAGGTGACGAGGCTGAGCCTGACCACCACTCAACAAGACACAGAAGGTGAATCGTTAAGACTGGGCCAAGAAATATCTGAAGACAGATTGTTCAAAGGTTTCATTTACTGATGCGATGAGAGTGAGTCTTGATGGAGTAGATGGGTGAACTCATGGCTAGACCAGTAATGGGCACAGACCAACTCTAAATCAGATGCCAACAAGTTGGCGGTGGGGTACTGCTGATGTAATTTGACGATGAGCTAGTTAGAACTTTTGGAATGAAGTTGTACTCAAAATCAACTCTAAACCTCATGCCATTTTTTTATAAGACACTTTCTTCAAGTAGTGCTACAAGAAAAAGTTGCTTTATGTTATAATTGATCCTGTTGATCTATAACTACTTACCCATATTTATGTCCCCTTCCTCATTTATGACTCTATTTTTTCCTGTTGCCCCATTCTTACCAAAAAGGTCTGCATCTCTCAAGATAACCATGATTGTTATGCAGGACAATGCTCCATTGCAGCATCGAATTCTCCACTGTATAGGCCATAAACATGAAAGAATGGCCCCTTCCTCACCTGACCAAACCCTATTGAGAACTTGTGGACCCTTCTTAAATGGGAGATTTAGTGTGAAGGAAAACAGTCACCTCTCTGATCAGTTTCTGAAGCTGTGGTTAGTACTGCCCAAAAAGTTGTTTGTCAACAGATTGACAGACTCCACAGATGGAAGGTTTAGGACTCTTATTGAGAAGAAGGAAGCTAGATTGGTCGCTGATAAAGTTTTTTTAAATGTCAGAAATGTATTTTTGAACATTTTGAGTTGTTTGGTTATTATTCTCACTGTAACAGATGGAAATAAACAATTGACATGGCCAACTCTTTAAACACAAGGGCATTCAAGTGCACGATGTGAGCCACAACATAACAACAAGCATAAAAGTTTAAAAAAATAAGTAACTTTTAAAGCTTATCTTGCCAACTCTCTGTGAAACCCGGACAGTTCCCAAAAATAGGAAAGACCTCATGCTCTTCAGGAGGAGATGACAAATCTCCGGGACAGGAAGCACTTTCAAATGTGTCCATGTCCTCAGCATGTGAATACAGTTGAAAGCTATGGCAGAACACAGAGCTATCGGTTCCAGGCTCTGCCATGCGTGAAGCATGTAAACCTACCGGTCAAGAGTTCCAGAGGACATCAGGCAGCACAATGATATCACTTCATTGCACTGCCAGTGGTGGACTATAGATTGGAGGGGAGAAGAAGAAAAGCGGCACAGCTCATCATGGGTGCTATTTTATTCTATTTTCATTGGACATAGAAGAACTGTGTAAGGGCATAAATGGGGGAGCTTGTTGTGTGGCAATATTTACAATTTGGAGGCACACAGTGTGCATTATTACAGTGTTAGGGGGCATTGTTACTGTGAGGGCAATGAGGGGCACTGTTATGAGGGGACACAGAAGGGGTACTTATTTAGTGGTGCTCAGAAGGGCTCTATTACTTTGTTGGTGCTTTCTTACCATGTGGCGGGACTACTGTATGGAGGCACAGCGGGGGTAATATTTCAATATGATACACAGAAGGACACTATTATATTTTGGGAACACAGTGTGGCAGTACTACAGTGTAGGGCACAGAGGTGGAACTATTACAGTATGGAGTCTCAGACGGACAGTATTATCACTTGGGGATACTTTTGCTGTGTGATAAGTACCATAGAGACGAGTCAAGGATGTAAGAAGTCATCATGGCATCCTGGGCTGAATAGAGGAGAAAAGTTAAAGCAAATGATAACGATAAAAGAGAACATCACAGGTAGGTCACTGGATTTATTTTTATATTTCACAATTATATCAAAGCACCTATATATAATTGAGAGAAAATGGTGGCTCAGTGGTTAGAACGGTTGTTAAAATATATTAAAACATGTTTCAAATGTGTTAAAATTCAAGGGGTTGAACAGCAGCGATTGGAGCTAGCTTCTATCGCTGCTGTTAGAGGTGGATTGAGAGACTTAGCTCCTGACTGCTCGTCATACACCCACAGTCGACATGCAACGTACCTGTGTGTCACTCGTCAGGAAGGGAATGAATACTTCCCGGTAGTTTCTCCTGCATATTAACAGGTGATCCCGGGTAGCCCAAGCAGTGGGATATCCTTTGATCAGATAATTGAGTATCCTACAGAGAGTAATTTGCATTTTCTGTACATATCAGAAGGTTAAATTCTATACAGAAGTAGGTTATCTTTTCATCTCTGGCATATATAATATATTACTCAAAACCTAGACAATCCCTTTAAAGTACTACAAAAGAACATAACTCTAAGCAACCCTGGAAGTGTACAGCATTAGATGAATAAGAAAAGAAAAAGACAAAATCAGCATCCAAGTATTGAGTTGGGAAGAAAGCAGCAAGGTCAAAAGTAAATCAAGGCGTCGAGTTTTAAAGCTGAATCAGAATATCAATCACGAGACAAAGTCAAGTAAGAGCGAAATCTTAACAGTCAGTGAAACGCGAGGTCAAAATCATAATTCAATTCAAACGAGAATAAAGCTGGAAACCAGAGCGACACCTGCGAGCGTGCCAGTCAGGGGCGACACGATGTGGATGAAGAACTCTCGAAACAACAAGATGACTATTGTTCCTACACTGAAAGTAAAACTACAGAAGACTGCAATCAGCACAGCACCACAAAGTCATGTTTAGAAAAATACAATTTGCAATCAATAGGGGTTTTTGCAAAATTCAAATTTGTAGCTCAGTGCAGCATATATAAATCCAAATCCACCCGGGCTTGTCACTCTTTGGTGTCGTAAATTTAGATGGAGAATTTATAATATGTTTACATATACTGCAAAAGATTCATGTTCTCCTTCATGGTTAACATTTATATTTTATGAGTTGTGAGGACTCTAGATTCAAAAAAGTCCATCTGGAACCCCTCAGTCCCCCAAAAGTGACCATTATAGATAAAGGGATTGATTTATTAAAGTGTAATTTCAGGTGACTTTTCCTAATAAACTGTTGTGTGTATATGAGGAATAAAGCTATTTTTGTAGATTATATGAATTGTATCCAGCTTTTTTGCATGCTTTCCCCTCTGCAGCCCTATCTCAAATTTTAAGTTTTTCCTGAGCTGGTGGGTAAAGACTAGCTGCTATGATGTCTACCATACACAGCTCACACAGACATGAAGCAGCCTGGCTCTCCTCCCTCTACATTGTACATGTTGAGAAACAGCAGTATGTAGGACTCTATATAGAAGTACTAAGCAGTGTAGCTTTGAATGCATCTCTGGGTTGAGAAAAACACTTACTAGAAAGCAGCTGCGGGGTCTTTATGTTTTTTTCTGTTTTTTTTGTGCTTGTCTTCATTACTTTTTCCTCTCCATAGACTTCAATAGGCAGCAGTAATTTGATTCCTCAATGGGCTAACAGTCCTGTCTTGTCTGCAGCAAGATGGATTTTATCAGTTTATCAAAGTGAATGATGTGAAGACGCTAACATGAGAAACATGTCTAAGACCATGTATAAATGCATGAGTAAATAACTTTGGATAAAGCCATGTAAAAAAAGGTACAGTACAGTAAAGGAATCCATACAAGGTTAAGAACTAGACAAAAGGAAAAATGGGCAGGAAAGTTAGAGGACTCAAAGTGAATGACCAGTTAATGGGATGGGTGAAAGAGGTGGCTTTTAAGTGGAGAAAGAAGCAGGTTTTTCGGATAAGATATATTACAAAGTTTCTTATATTTGACTTATGCAATGTTTATTGAAACAACAGCGACCACTTAGGACTGGAGTTCATATGCCATTGGCCATTGGTAAAAAGCGCATTGGAGTGAACCGTGCCAAATTTATTAATACGAGCACGGCTTTTAATAAATTTGCCACATTTTGAACCATCAGGTATAGATTTCTGCTAATATTTGCTCAATTGTTTATTGTATGCTGTCGAGCAAAGGCAATGGCAGGTGGAGAAATGAAAATATGGAGAAAGCTTCAGAGAAATTGGATGAAACGAAGAAAATGTGAGAGTTTTTTTCAACTTTTATTCAACTTTCATTGACAACGTGGAGTACAGTGGGCACAGAGTTTGCAGTCGCTCCTGGACCCTGGTGGCTGAAAAAAGGTGACTTTCGCCAAATAATAATACCAACGCTCATAAAGACCCGAGAAAGTTAGGGACCCTGTTGGAGATTTTGCATTGGGCCCATGAGTTTCAAATGCCACCACTGCTAACCTATCCTGTATAATGGTATAAACATAATATATGGTAATGGGAAATGACTATATCATTCATTACACCGCACATGCACCACTGGAGCTCTCATTTACTGGGGCCAAATGTGCAGCTTGTACAAGATTTAACATATTTTGCTGACAAGTGTCCCAGAATCACCAGGAGACTGTGGGACATTTGCTTTAACCGACGTGTGACCGTTCTGCTGAGCGGCATTGATGCAAATCCACTTAGGGAATACTACTGTACGTGGAAATTGAAATTGGTGAATACATAAAATCATATCCCATCCTGAACATTAGGAACATCTGTCTATTGCCCAGGAGGTCTCACAGGCGTCAGAAACCGGTGTGGCAGAAATGACTAAGGCCTGGCGTTTTGGAACAAATTGTGTCATTTTAATGGAATAAATCTGTAGGACAGTCCATTAAGAGCCAAGCCATTAATTATAGCAATGTCAGACCGTCACTACCAATAGGACCCGCCGAACAAATGAGATTTCACGAGACTAGATGACTGTCGATTCCTTCCAGTGCTCCCTACTTAGCACAAGGAGGTGCCATTAAGCCGCCGTGTAAAAAAGACATAAAACAAAAATAAATTCTGCAAAGCTGGAATGTGAAGCCAGGTCTATCAATCACTCAGCTTTTTAACCAGTTTCCTGCCAGAAAGGGACGAACATGGGTGGCAGTGAGAGATAAGTGTTATTTATAATGATATTTTAATTGAAGTGTCACAGATATGCTCATTACCATAATTAGCGTGCAATCTTCAGGCGGGAACTAGAGTGTAATGAATAGCGAGAATAATATTAGCTTGGGACACAGTCAGGCTGAGCTGTGTGCCAGCAGTAAATTGGGCAATTTGCATAACGAGATGGCAGACTTGTTATAAGAACCACAGGGCTGTATGATATGACAACCTCTTCCGAACGCAGACCGTGCAAGAGGGAGAGAAAGGGATCCTCCAGCGCGCATTTTACAAGCCAAATATTCTTCCCATGTACGGGGACTCAAATTTGCAAAGGCATAGGAGCTGCCATACTGAAAGGACCAGCATTGTGTTATTCCAATAGAATTCATCATTCTGTCTGGTGCAGGTGAAGTCGCTCCTTGGCTCCTTCTTTGGCTCCTTTATTCTGGATGAAGAAATGGAATTGATTCAGGTCTGGTAACGGCTATCGATCAACGAGCTTGTAAGGGTCTAAGGGTCTAGTCTTACACCCAACACCGGCAGTAAACATTTATAGAGGCCTTAGTGCCAAGACTATTCTCCAACGCGAGATTCTTAAAGACGCATCCTCATCAACGTTTTTATCCTATATTCATAATATATGTGTATTTACAATTGCTCATTTTATCTTTCTACCCAGTTTATTCTTCTCTTTTCTCTGCTCTGTGTAGATACCGGAAGTCTCTTGTCCCTGCATTTATCATCCTCCACTTCACTTCCTGACCCAGCAGCTTCCTCCTCCCCCTGCCAGGGGCTTTTGCAGGGATTCATGTCTCATACAGGGAAAATTGACCTCCTGTTTCTACATAGAGCTTAGAAGTAGAGATGAGCGAACTTGAACTTAAAAGTTTGGTGTTCGTACCAAACTGTCCAGTGTCCAGTGCTAAACATCGAACATGGACTTTCCCCAGAAGTCCATTGAAATGGTCGGAGTTCCACAGGAAGTGCAGAGAGAGAGAAAAGAAAGAGAGATTTTTTTTTCTTACTCAGATCAAAATTCGAGTCTCCATTAGTTTGGAATAAAGTTAGGGTTGGGGACCAGAGCCTGAACTTCCATGAATCCACTCATCTCTACTTAGAAGGATTCAGTTAGTCTGTTTTTAATTATGTGAGTCATAGACTAATGGAAAAGAGAATAATTATCTAGGTGGAAATGCAAAATGAGCAATTTTAAGTACACAGTGCTATATAATATGATAACTGCAATATATTAAGAGGATAAAAACTTTGATGGGAGGAGGAGTTCTCCTTTATAAACAGATTCATCTATTGATGGATCTTCCAATATGGAGAAAAAATGCTTGACAGTATTTCAAAATATTTAGAGTTGAGAGTCCTCAGTGGTTGATACCTTTTAATGGCTAACTAAAAAGATGGTAACAAATTGCAAGCTTTCGAGACTACTCAGGTCTCTTCATCAGGCAAAGACTAATACAAAATCTGAATGTTACCATCTTTTCAGTTAGCCATTAAAAGGTATCAACCACTGAGGACTCTCAATTCTAACTATTTTTCTATCTACTGGCTAACATTTTACAAAGATATACATCTTTACTGTGACAATATTTCAGAACTATAACTTTCAGAAATTATATAAGAAGCCTTTCATTTATTTATTTTAATTTAGATTTTTATATATATTTTTTCTTATTTAAAAAAATACTGCAAATGCGATAAAAAAAAAGTAGAAAAAAAAGAGTACTCCCCTATTCAATCTCCAGGCAATAAAGCACAGGCTTCGATGCCGTCGTCACAAGCAGGGCCGGCTCCAGGTTTTTATGGGCCCCGGGCGAAAGAGTCTCAATGGGCCCCTTTAACACAGACCACGATTCATGATGCACAGATACTGCAGAGAAATATAGGTATAGTACAAGGCTAAAGATTTCACTTCTTACATTACATGAGTGATATCTATTGTAAATTCTACAATAGATCAGAAACCGCCGAATTCTCACAGCGCACAGTACAGACTGGACAGTACAGTCCTCCATACAATATTATGGGCACCACATAGTCTCCCCCTCATCACCCATATAATACTCCATGCAGGATGTCACCCCCCATCCCCTATATAATGCTCCATACAGAATACTGAACCCAATATAATGCTCCATACAGGATACTGGTCCCTGTTATGATTTGGTAGCTGAGGAGTGCAGGTAAAAAGGGAAATACACCAGAGCAGTTGGAATCTATGAGATTGCAGTACCCTGACTAACCACCACAACTAGAGGCAGCCGTGGAGCGTTCCTATGTTGGTCCTAGACGCCTCGTCACAGCCTGAGAAACTAACTATACCTAAAGATAGAAAGAGGAAAGCTATCTGCCCCGGAGCAGATCCCCAAAGAACATAGAAAGCCCCCAAACATGTAATGGCGGTTAGACAAGAGGAAATACTGACACAGACAGAAAATAGTATGAGCAAACGTTGGGGCCCAAACTAACTAAATAGAAAAGGATAGGAAGGGCACTTACTGCAATCCCAAAAAACCCTGAAAAGCACCAACTTTACTAATTTCAAAAACACCTGAGATCACACGACCTCTACCACCTAAATTAGTTCTCTGGTGTAACAAAATCAAAACAGCAGCCACTGAAAAAACTGGAAAAAGCAAATGTACAAACATCAGTGGCTGAACAAAACTGAGAGGGCAAAAGCCCCCGGGGGACCCTGAAGGCCCCCACAGAAGTGCAGGACAAAATGCAAAAATCAAGCACAAAAGCAAAAAGAAGAAAATGTCTTATCTGTTAGCAGGAGATGCAGACACGACACAGCAGGCTACAAAGGAAACAGGAATCAAGGATTGAGACCATAACAATTGATCACCGGCAACCCTGATGGGAAGGTGACTCCCTTATATAAGACCAGTCAGTAACACCTGATTCCCAATCCTCACAATCTTCACTGGACAGTCCAGTACCGTTTGTAACCACCAGAGGGAGCCTCTTCTCAGAACTCATTTCAAGTCCATTCACAACAGTACCCCCCCCTTGAGGAGGGGTCACCGAACCCTCACTTGAGCAACCAGGTCGGTCAGGATGAGTTCTATGATACGCACGGATGAGTCTCCTAGCATGGATGTCCGAAGCAAACACCCAAGAATTGTCTTCCTGACCATAACCTCTCCACTTAACCAAATACTGGAGTTTCCGTCTAGAAAAACGAGAATTCAAAATTTTCTCAACCACAAACTCCATATTCCCCTCAACCAGAACAGGGTCAGGAGGCAAAGCAGTAGGAACCACTGGCTCAACAAACCTCTTCAACAAGGACTTGTGGAACACATTATGGATCTTAAATGTTCCTGGAAGAAGCAAACGAAAAGAAACAGGATTAAGAATCTCCATGATCTTATAAGGTCCAATGAACCTAGGCTTAAATTTAGAGATGCCACTCTCATAGGAATATTTTTGAGGACAACCAGACCAAGTCCCCCACTTTAAACTGGGGACCATCCGTCCTATGCCGGTTAGCAAACCGCTGGGCCTTCTCCTGAGAGAGGGACAACCTCTACACTACCTGGTCCCAAATCTGTTGCATACGCTCCACAAAAGAGTCAACACCTGGACAGACAGAAGCCTCCGTCTGTCCTGAAGAAAATCGAGGGTGAAACCCAGAATTACAGAAAAATGGAGACATCAAAGTGGCAGAGCTAGCCCTATTATTAAGAGCAAACTCAGCCAAAGGCAAAAAAGAGACCCAGTCATCCTGATCAGCAGACACAAAGCATCTTAGATAAGTCTCCAATGTCTGATTTGTTCTCTCAGTTTGACCATTGGTCTGAGGATGAAACTCCGAGGAGAAAGACAATTGAACACCAAGTTTAGAACAAAAGGTCCTCCAAAATCTGGAAACAAACTGGACTCTCTGTCAGACACAATGTTCTCAGGAATTGCCGTGTAAACGAACCACGTGCTGAAGGAACAAAGGTACCAATTCAGAGGAGGAAGGCAACTTAGGTAATGGCACAAGATGTATCATCTTGGAAAACCTATCACAAATCACCCAGATGACGGTCATTCTCTGAGAAACAGGGAGGTCGGAAATTAAATCCATAGAGATATGGGTCCATGGTCTCTTGGGCACAGGCAATGGCATCAACAAACCACTAGAGCGAGAGCAAGGCTTGGAGCGAGAGCAAGTCCCGCAGGACTGCACAAATTCCCTGACATCACGAGACAAGGTAGGCCACCAAAAGGACCGACTAACCAAGTCTCTGGTACCAAAAATTCCGGGATGACCAGCCAACGCGGAACAATGAATCTCAGACATCACACTCTTTTTCCAGTGGTCCGGGACAAACAATTTCCCAACCGGGCAGTGCTCGGGCCTATCCTCTGACACCCCTCCAGAGCCAGTCTCAAATTGGGCGAGATGGCGGAAAGAACTACACCTTCTTTCAAAATAACAGAAGGATCAGATAAGTCAGGAGAGTCCGCAAGGAAACTCCTTGAAAGGGCATCCGCCTTAACATTCTTAGTGCCAGGAAGAAAGGAAACCACAAAATTGAAACGTGTGAAAAACAAGGCCCACCTGGCCTGTCTAGGATTAAGTCGCTTGGCAGATTCCAGATAAACCTGATTCTTATGGTCAGTAAGGACCACCACCTGATGTTTGGCTCCCTCCAGCCAATGTCTCCACTCTTCAAAAGCCCACTTCATGGCCAATAACTCCCGATTACCCACGTCATAATTACGTTCAGTAGGAGAAAATTTTCGAGAGAAAAAGGGACAAGGGTTACTTTTAGAGGTCTCTGGATCTCTTTGGGACAAAACGGCACCTGCCCCAATTTCAGAGGCATCAACCTCCACCTGAAATGGCAGAGAAACATCAGGCTGCCATAGAACAGGAGCAGAAGTGAATCTCTGCTTAAGTTCCTGAAATGCAGAGACTGCCTCAGGAGGCCAATTCACCACATCAGAACCCTTTTTGGTCAAATCAGGTAATGGTTTAACAATAACCGAGAAATTACCAATAAATTTACGATAAAAATTGGCAAAACCCAAAAATCTTTGAAGAGCCTTTAATGAAGTAGGTTGGACCCAATCACAGATGGCCTGAACCTTGACCGGGTCCATTTCAATAACAGATGGGGACAAAATAAATCCCAAAAATGAGATCCTCTGTACGCCAAAAAGACACTTTGATCCCTTCACATACAGAGCATTCTCTCTCAAAATCTGGAATACAGTTCGAACATGTTTCACATGAGAGTCCCAGTCATTAGAAAAAAATCAAGATATCATCCAAATAAACAATCAGAAATTTATCCACAAAATCCCTGAAAATGTCATTCATGAAGGACTGGAAGACAGAAGGAGCATTAGTGAGCCCAAAGGGCATCACAAGGTACTCAAAATGCCCCTCAGGGGTGTTAAATGCCGTCTTCCATTCATCCCCGTGCTTAATGCGAATAAGGTTATATGCCCCCCTGAGGTCAAGCTTGGTAAACCAAGTAGCGTTTTTCACCCTGGAAAACAGGTCAGAAATCAAGGGTAACGGGTATTGATATTTCACAGTAATATTGTTCAAAAGACGATAATCAATACACGGCCTTAATGAACCATCCTTTTTGGCCACAAAGAAAAAACCGGCACCTAAGGGTGAAGAGGATGGTCTGATATGACCTTTCTCCAAAGACTCCTTGATATAAGACCGCATAGCGTCATGTTCAGGTACAGACAAGTTAAAAAGGCGACCTTTAGGGAATTTACTACCAGGCACTAATTCAATAGCGCAGTCATAGCTCCTATGGGGAGGCAAGGATGCAGATTTACTATCGCTAAACACATCAGAAAAATCAATCAAAAAGTCAGGAACATCCTGAGCCTGGGGGGAGGCAGAAAAAACAGGAGTGTTGGTATTAACACATTGGCAGCCCCAACTGGTTACAGACACAGATTTCCAATCCAAAACAGGATTATGAGACTGTAACCAAGGGAAACCCAGCACGATAATGTCATGCAGATTATACAGAACCAAAAATTTGCAGCTCTCCTGATGATCAGGTTCAACCCTCATTATCACCTGAGTAGAGAACTGAGGTTTATTCTCTGCCAAAGGGGTAGAATCGATCCCCAGTAGGGGAATAGACTTCTGTAGGGGTATCAAGGGAAACCCACAACGTTTAGCAAAATCAAAATCCATCAGGTTAATAGCTGCTCCCGAATCAACGAAAGCCTGAGCAGAAAATGAGGACAGAGAGCATATCAGAGTAACAGTTAATAAAAACTTAGTCTGAACACTACCCAAGACAACTGAGCGTGCAAAACGTCTTCCCCGCTTAGGGCAGACTGAGATAGCATGAGAGGCGTCACCACAGTAGAAACATAATCCATTGCGCTTTCGAAACTCATGACGCTGTGCCCCAGAAACCACTCTATCACACTGCATGGGTTCAGAAGCAGGTTCACAAGGCAACACTATTCCACGCATACTTCTCCGCTCACGCAAACCTCTGTCAATTTGAATCGCTAATGACATAGAATCATTGAGACCAGAGGGGACAGGGAATCCCACCATAACATCCTTTACATTATCTGACAGACCCTTCCGAAAAAGGGCTGCCAAAGCTCGTCATTCCATTTAGTCAGGACTGCCCACCTACGGAATCTCTGACAGTATAACTCAGCGTCATCAAGCCCCTGATTTAATGCCAACAAGGCTTTTTCAGCTTGATCAGTGACATTAGGCTCATCGTACAATAACCCCAAGGCCTGAAAAAATGCATCAACATCACTCAAAACAGGATGCCCAGGTGTCAGGGAAAAAGCCCAATCCTGAGGATCGCCGCGCAGGAGAGAGATGACAATTTGAACCTGCTGCGCTGCGTTCCCTGAGGACTTAGATTTTAAGGCAAAAAACAATTTACAATTATTTTTGAAATTCAGAAACTTGGCTCGATCCCCCAAAAACAAATCTGGCATGGGAATCCTAGGTTCCACAACAGGCAACCTAGTAAGATAGGTAGCAATACTCTGAACCTCAGTGGCAAGCTGATCCACACGGCCAGACAACTGTGCAAACTCCATTGAGAGAAAAAAAAAATCCTCCCCAGCACCCAGAGATACAGAGGGAAAAAAAAAAAATGCAACAAACAGAAAAAATATCTCTGACAACTCTGACAACCTTTTTTTTTTTTTTTTCTTCTTTCACAATATTTTTCCCTTCTGTGAGTACCATATAATTTTCAGTTTAGGCCGGTGATACTGTTATGATTTGGTAGCTGAGGAGCGCAGGTAAAAAGGGAAATACACCAGAGCAGTTGGAATCTATGAGATTGCAGTACCCTGACTAACCACCACAACTAGAGGCAGCCGTGGAGCGTTCCTACGTTGGTCCTAGACGCCTCGTCACAGCCTGAGAAACTAACTATACCTAAAGATAGAAAGAGGAAAGCTATCTGCCCGGAGCAGATCCCCAAAGAACATAGAAAGCCCCCAAACATGTAATGGCGGTTAGACAAGAGGAAATACTGACACAGACAGAAAATAGTATGAGCAAACGTTGGGGCCCAAACTAACTAAATAGAAAAGGATAGGAAGGGCACTTACTGCAATCCCAAAAAACCCTGAAAAGCAAAAACTTTACTAATTTCAAAAACACCTGAGATCACACGACCTCTACCACCTAAATTAGTTCTCTGGTGTAACAAAATCAAAACAGCAGCCACTGAAAAAACTGGAAAAAGTAAATGTACAAACATCAGTGGCTGAACAAAACTGAGAGGGCAAAAGCCCCCGGAGGGGACCCTGAAGGCCCCCACAGAAGTGCAGGACAAAATGCAAAAATCAAGCACAAAAGCAAAAAGAAGAAAATGTCTTATCTGTTAGCAGGAGATGCAGACACGACACAGCAGGCTACAAAGGAAACAGGAATCAAGGATTGAGACCAGAACAATTGATCATCGGCAACCCTGATGGGAAGGTGACTCCCTTATACAAGACCAGTCAGTAACACCTGATTCCCAATCCTCACAATCTTCACTGGACAGTCCAGTACCGTTTGTAACCACCAGAGGGAGCCTCTGCTCAGAACTCATTTCAAGTCCATTCACAACAGGTCCCCTTCTTTATCTTCTTCTTAAACTTCTTGCTATTCATCTTGTTAACATTACTCATATTCTTCTTATTAAACTTTTAAATTCTTATTCATATTCTGCTTCATCTTCTTCATCATATTCTTATTTTGACAGAGAAACCTGTACTTGTAATCTTTCAAAGTATGAAATTTTTTTCATCCTTCCGTTCTTGCTGTCACAAAAGATTTAAATTACAACAGTATTTGTCCGTGTTCAGTTTAGCCTGCAGCAGCAGGCATTTTCCAGGGGCACCACGAGGAGGAACGGACTCACCCCCAACACTGCTTATCTTCTTCTGCTTATAATTTTAGAGCATATATTTTGCTCTTCATTTTGGTCTTATACTTCATGTTCTTCTGCTTTTAGATCTTCTGCTTATTGTTCTTGTGTCTCTTTCCGTATTTGTATTTGTAGCACAATCTTGTACCAGCTGATGTTACTGGGACAACGTTACTAAGCAGAGGTACCTGTGCTCCAAAGCACTACCAAGGACCCAGCAGACTTGCTGGAACTCGATACCGAGATGGAGGCACCTAGGCCAAAGGCACTGCGGAGAACCAGCTGACGGTACTGTAACCCGGAGGGGCAGCAGAAGGAAAAGAGCCAATGCACAACCGAGGACCAGCTGACGTTACTGGAAAACGGTTACTAAGCAGGAGGTACCTGTGCTCCAAAGCACTACCAAGGACACAACGTTGCTGGAACTCGGATACCAAGATGGAGGCACCTAGGCCAAAGGCACTGCGGAGAACCAGCTGACGGTACTGGAACCCGGAGGGGCAGCAGAAGGAAAGAGCCAATGGCACAACCGAGGACCAGCTGACGTTACTGAACCCCAGTAACACAGGAGCAAGTGTTGACTGTGCTAACAGCACTCCGAGCAACAACTGGCGGTGTTGGAGCCCAGGGTCAAGGAGATGTTTAAAAAACTAGATAAAGTAATTTCCTTGTTACCTGTCAATTTTAAATGTCTATACTTCAAACAAGAGAAAGATAACCTTTACTACCATAAAGATGATGATTTCATTTAAACTAATATCTAATAAATAAAGAATTGACAAACATAAACACATACATTAAAAGTTGAACAGCAATGCAAACCACAAAATAAATTAGTTAAGGAATCTGCTTACGGTTGTACATAAAAGCATACAAGTACATATCTGAATCCATTAATGATGGATAAGTAACAGTAATGTACACCATTTTATTGTATAGACAATGAATGTCTGACTTCAAAACATCATCAGCTTTAAACAAGTTATCTGTGACATTACTAAAATGTACATTTGCTGAATAATGTCACTAAACAGTTTTATACAAAATATACAATTTCCATCATGTAATCCCTCATAATATGTGCAATAATCATGTTTATTAACAACAAAAACCTTTAAAAAGTGCATAGTGCATAGTGAAAATTGCTATTATGCCTGACTGTCGACTTGCAAGCATGACAAAACGGATAATAAGGTATATATAGATGAGACTGCATAGCCACAGATGGTGAATGGCGATGTAATACTGTACCTCAATAAAGTGTGCGTCACTACTACATAATTTTTTTTATATAGCTTTATAAACAGGGTACGTGGAGTATGGCTTGCGCCTTTGTTTTGACGCACAGACTGCCTTCCTGCTGAGACGCGTTGGGTATGAACATTGTGTGCAGTTTCACTGTAGTCTGAGGTTTTCCTTTTTGGAGTGCAGATCACGCTCCATTAGTTCTTCAACCACTGCTGGTTGTAGTCTGCTGAGCGTGTGTCACTGGCACATCCTTGAAATTTTTCTCTAATTGTTGCTGCTCCACTCTATTACAAATAAATAAAATCTATTAGTGTGACAACGCTTCCATCCGTATACAATACATTGTTGCAAACACTATAGAAGTACACAAAGGGCCTTTCACACCTACTGAACAGTTGTGTGCAGTGTTCACTGCAGTCTCTGCGGAATAACCACACTTAGGCTTATAACTTTTCAGACTTTCTTATCAATCTACCAAGATGAAAAGGCAGGGAGTAAGGCACGGGTCGTGGAGTTTCTTCAGGGAGAGGACGGGGGATTCTGTGCTGCTGCGGCCCCCAGTGACACAGCATCCACCAGTTTTCCCCGTGAGCGTTCCTTATGCGCACTTTTGTAGGGGCTCGGAGTACCCCCCTGCTGCGGGGAAAAACAAATTAAAGCCGTTGTTGTTTGGATCTCAGCCAATGCATCGACTTCAATTGCTTCCACCTCCTCTCCCGGACCACAGCACTGTTGGCAACCATCTTCTCTTCACCGCCTGGCAAATTGCCCAGGCAGTCAGAGAGTTGTGTACAGGAGCCAGCTAGTGTCTGCTTCTGTTCTCAGAATCTATTGGCTTGCAAACGGGGCCCAGCCAAGCACATTCTGTAATGTGAAGAAGAGGAGTATGCAGTGATGCGCAACAGCTGTGTCTCTCTGAATCTGAAGAGGCGGGTGAGACAGTGCCGATGGTCAGCACAACCGCAGAACGCATCTGATTATGATGATGAGACCCAGGTGCCAGTTTCTGTGAGCATGGTGCTGGCCAGACCACCCAACAGCAGGTGTTGGAAGAGGGTATGGAGATGATGAGGTCCAATACCCAACATGCATGAAGAACAGAAGGTGGTGGGAGCAGCTCAGAGGAATAATAATAATATTTATTTATATAGCGCCATCATATTCCCGCAGCGCTTTACAGTTTAGCAGTTTCAGAACACAAGTCATAAGTAACAACGTTAACAATACAATAATTTAAGCTAAATAAGTCGCCCCTGCTCGTGACAGCTTACAATTACAATGAATGGGGAATACAAATATAGGTTGTTTATATACAATGTTGCATTTACAATGATGTTCCACCATCTTAAGGGACTGAGGATGGAGATAGTGAATGGCTAGAGACACACACACACTTACACAGAATACATAGAATGACTTTGATTAGTGAATGTGATAGGCCGCTCTGAACAAATGTGTTTTTGAGGGAGCGCCTGAAACCATGCAAATTGTGGATAGTCCTAATTTCTGGTACAGCATTCCAGAGGATTGGCGTAGAGCAGGAGAAGTCTTGATCGGGAGTGGGAGGTACGTATTAGTGCAAGGTTAGTCGAAAGTCGTTTGCAGAGCGCAGCAGTCGGTTAGGCCGATAGATAGAAATGAGGGAGGGAGATGTAGGAGGGGTGCTGCACTGTGGAGAGCTTTGTGGGTGAGAACCATACTTTGGTTGAAAGCTGGGAGAGGCCTAGAGAAATGGTTAGTGATAGAAGGAAGATAAGGAAGACATTGCCCCAACGGTACAAACAGGAGGGAGAGTTAGGCTGCAGACTCGGTTGCCTGTAGCCTCCAGTTTGGCACCTGTTCGGAGCAGTTGTGTTCCAAAAGTCAAAACGTGCGCTCCCAGGACTTGCACTGCGTGGCCTTTTTTCACACACTTGCACATGATATTTGCTATGTGAAATGCAAGCTGTGTAATCAAAATTAAAAATAGCTAAAAGTGTCAGACACCTCAATACCACAAATATGTGGAAACATGTGCGGACAAAGCACGTAGTTGAGTTACAAAGACACACTGAGATGTAGGCCAACCTACAGCAGCACCTACATCTTCAGGTTGTGTTGAAGCCTCTTCATCGAGCTCACACACAGCTGGTTATGCTTCCTCACAGGATCGCCATGGAAGAAACCCGGCCACTGTTGTCCAGAACAAACTGTTTTTCCCACACACAGCAGCAAGTTCCCTGTCATCCTCACACCCCCGGCACAAAAAGCCACTAGCACAGGCATGGGAAAATAAAAACGGCCAAACTCCGCAAACCATGCACGAGCACGGCTCTGAATGCGGGCATTGCAAAACTCCTGTCCCTTGAAAGTGTGATTCAGGCTGTGGGACAACAGTTTTCCGTAACTAAAATATCTTGTCAATCCCACAATACAATGTGCCAAGCCGATTTTCATTTCACAGGCAAGCCGTCCTGGCTCAAAAGCATGTTGAGGGAAAAAATAAAAATGCGCTACTAAAACCCTCTAGCAAGGCCACCGACCACCGATGCGTGGACCATACCCATTGTTAGATCTGCACAACCAGTAAGAAAGAAGGGAATTCTGTCCCAACAATACAACTAAGCTGAATCCCTACATGTAACGGGGAAACCTGACCCTGCGACCAGACCCCAAAGTCCTCACTAGTGTGAACGAAGACCTATAGTTGCGAGGGAGTAATCCCTACAAAACGGGGACTGGGAGAAAAGGTGGACACCTCCTAGTCCAAATAAATTTAGCATGGATAATTAAACAAAAAATAAAATACTTTGGATCCAACACAAGCAAAACTCACAGATTAAGGGCACCTAAGCACCCCGCTAGCTTAACAGTAGATAATACAATGAATCAAGCAAAGCCAGAAGGGCGGAGCCGACTAAATAGGGAAAAAAGGTCAGTGACCAGCAAACTGAAACAAAACCTAACAAGAGGGTTCTAACCCCCATGGCCAGGCAATACCTTTCCCTCACTGCCCATTGGTCAAGTTGTCAGCCGGGTACTGATCTTGCGAGTGGCGCTGTACGTGTTTGCCAACTCCAAGGATTGCAGGAATCAAGTCTGTACACATGTTTTTCCTCCTCCATTCCAGTTCCTCAGAATCACGCTGCAGGAGCCGTCACGGCCAACCTCCACATGGACCCTGAACGTTACCTTTTGCGACCGATTGAGCACACCTTTCCCAAAAAGTCAACAGGCCATCCGAAATTAATTTCCATGGGAATCTTAGCCACACAGCGCAGAGTCTGTAATGCCATAAAAGCAGGAAGGAGTGGGGTTTTTTGGAAGAGAATCTACAGGCAGGCTTGGTAGTGTGTGACAATTGGCCAAATCTGGTGTCACTCTGGGCCTTGGCAACCTCCTCACATATCATTCGCATAGGCTCAACTTGGTTTGTGCAGAGTTTTTTTTTAGGGACTATCCGGATCTTGAGCCCTGCTTGCACAAGGTCCGCCTAGAGTGCGCCACTTGCACCGTTCCAGCATGGCCAGATCGCTGATTGCAGCTCTGCAACGCAGATTTCACCTTCATGAACATCGCATTATAAGACGACCCCCAGTGGAATTCCCGTTACATAGTTGGAGGGTTTGTACAGCACCAACAGTAAGGAGTAACAGCGCATCAGGGGAGTCAACCGCAATTTGCGGCGTTCACACTTCCCACTACTGAGTGGGCCTCTATAAAAAAAAATAATTTATTTTTTTAATGCGCCATAATTCCGCAGTGCTTTACATTTTAAACAGTTTCAAAACACAGTCATATAACAACGTTAACAATACAAAATAAAGCAAAATCAGCCGCCCCTGGTGAAAGCTTACAATCTACAATAGGTGTGGAGATACAAAGTACAGGTTTATATACAATGGTGTTTTTTACAATGAGGTCCACCATTTTAAGGAAGTGAGGGATGCATGGAGATAGGAATGGGGTAACACACAGAATTAACACATAGAATGACTTGATTAGAGAATGTGATAGGCCACTGTAACAAATTGGGTTTTTAGGGAGCGCCGAAACCATCCAAATTGCGGGTAGTCCTAATTTCTTGGGGAAAAGCTTCCAGAGGATTGGCCAGCGCGGGAATTCTTGGAGTTGGGAGGGGAGTACGATTAGTGCAAGTTTTGCGAAGGTCGTTTTCAGAGTGCAGCAGCGGGGTTTTGGCCGAAAAATATAAAAAGGGAGGAGATGTAGGGGGGTGCTGCCGTGGGAGAGCTATTTGGTGAGAACCAGTAATTAGAATTGGATCCAAATAATGGGGACCACCCCATGTAATGAGTGGCGAATAACTCTATGAAGGATATCTGCCACGTTTTGCGTGCGTTTGATGAGTCAACGCGATGGCGAGTGCAGATGATGCACAGTCACCTACGTCCCCCTTATCTGCCTGCTCAAAAAACCCTGCAAGCACTAAGGATGAGGTTTTGGAAGAGGTGGGGATAGGAGTCACAAATTCCATCACCTTTGACATCAGGCGCAACGTGGTTCTTCACAAAAGGGCTGGAGGCTTTCAAACCAGCGTATCAACAAATTTAACCCCAAGTCGCTGTCCTAATTTTCATAAACCATTACAAACTTTAAAGATTTACAAAGCCATAATGTAATTTTTGTCTATCCTTTGAATGCTATTTGTGTTTCCATAAAACGATGTTACAAATTAAACAAAGTTTTTAAATTTTGGTTTTAAATTTTGTAAATTTATATGTAATTGAGGCTTGTGAGAGGATGAGGAGTCCAAATTCCACACCTCTTGACATCGCGCAACGTGGTCTTCACAAAGGGCTGGAGGACTTTCAAAGTACCATGCTGTATCAACAATTGAACCTCCAATCCGCTGTCTATATTTTCATAACCAACAAACTTTTAAAGTATTTCAAAGCACATAATTAAAATTTTTTGTCTATCCTTTGTAAGCATTGTGTTTCCATAAACGATGTTACAGAATTATATACAAATTTTTTTAAAATTTTTAGTTTTAAATTTTTTTAAATTTTATTTTTTAAGACTTTGTGAGGGGGAGTCAATGGAGGAGGAAACATCGCTCCCCAGGAGGTAGACAATGCTCTAGTCAGTTGTAGACCAAGGGGGGGGTGTGCACAGCGGGCGAGATGAGCCCTTGCAGGGGACAACTTTTCTTGGCCTTGGGGTCTGCACACATGGTTGATTTCATCTGAAGTGGCTGAAAACGACCCCCCGCCCCAAACACTTTCACACCACGTCTAAATTTTTTGGGGTACACCCCCAGACCCTCGCTCCCCGGGCAACTTACAAAGCCCTAAAACCGTTAACCGGGGCGAAAATGCGGAGTACCAAGACACACTGGTAAAACCCTAATTTTCTCCTTCCCCAAAGCACTGCTGCTGCTACGATTTACAAAGCCTTTGCTCGGGGCAGTGGAGACAGCTCTGCAACAAGAGGGAGCCAAGCAGCGCCTCCCACGGGGCAAACCAGTAGTTCCAAAATTTTCAAATTTTGGGCAGCGCCCCAATGTCTACACCATCCGAGGGGGTCCAGTCGCAGGGGAACATTTCCAAAAGAGGGTTTTACAGACACATGTCTTGCCCTCCAGGTACTCTCAAAGGCTCTTCCCCTTCAAGTTTTGTTCTCAAGGGGGAACTGGCCAGAGCTTCCCCAGTATGCATTGGAGGTGCTGGTTTGATCTGCTGGCAGGTATTAGGGAAGCCGTCTTACGCTGCGGGGGGTGTACAAAAACCGTTGCATGCACTATCCTACGATAATGACAAGGCTTACTTTTCTGAAAAAAAACTAGGCTGGATCTCGCCTAAAATTTGCCGCCCGGTTTCAGTTTAAAATAACTGGTTAAAACGTTTTTCTTTGTCTCCGTTATTTCATTTTTCTACCATGAGCTATACTCCCGGCTACAACCCCCCCATTGCTCTCAGAATGTCGTTCCCAGACCAATAAAAAAGATATAATAGGGGGTTCAGAAACCCCCTGCTTTTCCCCTGCGTGTGTCCGGAAAAATTTTACTGCACCTACACACATGTTTTTTAAAAAAAAATGACATGTTAAAGTGGCTAGTGCTACACAAGTTCCCCCACAACCCTTTATTTCTAAGCGAAAAAGGAAACGTCAAATTTAAAACCATTCAATGTTTGGTTGGAACAAATCGTAACAAAAATTTTTGACATATTATGGCGATACCACATGTCTAACAAAAAAAGCATATTATCTTAGGGTACTGAGGTGAACCCTTTTCACTCCTAATTTTGCCAACCAAAACCCACACCTCAATGCGAAAGTTGGAAGTGCAAATGGGTTTAATTTGCAACACTCAGTGCGAAGGTTACCTTCTGTGTTCTTGGCTTTTAAATAAAAGATACAAGTAATATAAAATAATTGTTGAAAAGGACAGGTACCCTTAATATGTGCAAAAAATGGATTAGGACTATTCCCTTCAACATTATTTTTTATTTGTGTCTTTGAAAAAAAAACATATTTTATTAAAAAAAAAAAAACCCATGTTCATAGCTTTTAAAAGGGCCCTTGTGTACTTCTATTTTTTGCAACCAATGATTGTATAGGATGGAACGCGTCACACAATATTTAGATGAGCCACTGAGCACGCTCACAGATACAAGCACTGCTTGAACAAATAACTGGAGCGTGACTGCACTCAAAAAATAAAAAACACAGACTGAAAAGAAACTGAAACACAACTGTCCACAAATTGAAAAGCTCCTTTCTGTACTTTATATGTTTTCAACAATGTATTGATACGGGGGGAACGCGTCACACTAAACTTTTTGGGAAAACCCTGAACACGCTCAGCAGAGTACAACAGCAGTGCTTTAAAAAAGTAACTGGGCGTGTCTGCACAAAAAAAAAGAAAAAAAAAAAGACTGAAGTGAACCTGAACACAACTTCCAAATCGTGAAAAAATCCCCTTTTTTTTACTTTATATGTTTTTAACCAATTTTGTAAACGGATGGAACGCGTCACACTAATATATTTTGGAGAGCCACGAAAAAAAGCCAGCAGATACAAGCAGCAGTCTTGAACATGTAAAAGGAGCGTGACTGCACTAAAAAAATAAAAAAAAAAGACTGAAATGAAAACGAAACACAACGTCCACAATTGTGAAAAGCCCTTTCTGAAATTCTATAGTTTTTTAAACCCAAATGTATTGTTGGATGGAACGCGTCCACTAAACATTAGGATGAGCCACTGAACACGCCAGCAAGTACAAGCAGCTGCTTGAACAAGAACTGGAGGGATCTGCACCAAAAAAGTAAAAAAACAATGAATGAACAGAAAAAAAAAAGCCACAATCTGTAAAAAAGCCCTTCTGTATTTTTTTATAGTTTTTTTAACCAATTATTTATAGGAGGGGAACCGTCACACTAAAACATTGGGGTGAGCAGAAAACCCACAGAGTACAAGCACGTGCTTGAAAAAATAACTGGGGCGTGATCTGCACTCAAAAAATAAAAAACCAGACTGAAGTGAACACTGAAACACAATTTCCAAAAACTTGAAAAGCTCCCCTGACTTCTATAGGTTTAAACCCAAATGTTTTTTTATACGGATGGAACGCGTCACACTAATAATTAGTGTGACGCGCTCCTCCGTATAAAAAAATTTGGGGTTAAAAACTATAAATCAGAAAGGGAGCTTTTACAGATGTGGCATTGTTTTTCAGTGTTCATTTTAGTCGTGTTTTTTACTTTTTTGAGTGCAGATCCGCTCCTTTTTCTTTTTCAAGAATGTGCTTGTACTCTGCTAGCGGTCCCCTTGGCTCATCCTTTTCATTTACTCCAATTGGTTCTGCTACATTCCATTTAAAATAAATCTAATTTTTTAATAAAATAGATTATTTTTATTTTAAATGGAATTAGCGAACCAATTGGAGATAAAAAAAAAGGATGGAACCCGAGACCGTTCAGCAGAGTAAAGCAGCAGTGCTTGAAAAAAAAGGGGAGCGTGATCTCACAAAAAAAATAAAAAACACAGACTGAAGTGAACACTGAAACACAACTTCCCAATCTGTGAAAAGTCCTTTGTGTATTCAAGTGTTTCAACCAAATTTAAAGTATACGGAGGAAGCACGTCACCTAAAGATTTGATTTTTTTTTTAAAATATAATGGACCCTAAACCAATTCCACAAAAAAAAAAAAAAAAAAAAAAAAAAAAAACCAACACCAATGCCTACAAACAGCGGTGGATGCAGAGCAAATGCAGCGCCCTCACGTAAAAACAAACACCTTGCCCCGAGTTTTTAAAACAAACTGAAAATAAGCTTTACACGGGGGTTGAACTACCCCCCCTCAAGCACAGTATACAAAAATCGCAATATCTAACTGTCCCTCAGAGTGAGCAGATACCGTTCTGCCCACTGAGTTCACAGCACGTGACGCTAAAAGGGGGGCGCCTTTTTATATGCATTTAATCATTTCAGCAGCCCAACACACCCATCCATTAGTTAAATGGACCGCACTTTTCAGGATTGCCCACACTTCGTAGGATTCCTCATTGGCGACTAAAATACTTTGCCTGTCTCAAAGAATTAGGAATTCCGACCCCCTATACGATAGGGAAAAAAGACGGAATTAATATGGGAATTGAAAACCGAATATCGGCCGATACCCAATTTTTGGGGTTCGGAATGCTCAAACAGTCCCCATATAACCCCCCCATAAAAAATAGGGACTCCCCCTTTCACTCACGTATTTTTGGGCACGGGAAAACGGCTCAGGAGAGGGCCGTATCCCTCCCCACCTCCATCATGGCCCCTTTCCCTATCATCTCCAACAAGTTTTTCCCAACACCTCCATCAAAACCTTCTCCCATCACCCCCATCATTGCCTTCTCCCAAAACCCCCCCCAGGCCCCCTTTCCCCCCTCACCCCAAATGCCTTTTCCCCATCACTTCCCATGGGGCCTTCTCCCCCATCAATCCTTCTCCCCCATCACCCTCCATCAATGCCTTCCCCATCACCCCATCATTTTCCTTTTCCCATCCCCCCATATTGCCTTTTTCCCCAATCACCCCTCAATCCTTCCCCATCACTCCCCCCAAAACCTTCTCCCCATCACCCCATCAATGCCTTCTCCCCATCACCCCCACATTGCCTTCTCCCATCACCCCCCATCATTGCCTTCCCCACACCTCTTCAAAACCTTCCCCCCCATCCCTCCTAAACCCCTTTCCCCATACCTCCTCAATCCCTTTTTTCCCCCATCACCCCCCCCCTCATTCCTTCCCCCATCACCTCCATCAATGTTTCCCCCATCACCTCCAAAATGCCTTCCCCCCATCAACCTCATCATTGTTTCCCCATCACCTCCCATGCCTTCTCCCCATCCCTCCATCAATGCCTTCTCCCCATACTTCCATCATCCTTTTTCCCCCCCCCAATGCCTTCCCCCTAACACCTCCCAAAAACCCCCTCCCCATCACCCCCTCATTCCAACCCCCATCACCTCCTCATTGCCTTCCCCATCACCCCTCAATGCCTTTTCCCCCTCACCTCCCAATCCTTCCCTCATCCCCCCCCCCATCATTGCCTTCTCCCCCACACCTCCATCAATGCCTTTCTCCCCATCCCTCCATCATCCTTCCCCCATCACCCCCACAAGCCTTCTCCCCATCACCTCCTCAATCCTTCCCCCATCACCCCATCAATCCTTCTCCCCCTCCCTCCATCAATGCCTTTTCCCCCCCATCACCCCCATCTTTTTCCTTCCCCCATCACCTCCATCAATGCCTTCTCAAGTTCCCCCCCACCCCTCCTTCAATCCTTCCCCCCCCTCACCTCCAAATGGCCTTCTCCCCATACCTCCAAATGGCCTTCTCCCCATCATTGCCCTCTCCTCCCCTAACACACACACCAGCAACATTTACCTGTTTGCACACACACACACACCACATCCACCGTCCGGCGTCCGCACCCAGGCTTCCCCCCGCATCACCGGTGCCCCTTTTTCTCTCCCACAGCCAGCCGCGAAAATGGTCCAAGTCTTTTTCCCAAGCTGCTAGCAATGCGTCTACACCAAGATTTTTTCGCTGCAGTCATCATGCCTTAGAGTCCCGCCTCTTTACTGCATGATTGGGTGCGCAATCACCAAGGGATTTGTTGGAAGTAGAAGGAAGGAAATAAGGGGCCCCAAGCTCTGCATATGGAATAGTATTTTTTGTACTTTTAAATTTTCAGGTTTTTTTTTTCTCCTAACAAGCAGAACCCCCTGTAAGCACAAAAATATTTTACTTTATTGACGTGTTTTTTTTTGGGAAAAGTAATTTCCCTATGAATATTTTTTTCTTTCCAAATCGGCCGCTACCTCCTGTTCCCCCCCGATTGGTCACCAAGGAACTCCACCGAATCTCTGAGGTCACCCCTGGCCTAGCCCTGGCTCAGGGGAGGTATGCGTAAAATCTGCCCGGTTCTAGGCACGCCACAAAAAATGCGGTCACTGCCGGAATGGTAGCTTATGGTAGTTTAAGCTTTTTTTTTGTTACCTAGTTACCTTCCTGCCACCTGTTTGCTGCAGCGGTATGTAATTAGCTCTCCGCTGAAGCCTGGGGGGGGTTCCCTTCTACATAAACCCCCCA